>CM074608.1:1815447-2544824 GCA_037305975.1 Chrysolophus pictus
CTGACAGCACAGGGACAACATTGGCTGTACTGACTGACAGAAGTCAGTGATAACACCAATGTCAGTCTGTACCGACTGACACAGCGCAGGGACGGCGTCAGGCTGTAACTGACTGTTAGAAGTCAGTGAGAACACCAACGTCAGGCTGTACTGATTGACATAGAGCAGGGATGACTCTGGCTGTACCGACTGACAGAAGTCAACGAGAACACCAACGTCAGTCTGTTCTGATTGATGTAACGGCACCATCACACTGATGGCAGTCTGTACTGACACAGCATGGAGACAACGTCAGTTTGTACCGACTGACACAGCGCAGGGACGATGTCAGGCTGCACCGACTGACAGAAGTCAATGAGAACACCAACGTCAGTCTGTACCGACTGACACAGCACAAAGACGACAATGTCAGTCAGTTCTGATTGACAAAACACCGCAATCACACAGATGTCAGTCTGTACCGACTGACACATGACCACGACACCAACATCAGTCGGTACCGACTGACACAGCACAGAGACAGCCACGTCAGCCTGTTCTGATTGACATAACAGCCAGATCCCACTGATGTCAGTCTGTTCCGCCTGACGCAGCACAAGACACCGATTTCCGTCTGTTTTAGCAGACACAACACCACGATAGCACCAATGTTGGTCCGTTCTGATTGACGTCACAGCACGTCAGCGCCAACAGCAGTCTGTACTGACTGACAACACCGGGACAGACCGACGTCAGCCCTTAATGACCGCCATCAGTCCTTAATGACCGCCATCAGCCCTTAATGACTGCCGTAAGGGAGCCATGGGGTGGTTGGTGTGGAAGGGTCCTTAAAGATGGCAGATCTCGGGGCGGTGGCGCCGGGTTCTTTCTTCCCCCCCTTCCTTTGAATAAAGATTATTTTCGTATTTTTTAACCCAAATCTTCTATTTTGTTGCGCGGTTCGGGGCCTTTTAAGAGCCCCGCCCGCCCGGCTCAAGCCCCGCCCCTCTGCCCGCCCCCGCGTCACCCAACGGTGCCTCAGCCAATCACAGCGCAGCCGCTGTACGCGCGGGGCGCATGCGCGCCACTCCTGCTCTACGCCGGGCTGACCACAGTCGGCACCCGTAGCGCGTGACGTCATTTGTGCGCGCCGCGCTGTGACGTCATAACCGCGCGCCGCTAGCGGGCGTGAGAGAAACGGGGATGCAGCGGGCGGCGTGGGTGAGCGGCGGGGCCGGGCGGGGAGGCGGAGCCTGGGGGGGTCCTGGGGTTTGTGGCGGGGGGGGCATCACGGGGCCTCGCAGGGCCCTTCCCCCCCCCAAAACCGGGGCGCTCCGGGAGCTCCCCGCGCTGCTTCTCCCGCTCCCGGGGCCTGCTGAGGCCTACGCGGCCTGCCTGAGCCTCACGGGGCTTTAAACCCCCCCCCCCTTCCCCCCCCTCAGGTCGGGTTGCGGCCCACCCTGCGGTGGTTCCGCGCCGCCCCCCCGGCGTTGGCTGCAGACAAACCGGCGCTGCTGAAGCTGCGGAAGAGCACCGGGCTGCCGTTCGTGAAGTGTCAGGAGGCGCTGCGGCAGTGCGGGGGGGACGTGGGGAAGGTGGGGGGGCGAACGGAAACGGGGGGAGGGGGGGGGTTGGGGTTGGGGGGGTGGGGTTTGGAGGGGGTGGGGCTGGGAAGAGGGGGGTGTGGGGGGCTGGTGGGAGCTGGAAAAGGGGAGGATTTGGGGAGGGGTGGGATTTGGGGGGGGGGGGGGAACAGGAAGAACCCAAAGGAAACGGGGTGAGGAGGATGGGGGGGGTGAGGGCTGGGAAATGGGGGGTTCCCCAAAAAGTGGGGAAATGGGGGGGCTGGTGGCAGCTGGAAAAGGGGAGGGTGGGGGGTGGGATTTGGGGGGGATGGAGATTGGGAGGGGGGGGTTGGGGGACCAAAAGGAAACGGGGAGGGGGGCTGAAGAACCGGGGAGGTCTGGTGGGAGATGGAAAAGGGGAAAATGGGGGGTGGGGTTGGGGGCACTGAGGGGGGGGTTGAGTGGGGGTGGGATTTAGGGGTGCTGGGGGGGGGCAGGAAAGTGGGGAGGGATGGTTTGGGATAACAGTGGGTGGGAGGGGGCTGGGAAGGGCTTGGATGAGGGGGGAGAGGATTTGGGGGGGGGCTGGTGGCAGTTGGAAAATGGAAAAATGGGGGGGCTGTTGGAAAATGGGGGGGCTGGGATTTTAGGGGGGGGATAGAAAAGGGGGGGACAGGATTTGGGGAACCCAAAGGGAACAGGGAGGGTAAGGTGGGTAGGGGGGGGGCTGAGGGGAGGGGGATGAGGAATGGGGGGGCTGGTGGCAGCTGGAAAAGGGGAAAATGGGGGGGGGGGACTGAGGGGATTTGGGGAGGCTGAAGGGATTGAGTGAGTGGGATTTTGGGGAGCTGGGGGGGGATAGGAAGGGGGGGGGATTCAAAGGAAAGGAAGGGTTGAAAAAGGCAGTGGTTGGGGGGGGGGCTGGGGCAGCTGGATTTGGGGAGGATGAGGGGGGGGGGCAGGATCTGGGGGGGGGCTTGGGGGCTGGGACAGGAAGGAGAACCCAAAAGAAAAAAGGGGGAAAGGTTGGTTGGGGATAAGAGTGGGTGGGAGGGGGGCTGGGATGGATGGGGGGGGGGAGGATCTGGGGGGGGGCTGGTGGCAGCTGGAAGAAGGGAGGGTGGGAGGGCTGGGATTTTAGGGGGGGTGGAGATGGGGGTTGGGGGGGGGGACAGGATTTGGGGGACCTGAAGGAAACGGGGGGGGAGGGAGGATTGGGGATAAGAGTGGGGGAGGAGGGGGGGGGGGTGAGGAACGTGGGGGGGGCTTGATGGCAGGAATTGGGGGGCGGGATTTGGGGGGGCTGAAGGAATTGTTTGGGGGTGGGATTTGGAGGGGGGCTGAAGGAATTGTTTGGGGGTTGGATTTGGAGGGGGGCTGAAGGAATTGTTTGGGGGTGGGATTTGGGGGGGGGCTGAAGGAATTGTTTGGGGGTTGGATTTGGGGGGGGGGCTGAAGGAATTGTTTGGGGGTGGGATTTGGGGGGGGGGCTGAAGGAATTGTTTGGGGGTGGAATTTGGGGGGGGCTGGAGGAGGGGACAGAAAGGGGAACCCAAAGGGAAAGAGTGGGGAGGGAGAGCTGGGGGATAACAGTGGGTGGGAGGGGGGGTGGCAGGGGGCTGTGGGAACTTCAGGCTCCCTAGGAAGGAGGGCAGCCCCCCCTCCTCTCCCCCGGCTGCGTTTTCCCTCCGGTTTGCTGATGACCCCCCCGTAATTTCGTGCCCCCCCAGGCCGAGGCGTGGCTGTTGGCGCGGGCGCAGGAGGAGGGCTGGCGGCGCGCAGAGCGGCTGCGGGAGCGACGGGCAAAGGAGGGGCTGCTGGGGGCTCTGCAGAGCGGGCACTGCGCTGTGCTGGTCGAGGTGGGTCCGGGGGGGGGACAGGGGGGGGCACAGAGCTGTTATTGAGCCCCCCCCCCAAAAAAAACAACCAAACAAACCCCACAGGTGAACTGCGAGACCGACTTCGTGGCGCGCAACGCTGCCTTCCAGCAGTTGGTGCGAGACGCTGCCACGGCTGCCATGGGGCACTGCCACAGCACGGCCCCCCCCCCCCTCCTGCACGAAGGTGGGCGCTGCGTCACCACCGTGTTGCTGTCACCCCACTGGGAGCTGGGAGGGGGGTGGCACTCAGCCCCCCCCCCATCTGCCCCCCCCGCCTTTTTGTCCCCGCAGCGTTTCCTGAGCACCGCGGAGCTCTCGCAGCTGCGGATGGAAGCCGGGGGGGCTCTGCTCAGTGAGCGCCTCGCGCTGACCATCGGTGAGAAGGCTTGCTGTGTCCCCCCCCCCGTGTCCCCTCTGTGCCCCCCCTGTGTCCCCGTAGCACCGCGTCCCTCCCACCCCAAACTTCAGCAGTCTGCTCTGTTCCCTGTGGCGCTCGGCTCTGGCAGTGTCCCCGCTGCGTCTCTGTGCCTCTGATCTGGGGCAGCGCCCAATCTGTGTTCCTACGACCCCAAACCCTGTCAGCGTCCCCACTGTGTTCCTACGACCCCAAACCCTGTCAGCGTCCCCTCTGTGTTCCTACGACCCCAAACCCTGTCAGCGTCCCCACTGTGTTCCTACGACCCCAAACCCTGTCAGCGTCCCCTCTGTGTTCCTACGACCCCAAACCCTGTCAGCGTCCCCTCTGTGTCCCCTCCACTCACACTGTGTCCTTCTCACCCCGATCTCTGGCAGCGTCACAGCATCACCGAATGGTTGGGTTGGGAGGGAGCTCAAGGATCACGAAGCTCCAACCCCTGTGCCATGCAGGGCCACCAACCTCCTCATTTAATGCCAGCCCAGGCTGCCCAGGGCCCCATCCAACCTGGCCTCCAACACCTCAGGGATGGACGGGGCATCCACAGCCTCTCTGGGCAGCTGTTCCAGCACCTCACCGCTCTCACAGCAAACAACTTCCCCCTGACACCCAGCTGAAATCCGCCCTCCCTCAATTCCAACCATTCCCCCCGTCCTGCACTTCTCTCCCCTTCCCAAGAGCTGACTCCCCTCCTGTCTGCAGGCTCCCTTGAGGTGCTGAAGGCTGCAATGATTCACCCCGCAGCCTTCTTTTCTGCAGGCTGCACAAGCCCAGCTCCCTCAGCCTGTCTCCATAGGGAGGTGCTGCAGCCCTGCTCATCTTCGTGGCTCCTCTGGCCCCTCTCCAGCAGCTCCCTGCCTTTCTGTCAGTGTCCCCTCTGTGTCCCCTCCGCTCCTCATGGCGCTGTGTCCTTCTCACTCCAATCTGTGGCAGTGTCCCCTCCGTGTCCCCACATCACCGTGTCCCCATCTCCCCACTCTGTGGCTCTGTGTCCCCATCGCTCAGCTCTGGCACTGCCCCCTTTGTGCCCCCATCACCCCAAACTCTCTCAGTGTCCCCTCTGTGTCCCCACGACCCCAAGCTCTGACAGTGTCTGTGGCTCTGTGTCCCCATCGCTCAGCTCTGGCATTGTCCCCTCTGTGTCCCCCTCACCCCAAACCCTCTCAGTTGTCCCCCATCACCCCAATCTCCCCCCGTCACCCAAAGGTGTCCCCTCCTTTCCCCGTGGCACTGTGTCCCCATCCCCCCCAACCTCTGTGTGTGTCCCCTCCATGTCCCCACATCACTGTGTCCCCATCACCCCAAGCTCTGTGTCCCCTCTGTGTCCCCATGACCCCAATCTCTGTGTGCCCCCCCGTGTCCCCACATCTGTGTCCCCCTGACCCCCAACTCTCTCATTGTCCCCTCCGTGTCCCCACGACCCCAAGCTCTGACGGTGTCCTCTGTCCCCATGCCCCCAATCTCTGTGTGTGCCCCCCCCTGCCCCCCATCTGCGCCCCCACGACCCCCAACTCCCACTTTCCCCTCCAGTCCCCACATCCCCGCGTTTCCCCCCCAGGTTCCATGGGTGAGAAGATGGCGCTGCGCCGCGCCGCATTCCTGGCCGTGCCCCCCGACTGCTTCATCGCTTCCTACACCCACGGACCCCCCCCCGGCGACCCCCCCCCCGCCCCACACGGCTCTGGGTCGCTACGGGGCGCTGGTGGCCTGCAAGGTGACGGAGCGGGGGCTCAGCCCCGATCCCACGGCGGTGGGCAGGAAGGTGGCGCAGCACGTGGTGGGAATGGCTCCGCTCAGTGTGGGCGGCCCTGGGGACGGGATGGGGGGGGACAGGGGGGAGGAGGAGGAAGGGGAGGAAGAGGAGGAAGAGGAGACGCGGCTGTTGGCGCAGAGCTTCGTGCTGCAGCCGTCGCTGACGGTCGCGGAGTTCCTGCGGTCCCACGGGGTGACGGTGCTCGATTTCGTGCGGTTCCAGTGCGGGGAGGAGGAGCGGGGCTGAAGGGGGGGGGTGATATGTGGGGCTGAAGGGCTGTGCGGGGCGGAGGGGATGGAGCTGTGGGGCTGAAGGGGGTGGAGGGGATGGAGCTGTGGGGCCGAGGGGGTGGAGGGGATGGAGCTGTGAGGCTCAGAGGGGCGGAGTTGTGGGGCTGAGGGGGATGGAGCTGTGGGGCTGAGGGGGATGGAGCTGTGGGGCTGAGGAGGGTGGAGGGGATGGAGCTGTGAGGCTCAGAGGGGCGGAGCTGTGGGGCTGGGGGATGGAGTTGTGGGGCTGAGAGGAGAAGGGAAATGGAGCTGTGGGTTGAAGGGGGGTATGGAGGGGATGGAGGTGTGGGGCTGAGATCAGAGCTGAGGCTGAGGGGGTGGAGGGGATTGAGTTGTGGGGCTGAGGAGTGAGGAAATGGAGCTGTGGGGGGCTGAGAGGGGCAGAGCTGTGGGGCTGAGGGGGATGGAGCTGTGGGGCTGAGAGGAGTGGGGAAATGGAGCCGTGGGGCTGAAGGGGGTGGAGGGGATGGAGCTGTGGGGCTGAGGGGGATGGAGTTGTGGGGCTGAGATGAGTGGAGCTGTGGGGCTGGGATCGGAGCTGAGGCTGAGGGGGTGGGGCTGTGGGGCTGAGGAGTGGGGAAATGGAGCTGTGGGGGGCTGAGAGGGGCAGAGCTGTGGGGCTGAGGGGGATGGAGTTGTGGGGCTGAGAGGAACGGGGAAACGAAGCCGTGGGGCTGAAGAGTGGTGGGGGGATGGGAAGAGAGCTGTGGGGCTGAGATCTGAGCTGAGGCTGAGGGGGTGGAGCTGTGGGGCTGAAGGGGGGTGGAGGGGATGGAGCTGAGGGGCTGAGCAGTGGGGAATGGAGCTGTGGGGCTGAGAGGGGTGGGGAAATGGAGCTGTGGGGCTAAGGGGGGTAGAGGGGATGGAGTTGTGGGGCTGAGAGGAACGGGAGAATGGGAAGAGAGCTGTGGGGCTGAGATTGGAGCTGGGGCTGAGAGGATGGAGCTGTGGGGCTGAGAGGAGCGGGGAAACGGAGCCGTGGGGCTGAAGAGGGTGGAGGGGATGGAGCTGTGGGGCTGAGAGGGACAGGGGGGTGGGAAGAGAGCTGTGGGGCTGAGATGGATGGAGCTGTGGGGCTGAGGAGCAGGGAAATGGAGCTGTGGGGGGCTGAGAGGGGCAGAGCTGTGGGGCTGAGGGGGACGGAGTTGTGGGGCTGAGAGGGATGGGGGAATGGGAAGAGAGGTGTGGGGCTGAGATTGGAGCTGAGGCTGAGGGGGTGGAGCTGTGGGGCTGAAGGGGGGTGGAAGGGATTGAGTTGTGGGGCTGAGGAGCGGGGAAATGAAGCTGTGGGGGGCTGAGAGGAGGCTGGAAACGGAGCTGTGGGGCTGAAGGGGGTGGAGGGGATGGAGGTGTGGGGCTGAGAGGGGCGGGGGGATGGGAAGAGAGCTGTGGGGCTGAGATGAGTGGAGGTGGGGGAACGGAGCTGTGGGGGGCTGAGGGGGTGGGGGGGAGGATGAAGCTGTGGGGCTGAGGCTGAACGGGGGTTTGGAGCTGGGGGGGGCAGATGGGGCGCTGGGGGTGAGGCTGTGAGCCCCCCCCCGTCCCATGGGGTGAAGGAATAAAGCAGTGCCGGGGGGGGGGGGTGTTGTGTTGTCCCCTGCGTGGCTGTGACCCCCCCACCAAGTTCTGCCTCCCCCCCCCCCAATACAGCCCGCGTTCACTCATCGTTTTCTGCTCAGTTCTTTAATGCCAGCCCCCCCTCCCAAAAAACCGCCCCTCCCCTTCTCCCCCCCCCCCACACTTTGGGGGTCGGGGCTCAGAACCCCCCCCTCCCCCAGTGTGGCCTTTGGGGGGGGAGGGGGAGGGGTTGGTTGGGTCCTTCCTGAGCTGCTGCTGGGTGATGCCGCTGGGGGGGGGGGCGCGGCACATTTGGGGACTTCAGTGTTAATGTCCCATGGCTGGGGGTGGGGTTTCACCCTCCCCGTGTGGGGCTGAGGGGAGGGGGGGTAGATCCCCACCCCATAGATCCCCACCCCATAGATCCCCACCCCATAGGTCCCCACCCCATAGATCTCCATCCTATAGGCTCCACCCTATAGATCCCCACCCCATATATCTCCACTCTATAGACCACACCCCATAGGTCCCCACCCCATAGATGCCCACCCCATAGGTCCCACCCCATAGATCCCCACCCCATAGGTCCCCGCCCCATAGATCCTGCACTGAACACGTGGGCACCAAAAGCCGCGGTTGGCAGCAGACTTAATGAGAGATTTAACGAGTGCAGCGCTGTAATTAGAGACCGAACAGAAGCGGTGCTGCGTGACCCCAGCGTGGTAATTAACCAAGAATGAAATGAACCAAAGGAAGGCCAAATTAATTGGGAAAGGAACGACTGTGTGGACTGGGGACACGGGGACACATTGGGGACGCGTTGGGGACACACTGAGGACAGGTTGGGGACACGATGATGATAATTGGGGACATGTTGAGGACACAATGGGGACACATTGGGGACCCATCAGTAACACATGTGGGACACATTGGGGACTCATCAGGAACACGCTGGGGACACATTGGGGACACATTGAGGACACACAGGGGACACGTAGGGGACACAATGGGGACATGTTGGGGATCCATCAGGGACACACTGGGGATGTGTTGGGGACACACCAAGGACACCATGGGGACACATGGGGGACATGTTGGGGACACACAGAGGACGTGATGGGGGCACACTGGGGATGTGGTTGGGGACATGTTGGGGACACACGGGGGAACACATGGGGGACATTAAGGACACATTGGGGACACACTGGGGACACTTTCATGATGCATTGGGGACATATTGGGGACACACTGGGGACACATTGGGAACACGTTGAGGACACACAGGGGACATGTTGGGGACACACTGGGGACATGTTGGGGACACACAAGAGGACACATTGGGGACACACTAAGGATATGTTGGGGACAGAATGGGGACACATTGATGGTGCACTGGGGACATGTTGGGGACACATTGGGGACACACTGGGAATGGACACTGGACATGTTGGGGACATGCTGGGGATCCATCAGGGACACACGGGGGATGTGTTGGGGACACACCAAGGACACCATGGGGACACATGGGGGACGTGTTGGGGACACACAGAGGATGTGATGGGGACACATTGGGGACACATTGGGAACATGTTGGGGACACATTAAGGACACATTGGGGACACACCAGGGACACACTGATGATGCACTGGGGACACACTGGGAACACATCGAGGACACACAGGGGACACGTAGGGGACATAATGGGGACATGTTGGGGACACACCAAGGACACCATGGGGACACAACGGGGACATGTTGGGGACACACTGAGGACACACAGGGGATACATAGGGGACATGTTGGGGACATGTTGGGGATCCATCAGGGACACACTGGGGATGCGTTGGGGACACACCAAGGACACCATGGGGACACATGGGGACATGTTGGGGACATGCTGGGACACACTGATGATGCATTGGGGACACATTGGGAACACGCTGAGGACACACAGGGGACATGTTGGGGATCCATCAGGGACACACTGGGGACATGTTGGGGACACATGGGGGACATTAAGGACACATTGGGGACACACTGGGGACACTTTCATGATGCATTGGGGACATATTGGGGACACATTGGGGACATGTAGGGGACACAATGGGGACATGTTGGGGATCCATCAGGGACACACTGGGAATGTGTTGGGGACACACCAAGGACACCATGGGGACACATGGGGGACATGTTGGGGACACACTGGGACACACTGATGATGCATTGGGGACACATTGGGAACACACTGAGGACACACAGGGGACATATAGGGGACACAATGGGGACATGTTGGGGATCCATCAGGGACGCACTGGGGATGTGTTGGGGACACACCAAGGACACAATGGGGACACATGGGGGACATGTTGGGGACACACAGAGGACGTGATGGGGGCACACTGGGGATGTGGTTAGGGACACATGGGGGACATTAAGGACACATTGGGGACACACTGGAGACACTTTCATGATGCATTGGAGACACATTGGGGACACGTAGGGGACACAATGGGGACATGTTGGGGATCCATCAGGGACGCACTGGGGATGTGTTGGGGACACACCAAGGACACCATGGGGACACATGGGGGACATGTTGGGGACACACAGAGGACGTGATGGGGGCACACTGGGGATGTGGTTGGGGACACATGGGGGAACACATGGGGGACATGTTGGGGACACACCAGGGACACACTGATGATGCACTGGGGACACGTTGGGAACACATTGAGGACACACAGGGGACATGTTGGGGATCCATCAGGGACACACTGGGGATGTGTTGGGGACACACCAAGGACACCATGGGGACACATGGGGGACATGTTGGGGACACACAGAGGACGTGATGGGGGCACACTGGGGATGTGGTTGGGGACATGTTGGGGACACACGGGGGAACACATGGGGGACATTAAGGACACATTGGGGACACACTGGGGACACTTTCATGATGCATTGGGGACATATTGGGGACACACTGGGGACACATTGGGAACACGTTGAGGACACACAGGGGACATGTTGGGGACACACTGGGGACATGTTGGGGACACACAAGAGGACACATTGGGGACACACTAAGGATATGTTGGGGACAGAATGGGGACACATTGATGGTGCACTGGGGACATGTTGGGGACACATTGGGGACACACTGGGAATGGACACTGGACATGTTGGGGACATGCTGGGGATCCATCAGGGACACACGGGGGATGTGTTGGGGACACACCAAGGACACCATGGGGACACATGGGGGACGTGTTGGGGACACACAGAGGATGTGATGGGGACACATTGGGGACACATTGGGAACATGTTGGGGACACATTAAGGACACATTGGGGACACACCAGGGACACACTGATGATGCACTGGGGACACACTGGGAACACATCGAGGACACACAGGGGACACGTAGGGGACATAATGGGGACATGTTGGGGACACACCAAGGACACCATGGGGACACATTGGGAACATGTTGGGGACACACTGAGGACACACAGGGGACACATAGGGGACATGTTGGGGACATGCTGGGGATCCATCAGGGACACACTGGGGGTGTGTTGGGGACACACCAAGGACACCATGGGGACACATGGGGACATGTTGGGGGCACACTGGGACACACTGATGATGCATTGGGGACACATTGGGAACACGCTGAGGACACACAGGGGACATATAGGGGACACACTGGGGACATGTTGGGGACACACAAGAGGACACATTGGGGACAAACTAAGGATATGTTGGGGACAGAATGGGGACACATTGAGGATGCGATGGGGACACATTGGGGACATGTTGGGGACATGTTGGGGACGCACTGGGGACATACGGGGCACATACTGGGGACACTGGGGCCATGTTCAGGACACGTTGGGGACACGTTGCAGATTGTTGAGGACGTGTTGGGGACACCTTGGGGACACTTGGGGACACAGCGCCAGCCCAGCGCCATCCTGCTTTTGTTGCAGTGCCACCCCAGTGCCACCCCGTGTTACTGTGCTCCCATTTTGGTACTGTTTTGTTGTCACCCCAGTGCCACCCCAGTGCCACCCCAATGTCATCATGGCGCCACCCCAATGTCCTCCCAGTGCCACCCCGCTGTTATTCTGGTGCCATCCTGGTGCCATCCCAGTGCCATCGTGGTGCCACCCCAATGCCATCCTGCTGTTATTCTGGTGCCACCCCAATGCCATCCCTGTGTTTTCCTGGTGCCATTTTGATCCCATTTTGGTGCCATTTTTGTGCCATCCCAGTGCCACCCCTGTGTTATTTTGGTGCCATTTTGGTGCCATCCCAGTTCCATCCCAACACCATTGTGGTGCCATCCCAAAGCCATCCTAATGTCATCATGGTGCCATCCCTGTGTTATTCGGTCCCATTGCCATCCTAACGTCATCGTGGTGCCATCCCAATCCCATCCCAATGCCATCCCTGTGTTATTCTGGTGCCATCCCAGTACCATCCCAATGCCATCCCAGTTCCGTCCCAACGCCATCCTGGTTCCATCCCAGTGCCACCCCTGTGTTATTCTGGTACCATTTTGGTGCCATCCCAGTTCCATCCCATCGCCATCGTGGGGCCATCCCAATACCATCCCAATGCCACCCGTGTCATTCTGGTGCCATCCCAATACCACCCCAGTTCCATCCCAACACCATTCTGGTGCCATCCCAGTGCCACCCCTGTGTTATTCTGGTCCCTTTCTGGTGCCATTCTGGTGCCATTCTGGTGCCATCCCAGTTCCATCCCAATGCCATTCTGGTTCCATCCCAGTGCCAGCCATGTGTTATTCTGGTGCCATTTTGGTGCCATTTTGGTGCCATCCTAATGCCACCCCTGTGTTATTCTGGTGCCCTCCCAGTACCACCCCAATGCCATCCCAGTTCCATCCCAACGCCATCCTGGTTCCATCCCAGTGCCAGCCATGTGTTATTCTGGTGCCATTTTGGTGCCATTTTGGTGCCATCCCAGTTCCATCCCAACGTCATTCTGGTTCCATCCCAATGCCATCCCTGTGTTATTCTGGTGCCATTCTGGTGCCATCCCAATACCACCCCAGTTCCGTCCCAACGCCATCCTGATTCCATCCCAGTGCCAGTCCTGTGTTATTCTGGTGCCATTTTGGTGCCATCTCAGTTCCATCCCATCACCATTCTGGTGCCATCCCAATCCCATCCCAATGCCATCCCTGTGTTATTCTGGTGCCCTCCCAGTACCACCCCAATGCCATCGCAGTTCCGTCTCAATGTCATTCTGGTGCCATCCCAATACCACCCCTGTGTTATTCTGGTGCCATTTTGGTGCCATCCCAGTTCCATCCCATCACCATTCTGGTGCCATCCCAATCCCATCCCAATCCCATCCCTGTGTTATTCTGGTGCCCTCCCAGTACCATCCCAATGCCACCCGTGTTATTCTGGTGCCATTCTGGTACCATTTTGGTGCCATCCCAGTTCCATCCCAACGCCATCCTGGTTCCATCCCAGTGCCATCCCTGTGTTATTCTGGTCCCATTTTGGTGCCATTCTGGTTCCATCCCAACGCCGCTGTGCTCCCATCCCGGTTCCATGGCAGTTCCGTGGCGGTGCCGTGGCGGTGCCTCCCATCTCCAGCTGCCGTCCCACCATCACCGTGTCACCGCCGCGTCCGCGCCGACGTTGTTGAGGAGGAAGAGCTCCGGGCGCGCAGCGAAGGCCCAGCAGCGCTGTGGGGCGAAGGGGAGACCGTCAGCACCGCCCCAAAAGTGGGACCAGAGCAACAGCGGCACCGTGCTGTGCTCCCTACCCCCAGATCCGGGTGTGTGAGTGTGAGTGTGTGTGAGTGTGTGTGTGAGTGTGAGTGTGTGTGAGTGTGTGTGTGTGAGTGTGAGTGTGTGTATGTGTGTGTTGTCACACCCAACATAACACTGTTACACCCAGTGCAGTGTTATCACATTCAACACGGTGTTATCACACCCAACGCGTTGTTATCACACCCAACATGGTGTTGTCACACCTGGTGTGGTGTTGTCACACTCAATGTTATCACACCCATCATGTTGTTGTCACACTCAACACGGTGTTGTCACACTCAGTGTGGTGTTGTCACACCCAACGTAGCACTGTTACACCCGCTGCAGTGTTGTTGTCACACCCAACGTTGTCACACCCGACGTAACACTGTTACACCCAGTGCAGTGTTATCACATTCAACACGGTGTTATCACACCCAACATGGTGTTGTCACACCCAACGTAGCACTGTTACACCCAGTGCAGTGTTGTTGTCACACCCAACGTTGTCACACCCGACGTAACACTGTTACACCCAGTGCAGTGTTATCACATTCAACACGGTGTTATCACACCCAACATGGTGTTGTCACACCCAACGTAGCACTGTTACACCCAGTGCAGTGTTGTTGTCACACCCAACGTTGTCACACCCGACGTAACACTGTTACACCCAGTGCAGTGTTATCACATTCAACACGGTGTTATCACACCCAACGCGTTGTTATCACACCCAACATGGTGTTGTCACACCCGGTGTGGTGTTGTCACACTCAACGTAGCACTGTTACACCCAGTGCAGTGTTGTTGTCACACCCAGTGTGGTGTTGTCACACCCAGTGTAGCTCTGTTACACCCAATGCAGTGTTGTTGTCACACTCAACACGGTGTTGTCACACCCAGTGTGGTGTTGTCACACCCAATGTAGCACTGTTACACCCAGTGCAGTGTTGTTGTCACACCCAATACAGTGTTGTTATCACACCCAACACGGTGTTATCACACCCACTGTAGCACTGTTACACCCAGTGTAGTGTTGTTGTCACACCCAACATGACGATATCACACCCAGTGTAGCACTGTTACACCCAATACATTGCTGTTATCACACCCAATGCAGTGCTGTCACAACTAACGTAGCATTATTACAGCCAGTGTAACGTTGTCACACCCAACACAGCGCTGTCACCCCCAACCTGGTGTTGTCACACCCCGCGTAGCACTGTTACAATCCATGCAGTGTCGTTACACTCGGTGTAGCACTGTTACACCCAACACAGCGCCGTTACCCTCAGTGTAGTGTTCTTACACCCAGCAGTGTTGTTGTTACACCCAAAGAAGTGTTGTTACACCCAGCACAGTGTTGTCACACCCAACATAGCACTGTCACACCCAATGGGTTGTTGTCAACCCCAACGTAGCACTGTTACACCCAATGTGTTTTCACACCCAACACAGCATTGTCACACCCAACATAGCATTGTTACAATCAATGTAGCACTGCTACACCCAACACAGTATTGTTGTTACACTCCATGCAGCGTTGTTACACCCAGCACAGTGTTGTCAACCCAACATAGCATTGTTACACCCAACACAGTGTTGTTACACTCAATGTAGCACTGTTACACCCAACATGGTGTCATCACACCCAACGTGGTGCTGTCACACCCAGCAGTGTTGTCACACCCAACATAGCATGATTACAGCCGATGTAACATTGTCACACCCAACACAGCGTTGTCACACCCCATGTAGCACTGTTACACCCAACACAGCGTTGTCACAGCTGAGGCAGTGTTGTTACACACAATGTAGGATTGTCACACCTGACACAGTGTTGTCACACCCAGCACAGCATTGTTACACCCAACAAGGTGTTGTCACACCCAGTGCAGCACTGCTACACCCAACACAGTATTGTTGTTACACTCCATGCAGCGTTGCTACACCCAGCACAGTGTTGTCACACCCAAAGAAGTGTTGTTACACCCAACACGGTGTTGTTACACCCAGCACAGTGTTTTCACACCCAACACAGCATTGTTACACCCAACACAGTGTTGTTACACTCAATGTAGCACTGTGACACCCAACATGGTGTCATCACACCCAGCACAGTGTTGTCACACCCAAAGAAGTGTTGTTACACCCAATGCAGCGTTGTTACACCCAGCACAGTGTTGTCACACCCAACATAGCACTGTCACACCCAATGGGTTGTTGTCAACCCCAATGTAGCACTGTTACACCCAACGTGGTGTTGTCACACCCAACATAGCATTGTTACACCCAACACAGCGTTGTTACACTCAGTGTAGCACTGTTACACCCAACACGGTGTCATCACACCCAACACGGTGTTGTCACACCTGAGGCACCACTGTTACACCCCATGTAGGACTGTCACACAACGGCACAGCGTTGTCACACCTGACACAGTGTTGTCACACCCAACGCAGTGTTGTTACACCCAACATGGGGTTGTCACACCCAACACAGCACTGTTGCACCCAAAGTCTTGTTGTCACACCCAGCACAGCACTGTTACACCCAAAGTCTTGTTGTTGTCACACCCAACACAGCACTGTTACACCCAAAGTCTTGTTGTTGTCACACCCAGCACAGCACCGCTACACCCAACACAGCGCCGTTACACTCGGGTGTAGCACTGTCACACCCAACACGGTGTTCTCCCACCCAACACACCCGACGCAGCACTGTTACACCCAGTGGAGGTTTGTCACGTCCAACGCAGTGTTGTTACACCCAGTGCACCATTGTCACACCCAACACGGTGTTGTCACACCCAATACAGCACCGTTACACCCAATGCAGCGTTGTCACACACAGTGCAGCACCGCTACACCCGACACAGTGTCACGGTGTCACACCTGGTGCAGCACTGTTACACCCAGTGGAGGTTTGTCACACCAACACAGCGTCGTTACATTCAACACAGCACTGTTACACCAAACATGGTGATATTACACCCAACATGGCATTGTTACACCCAACATGGCATTGTTACACCCAACATGGCATTGTTACACCCAACATGGTGTCCTTACACTCAACGTGGCACTGTTACACCCAACATGGCATTGTTACACCCACCGTGGCATTGTTACACCCAACAGGGTGTCCTTACACCCAACACAGCATTGTTACACCCAGTGTAGTGTTGTCACACCCAACATGGCATTGTTACACCCAACATGGTGTCATTACACCCAACATGGCATTGTTACACCCAGTGTAGTGTTGTCACACCCAACATGGCATTGTTACACCCAACATGGTGTCCTTACACCCAATGTGGCATTGTTACACCTGACATGGCATTGTTACACCCCCCATGGTATTGTTACACCCGTCGTAGTGTTGTCACACCCAACACAGTGTCCTTACACCCATCACAGCATTGTTACACCCAACACAGTGTCCTTACACCCAATGTGGCATTGTTACACCTGACATGGCATTGTCACACCCAATGTGGCATTGTCACACCCAACATGGTGTCCTTACACCCAACATGGCATTGTTACACCCCCCATGGTATTGTTACACCCGTTGTAGCGTTGTCACACCCAACACAGTGTCCTTACACCATCACAGCATTGTTACACCCAACATGGTGTCCTTACACCCAACGTGGCACTGTTACACCTGACATGGCATTGTCACACCCAATGTGGCATTGTCACACCCAACATGGTGTCCTTACACCCAACATGGCATTGTTACACCCCCCATGGTATTGTTACACCTGTCATAGTGTTGTCACACCCAACACGGTGTCCTTACACCCATCACAGCATTGTTACACTGAACATGGTGTCCTTACACCCAACATAGCATTGTTACACCCCACATGGTATTGTTACACCCAACACGGTGCCCTTACACCCAACGTGGCATTGTCACACCCAATGTGGCATTGTTACACCCAACGTGGCATTGTTACACCCAACATGGTGTCCTTACACCCAACATGGCATTGTTACACCCCCCATGGTATTGTTACACCCGTTGTAGCGTTGTCACACCCAACACAGTGTCCTTACACCCATCACAGCATTGTTACACCCAACACAGTGTCCTTACACCCATCACAGCATTGTTACACCCAACATGGTGTCCTTACACCCAACGTGGCATTGTTACACCTGACATGGCATTGTCACACCCAACATGGCATTGTTACACCCAGTGTAGTGTTGTCACATCCAACATGGCATTGTTACACCCAACATGGTGTCATTACACCCAACATGGCATTGTTACACCTGACATGGCATTGTCACACCTGGTGTAGTGTTGTCACACCCAACGTGGCATTGTTACACCCAACACAGTGTCCTTACACCCATCACAGCATTGTTACACCCAACATGGTGTCCTTACACCCAATGTGGCATTGTTACATCTGACATGGCATTGTTACACCCACCGTGGCACTGTTACACCCAGTGTAGTGTTGTTACACCCAACATGGCATTGTTACACCCAACAGGGTGTCCTTACACCCAACGTGGCATTGTTACACCTGGTGTAGTGTTGTCACACCCAACATGGCATTGTCACACCCAAGGTGGTGTCCTTACACCCAATGTGGCATTGTTACACCTGACATGGCATTATTACACCCCACATGGCATTGTTACACCCAACACGGTGTCCTTACACCCAACACAGCATTGTTACACCCGTCGCAGTGTTGTCACACCCAGTGTAGCCCTGTCACACCCAAAGGAGCGCTGTCACACCCGATGTCACGTTTTCACACCCACTGTAGCACTGTCACACCCGTTGTAGTGTTGTCACACCCAAGACAGTGCTGTCACACCCCACGTAGCACTGTCACCCCCAACGTAACACAGTTACACCCACGCAGCGTTGTCACACCTGACGCAGTGTAATCACACCCAATGTAGCACTGTTACATCTGATGCAGCGTTGTTACACCCAACACAGTGTTGTCACACCCGACGCGGTGTTGTTACACCCAACACAGTGTTGTCACACCCAACACAGTGTTGTCACACCCGACGCAGACTCATTACACCCAAAGGAGTGTTGTTAGAACCAACACAGTGTTGTCACACCCGACGTAGCATCGTTACACCCGACGCAGGGTTGTCACACTCGACACAGTGTTGTCACACCCGACGCAGTGTTGTCACACCCGATGGAGCGCTGTTACACCCAATACAGTGCTGTCACACCCGCTGTCACACCCAACACAGCGTTGGTACACCTGAGGTAGTGTTGTCACACCTGATGGAGTGCAGTCACACCCACTGACGCAGCGTTGACACACCCGACATGGCATTATTACACCCGATGGAGTGTTGTTACACCCGACGCAGCACTGTCACAGCCCACGTAGTGTTGTCACACTCAGCGTAGTGTTGTCACACTCAATGCAGTGTTGTCACACTCAGCGTAGTGTTGTCACACCCGACGTGGGATCGTTACACCCGATGGAGCGTTGTCACACCCGACACAGCACTGTCACAGCCCACGTAGTGTTGTCACACCCGATGCAGCGTTGTCACACTCAATGTAGTGTTGTTGTTGTCACACCCATGGTAGTGTTGTTGTTGTCACACCCAATGTAGTGTCGTTGTCGTCACACCCAATGTAGTGTTGTCGTCACACCCAAGGTAGTGTTGTTGTTGTCACACCCAAGGTAGTGTTGTTGTCGTCACACCCGACCTCACGTTGTCACAACCAACGCAGCGTCGTCACCCCGCCGTGTCAGCGCCACCGTTCAGTGTCACACGTTGGTGTGTGTGCAAATATTGTCACGGTGGTGGTGATCAGCGCCCGGGGAGGGCACACACACACACACACACACACACACGGAAACACACAGGGATGCTGACACACACATGGAGGCACACACACACACACGGGAATGTACACACGTGATGACACGCACACACGAGGGGGAACACACACGGGGATGCACACACACACACACACATACGAGGGGTGACACACACACACACGGCACACACACACACATGGACACACGGGGATGCACACACACACACACACACACACACACACACACGAGGGGTGATGCACACACATGGGTTGGGGATGCACACACCCAGGGATGCACACACGTGAGGATACACGCACACACACACACACACAGGCACACACACACACAGATGTGCACACATATGGACACACATGGGGGGGTGTACACACTCAGGAATGTACGCACACATGGAGGGACACACACATGGGGGCACACACACATGAACACACACACACTCAGGAAGGTACACGCATGATGACACACACAGGGGGAACACACGCAGGGATGCACACACACACAGGGGCACACACACACACACACATAGGGGCACACACACACGCAGGGATGTGCACACATGGGGACACAGGGATGCACACACACACATGGCTCACACACACACACACAGGGGCACACACACACATAGGGATGCACACGCACACACGGGGGCACACACACACTCACAGGGATGTGCATACAAGGGGACACACGGATGTACACACACACATGGCTCACGCACACACACAGGGATGCACACACAGGGGCACACACACACACATAGGGATGCACACACACACACACACACACAGGGCACACACACACGCAGGGATGTGCACACATGGGGACACACAGGGATGCACACACACACGGCTCACACACACACACACACACACAGGGATGTACACACACACACACGGCTCACACACACACACACAGGGGCACAGGGATGCACACACACAGGGATGCACACACACACTCACAGGGATGTGCACACACACACACGGCTCACACACACACATGGGGGCACACACACACGCAGGGATGTGCACACATGGGGACACACAGGGATGCACACACACACATGGCTCACACACACACACACAGGGGCACAGGGATGCACACACACACAGGGGCACACACATAGGGATGTGCACACACACACACACATGGGGGCACACACACGCACTCACAGGGATGTGCACACATGGGGACACACAGGGATGCACACACACACATGGGGGCACACACACGCAGGGATGTGCATACAAGTGGACACACAGGGATGTACACACACACACGGCTCACACACACACAGGGGCACACACACATGGGGACAACACACACACGCAGGGATGTACACACACACACTCACGGCTCACACACACACACAGGGATGCACACACACACACACACACACACACACGACTCACACACACACACACACACACACGGGGTGTGACACTCGCACACGCGCGTGTGGCGGGCGCTACTTGCTGTCGTGCTGCGGGCTGTGCTGGGGCAGCAGGCTGCGTGTGACGCTTACCGTGGCTCCGCAGGACAGCGCCGAGGCGCCCAGCGCGATCAGACACAGCCAGGTCTGCAACGACAGCGGGACGGAGCCTCACCTTCCTGCCCCACGTCTGCCTTTTCTGCCCCACGTCTGCTCCTTCCTGCCCCACGTCTGCCTTTTCTGCCCCACATCTGCCCCTTCCTGCCCCACGTCTGCCTTTTCTGCCCCACATCTGCTCCTTCCTGCCCCACGTCTGCCTTTTCTGCCCCACATCTGCTCCTTCCTGCCCCACATCTGCTCCTTCCTGCCCCACATGTACTCCTTCTTGACCCACATGCACCCCTTCCTGCCCCATCTGCTTCTTCCTGCCCCATGTCTGCTCCTTCCTGCCCCACGTCTGCTCCTTCCTGCCCCACGTCTGCTCCTTCCTGCCCCATGTGTTGCTTCCTGCCCCACATGTGCTCCTTCCTGTCCCACATGTGCTCCTTCCTGCCCCACGTTTGCTCCTTCCTGCCCCACGTGTTGCTTCCTGCCCCACATGCGCCCCTTCCTGCCCCACATCTGCTCCTTCCTGCCCCACGTCTGCCTTTTCTGCCCCATGTCTGCTCCTTCCTGCCCCACGTCTGCTCCTTCCTGCCCCATGTGTTGCTTCCTGCCCCACATGTGCCCCTTCCTGCCTCACATGTGCCCTTCCTGCCCCACATCTGCCCGTTCCTGCCTCACGTCTGCCTTTTCTGCCCCACGTCTGCTCCTTCCTGCCCCACATCTGCTCCTTCCTGCCCCACATGTACTCCTTCTTGACCCACATGCACCCCTTCCTGCCCCATCTGCTTCTTCCTGCCCCACATCTGCTTCTTCCTGCCCCATGTCTGCTCCTTCCTGCCCCACGTCTGCTCCTTCCTGCCCCACATCTGCTCCTTCCTGCCCCATGTCTGCTCCTTCCTGCCCCATGTGTTGCTTCCTGCCCCACATGTGCTCCTTCCTGCCCCACATGTGCTCCTTCTTGACCCACATGCACCCCTTCCTGCCCCATCTGCTTCTTCCTGCCCCACATCTGCTCCTTCCTGCCCCACATCTGCTCCTTCCTGCCCCACATGTTGCTTCCTGCCCCACATTTGCCCCTTCCTGCCCCACATCTGCTCCTTCCTGCCCCACGTCTGCCCCTTCCTGCCCCACGTCTGCCCCTTCCTGCCCCACATCTGCCTTTTCTGCCCCACATCTGCTCCTTCCTGCCCCACATCTGCTCCTTCCTGCCCCATATGCTCCTTCCTGCAGCAGAGCTCAGGGCCTCGGGGGGTCCGGGAGGTGGCCGGAGTGGGGGGGCAGCCCAGGGCTGCGAGGGCTCTTCCAGCACAACCGGCCTGTGGTTCTCTGACCTTCAAGGACCCTTCCACCCAATCATCCTTGCTTCCATGACCTTCCAGCTCCCTTCCAACCCACCCATTAGATGACCTTTCAGGACCCTTCCGTCCCAACCACCCCTGTGCTCTAAAAGCTTTAAGGACCCCCCCAGCCCAACACCCCATGGCTCTACGACCTTTCAGGACCTTCTCAACCCAACCACCCCATGGCTCTACGACCTTTCAGGACCCTCCCAACCCAACCATCCTGTAGATTTATGATGTTTAAAGACCCTCCCAACCCAACCACCCCATGGCTCTTTGACCTTTCAGGACCCTCCCAACCCAACCCAACCATCCTATGGCTCTCCAACCTTTCAGGACCCTCTCAACCCAACCACCCCATGGCTCTACGACCTTTCAGGACCTTTTCAACCCAACCATCCTGCAGATTTATGATATTGAAAGACCTTTCCAACCCAACCACCCCATGGCTCTTTGACCTTTCAGGACCTTTCCAACCCAACCACCCCATGGCTGTACGACCTTTCAGGACTCTCCCAACCCAACCCAACCCAACCACCCCATGGCTCTTTGACCTTTCAGGACCCTCTCAACCCAAACACCCCATGGTTCTTTGACCTTTCAGGACCTTCTCAACCCAACCACCCCATGGCTCTACGACTTTTCAGGACCCTCCCAACCCAACCAGTCTGTGGCTCTCCAACCTTTCAGGATCCTCCCAACCCAACCACCCTGTAGATTTATGATGTTGAAAGACCTTTCCAACCCAACCACCCCATGGCTCTTTGACCTTTCAGGACCCTCCCAACCCAACCCAACCACTCTGTGGCTCTCCAACCTTTCAGGACCCTCTCAACCCAACCACCCCATGGCTGTATGACCTTTCAGGACCTTTCCAACCCAACCATCCCATGGCTTTACAACCTTTCAGGACCCTCACACCCCAACCCAACCACCCCATGGCTCTTTGACCTTTCAGGACCCTCCCAACCCAACCACCCTGTAGATTTATGATACTGAAAGACCTTTCCAAGCCAAACACCCCAAGGCTCTTTGGCCTTTCAGGACCTTTCCAACCCAACCACCCCATGGCTGTACGACCTTTCAGGACCCTCTCAACCCAACCCAACCCAACCCAACCACCCCATGGCTCTCTGACCTTTCAGGACCCTCCCAGCCCAACCCAACCCAACCACCCCATGGCTCTTTGACCTTTCAGGACCCTCTCAACCCAAACACCCCATGGTTCTTTGACCTTTCAGGACCTTCTCAACCCAACCACCCCATGGCTCTACGACTTTTCAGGACCCTCCCAACCCAACCAGTCTGTGGCTCTCCAACCTTTCAGGACCCTCCCAACCCAACCATCCTGTAGATTTATGATGTTGAAAGACCTTTCCATCCCAAACACCCCATGGCTCTATGATCTTACATGACCCTCCCAACCCAAACACCCCATGGCTCTTTGACCTTTCAGGACCTTCTCAACTCAACCACCCCATGGCTCTTTGACCTTTCAGGACCCTCTCAATCCAACCACCCCATGGCTCTTTGACCTTTCAGGACCTTCTCAACTCAACCACCCCATGGCTCTTTGACCTTTCAGGACCCTCTCAATCCAACCACCCCATGGATCTTTGACCTTTCAGGACCTTCTCAACCCAAACACCCCATGGCTCTTTGACCTTTCAGGACCCTCCCAACCCAACCCAACCCAACCACCCCATGGCTCTCTGACCTTCCAGGACCTTCCCAACCCAACCACCCTACAGTTCCTATGATCTTTCAGGACCCTCCCAACCCAACCACCCCACAGTTCCTACGACCTTTCAGGACTCGCTCACCAGGTAGGCGACGAAGGCCAGGTAGGCGACGCTGAGGATGGCCGCGCCGACGTAGAGCCCCACGTGGTTCAGCGCCATCACGTAGGCCACCACGAAGTACATGTTGATGCTGCACACCAGGAGGATGACCGCGCCGCCGCCGATCTTCCAGAACCTGCCGGCAGCGTGGGCTGAGCACCGACCCCCCCCCAGACCCCCCCCCGGGCCCCTCCGGACCCCCACCCACCCCCCATCGTACTCACAGCCCGTTGGCGAAGTCGTTCATGACGCTGGGCAGGCTGGTGAAGGTCAGCACTGGGATGAGGGCAAACGGGAGCTGAGGTGGAAGGAGGAGGAATGAGGAGGGATGAGGAGGGATGAGGAGGGATGAGGAGGGATGAGGAGGGGATTCGGCCCCGTGCGACCCCCGAGGGCGTTGTGACACAGGGAGAGGGATTCCTCCCCCGTGGGAAAAGCGTGGGGCCGTGGAGTGGGGTGGGTTGGGCTGGGGGACATCGTGAGCACGGAGCTCCATCCCCGGCGCAGGGAGCTGACAATCAGATCGCCCAGCGCCCCCATCGTGCTGCCATCACCCCCTGCACGTCACCACCATCACCCCTCCTTTGTGCCACAGCCACTGCCCCCCACCCCACCGCTCCGTGTCAGGATGACAAGCGGTTCCCATCCCCCCCCCTGCATTACAGCCGTTCCCCCTCATCCCATTGCTGTGATCCGGGTGACGAGGGCATCCCAGCCCCCAGAATGGCCAGGGTTGGAAGGGACCTCAAGGATCATGGATCTCCAACCCCCTGCCACATGCAGGGCTACCAACCTCCCCACCTGATGCTACACCAGGCTGCCCAGGGCCCCATCCAACCTGGCCTTGAACACCTCCAGGGATGGGGCATCCACAAAATCCCTCCTCCACGTCACAGCCATCCCCTCCCCTCCCATCGCTGTGCACCCGGGTGATGAGCGCTCTCCCGTCCCCTCCTCCACGTCACAGCTTCTGCCCCTTCTCCCACCACGCGTTTGCTGATCCCCGTCCCCTCCTTTGCATTACAGCTGTTCCCCTTCGCCCCATCACTCCACACCCGGCTGACACGCGGATTCCCACCCCCTCCTTCGTGTTACAGCCATTCCTCAACCCGCCACCGTGCGTCCAGGTGACGAGTGGGCTCCTGTCCCCTCCTCTGCCCCACAGCTGCCCCCCATCACCCCATCACCGCGCGCCCAGCTGACGAACGGACTCCTGTCCCCTTTTCCACCCTACACCCATTCCCCCTGCTCCCATCACTCCGCGTCCGGGCGACAATCGCGCTCCTGCCCCCTGCTCCACATTGCAGCCCTTCCCTTTTGTCCCATCACTGCCAGGAGCCGAGCAGACCCCGCCGTGGGCTCCCACAGGGACAGAGCAGAGGCAGCCAAACCCCCTCCCACCCCACTGATTGGGGCAGCCTTCCTCCCCAGCCCCACTTTGCAGGAAGGGATCCCAAAGGAAGCGATGGGATGGCAGGGGGAATTCGGGTGGCAGGGGGAAGTTGTTTGCTGTGAGAGCGGTGAGCTGCTGGAACGGCTGCCCAGAGGCTGCGGATGCCCCGTCCATCCCAGGTTGGGTGGGATGGGCAGCCTGGTCTAATATTAAACGTGGAGGTTGGCGGCCCTGCGTGTGGAGGGGGGTTGGAGCTCCGTGATCCGTGAGCTCCCTCCCAACCCAACCATCCCGTGATGCTGCGGATGCGCTGCAGGTTCTGCCCCCCCCCCGCCCCACCTGCAGGCTCATGAGGACGTTGAGGAAGTCGTTCATCCCCGTCAGGTGCTCCACGTCCTGGAAGATGGCCACAAACAGGGTGGGGGTGATGGCGATGGAGCGCGTCAGCAGCACGCGGGCAAAGCGCGACCAGCGCAGGTTGAGGAAACCCTGAGGGAGGAGAAGGGTGGTGAGGGGGGCAAGGGGGGGCAGGGGGGGTAATGGGGGGGTAAGGAAGGGTAATGGGGGGCAAGGGGAGGTAATGGGGGGTAATGGGGGGTAATGGGGGGTAATGGGGGGAGAGGAGATGTGGGGAGATGGGGAGCGGTGAGCAGGGGGGACCATAAGGAGAGAAGGGCAATGGGGGGCAAGGGGGGGGTAAGGAGGGGCAATGGGGGGCAAGGAGGGGTAAGGGGGGGTAAGGGGGGGAAAGGAGATGTGGGGAGATGGGGAACAGTGAGCAGGGGGGACCATAAGGGGAGAAGGGTAATGGGGGGCAAGGAAGGGTAATGGGGGGTAATGGGGGAGTAAGAGGGGCAAGGGAGGGTAAGGGGGGGTAATAGGGGGTAATGGGGGGTAATGGGGGGAGAGGAGATGTGGGGAGATGGGGAAGAGTGAGCAGAGGGGACCATAAGGGGAGAAGAGAGCATGGAGGGAAGAACAGAGAGCAGAAGAGAGGAGAAGAGGGGCAGGAAGGGCAGGAGAGGAGCAGAGCGGAAGAGGAGATAAAAGAGGAGGAGAACTGAGAGCAGGATGAGAAAATAGGTGGAGAGAAGAGCAGAAGAGCTGCAGAAGGGGACACACATGGGGCAGGGGAGGAGAGCAGAAGGGGAAAAGAAGGGACACAACCCGGAGAGGAGGAGGGGAGAGGAGAGGAGAGGAGAGGAGAGGAGAGGAGAGGAGAGGAGAGGAGAGGAGAGGAGAGGAGAGGAGAGGAGAGGAGAGGAGAGGAGAGGAGAGGAGAGGAGAGGAGAGGAGAGGAGAGGAGAGGAGAGGAGAGGAGAGGAGAGCAGAGGAGAGGAGAGGAGAGGAGAGGAGAGGAGAGGAGAGGAGAGGAGAGGAGAGGAGAGGAGAGGAGAGGAGAGGAGAGGAGAGGAGAGGAGAGGAGAGGAGAGGAGAGGAGAGGAGAGGAGAGGAGAGGAGGGATGCAGGAAGGACCAAGGAGCAGAAGAGGAAAAGAAGGGATGTAACCCTTAGATAGGAGCAGAGCAGGAGAGCTGAGAGGAAGATGAGGAGACGGATGGAGAGGAGAGCAGCAGAGGAGGACATGAGAGGAAGAGGAAAAGAAGGGGAATAACCCAGAGAGAAGAGGATGCAGGAAGGACCAAGGAGCAGAAAAGAGGATGAAGGAAATACGAAGAGGAGGGGAAGAGGTGACAGGAGGATGGGGAGATAAAGAAGAGCAGCAGAGATGTGTGGGTGAAGGAGGGGAACAGGAAAGGAAAAGAAAGGAAATAACCCAGAAAGAGGAGAGGACAGAAGACAGACGAGGAGCAGAGCAGCGCAGGAGGACGTGGGCAGATGAAGGAGAAGAAGAGCAGGAGAGGAAAAGATGCAGGAATGAGAGAAGGGGAGCAGAGTGCAAGAGGAGGAGAGAGAAGAAAGACAGGAGAGGAGGAGAGCTGAGAGGAGGATGAGAAGAAACAGAAGAGCCACAGAGCAGCAGAGGGACACAATTCGGGCAGATGGAGGAGGAGAAAAGGAATGATGAAAACAAGAAAGAGCAGAAGGGAAGAGGATGCAGGGAAGGAAGGAGTGGAAGAGGAGGAGATGAGGAGATGCAGATGGAGAGCAGGAGAGCAGCAGAGGAGGCACACATGGGAGCAGAAGGGGAGAAGAAGGGACACAACGCAGACTGAGGAGAGGAAGAGGAGAAGTGAGGATGCAGGAAGGACAGAAGAGGAGCGGAGTGGAGAGGAGACGCTCCAGGACAGCGGAGAGGAGAAAAAGAGAGGGAAGGTGCAGAGGGAAGAGCAGAGGGGAGGAAGGCAGGGGCAGCAGCGCAGACCTCCATGACGAACTGCCCTGAGTACGTCCCCGTCATGGTGGAGCTCTGCCCAGCCGCCAGGATCCCAATGGCCCAAATGTACAGAGCAGCTGGGCCGAAGTAGCAGCCCAGCACTGCGCCCTGCAACACACGGACAGGTGGCCACTGACATGTGGCCTTCCAGGACCCTTCCATCCCAACCGTCCCACAGCTCTGTGACCTTCCAGGACCCTTCCATCCCAACCATCCCATGGTTCTATGACCTTCCAGGACCCTTCCATCCCAACCGTCCCACAGCTCTGTGACCTTCCAGGACCCTTCCATTCCAGCCATCCCATGGTTCTGTGACCTTCCAGGACCTTTCCATCCCAACCGTCCCATGGTTTTGTGACCTTCCAGGACCTTTCCATCCCAACCGTCCCACAGCTCTGTCACCTTCCAGGACCTTTTCATCGCAACCATCCCACAGCTCTGTGGCCTTCCAGGACCTTTCCATCCCAACCATCCCATGGTTCTGTGATCTTCAAGGACCCTTCCATCCCAACCATCCCATGGTTCTATGACCTTCCAGGACCATTTCATCCCAGCCATCCCATGGTTCTATGACCTTCCAGGACCTTTCCATCCCAACCATCCCATGGTTCTGTGACCTTCCAGGACCTTTCCATCCCAACCGTCCCATGGCTCTGTGACCTTCCAGGACCTCTCCATCCCAACCGTCCCACAGCTCTGTGACCTTCCAGGACCTTTTCATCCCAACCATCCCATGGCTCTGTGACCTTCCAGGACCTTTTCATTCCAACCATCCCATGGCTCTGTGACCTTCCAGGACCTTTCCATCCCAACCATCCCATGGCTCTGTGATCTTCAAGGACCCTTTCATTCCAACCATCCCAAGGCTCTGTGACCTTCCAGGACCTTCCCATCCCAACCATCCCACAGCTCTGTGACCTTCCAGGACCTTTCCATCCCAACCATCCCACAGCTCTGTGACCTTCCAGGACCCTTCCATCCCAACCATCCCACAGCTCTGTGGCCTTCCAGGACCCTTCCATCCCACCCACCCCATTGTTCAAGGATCCTTGAGGACCCTCCCATCCCAACGAGCTCCTCAATCTTTTAGCACCCTTCCAACCCAACCACCCTACAGTTCTGTGATCTTCAAAGACCCGTCCAGCTATCAGAGCTGGGGGCTGTTATCACAACTGGGGGCTGTTATCAGAACTGGGGGCTGTGCTATCAGCTGGGGGCTGTTATCACAACTGGGGGCTGTTATCAGAACTGGGGGCTGTGCTATCAAAGCTGGGGGCTGTTATCACAACTGGGGGCTGTTATCAGAACTGGGGGCTGTGCTATCAGCTGGGGGCTGTTATCAGAACTGGGGGCTGTTATCAGAGCTGGGGGCTGTTATCAGAGCTGGGGGCTGTGTTATCAACTGGGGGTTGTTATCAGAGCTGGGGGCTGTGTTATCAACTGGGGGCTGTGCTATCAGAGCTGGGGGCTGTGCTATCAGAGCTGGGGGCTGCTATCAGAGCTGGGGGCTGCTATCAGCTGGGGGCTGTTATCAGCACTGGGGGCTGCTATCAGCGCTGGGGGCTGCTATCAGAACTGGGGGCTGTTATCAGAGCTGGTGGCTGTGCTATCAGAACTGGGGGCTGTGCTATCAGCGCTGGGGGCTGTGCTATCAGCTGGGGGTTGTTATCAGAGCTGGGGGCTGTTATCAGAACTGGGGGCTGTTATCAGCACTGGGGGCTGTGCTATCAGCTGGGAGTTGTTATCAGAACTGGGGGCTGCTATCAGCTGAGGGCTGTGCTATCAGCTGGGGGTTGTTATCAGAACTGGGGGCTGTTATCAGAACTGGGGGCTGCTATCAGCTGGGGGTTGTTATCACAACTGGGGGCTGTGCTATCAGAGCTGGGGGCTGTTATCAGCTGGGGGCTGCTATCAGCAGCGCAGCCCTTATCAGCAGCGCTCACCCCTTTGTAGATGTCCACCTCCAGCGTGGCGTTGTCGCTCGGGAACAGCCCTGCGTGGGCGCTGCTGGCGTTGGCACAAACCTCGTGCTGCAACGGGACACCAGGCGCTGCTGGGGGGCACCGAGACCCCGCTGCGTCCTCCCAGCTCAGCCCAGTGCCCCCCCCCCCCCCCCAAAAAAAAAAACCCCCCGGCCCCCAGCTCACCACATCCATGTTGGTTTTCCCATAGAAAGCCTCGGCGAAGACGGAGACGACGAAGACGTTGATGATGAAGGAGACGAAGAGCGCGATGCACGACTCGGCGAAGAAATACTTGTTGGCCTCACGCACCTCCCGGGGGTTGGAGCGATTCACCTGGCGAGACTGCGGGGGGGGCGAGGGGAATGCACCCATGGGTGCACAGAGGGGGGAGTGCGCGGGGGGGGGTGCAGAGCGTGGGGGTGCAGAATGAGGGTGCAAAGTGGGGGGGGGCACAGAGGGTGAGTGCACAGAGTGAGGGTGCAAAGTGGGGGGGGCACAGAGGGTGAGTGCACAGAGTGAGGGTGCAAAGTGGGGGGGGCACAGAGTGCGAGTGCACAGAGTGAGGGTGCAAAGTGGGGGGGGGCACAGAGGGTGAGTGCACAGAGTGAGGGTGCAAAGTGGGGGGGGCACAGAGGGTGAGTGCACAGAGCGAGGGTGCAAAGTGGGGGGGGGCACAGAGTGTGAGTGCACAGAGTGAGGGTGCAAAGTGGGGGGGGCACAGAGGGTGAGTGCACAGAGCGAGGGTGCAAAGTGGGGGGGGGCACAGAGTGTGAGTGCACAGAGTGAGGGTGCAAAGTGGGGGGGGGCACAGAGGGTGAGTGCACGCGGGGAGGTGCAGAGTGATGGTGTGCAAGAGTGGGGGTGCAAAGTGTGGGGGTGCACAGAGTTGGGGTGCACAGAATTGGGGTGCACAGAGGGGGGGTGCAAAGTGTGGAGGTGCACAGAGTGATGGTGCACACAAGTGGGGTGCAGAGTGATGGTGTGCAAGAGTGGGGGGTGCACAGAGTTGGGGGTGTAAAGTGTGGGGGTGCAGAATGAGGGTGCACAGAATGAGGGTGAACAGGGTGAAGGTGCACAGAGGGGGGGTGCAGAGTGATGGTGTGCAAGAGTGGGGGGTGCAAAGTGTGGGGGTGCAGAATGAGGGTGCACAGGGTGGGGGATGCACAGATTGGGGGTGCACCGGTAGTATGGGGGTGCAGAGGGTGGGGGTGCAAAGATGAGGATGCACAGTGTGGGGGTGCAGAATGAGGGTGCACAGGATGGGGGTGCACAGGGTGAAGGTGCACAGAGGGGGGTGCAAAGTGGGGGGGTGCACAGAGTTGGAGTGTGAAGTGTGGGGGTGCAGAATGAGGGTGCACAGGGTGGGGGTGCACAGTGTGGGGGTGCACAGAGTGATGGTGCACACAAGGGGGCTGCAGAGTGATGGTGTGCAAAGTGTGGGGGTGCACAGAGTTGGGGTGCACAGGGTGGGGGTGCAAAGATGATGATGCACAGTGTGGGGGTGCAGAATGAGGGTGCAAAGTGTGGGGGTGCACAGAGGGGGGGTGCAAAGATGGGGGTGCAGAATGAGGGTGCACAGAGTGTGAGTGCACACGGGGGGGGCGCAGAGTGACAGTGTGCAAGTGTGGGGGTGCAAAGTGTGGGGGTGCACAGAGTGATGGTGCACAGGGTGGGGGTGCACACAGTGTGAGAGTGCACAGAGTGGGGGTGCAAAGATGGGGGTGCACAGGGTGGTGGTGCAAAGTGTGAGGATGCACACAGTGAGGGTGCAAAGTGTGGGGGTGCAGAATGAGGGTGCACAGGGTGGGGGATGCACAGATTGGGGGTGCACAGATAGCATGGGGGTGCAGAGGGTGGGGGTGCAAAGATGAGGGTGCACAGTGTGGGGGTGCAGAATGAGGGTGCACAGGATGGGGGTGCACAGGGTGAAGGTGCACAGAGGGGGGTGCAAAGTGGGGGGGTGCACAGAGTGTGAGTGCACACGGGGGGGCGCAGAGTGATGGTGTGCAAGAGTGGGGGGTGCAAAGTGTGGGGGTGCACAGAGTGGGGGGTGCAAAGTGTGGGGGTGCAGAATGAGGGTGCAAAGTGTGGGGGTGCACAGAGGGGGGGTGGACAGTGAGGGTGCACAGAGTGGGAGGCGCAAAGATGGGGGTGCAGAATGAGGGTGCACAGAGTGAGGGTGAACAGGGTGGAGGTGCACAGAGGGGGGGTGCAAAGTGTGGGGGTGCACAATGAGGGTGCACAGAGTGTGAGTGCACACAAGGGGGGTGCAGAGTGATGGTGTGCAAGAGTGGGGGGTGCAAAGTGTGGGGGTGCACAGAGTTGGGGTGTAAAGTGTGGGGGTGCAGAATGAGGGTGCACAGGGTGGGGGGTGCACAGATTGGGGGTGCACCGATAGTATGGGGGTGCAGAGGGTGGGGGTGCAAAGATGAGGATGCACAGTGTGGGGGTGCAAAGTGTGGGGGTGCACAGAGTGAGGGTGAACAGGGTGAAGGTGCACAGAGGGGGGTGCAAAGTGCAGGGGTGCACAGAGTGTGAGTGCACACGGGGGGGTGCAGAGTGATGGTGTGCAGAGTGGGGGGTGCAAAGTGTGGGGGTGCAGAATGAGGGTGCACAGGGTGGGGGTGCACAGATAGCATGGGGGTGCAGAGAGTGGGGGTGCACAATGAGGGTGCACAGAGTGAGGGTGAACAGGTGAAGGTGCAAAGTGGGGGGTGCACAGAGTGTGAGTGCACACAAGGGGGGTGCAGAGTGATGGTGTGCAAGAGTGGGGGTGCAAAGTGTGGGGGTGCACAGAGTTGGGGTGTGAAGTGTGGGGGTGCAGAATGAGGGTGCACAAGGTGGGGGTGCACAGTGTGGGGGTGCACAGAGTGTGAGTGCACACGGGGGGGTGCAGAGTGATGGTGTGCAAGTGTTGGGGTGCACAGAGTTGGGGTGCACAGGGTGGGGGTGCAAAGATGAGGATGCACAGTGTGGGGGTGCAGAATGAGGGTGCAAAGTGTGGGGGTGCACAGAGGGGGGGTGCAAAGATGGGGGTGCAGAATGAGGGTGCACAGAGTGTGAGTGCACACGGGGGGGGCGCAGAGTGACAGTGTGCAAGTGTGGGGGTGCAAAGTGTGGGGGTGCACAGAGTGATGGTGCACAGGGTGGGGGTGCACACAGTGTGAGAGTGCACAGAGTGGGGGTGCAAAGATGGGGGTGCACAGGGTGGTGGTGCAAAGTGTGAGGATGCACACAGTGAGGGTGCAAAGTGTGGGGGTGCAGAATGAGGGTGCACAGGGTGGGGGATGCACAGATTGGGGGTGCACAGATAGCATGGGGGTGCAGAGGGTGGGGGTGCAAAGATGAGGATGCACAGTGTGGGGGTGCAGAATGAGGGTGCACAGGATGGGGGTGCACAGGGTGAAGGTGCACAGAGGGGGGTGCAAAGTGGGGGGGTGCACAGAGTGTGAGTGCACACGGGGGGGCGCAGAGTGATGGTGTGCAAGAGTGGGGGGTGCAAAGTGTGGGGGTGCACAGAGTGGGGGGTGCAAAGTGTGGGGGTGCAGAATGAGGGTGCAAAGTGTGGGGGTGCACAGAGGGGGGGTGGACAGTGAGGGTGCACAGAGTGGGAGGCGCAAAGATGGGGGTGCAGAATGAGGGTGCACAGAGTGAGGGTGAACAGGGTGGAGGTGCACAGAGGGGGGGTGCAAAGTGTGGGGGTGCACAATGAGGGTGCACAGAGTGTGAGTGCACACAAGGGGGGTGCAGAGTGATGGTGTGCAAGAGTGGGGGGTGCAAAGTGTGGGGGTGCACAGAGTTGGGGTGTAAAGTGTGGGGGTGCAGAATGAGGGTGCACAGGGTGGGGGGTGCACAGATTGGGGGTGCACCGATAGTATGGGGGTGCAGAGGGTGGGGGTGCAAAGATGAGGATGCACAGTGTGGGGGTGCAAAGTGTGGGGGTGCACAGAGTGAGGGTGAACAGGGTGAAGGTGCACAGAGGGGGGTGCAAAGTGCAGGGGTGCACAGAGTGTGAGTGCACACGGGGGGGTGCAGAGTGATGGTGTGCAAGAGTGGGGGGTGCAAAGTGTGGGGGTGCACAGGGTGGGGGTGCAGAATGAGGGTGCACAGGGTGAGGTGCACACAGTGTGAGGGTGCACAGAGTGGGGGTGCACAATGAGGGTGCACAGGGTGAGGGTGAACAGGGTGAAGGTGCACAGAGGGGGGTGCAAAGTGTGGAGGTGCACAGAGTGTGAGCACACGCAAGGGGGGTGCAGAGTGATGGTGTGCAAGTGTTGGGGTGCAAAGTTGGGGGTGCACAGAGTTGGGTGCACAGGGAGCCCTGCCCCCATGCATGGGTTGCTGCCTGGTGCAGCTGCAGCTTTGCATGCACGGACCCCACTGCCATGGGGAAAGGCTGCACAGTGCTGACCTGCAGAGCTCACAGCTGAGCTCCCAGCCCTGCTGCAGCCCATGGGTGCGTATTGCACTGCTGCTCATTGCACTGCTGCTTACTGCACTGCTGCTCATTGCACTGCTGCTCATTGTGGTGCTACTCATTGCACTGCTCCTCATTGCACTGCCTCTTACTGTACTGCTCCTCATTGCACTGCTTATTGTGCTGCTGCTTACTGCACTGCCCCTCATTGCACTACTGCTCATTGCACTGCTCCTTACTGCACTGCTGCCCCTTACTGCACTGCTCCTTATCGTGCTGCTCCTCATTGCACTGCTCCTTACTGCACTGCTGCTCATTGCACTGCTGCTCATTGCACTGCTCATTGCACTGCTCATTGCACTGCTCCTTACTGCACTGCTACTCATTGCACTACTCCTCATTGCACTGCCCCTTACTGCACTGCTTATTGCACTGCTCATTGCACTGCTGCTCACTGCACTGCTCCTTATTGCACTGCTTACTGCACTGAGCCCTACCGCGCTGCTGCTCATTGCACTGCTGCTCATTGCACTGCTCCTTACTGCATTGCTGCTCATTGCACTGCCCCTTATTGCACTGCTCCTTATTGCACTGCTTATTGCACTGCTCATTGTGCTGCTCCTCACTGCACTGCTTATTGCACTGCTCATTGTGCTGCTCCTCACTGCACTGCTGCTCATTGCACTGCTGCTTACTGCACTGCTCCTTACTGCACTGCTACTCATTGCACTACTCCTCATTGCACTGCCCCTTACTGCACTGCTTATTGCACTGCTCACTGCACTGCTGCTCACTGCACTGCTCGTCATTGCACTGCCCATTACTGCACTGCTTACTGCACTGCTTATTGCGCTGCTCCTTACTGCACTGCTCCTTACTGCACTGCTGCTCATTGCACAGCTCCTTACTGTGCTGCTCCTTACTGCACTGCTTACTGCACTGACCCCTACCGCGCTGCTCCTCATTGCACTGCTGCTCATTGCACTGCCCCTTACTGCACTGCTCACTGCACTGCTCCTCATTGCACTGCTGCTCCTTACTGCACTGCCCCTTACTGCATTGCTCATTGCGCTGCTCCTCATTGCACTGCTCCTCATTGCACTGCCCCTTACTGCATTGCTCATTGCACTGCTGCTTACTGCACTGCTGCTCATTGCACTGCCGCTTACTGCACTGCTTATTGCACTACTGCTCACTGCACTGCTCATTGTGCTGCTCACTGCACTGCTTATTGCACTGCTCATTGTGCTCTCGTTGCGCTGCTGCTCGTTGCGCTGCTCACCTTGACCAGTGCGGAGTGCAGGTACATGTTGTGGGGCATGATGACGGCCCCCACGATGCCCACAGCCTGCTCCAGCTGTGGGGTGCCGCAGCCCGGGCACTCGGGGACAAACAGCCCCCGCAGCAGCTGCTTCTGGTTCGGCTTCACCGTCACGTACTGCGGGCACAAAGCAACGCTGGGCTCAGCCCTGTGCTCAGCTCAGTGCCCAGCCCTGTGCCCAGCCCTGTGCTCAGCTTTCTGCCCAGCTCTGTGCTGAGCACTGCCCAGCTCTTTGGTTAGCCCTGTGCCCTGTGCTCAGCCCTGTGCTCAGCCCTGTGCTCAGCCCTGTGCCCAGTGCCCAGCCCTGTGTTCAGCTTTCTGCCAGCCCTGTGCCCACCTCTGTGCCCCGCTCTTTGTTCAGCCCTGTGCCCAGCTCAGTGCCCAGCTCTGTGCCCAGTCCTGTGCCCAGCTCTTTGCTCAGCCCTGTGCCGAGTGCCCAGCTCTGTGCCCAGCCCTGTGCCCAGCTTTCTGCCCAGCTCTGTGCTGAGCACTGCCCAGCTCTTTGGTTAGCCCTGTGCCCAGTGCCCAGCTCTGTGCTCAGCTCTGTGCTCAGCCTTGTGCCCAGTGCCCAGCCCTGTGTTCAGCTTTGTGCCCAGCCCTGTGCCCACCTCTGTGCCCACCTCTGTGCCCCGCTCTTTGTTCAGCCCTGTGCTCAGCTCTGTGCCCAGCTCAGTGCCCAGCGCTGCCCAGTTCTGTGCTCAGCTCTGTGCTCAGCTCTGTGCTCAGCTCCGTGCTCAGTTCCATGCCCAGCTCTTTCCTCAGCCCTGTGCCCAGCTCTGTGCTCAGCCCTCTACTCAGCTCTGTGCCCAGCCCTCTGCCCAGCTCTTTGCCCAGCCCTGTGCCCAGCTCTGTGCCCGGCCCTGTGCCCAGCACTGCCCAGCCCTGTGCTCAGCCCTCTGCCCAGCTCTTTGCTCAGCTCTGTGCCCAGCTCTTTGCTCAGCCCTGTGCCCAGCTCTGTGCCCGGCTCTTTGCTCAGCTCTGTGCCCAGCTCTGTACTCAGCACTGCCCAGCTCTTTGCTCAGCCCTGTGCCCAGCACTGCCCAGCCCTGTGCTCAGCTTTCTGCCCAGCTCTTTGCTCAGCTCTGTGCCCAGCTCTTTGCTCAGCCCTGTGCTCAACTCTGTGCCCAGCTCTGCTCAGCACTGCCCTGCTCTTTGCCCAGCTCTGTGCCCAGCCCTGTGCCCAGCCCTGTGCCTAGCTCTATGCTCAGCTCTGTGCCAGCCCTCTGCCCAGCTCTGTGCCCAGCTCTTTGCTCAGCCCTGTGCCCAGTGCCCAGCCCTGTGCTCAGCTTTCTGCCCAGCTCTGTGCCCAGCTCAGTGCTCAGCTCTGTGCTCAGCCCTGTGCCCAGTGCCCACCTCTGTGCCCACCTCTGTGCCCAGCACTGCTCAGCTCTGTGTCCAGCTCTGTACTCAGCACTGCCCTGCTCTTTGCCCAGCCCTGTGCCCAGCCCTGTGCCCAGCCCTGTGCCCAGCTCAGTGCCCAGCTCTGTGCCCAGCACTCTGCTCAGCCCTGTGCCCAGCTCTGTGCCCAGCTCTGTACTCAGCACTGCCCAGCCCTGTGCCCAGCTCAGTGCCCAGCTCAGTGCCCAGCTCCGTGCCCAGCCCTGCTCAGGACCGCACAGCAGCTGCCCTTTGGGACAGAGGGACTCTCCGTGCCACGCTCTCCCATCCCAGCTCAGTGGGCTTTGTGGCTGCCCAGCAGCAGCACCCAGTACCTCGTATCCGAAGGTCAGCGCCATGATGGTGATCAGGAAACCAAAGAAAGCCTCCAGCTTCCTCAAACCTGCACGGACAGCACCAGGCTCGGTGTGCTGCTCACTGCAGGACCCCAGCATCCATCACACAGCCATGGCGTCCACCACCCAACCCCAGCATCCACTCCCAGACCCCAGCATCTCCCATCCCCAGACCCCCAGATCCCCTTCCAGACCCCAGTATCCCCCACCAGACCCCAGTATCCACTTCCAGACCCCAATATCCATTCTCAGACCCCAGCAACCCCCATCCCCAGACCCCAGTATCCATCCCTAGATCCCACCATCCATCTCCAGGCACCAGTACCCCCCCCACCAGACCCCAGCATCCACCACCAGACCCCAGCATCCCTCCCCATACCCAAGTATCCACCCCCATACTCCAGTATCCACCCCCAGACCCCACTATCCCCCACTAGACCCCAGTATCCCCCACCAGACCCCCCCATCCACTTCCAAACTCCACCATCCACCCCCAGACCCCACTATCCCCCACCAGACCCCACTATCCCCCACCAGACCCCCAGATCCCCCACCAGACCCCACTATTCCCCACCAGACCCCCCCATCCACTCCCAAACTCCACCATCCACTCCCAGACTCCATTACCCACCCCCAGACCCCACTATCCCCCACTAGACCCCAGTATCCCCCACCAGACCCCACTATCCCCCACCAGACCCCTCACCCACTCCCAAACTCCACCATCCACCCCCAGACCCCATTACCCACCCCCAGACCCCACTGTTCCCCACCAGACCCCAGTATCCCCCACCAGACCCCCCCACCCACTCCCAAACTCAACCATCCACCCCCAGACCCCATTACCCACCCCCAGACCCCACTATCCCCCATCAGACCCCCCCACCTACTCCCAAATTCCACCATCCACTCCCAGACCCCATTACTCACCCCCAGACTCCACTATCCCCCATCAGACCTTAGCATCCCCCACCAGACCCCACTATCCCCCACCAGACCTCAGCATCCCCCATCAGACCTTAGCATCCCCCACCAGACCCCCCACCCACTCCCAAACTCCACCATCCACCCCCAGACCCCATTACCCACCCCCAGACCCCAGTCTCCCCCACCAGACCTTAGCATCCCCCACCAGACCCCCCCACCCACTCCCAAACTCCACCATCCACCCCCAGACCCCCATTACCCACCCCCAGACTCCACTATCCCCCACCAGACCTTAGCATCCCCCACCAGCCCCCAGTATCCACCCCCACACCCCGGTATCCACCTCCGACCCCAATATCCCCCCCCCAGCCCCCAGTATCCCCCCCCACACCCCACAATCTCCCACCACACCCCAGTATCCCCCCCCCAGCCCCCACTAACCGTATTTATCCAGGAAGAGGAAGACGAAGGTGTCGGCGATGGTGATGAGCACTCCGCCCCACAGTGGGATCCTGGGGGTGGGGGTGGGTGTCAGCAGAGGTGCCAACCCCCCCGGAATCAGCCCCATCTCCCCCCCCCCACCACGAGGACCCCCCCCCCCCACTCACTTCCCCACCGACAGCAGGTTGATGGCGATGGCTGAGCCGATGACCTCCTGCATGTCGGAGCCGATGATGGCGAGCTCCACCATCAGCCACAGGATGATCCGCGGCACCTGGGGGGGGCAGGGGGGAGAAAGTGCTGCTGAGGATGGGGAGAAGGCGGGGGGAGAGGGGTGAGCTGTGCCATGCAGCACTGGGCTGGGGGTGGCGAAGGGCAGTGAGTGGTGCCACGCAGCCCTGGGAAGGGGGGAGAACATGAGGGGCGCTGCGAGCAGAGCCCTGCAGAGCTGGGGAAGGGGAGGAGAGAGGGACGAGTGTCAAATGGGGACGTTGGGGGCCCTGCATGTGGTGGGGGGGGGAGATTCAGGATCCTTGAGGTCCCTTCTGTGATTCTGTGATTCGGAGAGGGGGGGGCAGTGAGCAGTGCCAGGCAGCCCTGGGGGGGGACGGCGAAGGGTGGGCAGTGAGAGGTGCCAGGCAGCCATGGGGAGGGGGGGAACACATGGGGTGGGCTGTGAGCAGAGCCTTGCAGCCATGGGGAGGGGGAAGATGAGGGGTGGGCAGTGGGGGGTGCCCTGCAGTTATGGGGAGGGGGGGAAGATGAGGGGTGGGCTGTGAGCAGAGCCATGCAGCCATGGGGGGGGGAGATGGTGAGGGGTGGGCAGTGAGGGGTGCCATGCAGCCATGGGGAGGGGGAACAGGAGGGCTGGGCTGTGAGTGGTCCCATGAAGTCCTGGGGGGGGGGGAGAAGGTGAGGGGTGGGAGTTGAGTGGTGCCATGCAGCCATGGGGAGGGGGGGAACACATGGGGTGGGCTGTGAGCAGAGCCATGCAGTGCTGGGGAGGGGGAAGACGAGGGGTGGGCAGTGGGGGGTGCCCTGCAGTTATGGGGAGGGGGGGAAGATGAGGGGTGGGCTGTGAGCAGAGCCATGCAGTGCTGGGGGGGGGAGATGGTGAGGGGTGGGCAGTGAGGGGTGCCATGCAGCCATGGGGAGGGGGAACAGGAGGGCTGGGCTGTGAGTGGTCCCATGAAGTCCTGGGGGGGGGGAGAAGGTGAGGGGTGGGAGTTGAGTGGTGCCATGCAGCCATGGGGAGGGGGGAACACATGGGGTGGGCTGTGAGCAGAGCCATGCAGTGCTGGGGAGGGGGAAGACGAGGGGTGGGCAGTGGGGGGTGCCATGCAGTTATGGGGAGGGGGGGAAGATGAGGGGTGGGCTGTGAACAGTGCCATGCAGCCATGGGGGGGGAGATGGTGAGGGGTGGGCTGTGAGTGATGCCATGCAGTCCTGGGGAGGGGGGAACACATGGGGTGAGCTGTGAGCAGAGCCTTGCAGCCATGGGGGGGGGGGGGAAGATGAGGGGTGGGCTGTGAGCAGTGCCATGCAGTGCTGGGGGGGGGAGATGGTGAGGGGTGGGCAGTGAGGGGTGCCATGCAGCCATGGGGAGGGGGAGATGAGGGCTGAGCTGTGAGCCATGCAGTCCTGGGGAGGGGGGAACACGTGGGGTGGGCTGTGAGCAGAGCCTTGCAGCCATGGGGAGGGGGAGAAGGAGAGGGGTGGGCAGTGGGGGGTGCCCTGCAGTTATGGGGAGAGGGGGAAGATGAGGGGTGGGCTATGAGCAGAGCCATGCAGCCCTGGGGAGGGGGAGAGAAGGTGAGGGGTGGGTGGTGAGCAGAGCCCTGAAGTCAGTGGGGGGGAGAGAAGGAGAGAGGTGGGCTGTGAGCAGTGCCATGCAGCCATGGGGGGGGGGAGATGGTGAGGGGTGGGCAGTGAGTGATGCCATGCAGTCCTGGGGAGGGGGGAACACATGGGGTGGGCTGTGAGCAGTGCCATGCAGCCATGGGGGGGAGGAGATGGTGAGGGGTGGGCAGTGGGGGGTGCCATGCAGCCATGGGGAGGGGGAACAGGAGGGCTGGGCTGTGAGCAGAACCTTGCAACCATGGGGACAGGGAGAAGGTGAGGGGTGGGAGTTGGGTGGTGCCATGCAGTCCTGGGGAGGGGGGAACACATGGGGTGGGCTGTGAGCAGAGCCTTGAAGCCATGGAGAGGGGGAAGATGAGGGGTGGGCTGTGAGGGGTGCCCTGCAGCCATGGGGAGGGGGGATGGTTGAAAGGTGGGCTATGAGAGGTGCCCTGCAGTTATGGGGAGGGGGGGAGATGAGGGTGGGCTGTGAGCAGAGCCCTGCAGTGCTGGGGGGGGGGAGAAAGTGAGGGGTGGGAGTTGTGTAGTGCCTGCAGTTATGGGGAGGGGGAGATGAGGTCTGAGCTGTGAGTGGTGCCATGCAGCCATGGGGAGGGGGGGGGAACACATGGGGTGGGCTGTGAGCAGAGCCTTGCAGCCGTGGGGAGGGGGAGAAGGAGAGGGGTGGGCAGTGTGGGTTGCCTTGCAGTTATGGGGAGGGGGGGGGAACGCAAGGGGTGGGCTGTGAGCAGAGCCATGCAGCCATGGGGGGGGGGAGAGAAGGAGAGAGGTGGGTTGTGAGCAGTGCCATGCAGCCATGGGGGGGGGAGATGGTGAGGGGTGGGCAGTGAGTGATGCCATGCAGTCCTGGGGAGGGGGGAACACATGGGGTGAGCTGTGAGCGGTGCCATGCAGCCATGGGGGGGGAGGAGATGGTGAGGGGTGGGCAGTGGGGGGTGCCCTGCATTATGGGGAGGGGGGATGGTTGAAAGGTGGGCTATGAGAGGTGCCCTGCAGCCATGGGGAGGGGGAACACGTAGGGTGGCTGTGAGCAGAGCCTTGCAGCCATGGGGGGGGTGGGGGGGGGGGAGATGAGGGGTGGGCTATGAGCAGTGCCATGCAGCCATGGGGGAGGGGGGGGGACACATGGGGTGGGCTGTGAGCAGCGCCCTGCAGATCTGGGGAGGGGGAGGAGAGGGGTGGGCTGTGAGCAGAGCCCTGCGGCCATGGGGGGGGGGGTAGGACCAGGAGGTCAGAGCAGTGCCCCCCCCCCCCTCACCCTGCGGTACTGGCGATGGCAGACCTCCGCCAGGTGCAGCCCCGTCACCACGCCGAGCCGCGCCGCCAGGCGCTGCAGCAGCAGCCCGATCACCGTGGCCAACAGCAGCACCCAGAGCAGCTGCAGGACGGGGGGGGGGGCGGGGGGGCGAAGTGCTGAGCGCCGAGCGGAACGGAGCGAGCTCCTCAGGGCAGCACAGCTCTGCGCTGCTCCACGCCCCGCATCCTGCAACCCCAACCCCAAAAACCAACCCTCCTGTCCCAACCCCAAAACCAACCCCAAACCTCCTGTCTTAACCCAACTCCTACCCTGACCCCAAAACCAACCCCTCCTGTCCCAACCCCAAATCTCTTACCCTGACCACAATCCCAACCCCAACCCCTTCCTGTCCCAACCCCAAACACAACCCCAATCCCAATCCCTCCTGTCCCAACCCCAACTCTTACCCTGACCCCAAATCCCAACCCCAACCCCTTCTGCCCCAACCCCAACTCTCTTACCCTGACCCCAAACCCCAACCCCAACCCCTCCTACCCTCCTGTCCCAACCCAACTCTCTTACCCTGACCCCAAACCCAACCCCAAACCCTCCTGTCCCAACCCCAACCCCAAAACCAACCCCTCCTGTCCCAACCCCAACTCTTACCCTGACCCCAAATCCCAACCCCAACCCCTTCTGTCCCAATCCCAAATCTCTTACCCTGACCCCAACTCCAACCCCTCCTGTCCCAACCTCAAACCCAACCCCAACCCCAACCCCCCCTGTCCCAACCCAACTCTCTTACCCTGACTCCAAACCCAACCCCAACCCCTCCTACCCCTCCTGTCCCAACCCCAACCCCAAACCCTCCTGTCCCAACCCAACTCTCTTACCCTGACCCAAAACCCAACCCCAAATCCTCCTGTCCCAACCCCAACCCCAAAACCAAACCCTCCTGTCCCAACCCCAACTCTTACCCTGACCCCAAATCCAACCCCAAACCCTCCTGTCCCAACCCAACTCTCTTACCCTGACCCAAAACCCAACCCCAAATCCTCCTGTCCCAACCCCAAATCCAACCCCAAACCCTCCTAACCCAACCCAACCCCTCCTGTCCCAACCCCAAATCTCTTACCCTGACCCCAACCCCAACCCCTCCTACCCCTCCTGTCCCAATCCCAATCCCAAACCCAACCCCAACCCCAAACCCTCCTGCCCCAATCCCAACTCTCTTACCCTGACCCCAACCCCAATCCCTCCTGTCCAAACCCCAACTCTTGCCCTGACCCCAATCCCAACCCCGACCCCTCCCTGTCCCAACCCCAGCCCCAGCCCCAACCCCAAACCCTCCTGTCCCAACCCCAACCCCATAACCAACCCCTCCTGTCCCAACCCCAACTCTTACCCTGACCCCAAATCCCAACCCCAACCCCTTCTGTCCCAATCCCAAATCTCTTACCCTGACCCCAACCCCAACCCCTCCTGTCCCAACCTCAAACCCAACCCCAACCCCAACCCCCCCTGCCCCAAACCCAACTCTCTTACCCTGACCCCAAACCCCAACCCCAACCCCTCCTACCCCTCCTGTCCCAACCCCAACCCCAAACCCTCCTGTCCCAACCCAACTCTCTTACCCTGACCCAAAACCCAACCCCAAATCCTCCTGTCCCAACCCCAACCCCAAAACCAAACCCTTCTGTCCCAACCCCAACTCTTACCCTGACCCCAAATCCAACCCCAAACCCTCCTAACCCAACCCCAACCCCTCCTGTCCCAACCCCAAATCTCTTACCCTGACCCCAACCCCAACCCCAACCCCTCCTACCCCTCCTGTCCCAATCCCAATCCCAAACCCAACCCCAACCCCAAACCCTCCTGTCCCAATCCCAACTCTCTTACCCTGACCCCAAATCCAACCCCAACCCCTCCTGTCCCAACCCCAAATCTCTTACCCTGACCTCAACCCAACCCCAAACCCAACTCCAATCCCTCCTGCCCTAACCCCTAATCTCTTACCCTGACCCCAACCCCCACCCCAAACCCTCCCTGTCCCAATCCTAAATCTCTTACCCTGACCCCAAATCCAACCCCAACCCCTCTGTCCCAACCCCAACTCTCTTACCCTGACCCTACCTAAACCTAACCCAACCCAACCCTCCTACCCCTCCTGTCCCAACCCCAACCCCAACCCCAACCCCCCTGTCCCAACCCAACTCTCTTACCCCGACCCCAAACCCTCCTTCCTTAACCCCAAACCTTTCTGCTCCGCCCCCAAACCCTCTTGCCCGGACCCCAAACCTTCCTCCCTGACCCCAACCCCTCCTGCCCTGACCCCACACCTTTCTCCTCCTACCCAACCCCTCCTCCCCTGACCGAAGTCCTCCATCCCCCCTCCCTCCCCCCTCCATCCCCCTCCATCCCCCTCCACCCCCCCCCCATCCCCCTCCACCCCCCCATCCCCCTCCATCCCCCTCCATCCCCCCTCCATCCCCCTCCATCCCCCCCCATCCCCCTCCACCCCCCCCATCCCCCTCCACCCCCCCCATCCCCCCCCATCCCCCCCCATCCCCCTCCATCCCCCCCATCCCCCTCCATCCCCCTCCATCCCCCTCCATCCCCCCCCATCCCCCTCCATCCCCCTCCATCCCCCCCCATCCCCCTCCATCCCCCTCCATCCCCCTCCATCCCCCTCCATCCCCCCTCCATCCCCCTCCATCCCCCTCCATCCCCCCTCCATCCCCCTCCATCCCCCCCCATCCCCCTCCATCCCCCTCCATCCCCCTCCATCCCCTCCACCCCCCCCCCATCCCCCTCCACCCCCCCATCCCCCTCCATCCCCCTCCATCCCCCTCCATCCCCCTCCATCCCCCTCCATCCCCCCTCCATCCCCCTCCATCCCCCCCCATCCCCTCCATCCCCCTCCATCCCCCTCCATCCCCCCTCCATCCCCCTCCATCCCCCCCATCCCCCTCCATCCCCCTCCATCCCCCTCCATCCCCCTCCATCCCCCCTCCATCCCCCTCCATCCCCCCTCCACCCCCATCCATCCCCCCCCATCCCCCTCCATCCCCCCTCCATCCCCCCAGCCCCCCCAGACCTTGAACCCCGCCACGGCTCCGGACTGCAGGTCGGACTCGATGTTGCCGGGGTCGAGGTAAGCGATGCTCATCAGGAACCCCCGGCCCCGTGAACGCCCACAGCTTCCGGAAACTGAAGCACGAGTGCTGTTTTTTTTGGGGGGGGGGGGGAACTCAGCTCCAGGGGCAGCGCAGACCCCCAGGGGCAGCTGGAGCCGGGGAGCAGCACAGAGCCCTGGGAGCAACGAGGACCCAGGAGCACAGAACCACGGACCCCTAGGAGCAGTTTGGACCCCCAGGAGCAATGAGGACCCCCAGGAGCAGCATGGTCCCAAAGGAACAGCATGGACCCCCAGAATACTGCAGACCCCCAGGAGCACAGAACCATGGACCCCCAGGAGCAATGAAGAGCCCCAGGAGCAGCACGGACCCCTGGAAGCAGAGCAGACCCCCAGGAGCACCGTGGTCCCAAAGGAACAGCACGGACCCCCAGGAGCAACCAGGACCCCCAGGAGCACAGAACTGCAGACCCCCAGGAGCACAGAACCGTGGACCCACAGGAACAGTGCACACCTCTGCGGAACCACCCCGGACCCTCAGGGTGGGGGTCCCTGCACCCTGGGAGCAGCGCGGGACCCCCAGGAGCACCAAGGACCCAAAGGAACAGCACGGACCCCCAGGAGAACCACAGACCCCAGGAGCAATGAAGACCCCCAGGAGCACAGAACCGTGGACCCCAGGAGCAGTTTGGACCCCCAGGACTACTGCAGACCCCCAGGAGCAGCACAGACCCCCAGGAACAGTGCACAGAGCCCGGACCCTCAAGGGTGGGGGTCCCTGCACCCTGGGAGCAGCACGGACCCCTGAGAACAGTGCAGACCCCCAGGAGCAGCACAGACCCAAAGCAGCACGGACCCCCAGGAGCAATGAGGACCCCCAGGAGCACAGAACCGTGGACCCATGGGAGCAATGAAGACCCCCAGGACTACTGCAGACCCCAGGAGCACTGTGGACCCCCAGGAACAGTGCACACCTCTGGGGAACCACCCCGGACCCTCAGGGTGGGGGTCCCTGCACCCTGGGAGCAGCGCGGACCCCCAGGAGCACCAAGGACCCAAAGGAACAGCATGGACACCCAGGAGAAACCACAGACCCCAGGCGCACAGAACCGTGGACCCAGGGAGCAATGAAGACCCCCAGGACTACTGCAGACCCCCAGGAGCAGCACAGACCCCCAGGAACAGTGCACAGAGCCCGGATCCTCAAGGGTGGGGGTCCCTGCACCCTGAGAGCAGCACAGACCCCCAGGAGCAGCACGGACCCCTGAGAACAGTGCAGACCCCCAGGAGCAGCACAGACCCAAAGGAACAGCACGGACCCCCAGGAGCAATGAGGACCCCCAGGAGCACAGAACCACGGACCCTGGGAGCAGTGCAGACCCCCAGGAGCACCATGGTCCCAAAGGAACAGCATGGACCCCCAGGAGCAGCACCCTGGGAGCAGCACGGACCCCCAGGAGCAGTGAGGACCCCTGGGAAGAGTGCACAGAGCCCAGACCCTCAGGGCGGGGGTCCCTGAACCCTGGGAGCAGCACGGACCCCAGGAGCAACACAGACCCCCAGGAACAGTGCACAGAGCCCGGACCCTCAAGGGGGGGGTCCCTGAACCCTGGGAGCAGCACGGACCCCTGAGAACAGTGCAGACCCCCAGGAGCAGCACAGACCCAAAGCAGCACGGACCCCCAGGAGCAATGAGGACCCCCCAGGAGAACAGAACCATGGACCCCTGGGAGCAGTGTGGACCCCCAGGAGCACCAAGGACCCCAAAGGAACAGCATGGACCCCCAGGAGCAGCACCCTGGGAGCAGCACGGACCCCCGGGAGCAGTGAGGACCCCTGGGAAGAGTGCACAGAGCCCAGACCCTCAGGGTGGGGGTCCCTGAACCCTGGAGCAGCACAGACCCTGAGAACAGTGCAGACCCCCAGGAGCAGCACAGACCCAAAGGAACAGCACGGGACCCCCGGGAGCAGTGAGGACCCTGGGAGCAGCACAGACCCCCGGGAAGAGTGCACAGAGCCCGGACCCTCAGGGTGGGGGTCCCTGAACCCTGGAGCAGCACGGACCCCCAGGAGCAGCACGGACCCCCAGAGCATGTGAGGACCCCCGGGAGCAGCGCAGACCCCTGCCAGCACCAGGGAGCCCAGGAGCAGCACAGAGCCCTGGGCGCAGCGCAGCCCCCACCCTGGGTGTCGGGGGTGGGGGGGGGGATGTTTGGGGGTGGGGGGGGCGGCGCACCCACCGTCTCATCCTCGGGGATGGGGATTTTGCTGTCGAAGTAAGTGGTGAAGGCTTCCTCCTCCTCCTCCTCCCCCTGCAGCGGCTGCAGCGCGTTCCTGCTGCCCGACACGGAGCCGATGCTCTCCGCGGGGCCGCGCTCTGGTGGGGGCACAGAGAGGACGGGCGGAGTGAGGACGGCACGGAAAGCGGCGGCGGGGCGGACCGGGACCCCTAAGACCCCCCTTAACCCCCCCTCTTAACCCCCCCCCACCACTCACTGCTCTCCGCCATCGCGGTGTGAGCGGCGGGGCGGCACGGGGCGCTTTTCCATTCCGCTCTTGCATCATCGGAGCGGCGGCGCTCCGCCCGCACCAAAGCAAAACCTCCCAACTCCACACCCCCCCCCCCCGCCCCCCCCCCCGCCCCCCACCGCCCAGAGATTTGCACAACGGGGTCACGGAGGAGCCGGTCCGGCTGGTCCGGCAGGGATGGGTGGGCTGCGCTCCCCCCTCGTGATGTGTGGGGCAGAGATGTGGGGCAGGGAGAGACAGGGCAGAGATGTGGGGCAGAGCTGTGGGGCCAAGAGAAACAGGGCAGAGCTGTGGGGCGGAGATGTGGGGCAGAGAGAAACAGGGCAGAGACATGGGACAGAGATGTGGGGCAGATATACGGAACAGAAATGTGGGGCAGAGCTGTGGGGCCAGGAGAAACAGGGCAGAGACACAGGGCAGAGATGTGGGGCAGATATGTAAGGCAGAGAGAGCTGTGGGGCAGTGCTGTGTGCAGTGCTGTGGGGCAGAGCTGAGGGGCAGTGCTGTGTGTAGATCTATGGGGCAGAGCTGTGGGGCAGAGCTGTGTGCAGTGCTGTGGGGCAGAGCTGTGAGGCAGAGCTGTGGGGCAGAGACGTGGGGCAGAGCTGGGTGTAGTGCTGTGGGGCAGAGCTGTGGGGCAGAGCTGTAGGGCAGAGCTGTGGGGAAGAGCTGTGGGGCAGAGCTGTGTGTAGAGCTGTGGGGCAGAGCTGTGGGGCAGAGCTATGAGCAGTGCTGTGGGGCAGAGCTGTGAGGCAGAGACGTGGGGCAGAGCTGTGTGCAGTGCTGTGGGGCAGAGCTATGGGCAGTGCTATGGGGTAGAGCTGTAGGGCAGAGCTGTGTATAGAGCTGTGGGGCAGAGCTGTGTGTAGAGCTGTGTGTAGAGCTGTGTGTAGAGCTGTGGGGCAGAGCTGTGGGGCAGAGCTGTGTGTAGAGCTGTGGGGCAGAGCTGTGGGGCAGTGCTATGGGCAGTGCTGTGGGGTAGAGCCATGGGGCAGTGCTGTGTGTAGTGCTGTGGGGCAGAGCTGAGGGGCAGAGCTGTGTGTAGAGCCGTGGGGCAGAGACATGGGGCAGAGTTGTGGGGCAGAGACGTGGGGTAGTGCTGTGGGGCAGTGCTGTGGGGCAGTGCTATGGGGCAGAGCTATGGGGCAGAGCTGTAGGGCAGAGCTATGGGGCAGTGCTATGGAGCAGAGCTGTGGGGCAGAGCTGTGTGCAGTGCTGTGGGGCAGAGCTGTGGGGCAGAGCTGTGTGCAGTGCTATGGGGCAGAGCTGTAGGGCAGAGCTATGGGGCAGTGCTATGGAGCAGAGCTGTGGGGCAGTGCTGTGTGTAGAGCTGTGGGGCAGAGCTGTGTGCAGTGCTGTGGGGCAGAGCTGTGGGGCAGAGCCCCATTTCTCCCCCCTGGACGATGTCAGGCTGAGCTCCACTCACCCTCGGAAGCTCGGAGGTCGCTGTAGGGCGGCCCCATGGCTGAGCGCTGCTCTGGGCCCGGGATGGGCTCTAAAGGGGCTCCGTTGGCTGCAACGAGAGGGGGGAGATCGGTTATGGGGCAGCGGGGGGAGGAGGGGGGCTGTGGGGCAGTGGGGGGGGCGGGGAGCAGCACCCGGCTGTGGCACGAGGTTGTGAAAGCAGGGCTGCAATTTGATGCGGTGCAAAACACCGCGCCCTTATGGGGCATGTGGGGCTGTGCCAGGAGGGCAGCGTCGCAGCGGGAGGCCAACATCACCAACAACACCGCGACCAACACCGCAACCAACACTGCCAACAACACCGCGACCAACACTGCCAACAACAGTGCAACCAACACCGCAACCAACACCGCAACCAACACCGCGGCCAACACCGCAACCAACACTGCCAACAACACCGCAACCAACACCGCGGCCAACACCGCAACCAACACTGCCAACAACACCGCAACCAACACTGCCAACTACACCACAACCAACACTGCCAACAACACCGCAACCAACTCCGCAACCAACACCGCAACCAACACTGCCAACAACACCACAACCAACACTGCCAACAACACTGCAACCAACACCGCGACCAACACCGCAACCAACACCTCCACCAACACAACCGACACTGCCAACAACACTGTGACCAATGCTGTGACCAACACCACCACCACCACCAACGCTGCAACCAACACATCCAACACCTCCACCAACACCACAACCAACACTGTGACCAACACTGTGACCAACACCACAACCACCACCACCGACACCACAACCAACACTGTGACCAACACCTCCACCAACACCACCACAACATTGCAACCAAAGCTGTGACCAACACCGTGACCAACACCGCAACCAACACCACCAACACCACAACCAACACTGTGACCAACACCGCAACCAACACCGCAACCACCACCGCCACCACCACCACCACCACCCCGCCGTCCTCCCCCAGCACAGCCCCCCACAACAGGCGCCAGCGCAGCCCACGTTAAAAACCGACGGCAAAACACCCAGCGGTAATTAACGCCACCACCAGCGCTAATTAACACCGAGTGATCGGAACCAATTAAGAGGCACGCCAACGCAACGAGCGGCCCCCGCAGTGAGCCGGGGGCTGCCATGGCAGGACGGACGGCAGGACGGACAGCAGGACGGACGGCACCGCCGCCCATCAGAGCAAACACTGCTGACCTTGGCGGACGAGGAGCTCAGCAAACAGCCCCGGGGCTTCGGCTGCCACGTGGAATGCAGCCGGGCTGCCAGCGGCCACCGCAGCCCCAGCCTGGGGCACAGAGCCGCCCAGTGCCCCCCTCCCCCCCCCAGTGCCCTCCATTGCCCCCCGGTGCCTCTCATTGCCTCGCATTGTCTCCCAGTGCCTCCCATTGCCCCCCCAGTGCTTTCCATTGCCCCCATTGCCTCTCATCGCCCCCCGGTGTCCTCCATTGCCCCCCAGTGCCCTCCAGTGTCTCCCACTGCCCCCCAATGCTCCCCATTGCCTCTCATTGCCCCCCAGTGCCCCCCATTGCCCCCCATTGCCTCCCAGTGTCTCTCATTGCCCCGCAGTGCCCCCCATTGCCACCCGGTGCTTCCCAGTGCCTCCTATAGCCCCCCCAGTGCCTCCCATTGCCCCCCATTGCCTCCCATTGACCCCCGGTGTCCTCCATTGCCCCCCAGTGCCCTCCAGTGTCTCCCACTGCCCCCCATTGCCCCCCAATGCTCCCCATTGCCTCTCATTGTCTCTCAGTGCCTCCCGTCACCCCCCATTGCCTCCCAGTATCTCTCATTGCCCCCCAATGCCCCCCACTGCCCCCCATTGCCTCTCATTGTCTCCCACTGCCCTCCATTGCCCCCCAATGCCTCCCAGTGCCCCCCCATTGCCCTCCAGTGTCTCCCATTGCCCCCCATTGCCCCCATTGCCCCCCAGTGCCCCCATTGCCTCCCACTGCCCCCCATTGCCTCCCAGTGCCCCCCAGTTCTTTCCATTGCCCCCATTGCCCCCCAGTGCCCCCCATTGCCTCCCACTGCCCCCCATTGCCTCTCATTGTCTCCCACTGCCCCCCATTGCCCCCCAATGCCCCCCATTGCCTCTCATTGTCTCCCAGTGCCCCCATTGCCCCCCGGTGCTTCCTGGTGCCTCCCAGTGCCCCCCCCCCAGTGCCTCCTATTGCCTCTCATTGCCCCCAGTGCTCCCCATTGCCTCCATTTTCCCCCACTGCCCCCCATTGCCTCCCAGTGCCCTCCAGTGCTTTCCGTTGCCCCCATTGCCCCCCAGTGCCCCCCAGTACCTCCCATTGCCTCCTACTGCCTCCTACTGCCCCCCATTGCCCCCCGGTGCCCCCCATTGCCTCTCATTGCTCCCTAGTGCCTCCCATTGCCCCCTGGTGCTTTCCAGTGCCTCCTATTGCCCCCCATTGCCCCCCAGTGCCCCCAGTGCCCCCCAGTGCCTCTCATTGTCTCCCACTGCCCCCCATTGCCTCCCAGTGCCCCCCAGTGCTTTCCGTTGCCCCCCATTGCCCCCCAGTACCCCCATTGCCTCTCATTGCCCCCCGGTGTCCTCCTATTGCCCCCCAGTGCCCCCCAGTGCCTCCCACTGACCCCCATTGCCTCCCACTGCCTCCCATTGACCCCCGGTGCCCTCCATTACCCCCCATTGCCCTCCAGTGTCTCCCATTGCCCCTGGTGCCCCCCATTGCCCCCATTGCCCCCCATTGCCCCTATTGCCCCCATTGCCCCCCAGTGCTTCCCGGTGCCTCCCATTGCCCCCCCCCAGTGCCTCCCATTGCCCCCATTGCCCCCCAGTGCTCCCCAGTGCCCCCACTGCCTCCCACTGCCCCCCATTGCCTCCCGGTGCCCCCATTGCCTCCCATTGCCCCCCGGTGCTTCCCAGTGCCTCCCACTGCCCCCCATTGCCTCCCATTGCCCCCTGGTGCTTCCCACTGCCCCCCATTGCCCCCCAGTGCCTCCCATTGCCCCCTGGTGCTTCCCAGTGTCCCCCATTGCCTCCAGTGTCCCCCATTGCCCCCCAGTGCTTTCCGCTGCCCCCATTGCCCCCCATTGCCCCCCAGTGCCCCCACTGCTCCCCAGTGCCCCCCACTGCCTCTCATTGTCTCCCACTGCCCTCCAGTGTCTCCCACTGCCCCCCATTGCCTCCCTGTGCCGCCCAGTGCTTTCCGTTGCCCCCCATTGCCCCCCAGTGCCCTCCAGTGTCTCCCACTGCCCCCCATTGCCTCCCATTGCCCCCCAGTGCCTCCCAGTGTCTCTCATTGCCCCGCAGTGCCCCCCATTGCCCCCAGTGCCTCCTATAGCCCCCCCAGTGCCTCCCATTGCCCCCCATTGCCTCCCATTGCCCCCCAGTGCCCCCTTTGCCCTCCAGTGCCCCCACTGCCTCCCATTGCTTCCCATTGCCCCCCAGTGCCCCCCATTGCCCCCCAATGCCCCCCATTGCTTCCCAGTGCCCCCAGTGCCCCCAGTGCCCCCCAGTGCCCCCCAGTGCCCCCCATTTCCTCCCAGTGCCTCCCATTGCTTCCCAGTGTCTCTGGCTGCGTTCTGTGCAGTGCCTCCCAGGGAACCATTGGCCATCGTGGCCACCAGGGCACACTGCTGCCTCCTGGTCACACTGTTGGCCAACTCTTTGGCCACCACTGGCCTTTATGACCACCAAGGCTCACTTCTGCCTCATGGCCAACTTCTGTTCACCTCTTGGTCACCCTGTTGGTCATCCCATTGGCCACCACTTGTCCTTGTGGCCACCAGGACACACTGCTGCCTCACAGTCAACTTCTGGTCAACTGTTGGTCACCCTGTTGGTCAACCCGTTGACCACCACTGGCCTTTGTGGCCACTAAGGCTCATTGCTGCCTCATGGTCACCCTGTTGTCAGTCCATTGGCCACCACTGGCCTTCGTGGCCACCAGGACACATTGCTGCCTTGTGGTCACCCTGTTGTCAACCCATTGGCCACCACTTGTCCTTGTGGCCACCAAGACACATTGCTGCCTCCCGGTCACTCTGCTGGCCAACTCTTTGGCCACCACTGGTCTCTGTGGCCACCAAGGCTCACTACTTCCTCATGGTCACCCTGCTGTCAGTCCATTGGCCACCACTGGCCTTTGTGGCCACCAGGACACATTGTTGCCTTGTGTTGTCAACCCATTGGCCACCATTGGCCTTCATGGCCATCAGGGCACACTGCTGCCTCATGGTCACCCTGTTGGCCAACTCTTTGACCACCACTGGCCTTTATGGCCATCAGGGCACTGATGCCTCATGGCCAACTTCTGTTCACCTCTTGGTCACCCTGTTGGTCATCCCATTGGCCACCACTTGTCCTTGTGGCCACCAGGACGCACTGCTGCCACCCAGTCACTCTGTTGGCCAACTCTTTGGTCACCACTGGTCTCTGTGGCCATCAAGGCTCATTGCTGCCTCATGGTCACCCTGTTGTCAGTCCATTGGCCACCACCGACCTTTATGGCCACCAGGGCACACTTCTGCCTCATGGCCAACTTCTGTTCACCCCTTGGTCACCCCTTGGTCAACCCATTGGCCACCACTTGTCCTTGTGGCCACCAGGACACACTGCTGCCTCATGGTCACTCTGTTGGCCAACTCATTGGCCACCACTGGTCTCTGTGGCCATCAGGACATATTTCTGCCTCATGGCCAACTTCTGTTCACCTCTTGGTAACCCTGTTGGTCATCCCATTGGCCACCACTTGTCCTTGTGGCCACTAGGACGCACTGCTGCCACCCAGTCACTCTGTTGGCTAACTCTTTGGCCACCACTGGCCTTTGTGGCCATCAGGGCTCACTGCTGCCTCCTGGTCACCCTGTTGGCCAACTCTTTGGCCGCCACTGTCCTTTATGGCCATCAGGGCACATTTCTGCCTCATGGCCAACTTCTGTTCACCCCTTGGTCACCCTGCTGGTCAACCCTTGGTCAACCCATTGGCCACCACTTGCCCTTGTGGCACCAGGACACACTGCTGCCTTCTGGTCACTCTGTTGGCCTCCTCATTGGCCACCATTGGCCTTCATGACCACCAAGGCTCATTTCTGCCTCGTGGCCAACTTCTGTTCACCCCTTGGTCACCCCGTTGGTCACCCCTTGGTCAACCCATTGGCCACCACTTGTCCTTGTGGCCATCAGGACATATTTCTGCCTCATGGCCAACTTCTGTTCACCTCTTGGTCACCCTGTTGGTCATCCCATTGGCCACCACTTGTCCTTGTGGCCACCAGGACACACTGCTGCCACCCAGTCACTCTGTTGGCCAACTCATTGGCCACCACTGGTCTCTGTGGCCATCAAGGCTCATTGCTGCCTCATGGTCACCCTGTTGTCAGTCCATTGGCCACCACTGACCTTTGTGGCCATCGGGGCACATTTCTGCCTCATGGCCAACTTCTGTTCACCCCTTGGTCACCCCTTGGTCAACCCATTGGCCACCACTTGTCCTTGTGGCCACCAGGACACACTGCTGCCTCATGGTCACACTGTTGGCCAACTCATTGGCCACCACTGACCTTTATGGCCACCAGGGCACACTTCTGCCTCGTGGCCAACTTCTGTTCACCTCTTGGTCACCCTGTTGGTCATCCCATTGGCCACCACTTGTCCTTGTGGCCACTAGGACGCACTGCTGCCACCCAGTCACTCTGTTGGCCAACTCATTGGCTGCCACTGTCCTTTGTGGCCATCAGGGCACATTTCTGCCTCATGGCCAACTTCTGTTCACCCCTTGGTCACCCTGCTGGTCAACCCTTGGTCAACCCATTGGCCACCACTTGCCCTTGTGGCACCAGGACACATTGCTGCCTTCTGGTCACTCTGTTGGCCTCCTCATTGGCCACCATTGGCCTTCATGACCACCAAGGCTCATTTCTGCCTCGTGGCTAACTTCTGTTCACCTCTTGGTCACCCTGTTGGTCATCCCATTGGCCACCACTTGTCCTTGTGGCCACTAGGATGCACTGCTGCCACCCAGTCACTCTGTTGGCCAACTCTTTGGCCACAACTGGCCTTTGTGGCCATCAGGGCTCATTGCTGCCTCATGGTCACCCTGTTGTCAGTCCATTGGCCACCACTGACCTTTGTGGCCATCAGGGCACATTTCTGCCTCATGGCCAACTTCTGTTCACCCCTTGGTCACCCCTTGGTCAACCCATTGGCCACCACTTGTCCTTGTGGCCACCAGGACGCACTGCTGCCTCATGGTCACTCTGTTGGCCAACTCTTTGGCCACCACTGGCCTTTGTGGCCATCAGGGCTCACTGCTGCCTCCTGGTCACCCTGTTGGCCAACTCATTGGCCACCACTGTCCTTTATGGCCATCAGGGCACATTTCTGCCTCATGGCCAACTTCTGTTCACCCCTTGGTCCCCCTGTTGGTCACCCCTTGGTCAACCCATTGGCCACCACTTGCCCCTGTGACCACCAAATCACACTTCTGCCTCGCAGTCCCCCTGTTGGCCACCAGGACCCCCACGCCCTCCTCCCCACGGCTCCTTTCCCACAGCTCAGCCCCCGATCCTCACATTCCCTGCGTTTCCTGATGGCTCTCAGCCACTTCTCAGTGCCACCACCCATCACGAGTGGCCCAGGCCGGGGGGGGGCGCAGGGTGGGAGCCCAGTGAGAACAATTCCGGGCATTGATGCAGCGGGGCCGCGTGCTGGGCTTTGATGTCAGCGCTTCCTTCCTGCCCCCGGCACAGCCAGCAATCCTGGCGCAGCCCTGCGGCCCCAACAGCCCGAAATGCTGAGGATGGGGGGCAGGGCTGGGGGGGGGGGGTCTGCAGCGCGTGGCGTGGTGACAGGGGGTGGTGGTGACATCAGGGGCGGGGTGACATCAGGGTTGGGGTGACACTGGGGTTGTGGTGATGTTGGGTGTGGCAGGGACACTATGGTCACGGTGACATCAGGGTCACGGTGACATTGGGGTCATGGTGACATCGGGGTCGTGGTGATGTTGGGGGTGACAGGGACACTATGGTCATGGTGACATCGGGGTCATGGTGACATCGGGGTCGTGGTGATGTTGGGGGTGACAGGGACAATATGGTTACGGTGACATCGGGGTCATGGTGACATTGGGGTCATGGTGACATCGGGGTCGTGGTGATGTTGGGGGTGACAGGGACAATATGGTCACGGTGACATCGGGGTCACGGTGACATCGGGGTCACAGTGACATTGGGGTCATGGTGATGTTGGGGGTGACAGGGACACTATGGTCACGGTGACATCGGGGTCATGGTGACATTGGGGTCATGGTGACATCGGGGTCGTGGTGATGTTGGGGGTGACAGGGACAATATGGTCACGGTGACATTGGGGTCATGGTGACATCGGGGTCATGGTGACATTGGGGTCATGGTGACATCCGGGTCGTGGTGATGTTGGGGTAGCAGGGACACTATGGTCATGGTGAATCAGGGTCACGTTAACATTGGGGTCATGGTGACATCGGGGTCGTGGAGACAGCGGGGTCACGGTGAAATTGGGGTCGTGGTGATGTTGGGGTGGCAGGGACACTATGGTCACGGTGACATCGGGGTCACGGTGATGTTGGGGTCATGGTGACATTGGGGTCGTGGTGACATTGGGCTCACAGTAACATTGGGGTCACGGTGACACTGGGGTCATGGTGACATCAGGGTCATGGAGACAGTGGGGTCACGGTGAAATTGGGGTCGTGGTGACAGGGGGTCGTGGTGACATCACGGTCGGGGTGACATCAGGGTCGGTGTGACACCGGGGTCGTGGTGATGTTGGGGTGGCAGGGACAATATGGTCACAGTGACATTGGGTCATGGTGACATCGGGGTCGTGGTGATGTTGGGGTCGTGGTGACATTGGGCTCACAGTAACATTGGGGTCACGGTGACTTTGGGGTCATGGTGATGTTGGGGTGGCAGGGACAATATGGTCACGGTGACATCGGGGTCACGGTGACATCAGGGTCATGGAGACAGCGGGATCACGGTGAAATTGGGGTCGTGGTGACATCAGGGTCGGGGTGACATCAGGGTCGGGGTGACACTGGGGTTGTGGTGATGTTGGGGTGGCAGGGACACTATGGTCATGGTGACATCAGGGTCATGGTGACATTGGGGTCATGGTGACATCGGGGTCGTGGTGATGTTGGGGTAGCAGGGACACTATGGTCATGGTGAATCAGGGTCACGTTAACATTGGGGTCATGGTGACATCGGGGTCGTGGAGACAGCGGGGTCACGGTGAAATTGGGGTCGTGGTGATGTTGGGGTGGCAGGGACACTATGGTCACGGTGACATCGGGGTCATGGTGATGTTGGGGTCTTGGTGACATTGGGGTCGTGGTGACATTGGGCTCACAGTAACATCGGGGTCACGGTGACATTGGGGTCATGGTGATGTTGGGGTGGCAGGGACACTATGGTCACGGTGACATCGAGGTCACGGTGACATTGGGGTCATGGTGACATCAGGGTCATGGAGACAGCGGGGTCACGGTGAAATTGGGGTCGTGGTAACAGGGGGTCGTGGTGACATCATGGTCGGGGTGACATCAGGGTCGGTGTGACACCGGGGTCGTGGTGATGTTGGGGTGGCAGGGACAATATGGTCATGGTGAATTAGGGTCACGTTAGCATCGGGGTCACGGTGACATTGGGGTCATGGTGACATCGGGGTCGTGGTGATGTTGGGGTGGCAGGGAGACTATGGTCACGGTGACATCGGGGTCACGGTGATGTTGGGGTCATGGTGACATTGGGGTCATGGTGACATTGGACTCACAGTAACATTGGGATCATGGTGACTTTGGGGTCATGGTGATGTTGGGGTGGCAGGGACCCTGGTCACGGTGACACTGGGGTCACATTAACATTGGGGTCACGGTGACATTGGGGTCGTGGTGATGTTGGGGTGGCAGGGACACTATCTATGGTTACGGTGACATCGGGGTCACGGTGACACTGGGGTCACATTAACATTGGGGTCATGGTGACATTGGGGTCATGGTGATGTTGGGGTGACAGGAACACTGTGGTCACGGTGACATCAGGGTCACGGTGACATTGGGGTAACAGTGAAATTGGGGTCGTGGTGACATTGGGGTCACGGTGATGTCCGGGTCACAGTGACATTGGTGGCACTGAGGTCACGGTGACATCGGGATCAGTGATCTTGGGGTCAGGGTGCCATTGGGGTCACAGTGACATCAGGGCGGTGGGTGACACTGGGGTCACAGATACATTGGGGTCACGGCTCTATAGGGGTCAGGGTGCCATTGGGGTCACAGTGACAATAGGGCTGTGGGTGCCATTGGGGTCACGACTATATAGGGGTCATGGTGCCATTGGGGTCGTGGTGACATTGGGGTCAGGGTGCCATTGGGATCACAGTGACATCGGGGCTGTGGGTGCCATTGGGGTCACAGCTCTATAGGGGTCGTGGTGCCATTGGGGTCAGGGTGCTATTGGGGTCACAGTGACATCGGGGCTGTGGGTGACACTGGGGTCACAGATACATTGGGGTCACGGCTCTATAGGGGTCAGGGTGCCATTGGGGTCACAGTGACAATAGGGCTGTGGGTGCCATTGGGGTCACAAGTATATAGGGGTCATGGTGCCATTGGGGTCATAGGGCCATTGGGGTCAGAGTGCTACTGGGGTCACAGTGATATTAGGGCTGTGGGTGACATTGGGGGCATGGATACATTGGGGTCACAGCTATACAGGGATCGTGGTGCTATTGGGGTCAGGGTGCCATTGGGGTCACAGCTATATAGGGGTCGTGGTGCCATTGGGGTCACGGTGCCATTGTGATCAGGGTGCTATTGGGGTCACAGCGACAATCGGGGCTGTGGGTGACACCGGGGTCACAGATACATTGGGGTCACGGCTCTATAGGGATCGTGGAGCTATTGGGGTCAGAGTGCCATTGGGGTCACAGTGACATTGGGGCTGTGGGTGCCATTGGGGTCACGGATATATAGGGGTCAGGGTGCCATTGGGGGCAGGGTGCCATTGGGAACAGGGTGTCATTGGGGTTACAGCGACATCGGGGCTGTGGGTGACATTGGGGGCATGGATACATTGGGGTCACGGCTCTATAGGGGTCGTGGTGCCATTGGGGTCAGGGTGCTATTGGGGTCACGGTGACATCGGGGCTGTGGGTGACACTGGGGTCACAGATACATTGGGGTCACGGCTCTATAGGGGTCACAGCTCTATAGGGGTCATGGTGCCATTGGGGTTAGGGTGCCATTGGGGTCACAGTGACACTGGGGCTGTGGGTACCATTGGGGTCACGACTATATAGGGGTCGTGGTGCCATTGGGGTCAGGGTGCCATTGGGGTCAGGGTGCCATTGGGGTCACAGTGATATTAGGGCTGTGGGTGACATTGGGGGCATGGATACATTGGGGTCACAGCTATACAGGGATCGTGGTGCTATTGGGGTCAGGGTGCCATTGGGGTCACAGTGACATTGGGGCTGTGGGTGCCATTGGGGTCACGACTATATAGGGGTCGTGGTGCCATTGGGGTCAGGGTGCCATTGGGGTCACAGCGACATCGGGGCTGTGGGTGCCATTGGGGTCACAGCTATACAGGGGTCGCGGTGCCATTGGGGTCAGGGTGCCATTGGGGTCGCGGTGCCATTGGGGTCAGGGTGCCATTGGGGTCAGGGTGCCATTGGGGTCACAGTGATATTAGGGCTGTGGGTGCCATTGGGGTCACGTCTCTATCGGGGTCGCGGTGCCCGAGGGCAGCGGCTTCGTGCCGTCCACACCGGGAGGACACCGAGTCCCGCAGCGCCGCACGGAGCCCCGCAGCCCCCCGGACCCCCCGCCCTCTTAACGACCCCGCGGAGCAACTCTCACGGACCGCCTCCCCCTCCCCCCCCCCGCCACCTCGCAGCCCCCCCACAGCCCCCGAGGACCCACAGCTCTCCGGGGACCCACAGCCCCCCTGGGACCCCCCGCTGCCCCCCCCCCCTCCCCCCCCGTGTCCGCTCACCGCCGCCCCCGCTCCCGCCCAACGCCGCCGCCGCCGCCGCATTCCCCGCGCCGGCCCGACTGCGCTCGGCTGCGCCCGGAGCGCTTCGGCTACCGGAACTCCATTCGGGAGCGCTCGGCAGCGCTCGGGTCTATTCGGACCCGCTCGGGTTCACTCAGCGCCGCTCGGCTCGGGAGCGCTCGGAGCCGTTCGGAGCCGTTCGGAGCCGTTCGGAGCCGTTCGGCTCAAGATCGCTCACGTCCGTTCGGCGCCGCTCGGCTGGGAAGAGCTCGGGTCCGTTCGGACCCACTCGGGTTCACTCAGCGCCGCTCGGCTCGGGAGTGCTCGGCACCTCTCGGCTCCGGACCGCTCGGGTCCGTTCGGCACCACTCGGCTCGGGACCGCTCGGGTCCGTTCGGCACCACTCGGCTCGGAACCGCTCGGCACCACTCGGCTCGGGACCGCTCGGGTCCGTTCGGACCCACTCGGGTTCACTCAGCGCCGCTCGGCTCGGGACCGCTCGCGTCCCTTCGGCGCCGCTCGGCTCGGGAGAGCTCGGGTCCATTCGGACCCACTCGGGTTCACTCGGGGTTGGTCGGCTCGAGAGTGCTCGGCACCTCTCGGCTCCGGACCGCTCGGGTCCGTTCGGCACCACTCGGCTCGGAGCCGCTCGGGTCCGTTCGGCACCACTCGGCTCGGAGCCGCTCGGGTTCGTTCGGCACCACTCGGCTCGGAGCCGCTGGGGAGTTCGCGCGGAGCCGCCTGTGCTCGCCGCGCAGCGCGGTTCTTTTGGGGCAAAATGCCTTTTTTTGGGGTCCTGCTCCAATTCCGGCCCTTTTCCACCAGGAAAACATTGGTTTTCCATCACCTCAGCGCCTCCCGTGACAACTGGAGCTGACACTTCGAGAGCTCAGACCGGAGAACCACCACCACCCCCAGAAAAAAACCCAAAAAGAGCCGACGAGCATTCCCCAAAAACGCCCAAATCCCCCAAAACCGTCCCCCCAAAGCCCAGCCGGCAGCGCGGGGCTCTCACCCATCTCCGGGGCGCTGCGGGGCTCCGTGCGCTGCTCCCCAGCCATGCTGCTCCGCGTCCCCGCCGTCCCCACCGCCCTATAAGTGCGGTCCCCACCCGTGGGCAGAGTCCCCAGTGGGGCACGGGGCCACCTGCTGCCCCCCGAACGGCTTTGATGTGCGTCCCGATGGCTCCCGGCCCCTTATCGCCGCCGTCCTCATTAACAGTGCAGCCGTAATTAGCGCGGGGTCTGGACTCTGCTCCTCCGCACTGTTCCCCCGATTACCCCAAACGGGCACCGCTGCACGCGGCGCTGATAATGCCTTATCGGGATCAATGGGGCGGCTATCGGCGACCCGAACCCCACGGCTGTGGGGCTGATAACCCCCGGGCCGAAAAGCCGCGGTGCCGTTTGATAAAGGAGAGCTGAACGCCCGCCCGCAGGCGGCGGGCACGTATGGGGAGCGGAGTGCGTGACCGTCCCCATGTGCTGGACGGGGTTGGCATCGGGCGGGGAGCGGCGGTGTGGGGCAGGGTGGGGCCGGAGGGGGGGTGGGGGGGTCAGGGGTGGCTGGTGGAGGAGGAGGTCATGGGGCAACGGTGCATCGTGGTGGATTAAAGCATCACGGCGTCGCGGCTGACTGCTGGTGGTCAGCGGTTCGCCATGAGCCAGCAGTGTCACCTGGTGGCCAAGATGGACAATGGGGTTTTTCCATTGGCCAGTGGTTGAGCAAGAGGGTGACAATGTGTCTTCGTGGCCAAGAGGGCCAGTAGGGGTCCTGGTTGGTCAATGGTTGACCAAAAGGGTGACAATGAGCCAGCAGTGTGAGCTGGTGACCAAGAGGGCCAATAGGGTCCTGGTTGGCCAATGGTTGGCCAAGAGGGGGGCAATGAGCCAGCAGCGTGGGCTGGTGACCAAAAGGGCCAGCAGGGTCCTGGTTGGTCAATGGTTGACCAAAAGGGTGACAATGAGCCAGCAGTGTGAGCTGGCAACCAAGAGAGTCAACAGGGTCTTGGTTGGCCAATGGTTGGTCAAGAGGGGGACAATGAGCCAGCAGTGCGAGCTGGTGAACCAATGGTGACCAAGAGTTGACAAGGGTTGAGCACAGGGTGTTTGTGAGCCAGCACTGTGCCCTCGTGGCCAAGCTGGCCAATGGTGACCCGGTTGGCCAATGGCTGACCACAGACTGACCGGTGACTGACCAGCAGTGTTTGAGCACAGCGTGCCCACGAGCCAGCATTGTGCCCTGTTGGCCGAAGGCTCCCTGTGGGGCGCCGCACGGAGCAGAGCCAGCAGGGCAGGGAGCAGCTCCCCGCTCTGCTCTGCGCTGGGAGCCCCATCCGGAGCGCTGGGCCCGGAGCTGGGCTCTCTCCCCAGTTTGGGGCAGACTGGGAGGTGCTGGGAGCCCCTCCTGGTGGGGATGGGCTGAGAGCCCCGGGGAGAAAAGGAGAGCGGGGCTCCGAGCAGCGCTGACCCACTCCTGGCGGGGGATGAGGCCGCGCTCCGCCGGGAGCTCCGTTCGGAACAGCCGCTCCGTTCGGGGCTCCATTCAAAGATGGCGGCCGCCATGTCTTCCGGCGCCGCTTCCGCCCTCCCTCACGTGACCGCAACGCAACCGTTTCCTTTTCCGGTCACGTGCCCTCCCCCCCGCCGCCGCCAAGATGGCGCTGTGCAGGGCGGGCCGCTGCGGGGCGGTGCGGCTGTGGGGTTCCGCTCCTCCCCTCCTGGCGGCGCTGAGGTGAGCGGGGCCGGGCCGGGGGTGGCTGCGGGGTCGGATGCGGGGCGTTGGGTTTCCTCCGGAGCGCCGGTGCCGATCGTGGAGCCCCGCGGTTGTCGGGCCCGCAGCCCACGGGGATCCCCGGAGCGGTTGTGGGGCCCTCTGAGATCTCCCCCCCCTGCCCCCCCCTCCTCCGGTGGTCGTGGGCCGCCGCGCGCGCTCCCGGTGCCGCCCCCGGCCCTCAGCGCCACAGTGCTGTCATCCATAGACCCCCCCAGACCCCACGATAACGGCCCTGCGGACCCCAGACCCGCTGTCCCAGGCACGGAGCTCTCGGGTAGAGGCCATGGACAACCCCCCCCCACCCCCCAGACCCCCAGTATTGGCTGAGATCTCCAGGCGGGGGCTGCGGACCCCCCTTACACCCCCACGTACCAGATGTGGGTCTCCAGTTATGCCTGTGGATCCCCTTAACACCTCCCAGGCCCCCCAAGTACCAGATGTGGACCCCTGAGTATTGGCTTAGGCCTCCAGGTATTGGCCACCGACCCCCCTCAGACCCCCAGGTTCAGTTGTGCCCCCCCAAATACCAGATGTAGACCCCCCCAGTAATTGGCTGAGACCTCCAGGCATTGCCCCTCAGACCCCCAGGTATCAGCTAGGCCCCCCCAGGTATTGGTTATGCCCCACCAGACCCCCCAGGTACCAGATGTGGAGCCCCAGTTATTGGCTGAGACCTGCAGGTATTGCGTGTGGCCCCCCCCCACACCCTCAGATATCAGTTAGGACCCCCCCCAGCCCCGCAGGTATTGGATATGCCCCCCCAGCCCCTAGCTGTAGACCCCCTGGGACCCCATTTGCAATCCACGCATCTCTCCGTAATCCTGGATATCAGACCGCGGCCCTCCTTGGAAAAAGCAGAGCTGAGAAACCTCATTAATAAACACCTAATTGACTTCATTAACCCCCCCCCCCTCCCCCTCAGCCCGCCCCCGGTGCTCTCCCTGCCCACCAAGGCGAGCTCCCGCTGGGCTCTGGGCGCTCGGTGGCTCCGCAGCCGCTACGAACGTTTCCTGCAGCGCAGCTTCCCCCGCCTCTACGCTCTGCACTCCGCCTTCACCACAGGTAACGATGCTTTGTGGGGAGGGGGCTTCGAGGGGAGGGGGCTCTGAGACTCCCAGGTGTCAGCTAGGCCCCCCCAGGTATTGGTTAGGTCACACCAATATTGGCTGAGACCTGCAGGTATTGCGTGTGGGCCCCGTCCAGAACCCCAGGTATCAGTTGGGCCTCCCCAGACCCCCGGGTTTTGGTTGTTCTGAGTGGAGGGGGCTCTGAGACCCCAGCTGTGCATTGCTCTGAGGGGAGGGGGCTCTGAGACCTCAGCTAGGCCCCCCAGGTATTGGTTAGGCCCCACCAGACCCCCCAGGTACCAGATGTGTACCTTCAATTATTGGCTGAGACCTGCAGGTATTGTGTGTGGACCCCTTCCAGAACCCCAGATATCCGTTGCTCTGAGGGGAGGGGGCTTTGAGACCCCCAGGTGTCAGCTAGGCCCCCCAGGTATTGGTTATGCCCCACCAGACCCCCCAGGTACCAGATGTGGACCCTCAATTATTGGTTGAGCCTGCAGGTATTGCATGTGGACCCTGTCCAGAACTCCAGGTATCAGTTGGGCCTCCCCAGACCCCCAGGTTTTGGTTGTTCTGAGTGGAGGGGGCTCCGAGGCCCCAGCTGTGCATTGCTCTGAGGGGAGGGGGCTCTGAAACCCCCAGCTATGCATTGCTCTGAGGGGAGGGGGCTGTGCTGGTGCCACGTGTGTCTCTCAGGCGTCGAGTTGCTGCTGGCCGACGCCAGGGAGGTGCGACGGATCCGACAGACGATGTCCCGGGAGGGGCTGAGCACAGCACAGCTGAACTACAGGGACATGGAGCGGCTGCGGCAGGTGAGTGCTGCTCCAGGGGGCTGGGAGGGGAGGAGGGGGGGGGGCAGCTTGGCTTCCTGTTGGTTTGTGTCCCTCTGATGGCACTCTGCAGTTCCGCAGGGATGTCCTCAAGGCCGTCCCCGTCGCTCTCATCGCCATTCCGCCCTTCGCCAACTTCCTGGTCCTGCTGCTGATGTGAGTTGTGTCTCTCAACCCCCTCTGCCTTCTCCCCCCCCTCCCCCTCTACCAGGAGCATCCAAACTGGTCGTCCTCCCCCTCCCCCCCCCCAGGATCTGTGTGCTGATGGCGCTCCAATTGTAGACAATTGGTTCTGGAGCTGTGAATACAACCGGAGAGTTTAATGGGTGCCCCCTCCTGTGCCCCCTCACTGCCCCCTGTGTCCTCCATGCCCCTCTTGTGCCCCTCCCCACATCTTCTGTGCTCTCTGTACCCACTCCTGTGCCCCTCCTGTCCACGCTGTGTTCCCACTGCTCCTCCTGCCCCTCCTGTCCGTGCTGTGCCCCTCCTGTCCGTGCTGTGCCCCTCCTGTCCGTGCTGTGCCCCTCCCCATCCCCCATGTCCCCTCCTGTCCATGCTGTGTTTCTCCTGCTCCCCTCCTGTCCATGCTGTGCCCCTCCTGTCCATCCTGTGCCCTCCCATCCCCCATGTCCCCTCCTGTCCATCCTGTGCCCCCCTTTCCCCCCCGTGCCCCTCCTGTGCCCCCCCTCCCCTTACTGTGTCCCTCCCGTACCCCTCCCTGCTCCCCCCGCCCCTCTTGTGCCCCTCCTGTGGCATCCTGCCCCTCCTGTAAACCCCCCTGACTCCTCCTGCCCCCCTCCCCCCCCCCCTCAGGTACTTCTTCCCACGGCAGCTCCTGATCCGCCACTTCTGGACGCCGCGGCAGCAGCAGGAGTTCAGTGAGGAGAACCACAGCGCCCGCCGTGCCGCCTACCCTGCTGTGCTCAGCTGCCTGGACACGGCTGCGCAGTCCCTGCCTCAGCAACGGCTGCAGCACCGCCTGCGGGAGCTCTGCGTCGAGGTGGGGTCTGCACCCCATTCTGCATCCCACCCACAGCCCATCCCCGTCGCATCCCCACCCTCGTTTCCATCCCTCCCCATCCCCGTCCCATTATCAATCCCCCTCCACATCCCACCTCCATCCCCCTCTCCATTCCTGTTCCCATCCCTTCCCCATTATCATTCCCTACTTTCACCCCGTTCCCATCCCTTTCCCCATTCCTGTCCCGTTATCAATCCTCATCCTCAGCCCATTCCCACCCTCATTTCCATCCCATCCCATCCCCATTCCACCTCCATCACCTTCCCTGTCCCCTTCCCCACCCACATCCCACTTCCACCCCCTCCCCACCTCCATCCCCTTCCTCATCCTTGTCTCATTATCAATCCCCACCCCACACCCATCCCATCCTCCCCATGGCCCCCATCCCATCCCATCCCCATGGCCCCCATCCCATCCCATCCCCATGGCCCCCATCCCATCCCGTCCCCATGGCCCCCATCCCATTCCATCCCGTCCCCATGGCCCCCATCCCATCCCATCATCCCCATGGCCCGTCCTCCATGCCCCGTCCTTTTCCCCATGCCATTACCAGTCCACATCCCACTTCCATCCCCTTTTCATCCCTTTCTCCATCCTCATCCTATCTCCTATCCCCATCCCAATCCCATCCCCAGCCCCCTTCCCATCCCATTATCAGTTCTCATCCTACTCCATCCCTATCCTGACCCCCATGCTCATCCCACCCCCATCCCATTATTGATCCCCATCCTCATCCTGCCTCCCTCCCCACCCCATCCCCTCCCCACCCCATCCCCTCCCCACCCCATCCCCTCCCCACCCCACCCCCCCCGTTGTGGCACTGCTGACCTCCTGGTGCTGTGCAGGTGCAGCGCGGCCGCCATCCCCTCGTGGCTGAGCTCTGTGCTGTGCAGTCGCTGTTCTCAGGTCCGGCCCTGCGCCTGGGGGAGCTGCGTGCAGCCCACCTGGTGAGTGCTGTGTGCCCCACACCGTGCCCCACTGCCTTCCCCTCTCCGTGCCCCAATCCATGCCCTGTGTCTCATTCCACCGCCACCCCGTGCCCCAGTCTGTGCTCCGTGCCCCATCCCATGTCCCATGTCCCTCTCTGTGCACTCTGTGCCATGCTCTGTGCCCCATCCCACGTCCCACTCCATGCCGTGACCCATGTCTCACCCCGTGCCCCACGCTGTGCCCTATTCCATGCCCTACTCCATGCCATGCCCCATGCCCTATTCCTTTCCATGACCTGTGTCCCACTCTGTGCCCCATTCCATGCCCTGTGCGCCATCCCATGTCCCACTCCATGTCCCTCTCTGTGCCCCATTCCATGCCCCACGTCTCATTCTGTCCCCACCCCGTGCTGTGCCCTGTGTCCTGCTCTGTGCCCCACTCCGTGCCCCTCTGTTCCGTGCCCCATGTCCTACTCCGTGTCCCAGTCTGTGCCCTGTGACCCACGCTGTGCCATGCCCCATGTCCCAATCCATCCCCATCCATGCTGTGCTCCAGTGTCCCACTCTGTGCCCCATCCCATGCCCCACATCCCACTCCACGTCCTGCTCTGTGCCTCATTCCGTGCCCCTCCCTGTGCCCCACATCCCTGCTCCATGCCATGCCCCATCTCCCACCTCGTGCCCCACACCGTGCCCCATTCCGTGCTCTGTGTCCCTCCCTGTGCCATGCAGTGTCCCATCCCGTGTCCTGCTCCATGCCAAGCCCCATGTCCCCCTCCGTGCCCCATTCCATGCCCTGTGCCCCTTTCCATGCCCCTCTGTGCCATGCCCCATGTTCCATCCCATGTCCTGCTCCATGCCTCACTCTGTGCTGTGCCATGTCCCATTCCATCCCCACCCCGTGCCATGCCCCATGTCCTGCTCCGTGCCCCACTCTGTGCCATGCCATGTCCAATTCCATCCCCACTCTGTGCCATGGCCCGAGTCCCACTCTGTCTCATTCCATGCCCCGTGTCCCATCCCATGTTCCATCCCATGTCATGCCCCATGTCCCAGTCAGTCCCCGCTCCATGCTGTGCTGTGTCCCATTCCATCCCCACCCCATGCCATGCCCCATGTCTCAGTCGCTGTGCCCCTCTCCATGCCCCACATCCCCACTCCATGCCATGCCCCGTGTCCCAGTCAGATCTGCTCCATGCCCTGTGTCCCATTCCAAGTCACGCCCTGTGTCCCATTCCATCTCCACCCCATGCCATGCTCTGTGCCCCTCTCCATGCCCCACATCTCCACTCTGTACCATGCCCCGTGTCCCATCCCATGTTCCACCCCATGCCATGCCCCATGTCCCAGTCAGACCTGCTCCATGCCATGCCCTGTGTCCCATTCCATCCCCACCCCATGCCATGCCCCCGTCTCAGTCAGTCGCTGTGCCCCTCTCCATGCCCCACATCCCCAATCCACGCCATGCCCCGTGTCCCATCCCATGTACCACCCCGTCCCATGTCCCATGTCCCAGTCAGTCCCTGCTCCATTCCATGCCCTGTGTCCCATTCCAAGTCACTCCCCATGTCCCATTCCATCCCCACCCCATGCCATGCCCCATGTCTCAGTCATTCCCTACTCCATGCCATGTCCTGTGCCCCCCTCCATGCCCCACATCCCCACCCCATGCCATGTCCTGTGTCCCAATCAGACCTGCTCCATGCCCCGTGTCCCATTCCATGCCATGCTCTGTGTCCCATTCCATCCCCACCCCATGCCATGCCCCATGTCTCAGTCATTCCCTGCTCCATGCCATGTCCTGTGCCCCTCTCTATGCCCCACATCCCCACTCCATGCCATGTCCTGTGTCCCAGCCAGACCTGCTCCATGCCCCGTGTCCCATCCCATCCCCACCCCTGCCGTGCCCGGTGCCCGTCCCCACGCCGTGCCGTCCCGCAGCGGGCGCTGAGCCGCGTGCTGTTCCTGACTCCCCTGCTGCCCGCTGTCGTGGTGCGGCGCCGCCTGCGTTCCCACCTCCTGGAGATCCGGCAGCTGGACCGCGCGCTGGCACGCCTGGGCCTGGCACAGCTCTCTGAGGAGGAGCTCAGAGCGGTGAGAGACCCCCCCGCTGGGGGTTGGCGGGGGTCCCGGCCTCCTCCCTCGTCCCACAGTTGTGAATTTTGGGTGCTGACCCCCCCCCGCCCCCGGTGCTCTGCAGGCCTGCTACCTGCGGGGGCTGAACCCCGCACGGCTGAGCGCGGCGCAGTGCAGAGCGTGGCTGGAGCAGTGGCTGAGGCTGTCCTGCATGCTGCAAGGTGTGTGTGGGGGGGATGGGGGGCGACCCTGTGCCACCAGGGGGTGGGGGGAGAAGGGGAGGGCGTTGTGTGTGTGGAGCAGTGAGTCCCAGCACTGCTGCGTGCGGAGGTGGGGGTGCCCCAGTCCTGGAGGGGCTCAGGGCCGTGAATGGGGCCCAGGGTGGCTGCTGGGGAGGTGGGAGCAGCCCAGGGTGGGAGTTGGGACTGGGGGGGGGCTGTGAGGACCCTTCCATTCCAACCATCCCCTGGTTCTGTGATCTTTCAGGACCCTTCCAACTCAATCACCCTGTGGTTCTGTGATCTTTCAGGGCCCTCCCAACCCAACCGTCCCGTGGCTTTCTGATCTTTCAGGACCCTTCCAACCCTATCTATGGCTTTGGGACCTTTAAGGACCCTTCCAACCCAACCATCCTGTGGTTCTAAGATCTTTCAGGACCCTCCCATCCCAGTCATCCCATGGAATTCAGCCTTTGTCCCCCCCCCCCCACCCACTCTGAAGGGGGGGGATCCCTGTGGGTACAGACTGAGCCCCCCCCCCCAACACAAGGGGAAACCAAACAGACCTGAGGGGCTCAATGGGGGGCACAGGACCCCCTCAGCCTCCACCTCCCTCTCTCCCATTGCAGCCTCTGAGGCGTCCCTGCTGGCCAACAGCATGGTGCTGCTGTCCCTCAACTACACAGGAGCGAAGAAATGAGCGCCGCTGATCCCTTTGCTGTGGCACCGTGTGCTCTGTGCCCCCCACCCCTGGGGGGGGGTCTGCAGGAGCAGGACAGGAGGCACTGAAGAGTGGTGAATGTCAGCCCTGTGTCCCGTCAGGGCGATGCCACTGCGGCTCTGTCCGTTCCCCCGTGGCCACTGCAGCACTTTATATGTATATATGGGGGGGAACAGGTGTCCCCCTACCCTACAACCCCCCCAAAAAGGGACTCAGCTCAGCTCTGCGTGTCGCTGCTCCGCACAGAGGGTTGGATTGGGGAGGGGTCCCTGTGCTCCGCTCCACGTGGGACCGATGGGGTCAGCCCTTCCCCGTGCCCCACTGCGGTGGGGGGACGCACAAATGTCCCCATTCAGGGTGCAGAGCCCACTGAGCGCTGTTGTGTTGAGTTCTGCGCTGGTGTCACTGAGTTCTGCGTTGGTGTCACTGAGTTCTGCGCTGGTGTCATTGGGTTTTGACGTGATGTCATCGAGTTCTGCGTTGCTGTTGAGTTTTCATGCGATGTCGTCGAGTTTTGACTTGATGTCACTGCGTTCTGCATTAACCACTGAGTTCTGTGGTGCTGCCATCGAGTTCTTTGGGTGTCGCTGAGTTCTGACGTGATGTCATCGAGTTCTGCATCGTTGAGTTCTGCACTGATGTCATTGAATTTTGACTTGATGTTGGTCAGCCCTACGTGAGCACTGAGTTTGGTGTCATCAAGTTCTGCCATGCTGTCGTTGAGTTCTACGTCGGTGTCGTTGAGTTTTGCCTTGGTATCATTGGGTTTTGCCTTGGTGCCATTGGGTTCTGCGTTGCAGTCATTGAGTTTTGACCTGATGTCATTGAGGTCTGCGTGACTGTCATCGAGATTCGACTTGCTGTCATCAAGTTCTGCATTAATTAATTGACTTCTCCGTTGGTGTTATTGAGTTCTGCATTAGTTTCATTGAGTTTTGCATTGGTGTTACTGGGCTTTGACCTGATGTCGTTGAGTTCTGCATTGGTGTCATCAAGATATGATGTGATGTCGTTGAGTTCTGCATTGGTGTCATCAAGATTTGACCTGATGTCATTGAGTTTTGTGTTGGTGCCATCAAGTTCTGCATTGATGTCATTGAGTTCTGCGTTGGTGTCATTGAGTTTTGACTTAACGTCATCAAGTTTTCCATTAGTAGACTTCTCTGTTGGGCTCATTGAGTTCTGCATTGGGGTCATTGAGTTTTGAGTTGACATCATCCAGTTCTGCGTTCGCCACCGAGTTCTGTGTCGGTGTAGTTGAGTTTTGATGCGATGACGTTGAGTTTTGTGTAAGCACTGTTGAGTTCTGCCCCGCTGTCATTAAGCTGTGCCTCGTTAAGCTCCGTGCTCCTCTGGAAGGAGTGGAGCAGCAGTGTGGGCTCAGCCTGTTGTGACACCACCTCCGGAGCGCACCCCATCTCCAACCCCATCCCATCCCATCGCCATCTCCAACCCCATCCCATCACCATCTCCAACCCCATCCCATCCCATCGCCATCTCCAACCCCATCCCATCCCATCGCCATCTCCAACCCCATCCCATCACCATCTCCAACCCCATCCCATCCCATCCCCATCCCCAACCCCATCCCATCCCCATCTCCAACCCCATCCCATCGCCATCTCCAACCCCATCCCATCGCCATCTTCAACCCCATCCCATCCCCGTCTCCAGTGCCATCCCCATCCCCACCTCCAACCCCAACCCTGTCTCCAGCACCATCCCGTCTCCAACCCCCTCCCATCCCCGTCTCCAACCCCCTCCCATCCCCGTCTCCAATCCCATCCCCATCCCCGTCTCCAACCCCCTCCCCATCCCCGTCTCCAACCCCCTCCCCATCCCCGTCTCCAACCCCCTCCCATCCCCGTCTCCAACCCCATCCCAACCCCGTCTCCAGCGCCATCCCATCCCCAACCCCCTCCCATCCCCATCCCCATCTCCAACCCCATCCCAACCCCGTCTCCAGCACCATCCCTTCCCCAACCCTCTCCCATCTCCTTCCCCATCCCCAACCCCATCCCATCCCCATCTCCAGCGCCATCCCAACCCCCTCCCATCTCCATCCCCGTCTCCAACCCCATCCCCATCCCATCCCATCTCCATCCCCATCCCATCCCATCTCCAACCCCATCCCATCCCATCCCCACCCCCATCGCCCCCATTCTGCTCTGTGTTTCATTAAAGGCATCCAGCACCGCCCCACGTGTCTGTGGCTGAGGGTGGTGACCCCATCCCCTCCCTGGCTGTGCTTCCCATCGCCGCTCTGCGCCCTGCGGGTCGGAGCCTTCCTTTTATTTGTTACTCTTTAAATATTCTCTTTTTAAATACAGCATTCTCACCATGAGGGAAAAAACAAAGAAACAAACAAAAACCCAACAAAACGAAACCGTTAAAAAAAAAAAATAATAATAATAATAACAGGGAGGACCCAACACAGCTTTGGATTCACAGTGGAATAGAAATGAAAACCGCCGGCGGTGTGCGTGGGACAGGCGGACAGCACCCACTGCGCCCGGGGGGGGCACAGAGCAGAGGGGGGGGGAAGGGGGAACGTTTAGAGCTCTGAAAGGGACCAAAGCGTGGGGACGGAGCGGTGCTGGGTGGCACCGGGTGACCCCTGCCCCAGCGCAGCCCCTCGGTGGGTTGGAGCCCTTCAGCAACGGAGCGTGGAAGCAAAACGAACCCAAGGGTGAAAGCGCTGCTGTGCTGAGCTGCTCCCAGTCCCGTCTCTGGGGGTCTCAGCTGGGGGGGGGGGAGAGGGGGAGGATGGCAGAGCCCAAAACTCCAGCGCTGGGACCGCAGGGCAGCAGTCCTGGGACGGACGGACGGACGGACAGATGTGTGTCTTAGGGGTAAAAGCGGCGACCAAAGGGGGTGGGAGTGGGTCCAGGAGCGTCCGTGTGTTCTCACCCCTCTGTGCAACTGGAGCGGCTGTGGGGCTCCCTGGTGGGGAGGGGCGCTGGGCTGCGGTGCGGCCCCGTAAACATTCAGCACGTTAAAAAAGAATAATTAAAAAAACAAAAAAACCCACCAACCCCGAGTCTTCTTCTGCGGCCAACACAAAAACGATGAGGGGCCCTGGGGGGGCAGCAGGGAGAAGCGGGCACTGATGAGCACGGGGTGCCCCAAGCAGCTCTGCGGGGACACGGCCCACGCTGTCCGTGTGTCTGTCCGTCTCTCGGTGCCCCAAGCAGGACTGCAGGCTCCGTGTCCGTCTGTCCGTCCCTTTGTCCCCTTGGCGCTCCGTGTGCCACCATCTGTACAAGCTGCCCCCCTGCTCCTCCCTTCCCCCCCTCCCCATTCAGTACCTCTGGGCAGCGCCGCGCCGTGGAATATCCTCAATAAATAAGGGGCTGGGGGGGCTCACACCCCCTGGGGGGGCTCCTCAGGGCCGAGCGAAGCAGCGCAGCTCTGCGCGCCCTCCATCCCCACGCCTTTCCCCCCTTCCCCTTTGCTCGGGGCGGGGGCAGCTCGGCTGCACGGCGCCGTGGGGGCGGTGGCGGTGTCCTTCGGCCGCTCCTCAGCGCCGTTCTCGCCCTTGGGGCTCAGCACGGAGCGCGGCTCCACCTGGTAATACAGCAGCGGAGCGGCGTTCAAGTAGGGCTGCGCGGCCGCGGGCTGCTCGGCGCCGTCGGCGAAGCAGAGCACGGAGGATCCCGGCGGCAGCTGCGCTTGGATGAGGATGGGGGCCGCCAACCCCGGGCACAGCGCCTCCGGCACGGCCAGCGGCTCCTCCAGGATGCAGACGCCGACGCTCTCCACGCCGGAGCCGCCGCTGGAGTCTTCCTCAGCCTTCAGCCTCTCCAACTCCTCGGCGGTCTGCAGGTGCATGACGGCCGTCTCGTTTTCGGCCATGAACTCCTGGAAGTCCTGCGTTTCGGGGGGCTGCGCGCCGGGGGGCCACGAGCTGCCCGGACCCTGCAGCTCCTCGTCGCCGGGCCGCGCGCCCTGCCGCTTGTTCTCCAGCTCCAGCTTCATGATGGTGTGGAGGTAGTGAGTCCGCACGCGGATGGGGTTGAACTCGATGCGGCCGGCCATGTTCCCGCAGCCGTCCCGCGAGCAGCCGCAGGGGAAGGACATGCGGTCCACCTGTGGGCACAGCGAGGAAAAGCTGCTCTGCCTCCAGCCCGACGCGGCACCACGGGTGGAAAAGGAGCTCCACAGAATCACAGGATGGTTGGGTTGGGAGGGAGCTCAAGGATCACGAAGCTCCAACCCCTGTGCCATGCAGGGCCACCAACCTCCTCATTTAATGCCAGCCCAGGCTGCCCAGGGCCCCATCCAACCTGGCCTCCAACACCTCAGGGATGGACGGGGCATCCACAGCCTCTCTGGGCAGCTGTTCCAGCACCTCACCGCTCTCACAGCAAACAACTTCCTCCTGACATCCAACCTCAGTCTTCCCTCCAGTTGACCACAAGCCATCAGTGTGCCCTCATGGCCAAGAACACCAGTGCTGTACTGGTTGGCCACAGAATGACCACGAGCCAGTAGCGTGTCCTGGTGGCCAAGAAGGCCAATGGCATCCTGGTTGGCCAACAACTGACCACAAGCCAGCAGTGCCTTCACAGCCAAGAAGGCCAATGCTGTACCAGCTGGCCAGCAGTTGCCAGCAGCGTGCCCTGGTGGCCAAGAAGGCCAAAGGTTCCCCGGGGGGCACCGCAGCACACGGCCAGCAGATGCTCCTTTCTGGAAAGATCCAAACCTTCCTGGCCACAGTCCCGTGCCTCTGCTCTGGGGGTTGGACCCCAGAGGTCCCTTCCAGCCCTTCTGCTCTGTCTCTCGTCACTCACCTGGCACTTGATGCCCGCCTGGCTGCAGGCGCAGGCCTCGGGGTCGCAGTACAGGCGGCAGTCACAGCCGCACTCCTCCCGCGACAGGCGGATGGCGCGCAGCTCCTGCTTCTCCTCGGCGTCGATGCGGTGCACGCCGGAGGCACGGAGCAGCGCCCGCCGCTGCTTGGTGGGCAGGGGCTGCAGGAAGAAGTAGTCGTCCACCTCCACGTTCTCCACGTCGATGTCGTCGTCCGAGATGTCCTCCAGCGTCAGCCCCTCCGCCTCCTCCGACTCCACCGTGCCGTTCTTGGTGAGCTGCGGGGTCAGGACGGCGCTCAGCGCGGTGCTGGGAGGCTGCGGAGCCCCGCTACGGCGCAAGGGGACTCCACGGGGTCCCCCATGTCACACAAGTTTGGAACAGACCTCTGAGATCACCCAGTCCAACCCCAACCCATCCCAGACGCAGCAGGAAGGAGCTCGCCGTCCCCGTGGGACTCCACGTCTACAATAAAGGCAGGAAACCAACGCTGCAGCGTTCAGAGGAGGGCACCTCGCCTCCTTCCCTACAGCTCCAGGAAAGGAGGTCACTGCTTCCCAAAATATCAGGGCTTGGAGAGAGCTGAGACGCAGCTGCAGGGTTTGGGATCGAAATGAAGCTAGAAATCACAACGGAAACGTTTCAAGGAGGGGGGAAGCAGCAAGAACCCCCGTGAGAAACGTGGGGACTGATCCCCATCACCACCCCATCCGTAATGCGGCTCCCCATCGACAGCACAAGTGGCAGAAGAAGTTCAATTTAACAAAAACACTTAAAAAAAGAAGTGTTGGCTCTGCATCTCTTCACCAAACGTTGTCATGGCAGCAGCAGCCTGATTAATCCCAGGGTCGTGTCACATTAAATGAAGCCCAACCCCAGACAATGCCTGAGGGAACCCATAATGAGGTCAGGATGGGAAAAGGGCTGAGCTGGGATTTGATCTCAGGTACCACAACCTTCCAGACTGGAATTTCCAGCAGAGAAGTTTGGAAGGGGAACTCTGTGGAGAAGGACCAGGGTGACCACGAGCCAGCAGTGTGCCCTGGTGGCCAAGATGGCCAACAATGTTCTGGGTGGCCAGTGGTTGAGGAACAGCTGACCAACGGCTGACCAAGAGCAAGCAATGTGCCCTGGTTGACCAACAGCTGACCAACGGTTGACAAGTGGCTGACCTACAGTTGACAACTGGTTCATCATGAACCAGAAGCGTGTTCTCATTGACCAACTGTTGACCAACAGCAGATCGACGGTTGACCAACGGTTGACAAGTGGATGACCAACAGCAGATCAACGGTGAGCCAACAGTGTGCCCTGGTTGACCAACGGTTGACAAGTGGTTGACCAACTGTTGACCAACAGTGGACAATCAGTTGACTAACAGTTGAGCACAAGCCATCAGGGTGTCCTCACTGACCAACAGCTGACCAACAGTTGACAAGTGCTTGACCTACAGTGGACAAATGATTGATCATGAACCAGAAGCGTGTTCTCACTGACCAACTGTTGACCAACAGCAGACCAATGGTTGACAAGTGCTTGACCAACAGCAGATCAACGGTGAGCCAACAGTGTGCCCTGGTTGACCAACTGTTGACCAACAGTGGACATTAGTTGACTAACAGTTGCCCACGAGCCAGCAGGGTGTCCTCACTGACCAACAGCTGACCAACGGTTGACAAGTGGTTGACCTACAGTTGACAAATGATTGATCATGAACCAGAAGCATGTTCTCACTGACCAACTGTTGACTAACAGCAGAACAACGGTTGACCAACAGTTGACAAGTGCTTGACCAACAGCAGATCAACGGTGAGCCAACACTGTGCCCTGGTTGACCAACTGCTGACCAACAGTGGACAATCAGGTGACTAACAGTTGACCACGAGCCAGCAGGGTGTCCTCACTGATCAACAGCTGACCAACGGTTGACAAGTGGTTGACCTACAGTTGACAACTGGTTCATCATGAACCAGAAGCGTGTTCTCATTGACCAACTGTTGACCAACAGCAGATCAACGGTGAGCCAACAGTGTGCCCTGGTTGACCAACTGCTGACCAACAGTGGACAATCAGGTGACTAACAGTTGCCCACGAGCCAGCAGGGTGTCCTCACTGACCAACAGCTGACCAACGGTTGACAAGAGGTTGACCACAAACCAGCAAAACTCCAGGAAGGGCGATGCCCGATCATACCTTCATCTTCTTGGCGTGCAGCTTCTCCTCCTTGAGGTGCTCACGCAGGATCTCACGGTGGTTCACCTCCTGCTCCTGTGCAAACTCGCACAGCGTGTAGCTGCGCACCGAGTTGTGCCGTGGAGCCATGCCAAGTGAGCTGCCACCCTGGCTGGGCACACTGGTGAAGCCCTGGCGCCGGGCGAAGTAATACACCGTCACCTGGTCGAAGCGCACATTCTTCCTGCGCAGCTGCTTCTGCCTCTTCAGGATGGAGGTGGCTGCAAGGAGGGAGAATGAGGGAATGGGAACGGGAACAGGAGCCCCACCATCTCCCGGTGGAATGGGTTGGGGTGGAAGGGAGCTTTGCTGCAGCCCTGGGCAGGCGTCGGTGACTGAGCCGTGCCCACGTGGGCTGCATGCTTCTTTCTGATACTGTCAGGACAAACCCCATTAATTCCAATGCCTCGTTATTTCCATTATCATGAGGTATTTCAGTAGAGGAGGTGCCAGCGGGACCTTGGTTTGAGGATGAATGCGTGCAATTGTGAGGGGCGTGCGTGGGGGTGAGCAAGGCCAGCACCACCTCACAGCCAGGGTCTGTCCCCATCCTTGTCCCCACCCCCATGCCTTGTCCCCCTAGTCTGTCCCCATCCCCTATGCTCCATCCCTTTGCTGTCACCGTTTCCTGTCCCACGTCCTGTCCCCTCACTCTCTCACTGTTCACTGTCTTCCATCCCCATCCTTGTCCCCTCACTTTGTCACCATGCTCTGTCCCCTTCACTTTGACACTCCTTCCTGTCCCTATACCCTGTCCCCTCTCCGTCACCATTTGCTGTCCCCATGTCTTAACCCTATCCCACGTCCCCATCCAAGTCCCCTCTTTGCTGTCCCCATCCCCACTCTTGTCCCCTCATTGTCACTGTGCCCACCCCCATTCCCATCCCTCACCCCCAGTCCTTTCATTGCCACCATTTGCTGTCCCCGTGTCACACCCCCACGCCGTACCCTCACTGTCACTGTTCAGTCCCCACACTCCATCCCATCACCCTGTCACTGATCGCTGTCCACATTCCCAGGTGCCACACTCAGGGAAGAAGCCACTGTCCCCATCCCCATAACCCATCCCTGTCTCCATCCCACTCACGGATGAAGCCACTGCCTTCATCCCTATAACCCACATCCCATTCGAATCCCCATATCCCATCCCCACACCCCATCCCCATAACCCACACCCCATCCCCATTCCCATAACCCATCCCTGTCCCCGTCCCACTCACGGATGAAACCACTGACCCCATCCCCATAACCTATACCCCATCCTCACACCCCATCCCCATCCCCATTCTCATCTCCACATCCCATCCCCATCCCCACACCCCATCCCTATCTCCACACCCCATCTCCACATCCCATCCCCAGACCCCATATCCATAACCCATACCCCATCCCCATCCCCATAATCCATCCCTGTCCCCGTCCCACTCAAGGATGAAACCACTGCCCCTATCCCCATAACCCATACCCCATCCCCATCCTCATCTCCACACCCCATCCCCATTCCCGTCCCCACACCCCATCCCCATAACCCATCCCCACACCCCATATCCATAACCTACACCCCATCCCCATCCCCATAACCCATCCCTGTCCCTGTCCCACTCACAGATGAAACCACTGCCCTCATCCCCATAACCCACACCCCATTCCCATCCCCACACCCCATCCCTACACCCAATCCCCATCTCCACACCCCATCCCCATCCCCATAAGCCATCCCTGTCCCCGTCCCACTCACGGATGAAGCCACTGCCCCCATCCCCATAACCTGTACCCCATCCCCATCCCCACACCCCATCTCTATCTCCACACCCCATCTCCACATCCCATCCCCATCCTCAGACCCCATACCCATAATCCACACCCCATCCCCATCCCCATAACCCACCCCTGTCCCTGTCCCTCATGGATGAAGCCGCTGCCCCTATCCCCATAACCCATACCCCATCCCCATCCCCACACCCCATCCCTATCTCCACACCCCATCTCCATCCCCATCCTCATCTCCACACCCCATCCCCATTCCCATCCCCACACCCCATCTCCACATCCCATCCCCATCTCCAGATCCCATCCCCATCCCCACACCCCATATCCATAACCTACACCCCATCCCCATCCCCATAACCCATCCCTGTCCCCGTCCCACTCACAGATGAAACCACTGCCCTCATCCCCATAACCCACACCCCATTCCCATCCCCACACCCCATCCCTACACCCGATCCCCATCTCCACACCCCATCCCCATCCCCATAACCCATCCCTGTCCCCGTCCACTCACGGATGAAGCCACTGCCCCCATCCCCATAACCCATACCCCATCCCCATCCCCACACCCCATCCCTATCTCCACACCCCATCTCCACATCCCATCCCCATCCTCAGACCCCATACCCATAATCCACACCCCATCCCCATCCCCATAACCCACCCCTGTCCCCGTCCCACTCATGGATGAAGCCGCTGCCCCTATCCCCATAACCCATACCCCATCCCCACCCCCATCTCCACACCCCATCCCCATCCCCATCCTCATCTCCACACCCCATCCCCATTCCCGTCCCCACACCCCATCTCCACATCCCATCCCCATCTCCAGACCCCATCCCCATCCCCACACCCCATATCCATAACCTACACCCCATCCCCCTCCCCATAACCCATCCCTGTCCCCGTCCCACTCACAGATGAAACCACTGCCCTCATCCCTATAACCCACACCCCATTCCCATCCCCACACCTCATCCCTACACCCCATCCCCATCTCCACACCCCATCCCCATCCCCATAACCCAACCCTGTTCCCGTCCCACTCATGGATGAAGCCACTGCCCCTATCCCCATAACCAAAACACCCCATCCCCATCCCCATAACCCATCCCTGTCCCCGTCCCACTCACGGATGAAGCCACTGCCCCCATCCCCATAACCCGTACCCCATCCCCATCCCCACACCCCATCCCTATCTCCACACCCCATCTCCACATCCCATCCCCAGACCCCATAACCCATAACCCACACCCCATCCCCATAACCCAACCCTGTCCCCATCCCACTCATGGATGAAGCCACTGCCCCTATCCCCATAACCCACATCCCATCCCCATCCCCATCCCCACCCCCACACCCCATCCCCATAACCCAACCCTGTCCCCGTCCCACTCATGGATGAAGCCACTGCCCCTATCCCCATAACCAACACCCCATCCCCATCTCCCCACCCCATCCCCACCACCCACCCCTGTCCCCATCCCACTCACGGATGAACCCGCTGGAGCTGGAGGGGTTGACGCTGTCGCAGCTGTCGGCGCTGTCGCTGTTGGAGATTTCATCATCCGAGTTGGACGCCGGGGATCCCACGTCTGCATCCTCAAACTTCCTCTTGAGGCGGCCGCTCGCGATCGCATCCATCGGGATCGCATGGAGCTCCAGCACGCGGTGCGTGGGGGGGGGGTGGGGAACGGCCACTCGGGTCAGCAGGGACCTGTGGGACGGGGGACCGTGGTGGTGCTGGGGGTCCAGGGGTGCCCCCTACCCAGAGCAGCACCACTCGGCAGTGCCAGGCCCACGGCGCAGGGATGGGCACAGCCGCCGAGCTCGCCGCTCTCCACATCTCCTTCGCCAAAGTGCGGAAGCGTGGGATGCCCTCAGAGCGCAGCACAGCTCACCCACCAGCACAGCTGTGCCCGGGGGGCGCAGGGACGCTGCTGGGTTGGGGGATTTGGGGAGGGGGGGGATGGCAGAGCTGAAGGTGAGGAGCTCAGCCCCGCTCCGCTTTGTGCCGTCGCCGCAGCCGCACCGGTTCTCATGGCAACGGAACAAACGGCTCCGGGGAAAGCTGTCAGCATCCGTCTGTCTGTCCGTCATCCACCCCCTCCAGCTCTCAGCCTCCTGTCCATCCATCAGCTGTTCATCTGTCCACCCTTCCCTCATCCCACCCGCTCTTCATTCACCCTGCTGTCCATCCATCCTCCTGTCTGTCCATCCCTCCATCCTCCTATTCATCCATCCATCCTCCTGTCTGTCCATCCCTCCATCCTCCTGTTCATCCATCCATCACCCGTCTGTCTGTCCATCCCTCCATCCTCCTATTCATCCATCCATCCTCCTGTCTGTCCATCCCTCCATCCTCCTATTCATCCATCCATCCTCCTGTCTGTCTGTCCATCCCTCCGTCCTCCTATTCATCCATCCATCCTCCTGTCTGTCCATCCCTCCATCCTCCTATTCATCCCTCCATCCTCCTATTCATCCATCCATCACCTGTCTGTCTGTCCATCCCTCCATCCTCCTATTCATCCATCCATCACCCGTCTGTCTGTCCATCCCTCCATCCTCCTATTCATCCATCACCCGTCTGTCTGTCCATCCCTCCATCCTCCTATTCATCCCTCCATCCTCCTATTCATCCATCCATCACCTGTCTGTCTGTCCATCCCTCCATCCTCCTATTCATCCATCCATCACCCGTCTGTCTGTCCATCCCTCCATCATCCTAGTCCTCCACCTTTCTGTCCGTCCAACATTCACCTGTCCATTCCTCCATCATCCCATTCATCCATCCTTCTGTCCACCCATTGCCTGTCCATCTGTCCATCCCTCCATCCGTCTGTCCATCCATTATCTGCCTCTCTGTCCATCCTTCCATCAGCCCATCTATCCCCCCATCCTCCTGTCCATCCATCCCTCCCCCATCCATTCTTCATCCATCCTTCCGTCCATCCATCCCTCCATCATCCCATTCACCCTCCATCCATCCGTCTATCCGTCTGTCCATCCCTCCCCCATCCCATCCACCCTTCATCTCCCTGTGCACCTCCTCGTGCTGCCGCCTCCAACCCAGGTGTGACACGGGGGGGTGGGGGCACAATTGGCACCGCGCTCTGGCTGCAGCTCCTCTCCCAGAATGAGAAAGCTCCCAGAATGAGAAAGCTCCCAGAATGAGAAAGCTCCCAGAATGAGAAAGCTCCCAGAATGAGAAGAGCTTGGGAAAGCATTGCAGACACAGAGGTGTAACACTGCCAGCAATGCAACAGCGCCCGGGTCTGCAGGAACAATTCAGCTGGGAGATGGGCTGGTGGCAGCAACCCTGGTGGCACCGAAGGCTCTGTTCTGTTTTCAGTGAGAGGGAATTGGATCAAAGAGGGAAAACAGTTTCTTTCCTTCTGAAGCAGCAAAGCTTTCAGTGCTGAGCTCCACGAGAAGCTGCCACCCGACAGTAATTCTCTCCTTCCCTCTGTTAAACCGCACTGAAAGGAGCTCAACTGAAAAGATTCCTCCTTCCACACCAACGTGGCTGCAGCTGTGTTTGGGAACAGGAGCAGGGGACACAGGAACAGGGCCAGCAGGATGAGGGATGCCCCATGTGGAGCCCTGGGGAGAAGGACCTGGGGGTCCTGGGGGGTGAAAAGCTGAACACAGCCAGCAGTGTGTCCTTGCGGCTCGGGAAGTGAATGGGATCCTGGGCTCCAGCAGCAGAGGGGTGGCCAGCAGGGACAGGGAGCTGATCGTCCCCCTCTGCTCTGCTCTCGTGAGGCCCCATCTGCAGCACTGCGTCCAGGGCTGGAGCCCCCAGGACAAGAAAGGCAGGGAGCTGCTGGAGAGGGGCCAGAGGAGCCACGAAGATGAGCAGGGCTGCAGCACCTCCCTATGGAGACAGGCTGAGGGAGCTGGGCTTGTGCAGCCTGCAGAAAAGAAGCTGCGGGGTGAATCATTGCAGCCTTCAGCACCTCAAGGGAGCCTGCAGACAGGAGGGGAGTCAGCTCTTGGGAAGGGGAGAGAAGTGCAGGACGAGGGGAATGGTTGGAATTGAGGGAGGGCGGATTTCAGTTGGGTGTCAGGGGGAAGTTGTTTGCTGTGAGAGCGGTGAGGTGCTGGAACAGCTGCCCAGAGAGGCTGTGGATGCCCCGTCCATCCCTGACGTGTTGGAGGCCAGGTTGGATGGGGCCCTGGGCAGCCTGGGCTGGCATTAAATGAGGAGGTTGGTGGCCCTGCATGGCACAGGGGTTGGAGCTTCGTGATCCTTGAGCTCCCTCCCAACCCAACCACCCGGTGATGCTGTGATGTGAGGCTCCAAACCCACCTGTCAGCAGAGCTGCTTGCTGAGCCTGGGTTAGTTCTGCTGACTGCAAGCCAGCAGTGTGCACCACCGGCCAAGAATGCAACCAGTTTCCTAGTTGGTGAGTGGTTGACCATGAGCCAGCAGTGTGTCCTGGTGGCCAAGAACACCAATGGTGTCCTGGTCAACCAACAGCTGACCAACAGTTGGCCAGTGGTTGACCAAAAGCTGACCGTAAGCCAGCAGTGTGTCCAGGTGGCCAAGAAGACCAATGATAGCCTGGTTGACCAGTGGTTGGCCAATGGTTGACCATGAGCTGGAAGTTATGTCCCTGCGGCCAAGCTGGCCAGTGGTTGATCAATAGTTGACCATGAGCCAGCACTGTGCTCTGGTGGCCAAGAACACCAGTGGTGTCCTGGTTAACCAACAGTTGGCCAATGGTTGACCAAATCTGACCACAAGCTAGCAGTGGCCAAGAAAGCCAATGGTGGCCAACTGGTTGACCAAGAGTTGCCCAACAGTGTGACCATGAGCCAGCAGTGTGCTCTGGTGGCCAGGATTGCCAATGGTGGCCAACAGGTTGATCAAGAGTTGACCGGTAGTTGACTACAGGGTGACCATGAGCCAGCAGTGGCCCTGTTGGCCAATGGCTCCCTGGGGGGCACTGCACAGAGCACAGCCAGCAGGGCAGGGACGTGTGCCCCCCACCCCTGCTCTGCACTGGGGGGGCCCCATCTGGAGCACCGGGCACAGTGCTGGGCTTCCAGTTTAGGGCAGACTGGGAAGTGCTGGAGGGTTGGATGAGGACCTGAAGATGTCCCTTCCAGCTGCTGCAGCTCTGGGAGTTTTGGGATCTGCTCCCCCAAAGCACTGCAGAACATCCCAGAGCTATTGAGGGAGGTGAGGGGGGAAAGAGAGTGAGCAGCAACTCCAAATCCTACAAATAAGGCAAAAAGAAGCAGGGGGTGACCACTTACAGGGCTACGGGACACAGCTCTGCTCCTCTACCCTGCAGGATTCGCCTGTTATCTCCACAGCCGAGGATTTAAGAACTGCACCACTGGAGGATGCTGAGCGGGGCAGATTCCTACTTGGGGGTCAGGGCTGCCTTTTTTGGGATCGCTGCTCCTACAGCTGAGCCCCGCGGATGTTCTGGGCTGCAGCTCACACAGCAGCAGCAGTACTTACACAACATGCATTGCAATGAGCAGCGGAGCCTGGCCCCGAATTGCAGCGCTGCCGGCAGGTGTGGGGAGACCATGCAGCCCCAAAAAGCAAGGGGGGGGTAAGGAAAGGGTCCTAAAAAGCTGGGGGTAAAAAACAGGGAGGTCCCAAAAAGCTGGAGACTAAAGGAAGGGGGTCCCAAAAAGGAAGGGGGTCCCAAAAAGGAAGGGGGTCCCAAAAAGGAAGGGGGTCCCAAAAAGGAAGGGGGTCCCAAAAAGAGGCAGCCCTGAAGGTGGGGGGCGGGGGGGGGGGGGATGCTGAAGGAGGCAGGGTCCTAAAAAGCAGAGGTCTAAAGGAGGGAAGAGCAAAAAGGGAGCCCCCCCAAAAAGGAGAATAAAGGAAGGGGTGCCCAAAACGATAGGAGCAAAATGGTGGTCCCAAAAAACAGGGGGCTAAAGGAAGGAGCAAAGATGGGGGGGCAAAAGGGGAGGTGCCCCCACAGCGGGTCACACCAGGCCCTGCAGTGAGGGGGGGTGGGGGGGATGATCTCAGAACGTGTCAGAGCTCAGACCCCACCAGGATCCCCATCCCCATGGCAGGGCCCCCGAGGACCCCCGCCTCCCCAGGAGGTACCCCCCGGTTGTCCCTCACTCGGGGTCTCCTCTGTTCCCTTCCCACCTGAGACACTTTTTTGGGGTCACCCCTCACCCCATGGGCACCCCAACAGCCATGGTGCCCCCCACACAGCCCCTGTTAGCACCCCCCCATCCCTTAAAGACCCCCCCTACAGCCCCCAAAGACCCCACTTTCGAGGCTCCCATCCCCTGCATGGCTACCACAGCCCCCATAGGCCTCCTATCTCCCCACAGAACCTCATTTTAAGACCCCCCACCCCCCCACAAGCCTCTGATATCCCCTGCAGGCCCCACATTTCCCCCCATAACCCCTACAGGTTCCCAACTGCAAGGCTCCCATTCCCTGTAGGCCCCCTACATCCCCCATGGCCCCCCCACATCCCCTATAAGCTTCCATTCTTAAGGACCCCCCTCTCCCCCCCGCTGCAGCCCCTATCAGCTTCCTACAGACCTTCATTTTTAAGGCCCCCCAAACTCTCTACAGACCTCCTATTGCCCCTATATATTTCCACCTCTACTACCACCCCCTAAAAATCTCCTACAGCCCCACAGGCCTCCATCTCCAAGCCCCCGCCCCCTCCCCTCCCACATCCCTTATAGGCTCCTATTTTTAAGGACCCCATCCCCCTATAGTCCTCCTATGCCCCATATAAGCTGCCACCTCAAAGACCTCCCTCACCCATCACCCTACAGGCCTCCTACATCCCCTACAGACCCCCATTTCAAGGCCCCTCACCCCCCACAGGCCTCTTATTGCTGCCGTGGGCCCCCCACCCCCTATAGGTGCCCATCTTTAAGGCCATCACCTCCTCCAGCCCCTATAGGCTCTGTACGTACGCCCACCACCCCACAGGCCTCTTATGGCTTCTATTTTTCCCTCTTTAACCCCCTCCCAACTGAACCCCCCCCCCCCCCCATCCCCTACACGCTTCCATATTTAAGGTCTCCTATGTTATCTGTAAGCCCCCATATGTACCCTATAGGCTTCTTATATTCTCCATAGCCCCCCTATCCTGAAGACCCCAACCCTACACTTCTCCTACAGGCCTCCATCTTCAAGGCCCTCATCCCCTCCATCCTTACGGCCCTCACCTCTCACAGACCTCCTACAGCCCCTATAGACTCCCATTCTCCAGGCCCCCCATCCCCTATGGGCCCCCTACGCTCCCTATAGGCCTCCATCTTCAAGGCCATCATCCCCCCCCCCCTTACATCCCTCCATCTTTAAGACCCCCACCTCTTACAGACTTCCTATGGCCCCTATAGGCTCCCATTTTCCGGGCCCCCCAACCCCTATATGCCTCCCTAAACCCCTACAAGCCCCCTGCATCCCCAATACCCCCCCAATCCCTTACACCCCTCCACCTTTAAGGCCCTCACCTCTTACAGACCTCCTATGGTCCCTATAGGCTCCCACACTCCAGGCCCCCCATCCCCTACAGACCTCCTGCATCCCCTATAGGCCCCATTACATCCTTCCATCTTCAAGGCCATCACCCCCCTATATGCCTCCATCTTTAAGGCCCTCACCTTACAGACCTCCTATAGGCTCCCATTTTCCAGGCCCCCCATCCCCTGTAGGCCCCCTACAACCCCTATAGGCCCCCTGCATCCCCAATACCCCTCCATCTTTAAGACCCTCACCTCTTATAGACCTGCTACGGCCCCTATAGGTTCCCATTTTCCGGGCCCACCAACCCCTACAGGCCCCCTACAACCCCTATAAGCCCCCTGCATCCCCAATACCCCCCCCATCCCCAATATCCCTCCACCATTAAGGCCCTCACCTCTCACAGACCTCCTATGGCCCCTAGAGGCTCCCATTTTCCAGGCTCCTTATCCCCTATAGGCCTCCATCTTCAAAGCTCCATCCCCTATAGACCCCCCCCACCCCCCTAGGGGCTCCCACCTCCAGGGCCCCGACCCCCAATAGACCCCCCATAGATCCCCTATAAACCCCTATAGACCCCCCCCTTCAGGCCCGGCCCCACACTGCCCCCCCTCCCCCTCCGCAGCCCCCAGGCCCGGCCCCGTCGCCCCCCACCCCCCATTTCCCCACTCACCGCTCGGCGCTGCGGGCGGGGGGCGGCCCGGGGCGCGGGTTCGAAGCCCGAGTGCGGCCGCGCGGACCGCCCCGCCGCCGTCTGCCGACAACAATGGGGCCGCGCCTTATATATCCCCCAATCACGTGACAGCAGGCCCCGCCCCCTCTTTCCCCCCCACGCACACTTCGCCCGCGGGGCGTGTCGGGAAAGCGAGTCCGAGCGGGGCGTGATGGGAAACGGAGTGCGGAAGTGGGCGTGGGGCACGTGGGGGAGGGGAGAGAGAGCTGCGGGGAGGAGGAGGAGGAGGAGGAGGAAGGCCCGAGCCACCGCCGGAGTCTAGACAGAGATTAACGCGGCGGGGAGCGGCAAAAAGCGCCTTAAAGGGGAAATAATGGGACAGATGCGGGGCAGAGAGCGCACCGCGCCCTGCAGACCACCAGCGCCCTCCCCTCGGCTTAGCTCGTTAACCAGTTAATTAACGAATGAGCGGGCTGACACGTTCCGTGCAGCCACCAAGGGGTGACCGCCCCCACCCCCCATCCTCAGCCCGCTGCCCCCCCCGTTCCCACCCGCAGCTCCGTGCCCCACACACACCTGCAGCGTCCGTACAAAACTTTACCTGCTGCCCCACGGCTCCGTTACAGAACAGCATCGAACGCACAGCAGCCCCCCCACCTCCACCCCTCGGAGCACCAAACCACCCTACAGGGGAGCACCGAGCGCCTCGAGCGAGGGAGGCAGCTCCGGTTCCTTCCCAAGGAGCTGAGTGTCCAGTGAGCTCAGCCTCCATCGAGCTGAGATGAGCTGAGCCTCACTTGAGACTTCTGTTGGGTTGAACTGACCCAGTCCGAGTCCCTCGCTGAGCTGAGCTGCCTTTGAGTGTCCCTCTGAGTCGAGGTGAGTCTTCATTGAGCTGAGCATCACATTGAGCTGAGTCTCCACTGAGCTGAGCTGAGCCTCACGATGAGCCTTCTGTTGAATTGAGCTGAGTGCCCCATTGAATTGATCCAGTCCCAGTTCCTCACTGAGCTGAGCTGCCTTTGAGCTGAGCTGAGTGTCCCTCTGAGTCAAGGTGAGTCTTCTTCAATGAGCTGAGCATCACATTGAGCTGAGTCTCCGCTGAGCTGAGCCTCCATTGAGCTGAGCCTCACGATGACCCTTCTGTTGAATTGAGCTGAGTGCCCCATTGAATTGATCCAGTCCCACACTGAGCTGAGCTGCCTTTGAGCTGAGCTGAGTCTCCACTGAGCTGAGCCTCACGGTGAGCTGAGCTGAGCCTCATATTGAGCCTTTTGTTGAATTGAGCTGAGTGCCTCATTGAATTGACCCAGTTCCTCACTGAGCTGGGCTGCCTTTGAGCTGAGCTGAGCGTCCCCTTGAGTCGAGGTGAGTCTTCATTCAGCTGAGCATCACATTGAGCTGAGCTGAGTCTCCACTGAGCTGAGCTGAGCCTCACGATGAGCCTCCTGTTGAGCCGAGCTGAGTGCCTCATTGAACTGACCCAGTCCCAGTCCCTCATTGAGCTGAGTGTCCCTCTGAGTCAAGGTGAGTCTTCTTCAATGAGCTGAGCATCACATTGAGCTGAGCCTCCATTGAGCTGAGCCTCCATTGAGCTGAGCTGAGCCTCACGATGAGCCTTCTGTTGAATTGAGCTGAGTGCCCCATTGAATTGACCCAGACCCAGTTCCTCGCTGAGCTGAGCTGCCTTTGAGCTGAGCTGAGCGTCCCCTTGAGTCGAGGTGAGTCTTCATTGAGCTGAGCATCACATTGAGCTGAGCTGAGCCTCACGATGAGCCTCCTGTTGAGCCGAGCTGAGTGCCTCATTGAACTGACCCAGTCCCAGTCCCTCATTGAGCTGAGTGTCCCTCTGAGTCAAGGTGAGTCTTCTTCAATGAGCTGAGCATCACATTGAGCTGAGTCTCCGCTGAGCTGAGCCTCCATTGAGCTGAGCTGAGCCTCACGATGAGCCTTCTGTTGAATTGAGCTGAGTGCCCCATTGAATTGACCCAGACCCAGTTCCTCGCTGAGCTGAGCTGCCTTTGAGCTGAGCTGAGTCTCCACTGAGCTGAGCCTCATGGTGAGCTGAGCTGAGCCTCATATTGAGCCTTTTGTTGAATTGAGCTGAGTGCCTCATTGAATTGACCCAGTCCCAGTTCCTCACTGAGCTGAGCTGCCTTTGAGCTGAGCTGAGTCTCCACTGAGCTGAGCCTCACGATGAGCCTTCCATTGAGTCGAGCTGAGTGCCCTATTGAATTGACCCAGTCCCTCGCTGAGCTGAGCTGCCTTTGAACTGAGCTGAGCTGAGTGTCCCTCTGAGTCAAGGTGAGTCTTCATTCAGCTGAGCCTCCTCCTGAATTGAGCCTCCACTGAGTCTTGAGTCACTGAGCTGAGCTTCACACTGAGCTCAGCCGAGTCTCCTGCTGAGCGTTCCATTGAATCCAGCTGAGTCTCCCTCAAACTCATCTCACTCCTCCCCACCTCCATCTTCAGAGCTGGGGCAGGAGGATGCAAAGGTAGCAAACAGCTCAGCACGTAGATACAGCTTCAGATTTCCAACCAAGACACCTGAATCTTTCTCCCTTTCACTTGAAACCACAAAAATGTGAAGAAAAGAATCCTCCAGGCAAACCACGTGAGCTGCTTTTCTCTCCAGCTCCATTTCGTTCCACATTCTGCTCCAGCTTTACACACCTGTGCCAACTAATGCTGATGAGGGAGGGAAAGAAGCGTGAGAAGCAGCGGAGGTTGCTTTTGGGTAAGTCCTGTGTGGGGTCAGGAGTTGGACTCGATGATCCTTGTGGGTCCCTTCCAACTCAGGATGCTGTGATTCTGAGGGATGGCAGCACACCTGCACGCAGCAGCAGCACTTCCATGGTGGTGGATAGGAGAAAAAGCCTAACAGATCAACTTCCATTCAATATCACAGCGCACCAAAGTCCTGAAGAAAATCCCTCCCACCCCTCTCCTACCACCACTCCACGTGTGCGTTCCAGACCCGCTCAGCTCCACGGGGCTGGGAGCACTGGGCTGATTTCCTTCACATCCACTCACCAGTCCAAATCTCAAAGGAGCTGCTGCCTTCTGGTAAAACAGAGCCACGAAAAGCCCTCGTGCAGCTCTGAGGTCCCAAAGGTGAACTCTGCTCACTGCCATGTGAGAGCACAACATGGAGACGTCAGCAGAGCATCACCCGTGGGTGGTCTGCAGCTGTAAGGGCGAGGAAGGGGCTGAGAACCAACAGCTCTGGGGCTTTGAAAAGGCCAGTGGGAGCTTCTGGATCTCTGCTCTCATGTCCTGGTGCTGGAAGTGAGGGGGATTCACACACAATGAGAGGACTGTGGCTGTTCCTCATCCCGTCCCCTCCTACTTCAGGATGATGTGGTAGCTGTCATTGGTTTCAGCTGCAAAAAGAAGGGAAGCGGATGAGACACTGCTGGCAGTGAAGGGATCTGCTGCATTCAGATCTGGCACAGAGGATGGGCAGAGCATCGCTTACGCACCTTTCATGGTGTCCAGAACAAAGCAGGATTCATCCTGGAAGTTCTGAATCATCTGAAAGAAGTCACAACATAGCTGAGTCCGAGGCTGCACCTGAACACGGGGCTGTGCTGCACAGACAGGGCTCGGAGCAGGAAGGGCACCCACAGTAATACTTATCCCTTCCTCCATCACTTCAGAACCACAAATCTGAAGTGCTCCAACCCTGCAGCGTGGTCTGAAAGCAAAGCCCTTTCCCAGCAGCTCCCCTCCTGCTCCCAGCAAAGCACAGCAGGAACAGCTGTGCCCTTACAATTCCCCCCCCCACTCCAGATCTATGTGAGTGCTGCCAGCATCCCCCGTGCTGTCTGACATCCTCAGCTCCACAGCTTCATCAATTAACTCTTTGGAAGCAGCAGCAAATGAGAGGGGCCCACCCTGAGGTCGTGCTTTGGAGGCTGGGCATGAAGTGGTGTGAAAGGCAGAAAAAAGGAGCAGCGAGGGATCGTTACCTCGTCGCTGATCAGCACGTGTATCCCCGTCGGACCCTGCTTGTAGATCTGGCTGATCTGCTGTGAGGAGATGCTGAAGAGCTGAGCCAGCTTCTCTGTCAGCTCCACTGCCGTCAGCTCCTCCAGATAGATCGCGTGGTACACTGCAAGGACAAGGAGTGCTGCAGTGCTGTGCCAGGAGTCTGCAGAGCAGCCATGCTGAGCAGGGAACGGATGGGCAGAGCAGCTCTGAAAGCAGCGTGCACTGGCTTGGGCTGGAAGGGACCTTAAAGGTCATAGAACTGTGGGATGGTTGGGATGGTAGAGTCCTGGAAGACCACAGAACTCTAGGATGTTTCGATTGGAAGGGACCTTGAAGATCACAAAGCCGTAAGATGGTTGGGTTGGAAGGGACCTTAAAGATCATAGAGCCATAGGAGGGTTGGGTTGGAAGGGTCCTAAAAGATCACAGAACTGTAGGATGGTTGGGCTGGAAAGGACCTCACAGCCCCACCCCCTGCCCTGGGCTGTCCCACCCCCCATCAGCTGCCCAGGGCCTCATCCACAGCCATAAGTCCCTCCAGGGATGGAGCACCCACTGCTTCTCATCCAGCAAAACCCCCAGGCTCTTCCTTCCCTGCAGGGCTGCTCTCAGTTCTGCAGTCCATCCCCGCACCTGGGATTGCCCCAGACATTTGTGTAAACCCCCATGCAACACGCAGCTTCTCTCCTGCACTGCTTTTGCTCCGTGGCTGTCCAACACCCTGAGCTATAAAAGCACCAATGCCGCAGCAACGTGGCCACCAACGTCCTGCAATGCTCCATTTGCATTTGTGCAACCCTCGCCCTTAAAAGCTCCCATTCTGACCATCACTCTGTCCCATTCCTGGCATTTTTACATCAGGCCCCCCATTTCCCCAGCCCTGCAGTGGGAAGGGAAGGACAGACAGTCTGCTTTTGCCTTCGCTCTGAGCACAGAGCGACGCCTGGCTGCTGCACAAATGTAGGTCACCCATTGTCTGGGCAGCTCTGCATTCACACAGGAGCCACTGTTGGTCAGCTCAAAGCAAACAGCACGCCGTGGGGCAGGATCTGCAGCCACCCCTCTGGCAACAAGGGGAAGATCTGCAGGGTGAGGAGCGGGGCAGGCAAAGTGCTTGCTGCAGCTCTGTGCCCAAGAGAGTGTGCACAGCTCTTTGGTTTGCCTGGAGCCTGCGTGAGCTGCAGGAGAAAGCAGCCCAAAGGAGGCACAGCAGCTGGAAAGCAAAGCCACCGTGCTTCCAGCTGCTACGCACCCACAGCCCCGAGGTCCATCGGGTGATGTGTGCTGGGAGACCCAGACCTGAGCACCTGGGAGCAGTTCCACTGCTCCTGTGTGATTTCTGTTGGCTGAGCCCACCGCTGCTCCCCCTGCTCTCCTCCAGCCCCTTACCAAAGAAGGTGCTGGTGACTGCATCGCCGTCCTCGTGCTTCTGCTGCAGCTCCTGCAGCTGCTGGGACTCCTGGCACACGTAGATGGTCAGCCTGGGCCGCACCATCCTGCAGACAAAGCACAGGGGTTGGCTCCAGGGCCCCGAGACAGCACTCAGCATCCTCCCAAGGAACAGAGCAGGTGGAGGAATTCACCCAAAAGCAAAGGCGCAGAGGCTGATGCCACCCCCAGGGGTGTGTCGGTGTCAGTACCCACTGAGGGATGTGGGCTCCCTGCATCACTCCAGGTGTCCTGCGTGGATCTCACTCCATGCACCCACACCCTGAGCCCACACCTCTGCGCAGTGCTGTCCCTCTGCCCTCCAACGGGAGGATCTGTTCTAACGCTCCTCACCCACATGGATTTCCTTTCTTCCCAGAGCAGCTTCCCCACAATCCCAGCTGCCAAACTGGAAGGTCCACACCACATCCTGCCCAATCCAGAGGCACATCTCGATCAAGCAGCCCCAAACCCACCGTCCTTTCAGTGCGTTGAAGAGCCTGATGCCATCTGCAGGGCCGCAGATCTGGATGACATCTTCCCTGGTCAGCTTCAGCAAGTCTGCACCTGCAGGAGTGACACCACGGGAAGAGCCTGGAGCAACGCTCAGCCCCTGGGGCAGAGCCCACCTCCCTACAGCTCCCCCCACACCTCAGGAACTGAACCACGCAGCTCTCAGGCAGTTTTACCGTGTTCCAAGTACAAATTTCCAACCATCTGTGCCAGGTAATGGGAGTGGGGGGAGGCAGAGGGATCTGATGGTACCTGAGAAGTTCCGGAACAGACGGGAGAATGTGGAGAAACGATTCCTGTGCAGCCACTGCTGGGCCTCCTGGGGAGTGCTGGTGGGCAGGAGGTTCTGTGGGGTGGGAGAATATGGTCACAGTCCCAGAGGGGACAGAGCACCGAGCGTGGCTTTGGCATTATAATCACCCTCACAGCGAGACCAGAGGGCACTGGGCTCAGTGGGCACAGAACAGTGGCTGTAGCTGGGGTGGGTTTGGGTTTCAAAGGCCCCACAGGGACAGGGAAAGGGGAAGGAAGCAACAGGGAAGACATGAGAGAAGAGAGCACGATCAGTACAGGCAGCCTGCTATCAAATAGAACCACAGGATGCTTGGCCTAGAGGGGACTTTAGGGGTCATCCAGCTCATACCCCCACCCTGGGCTGCTCTCACTCCCCAGCAGCCACCCAGCACCCCATCCACGGCCATGAGCCCCTCCAGGGATGGGGCACCCCCACTTCCCCAGGCAGCAGCGCTGGGTCTCCCTGCCCTCTGTGCACAGTTCCCTTCCCACACCTCACCTCCACCCGCTTTGTGAATTTAAAACCGTTAGGAACCAAAAAGAAGAGTTCCTAAGGATGTTAAACCCCAGTAGCATCTTACCAAGCAAAGCGCCGAGCGCAGCACCCAAACCCCCACCCCCCCCTTGCACCCCCACTTCCGACACGTGCGCCATCCTTACCCCAAGCATAAGCTCTGAAGTGTGACTTACATCTGCGATCGGAGGGGGGGGCTCAGGCTGGTGGTTTGGAGACCCATTCCTGGATGGGGGCAGAGAGAGAAGACAGAGCAGAGCCCACAGTCAGCTCCGCACCAGTGCCGCCCCAACACCACTGGGACGCGGGGTCACAGAATTGCAGCGTGTGCCCTGGTGGCCAAGATGGCCGATGTTGGCCAACAGGTTGACCACTGCAGTGCAATTCTGTGACCACGGTGAGTATGGATGCACTGATCCCTCATGTGAGGCAGGAACCCTCCTCCAGACTCACCCTTCTCCGATGGAGAAGCTGCTGTGGGAGCTGTTGAAGCCGGGGGATGGCGCATTGTTGACGTAGGTGATCTCAGGCCATGGAGAGCACTGGAAAGGAAAAACCCCAAGGAGTGATGGAGCTCGGAACAGACCTGCACACCCACCCTGAATAACAGCCATTTGCCACATGGTTACTACAAAAAAGAATTAAGTAATGATTGCGAAGCCGTGCCAGCTCCACAAAGCCTCCCAACAAACACCATCCCAGAGCAGGGCTCTCTGCTGCCAGCACTGGGCTGACACAGCCCACAGAGCCCACATTCCCCAGGGAAGGATGAAGATTCCATCCCCAGCACTTATAGAGACTCAAAGTCCCACATTCCCACGAGCAAAGGGAGGGAATGACGGGGTTTTGTGCTGACAGCCTCAGCAGCTCATTGCTGCCACACGGGCACAGTGAAGCTGGCAGCAGAGGTGCCATCTCTCATGACAGCTCAGGTCTGGGAGGACGCAGCTCCTCAGCCCACTTGGTTTGTCCACTCTGCAGCTGTGGGCCCAGCCAGGCGTTGTGCTGCAGAGCTGGAGTGCCCACCTCGGTGAGGATGGTGGTCTCATAGGAGGGCTGGTACTTCTCCTTCTCGTGCGGGGTGCGCTTCTCCATCTTCTCACGGTCAGTCTTCTGCTTCCGATCGGCTCCTTTGGGCTGGGAAGGAAAATCACTCCTTAGAGGAGCAGTGCAGGATGGGGGTAACGGAGGGGTGGGCAGGCATGCAGGCATCTCCTCCTGCTCAGCCTCGTGCTGCTCACAAAGGGCTGAGGATGCCCCTGCATGGCACCAGCAGCAGTGGCTCCCCAGCACACCTCACCCTCCTGAACAAGGGGCCAAGTGGGTTTGGAGAAAGCCACAGAGCTGAGCTGGCACCGAGGGAAGCAAGGGCTCTGCTGTCCTCCAGCCACACTGCAGCTCTGATAGCATCCGTGGTGCCAGCAGTGCAATTCTGTGACCACAACACCCCACGGAGCACAGCCCTGCTGCACCGAGCTCCAATTCAAGCATTTCCCACTTGGTTCCTTTACAACCAAGCAAGGCACAGAGCCACGTCTCACGGCCTTCCTCTTACACCCTCCCCTTTCTGCTTTCTTTTTTAACCCACAAGGTCACGCCGGTGTAACCAACACGAGGACTGGCAGCATCCCCCCACCAACCCCACGTTACTTCCCCTGACCCACTGTGGGCAAGGAAATCATGCTTCAACACTGTGGCTGTGCCTGTGGGCGCTGCAGCTTCAGTGCTGGGCTTTCCTGGGATAGAGCCAGAAGTGGAAAAATTCCATCCCCAGGACACATCCACTGGCACAGAGTGACCACGGGGGTGACTGTGAGCCAGGTGTGCCCTGGTGGCCAAGATGGCCAATGTTGGCCAACAGGTTGACCAAGAATTGATCAGAGGTCGACCACAAGGGTGACTGTGGTGATTGTGAGCCAGCAGCGTGCCCCAGTGGGCAGGATGGCCAATGTTGGCCAACAGGTTGACCAGGAGTTGACCAACTGTTGAACACAGGGTGACTGTGAGCCAGCAGCGTGCCCCGGTGGGCAGGATGGCCAGTGTTGGCCAACAGGTTGACCAGGAGTTGACCAACTGTTGAACACAGGGTGACTGTGAGCCAGCAGTGTGCCCCAGTGGCCAAGGTAGCTAACAGTGGCCAACAGGTTGACCAAGAGTTGACCAACAGGTTGACCAGCTCCCAGAGGTCCCTTCCAGCCCCAGCAGCTCTGTGATTGTGTTTCTGTCAGTGTGGGAGCTCTCAGAGAGCAGCAGCGTGACCCACGTGCTCCCCAGCACATCATTCTAAAAGGACCCAGAGCTTGCAAGCTCAACCACAGCCCTGCAGCTGCAACACTCAGCCAGGCCATAGTGGGACAGGACTGAGCTCCGCTTCACGTCCTATGGGGCAGGGACGTGGACTGGTCGCTGCATTACCTTGAACACCTTGATCTGGCAGCTGGCTGAGTGCAGGTGCTCTGTGTACTCCCCGTTCTCATTCTCCTTGAAGGTGTCGATCTGCACCCGGAATGGCACTCCCTTCTCCCCGCCGTGCTTCCGCATGGTGAACTCGGTGCTGATGCAGTGCACCTGGGGAGGCAAGGAGAGCTGCTGTCAGTGCTCACACGGGACCACGCTGTGTAACAGCAGCACCGAGGAGCCAGGAGCACGCAGCAGAGCTGCAGCCCATTCCTTCCCATGAGTTTTGCAGCTCCGTGATGCTGCCACCAAGCCCTCGCGCGCCGCAGATCACTTTGTTCCAGGCAGCACAAGAGATCTGCAAAAGGCCTAAATCACCAGGAGCACAAACAGAACGACCCACAGGTGGTCAGCTGAGCTGCTGATGCATGGCTGCCATCCTCCTGCATCGCCTGCAGCAGGAGGAGAGCTGCAGCTTAGTTCACATCATCTCCCCTTGAGGCACACAGCGGCTGCTCGGAGCTCTGAGCCACAGAAGCTCCATCTTGTGCTCTTGGAAACTCCCAGCTGCTCTCCTGGGGCCCTGCATGAGGAGCTCCCATTCCCCACAGTACCTGGATGAACACCGACGTCCTCTTTGAAGGATCCCATAGAAACTCCACGGTGTTGAGCTGAGTGGGATTGGCTCTTGGGTCAATGATGCCCACAGACATGGGGATATCTGCACAGAGACCGAGCTGTGACGTTTGTCGGGAGAAGCAAAAGATTCCCAGGGGACACAGGCCTGCACATCAGTGACAGAACTGCCCCTCAGAGCCCAGGGATGCTCCAATCTCCCTGAAGGACCTCACCTATGTCCAGGATCCTGTCCCCAGGCCGGTTCCAGCGCCAGCCCTCCAGCTGCTGGTGCTCCGTGTACTGCAGCCGTCGGTCGTGGAAAACCACCCGGAAAATGCTCTGAGGAGGGGGGGGGGACAAAAAGTCAGGAGCCCCCCAGGTAAACCCCCAACCTGCGTCCAGGGGGTGAGAACAGGAGCAGAGGGACATGAAGGGGGGGGTGTCAGGAAAGCAGCAAAGGGAAGTGCCATAGATGCACTGTGCTCACCTTCACCAGCTTCCCATTGATCTCAGGCAGCTCCCCAATTTTCCTGTTGTCCAGCATGCGGATCTCATAGGACTGCCCTGCAGGAAAGAAGAGAGGTCACGCAGGGAGGAACATCCCCTGCTGCTCCTCCCCAGCACTCAGACCCTTCTGCTGTCACAGGACGTGTTGCTATCGAGCTTCAGCACCGTGCACCACTGCTGTGCAGCACTTGCTGTAAAGCAACAGATGTAGCTGGGATCTGCAACAGCCCCACTGCCAAGCAGCAGCCGGGAGCTATAAGACCCCCACTGCATAGCTGGAGAATTGCAACAGCTCCACTGCAAAGCTGCAGCTGGGAGCTGCAAAGTGAGACTGCAAAACTGCAGCTGGGAGCTGCAACAGTGAGACCACAAAGCTGCAGCTGGGAGCTGCTTTCCTTTACCCACAGGACAAATGCACGGGTGTTAGGGCAGCGTTAGCAGACAGTTCCCACCTTGGTTGAGGTAGGTGAGCGTTTCGTCGTGCAGCTTCACAGCAGGCGACGTGGCTGCACACAGCACGTACTGAAAGGGCAGAATTTTGTTCTCGTTCTCTGGAGGCAAGCTGGACTCCTCCTGCTTGAAGATGGGCAGCGCCAGGACGTCGCTGTAAGAGAGGTGGCACACAGGGTCACTTCAGCTCTGCTGCAGACGCACGGAGCTGCTGGGTGCAAGCAGGAGCACTGCTGAGCACAGACATGCAGTGTATTGGGTTGGAATGGCTGCAGACCCGACGTGCAGCAGCTGCCTCCAGCTGCAATGATGGCCTCAGAGCCCCTCTGCAGCCAGCACAGCTCCAGCCCCAGCATGCTGCGTGAGTTCACTAGATCCTCATAGGTTCAGCTGGGTTTCCTTCCTTTAGTTGAACATTAAAAACTTCTCAGAGGGAAAACTGGGCTGCTTTGGGTAGAGCGCAGCTCCCACCCCGACAGCACTTTAGTCTCCAGCAATCACAAACCCACCCCTGATCCAAAGCTGTGTGAGCAATGCTCACAATGGCTGCACAAACCTGGGGATGGGAGGAGGTGCTGGCAGCCCCCCCCATACTGCACAGCCTCCATCCTCCCCGTGAACCCCACAGCCTTCCTCCCATCCCCTTCCACATAGGTGAGGGCAATAGAAATGCCCTCCTCACTCCGATCCCAGCCCTCAGCCTGTCCCAACCAGGAGGGGCCCCAGGCCCCCACAAGCTCTGCACCCTCCGTGGGGCTCTCCCAGCACTTCCCAGTCTGTCCTGACCTGGGGAGCCCAGCACTGGGCCCTGTGCTCTGGATGAGGCCTCCCCAGTGCAGAACAGAGGGGGATGCACCTCCCTGCCCTGTTGGCAGCACTCTGTGCAGTGCCCCACAGGGCCATCGGGGGGCACTGCTGGCTTGTGGTCACCCTGTGTCAACCTTTGGTCAAGTCTTAGTCAACCTGCTGGCCACCGGTAGCCACCTTGGCCACCCCGTTGACTCACAGTCACCCTATGGCTAACTGTTGGTCAACTCTTGGTCTACCTGTTGGCCACCAGTAGCCATCTTGGCCATCAGGGCATACTGGTGGCCTGCTGTCACCCTGTACTCAACTGTTGGTCAAGTCTTGGTCAATCTATTGGCCACCGTTGGCCATTTCAGCCTCCAGGGCACACTGCTGGCTCATGGTCTCGCTGTGGTCAACCACTGGTCAACTCTTGCTCAACCTGTTAGTCACCGCTGGCCACCAGAGCATACTGTTGGCTCACAGTCACCCAGTGCTCAACCACTGGTCAACCTGTTGGCCACCAGTAGCCATTTTGGCCACCGGGGCATGCTGCTGGCTCACTGTCACCCTGTGCTCAACTGTTGGTCAACCTGATGATCACTGTTGGCCACTTTGGCCACCAGGGCACGCTGCTGGCTCACGGTCACCCTGTTGGCCAACTGGGACACCATTGGCCTCCCTGGCCACAAGATCACACTGCTGGCTTATGGTCAACCTCTAGTCAACTGCTGGCCAACCAGAACACCACTCCTGGCCACCAGGGCACCCTGTCAGCTCATGGTCACCCTACAGCCACCAGGACAGACCCCCAGGTCCTCCTCTGCAGACCTCCACTGCAGGAGCTCCGACCCTGACCTGCACTGACACACACAGCTGCTCCTCCCCGGGTGCAGGACACGTAATGAACCTCACCAGGTTTGCTCCACCGTCGCTCTGCCCTCCAACTGCTGCCATCCGGACCCCCAGCATACGTTGCACACACCCTCAGCTCAGCACAGGGAGCGGTGCCAGCAGGGCACAATCAAAAGTTAAAGATTTAGAGGGGTAGGATGGTTAAAAAGCAGCAAGGGCTTAAGGAGCAGCAGTTCTTTAAGACAGGGGGATGCCAGGGCACCTCCACAGGAAGCAAAATGGCAGCCATCTTCCAATGACACAAGTCATGGTGGTGCTGGATGAATTTAATATTAAATTTTAGTAATATCTCATGATATTTTATCAATTATTATTAAAACAAGCTTCTTCCTTGTTGCGGGGCACTGGGTGATGCTCAGCACGGGCAGAGCTGGGACAGCCCAACTGAGATCATAGAACCATGGGACAGTTGGGTGGTTGGAAGGGTCCTGAAAGATCATGGAACCATGGGATGGTTAGGTTGGAAGGGCTCTGAAAGGTCACAGAACCCTAGGATGGTTGGGTTGGAAGGGTCCTGAAAGATCACAGAAACATGGGATGGTTGGGTTGGAAGGGTCCTGAAAGACCACAGAACCATGGCATGGTTGGGTTAGAAGGGTCCTGAAAGATCATGGAACCATGGGATGGTTGGGATGGAAGGGTCCTGTAAGATCACAGAACCATGGGATGGTTGGGTTGGAAGGGTCCTGAAAGATCATAGAACCATGGGATGGTTGGATTGGAAGGGTCCTGAAAGATCACAGAACCATGGGATGGTTGGGTTGGAAGGGTCCTGAAAGATCACAGAACCATGGGATGGTTGGGTTGGAAGGGTCCTGAAAGACCACAGAACCATGGGATGGTTGGGTTAGAAGGGTCCTGAAAGATCACGGAACCATGGGATGGTTGGGATGGAAGGGTCCTGTAAGATCACAGAACCATGGGATGGTTGGGTTGGAAGGGTCCTGAAAGATCATAGAACCATGGGATGGTTGGGTTGGAAGGGTCCTGAAAGATCATAGAACCATGGGATGGTTGGGTTGGAAGGGCCTCACAGCCCCGTCAGCCCCACCCCCTGCCCTGGGCTGCTCCCACCCTCCCAGCAGCCACCCATGGCCATAAGAACCTCCAGGGATGGGGCACCCAGACTTCTCCAGGCAGCAGTGTCAGAACTCACCACCCTCAGAGTACAGAACTCCCTGCCCACACCTCACCCCAACTCTCCCGTGCCGCAGGGCCGCCCCCAGCCACAGCCAACCCCAACCCCTCCTACCTCATGCTGTAGGCTCCCGCTCCCAGCTCCTGCCCGATGCCCGACAGGCTGGCATCAAAGTCCTGCACCAGCCCCGACTCGATCACCTCATCTGCCAGCGGCAGCTTCAGCGCCCAGGCCATGCTCCCCCCGCAGGGCCCGGGGCCACGTTCCCAGCACGGGAGGGCCAGGCGGGGTCCCCTGGTGCGTCACCCCCTGCAGGGAGTGCAGCCTGGGGCTCCTCGAGGGGCTCTGCAGCTCCGCTCCCTTCCCTCCTTATGGGGACCTCCCCTGGGGTGCCCAACGTGGAGGACCCCCCGCCCCCCCCTCAAAGCTTTCAGTCCTCTCCCAAGGGGCTGCACCCCCAGACAACCCAAATGGCCTCAGCCCCCTCGCAGGCCCCACAGCCCCTCTCCCCTAATGCCTGCACCCTGCAGAGAACCTCCCAGGCCCTACAGGCACTGCTGAGCCCCCAGGGAGCCCCCCTCAAAGACACTATAGGCACTGCCTGAAGGGCTGTACCCTCTGGGTAAACCCCCCCCAAAGGGCTGCACTGCTGGGCACCCCCAGGCCCTACAGACACCCCATTGAGGGGCTGCACGCTGCAGGCACCCCAAGGCCCTACAGGCACCCCTAAAAGCCCTCCTAAAGCCCTACCGGTCCTCGCAGGCCCTATAGGCACTCTCAGGCCCTCCTAAGGGCCTATAAATACCCTCAAGCCCTCCTGAGGCCTTATAGGGTCCTCCTAAGGTCATATAGACACCTCCAGGCCCACAGATGCCCCCAGGCCCTCCTAAGGCCCAACAGGTCCTTCCAGGCACCCTCAGGGCCTCCTAAGGCCCTATAAACACCCCCAGACCCTCCTGAGGCCTTATAGGCATCCCAGGCCCTACAGGCACCTCCAGGCCCTATAGGAATTCCCCAGGCCCCCCTAAGGCCTTACAGCCGCCCCCAGGCCCTATGGGCGCCCCCAGCCCCACTGCTCCCGACCCCCTCCTGAGGCTGCACGCTCCCCAGCCCCCTTACGGCTTTACGGGAGCCCCCAGCCCCGCCCCGAGCCCCGCACCGCCCCGCAAAGGGCTCCGGGCCGCGGCCCCCGCAAAATGGAGGCGGTGGCGCCTGGAGCCCCCGCGCAGCCCCAACGGGAAGCACGCCCCGCCTCTTTCCGTCGCGATCAGCCAATAGGAACTCGGCGCGGTAGAATGACGCAAGTAGGACGCAGCCAATGGTGGAGCCCGAGCGCGGCTCTGAGCGTTGGGATTGGTTGATGGGGGAAGTGGGCGGGGCGTGGCGAGCGGCGTGGTGCGCTCGGGTCCCACCGCCCGGAGAGGTTCGCGGCCGTACGGGGATTGAGAGACCGCGGGTTCGAGGCCCGGGTCGGGATCGTGAGTGCGCTGAGTTGCGCGGCCTCAGCCGGAGTTGGGCTGGCTCGCGGGGGCGAGCAGAGCCGTGCCCTCCTCCTCCACATCGCCAGGATTTGGGAACGTGCACGGTGAAGGGAGAGCACCCCGCTCACTGGAAAGAACGGGGAAAAAGGAAAAGAAAAAAGAAAAATACTGTTTATTTCACACCACTACATCAAGTGCATCATGTCTCCCACGTCCCCGGCGTGGCCGCCACCACCGCGCTCCATCTGTCTGTCTGTCTGTCCATCCCTTGTCCGTCTATCCCTATTCATCCATCCCTATCGCTCCCCAGGCTCGGGGGGGGGGGGTGGTGGTCCCACTCCCCAAACCCTCTCCCCTCGCTCTCAGCCTTGCCCATCCCCCCTTAGTGCAGCATCCATGTGGGACCGGGGGGGACACAGCGCTGGGTGGGGAGAACCCCCAGACCTCAGTGCTGTTACACCTTCATTTCAGGGTTCACGTGGCTCTATAGTCCTTCAGAGGGCTGAGCACCTGGGGAGGGGGCGAAATAAAGGGCTGAAACCCAACCGGGGCCTTAACGCTATCCGGAAACACAGGAAAGTCACAGAAAAAGGAGAAAACAGCCGAAAAAAGAACAAAAGAGAAAAAAAAAAGAACATCGTTCTGAGATGGAAGAACAGACACAGAATGGGGCCCTTCCTCCCCAGGGGGACACGGGGTGCAGGAGGGGTCCGGCACCACGCACAGAACGGGGCGACGAGGCACACGTGTGACACGGGGAGCAAACATGGCTGGGGGGGGGGGGGGGCGGAGGGGGGCACAGAATGGTGAGGAGGGAACCCCACACCCCCACGGAGCCGAGTGAGGGCTGGGGTGGGGGAGCGGGTCACAAAGTGCTGATCAATGGCAGAGGCTGGGGGTGAGGGGGTGGGGGGTCGGGTCGGGGGGGGGGCGGAGGAGGGACCCCCATCCTTAGGGGATCTGAAAGACGTTGAGTTTGCTCGTGTTCTTCAGCGTCTGGCGGCGGTTGCAGAACCACACGCGGACCACCTCGCGGTCGTAGTTGAGCTCCTTGGCGATCTCGGTGATCTCCTGGCCCGTGGGCAGGGCGTTCTTCTCGAAGTAGGCGTTGAGCGCCTCGATGGCCTGCGGGGTGAAGGACGTGCGGCGCTTGCGTTTCTTGGAGGGCTCCCCGCCAACGAACTCCATCAGGTTCTGCTGGCCCTCCTGGTTGCGCAGCTCCGCCTCGCTCAGCCATTTCTCCAGCACCGGCTTCAGCTTCTGAGCGCTTTTAGGGGTGATGTCGAGCTTCTCGAACCTGCGGGGCCACCAACCCAACCATCCCATGGTTCTGTGATCTTTCAGGACCCTTCCAACCCGACCATCCCATGGTTCTGTGATCTTTCAGGACCCTTCCAACCCGACCATCCCATGGTTCTGTGATCTTTCAGGACCCTTCCAACCCAACTATCCCATGGTTCTGTGATCTTTCAGGACCCTTCCAATCCGACCATCCCATGGTTCTGTGATCTTTCAGGACCCTTCCAACCCGACCATCCCATGGTTCTGTGATCTTTCAGGACCCTTCCAACCCGACCATCCCATGGTTCTGTGATCTTTCAGGACCCTTCCAATCCGACCATCCCATGGTTCTGTGATCTTTCAGGACCCTTCCAATCCGACCATCCCATGGTTCTGTGATCTTTCAGGACCCTTCCAACCCAACTATCCCATGGTTCTGTGATCTTTCAGGACCCTTCCAATCTGACCATCCCATGGTTCTGTGATCTTTCAGGACCCTTCCAACCCAACCATCCCATGGTTCTGTGATCTTTTAGGACCCTTCCAACCCAACCATCTTATGGCACTATGACCTTTCAGGACCCTTCCAACCCAACTATCCTTTGGCTCTATGATCTTTCAGGACCCTTCCAACCCAACCATCCCATGGTTCTGTCAGCTTTCAGGACCCTTCCAACCCAACCATCCCATGGTTCTGTGATCTTTCAGGACCCTTCCAACTCAACTATCCCATAGTTCCGTGATCTTTCAGGACCCTTCCAACCCAACTATCCCATGGTTCTGTGATCTTTCAGGACCCCTTGTAACCCAACCATCCCATGGTTCTATGATCTTTCAGGACCCTTCCAACCCAACCATCCCATGGTTCTGTGACCTTCAAGGACCCTTCCAACCCAACCATCTTATGGCACTATGACCTTTCAGGACCCTTCCAACCCAACTATCCTTTGGCTCTATGATCTTTCAGGACCCTTCCAACCCAACCATCCCATGGTTCTGTCAGCTTTCAGGACCCTTCCAACCCAACCATCCCATGGTTCTGTCAGCTTTCAGGACCCTTCCAACCCAACCATCCCATGGTTCTGTGATCTTTCAGGACCCTTCCAACCCAACCATCCCATGACTCTACGACCTTTCAGGACCCCTCCTAATCCAACCACCCCATGGCTCTGGGACCTTTCAGGACCCCTCCTAACCCAACCACCCCATGGCTCTATGACCTTTCAAGACCCTCCTAACCCAACCTTCCCATGGCTCTACAACCTTTCAGGACCCCTCCCAACTCAACCATCCCATGCATCTACAACCTTTCAGGACCCTCCGAACCCAACCATCCCATGGTTCTGTGATCTTTCAGGACCCCTCCCAACCCAACCACCCCATGGCTCTATGACCTTTCAAGACCCTCCTAACCGAACCTTCCCATGGCTCTACAACCTTTCAGGACCCTCCAAACCCAACCATCCCATGGCTCTACAACCTTTCAGGACCCCTCCCAACTCAACCATCCCATGCCTTTACAACCTTTCAGGACCCTCCTAACCCAACCACCCCATGCCTCTATGACATTTCAAGACCCTCCTAACCCAACCGCCCCATGGCTCTACGACCTTTCAGGACCCACACGGGGAGGCTGTAGGGGCTGCCCCATCCCCACGCCGCACCTGCAGATGGCAGACTGGCTGTACGCCGGTCCCTCGGTGGCCGTCAGCGCCTGCCCCACCTGCGTCTGCGTCAGCCCCAGGGACAGACGCCGGATCTTGAAGTTCTTGGCGAACTCCCTGATCTCCTCCAGGTTGATGCCGTCCTCCTCGGCGCTGCTGTTGGGCGCCGCGGGCTCTGCAGGTGGACATACGGCGTGAGCGGCGACGGATCCCACCGCACCTCCCCACCCCAAAGGGGAAACCCCCCCCCCCCATCCGCCCCTCAGCACCACACGGGAGTGGAGCGACTCACTGGACACCAGCTGGCTGACGGTGGGGGTCTCCGAGCAGGTGATGGGGATGGGGGCCGGGGTCGCCTTGGCTGCTGGGGCTGGGCTGGTGATGACCACGGCTGGCTGGGACAGCGCTGGGGCCGGCTGGATGGGCTGCACCTGGGGGTCAGAGCAGTGTCCCCAAACCAGCCCCACAGAACCCCTATGGGGTGACTGTCACCCTACTGGGACCAGGAACACATGGGAGGACTGCACTGGCCCCAGCCCAGCCCCACAGCATCCCTATGGGGTGACTGTCACCCTACTGGGACCAGGAACACATGGGAGGACAGCACTGCCCCCAACCCAGCCCCACAGCATCCTTATGGGGTGACTGTCACCCTACTGGGACCAGGGACACATGTGGACAGCGGTGTCCCCAACCCAGCCCCACAGCATCCCTATGGGATGACTGTCACCCTCCTGAGACCAGGAACACATGGGAGAACAGCAGTGTCCCCAACCCAGCCCCACAGCATCCCTATGGGGTGACTGTCACCCTACTGGAACCCGAAACAAATGGGAGGACAGCAGTGCCCCCAACCCAGCCCCACAGAACCCCTATGGGGTGACCATCACCCTGCTGCTATGAGGGACACACGGGGGCAGCAGTGTCCCCAGCCCAGCCCCCCCTATGGGGTGACTCGGTGGGTCAGAGTCACCCCATCCACCCGAGCCGATCCGCACCCCAAGGATGCTCTCACCCCTCCCCATGCCCGGCGCTCACCTCACTCTTGCTGGGGGTCTCGGGGGGGCCGCTCTTTTTGCCTGTGGCCGCCTGGATGGTTCCGCTGGCCAACGTGGCGATCACCTGGCCCTGGGCATTGAGCAGCAGCTGCGGGGTCACCGCCTGCACCTGCAGGCTGGGGGTGGGAGCCGGGCTGGCCGCCGCGATGCCGGGGGGGTTCACAACCCAGGGGAGGGTCCCGATCACCTGGGGAGTGGGAGACTGCGTGAGCTGCGGGCGGCCATCCCCCAAACGACCAACCCACCGCGCCGACCCCTCCCCTACCCCCGCCCCCCCCCCCCCCGGTTAGCGGTACCTGTCCCTGCGCGTTGGTCAGGAGCTGCCCCGCGATGCTCTGCACGCTGGGGATGGTGTTGGCGATCACGGGGGCGGCCGCCAGAGAACCGAGGAGCTGCGTCTGACCCCCCAGGGAAGCGGCACCGATCTGCGGGGAGCGACAGGAGCTGTCACCCCACCGGCCCACGGCCAATGTGGGTCGTCCCCCCCCCCTCCGTGCCCGCCCGGGACAGCAGAGAGGGCTCAGCATCCCACGGAGATGGGGAAACTGAGGCAGGGGAGGGACGCCGGAGGGGCACAGAGCCCTTCGCCCGCGGCACACGGGGTGGCAAACGTGGGGGGGGAGTTATGGGGGCTGCCCGGCTCCTTACTATGCCCGGGTTAAAGGCGAATCCGGCTGGCTGCACCGCGATCTGGGGCTGCGTCTCCAGCGGTTTCGCTGCGGGAGCGGCGTTGGGTTGCGGTAGGATGGGGGGGGGCTGGGAAGGGTACGAGCTCTGCGGTTGCGGGGGGGGCCGGGGCTGAGCGGGGGGCAGCGGGGCCGGGATGGCCGTGTTGAGGACGGCGGCGGCGGCTGCGGGGAAAGAGACGGAAAGAACGTGAGAGGGGCAGGAGGGGACGCAAAGCCGCCTGCGGGTTCGGCTCCGTCCGTCCCACCCCGAGGATGCTGCGGGTCAGCCGGCAGCCCGGCAACCCCCCCCGTCCCCCCACCTCCTCCCTCGCCCCCCACCAACCCAGGGATGGATCCCTCCGCCCGGCTCTGCACCCGCAGAGCCCACGATGCTGACCCCGGGAGGTGAGGGGGGGGAGGGGGTTCCCAGCCCTGAGCCCCGAACCCCGAACCGGACCGCGACCCCACGGCTCCCCCGGCCCCGAACCCCGCGCCGGTCCTCGTCTCACCCCACCGCCATCCTCCGTCCTGCCCGCCCCTCTCCCGCTCTCCCAGCACCTTTCGGACGCGGGGGGGTCCCGACAAACCCTGCTTCTTCCAACGCCCGCCATTAACCACCGGTGCAGACCCCTCCGGGAGAGGACGGCCGCGGTTCGGCGCAAGCCGGGGAGGAGCAGCGTGCAATTAAGGATGCTGCAAAGCAGAAGAGCACCGGTTACCTTGCAGATTGGCTATAGGCGGTTTGAAAATTCCCCCTGTAGGAGAAGCAGCCGTCAGTCCGGGAAGGGCAGCGACCGTTGCTGTAGGAAATGTCCACACAGCCAGCCCCTGCTGACCTGCCACTTGACCTGCAATACTGATGGGGATAAGAAGAGGTTGAGTAACTGTCCCTGCCGGAACCATTACTCCTGTCACAACTGTTGCTAAGTTTTCCTGAGTCAAGACCTGCAAAAGCAAACAAGATTTAAAAAAGAACAAAAATCAACTCCACTGCAGACAGCATCAGCGAGGCAAGAGCGAGCGCGGCCGGTGCTCCCTCCCATCTCACAGCTGGGATCCCAGCTCCACCGACCCCCCCCCTTCCCCTCCCCCTTTCCCCCCCCGCCCCCAAAAAGGGGGTGATGCTCCCCACCCCCCCCATCCCTGCCCACCCCCACGCGTCGCTCTCTGGCAGCACCTCGGGGGGGAGGGCGCAGAGCGGGGGATGCAGCGGTGGTCCGGGGCGCGGCTCCACACCCCGTGCCACCGCTGCGCTGTGTGCCCCCGACCCGCGGCCCCGTGTGTGTGTGTGTCCCCCCATATCCAAGCTGCCCCCCCCGAGCTCCCCCCCGTAGTTACCTGCGGGGCTGCTTGCACGGCCAGCGGGGCCAGGGGCTGCGGCTGTTGGCTGCTGGAGGGGCTCACGGTGCCCGTTGTGCCGGCGGGGGCTCCGGTTGGAGGCTTGGCTTTGCCTGGGGAGGGGGAGGAGAGGGGATCAGCGGGAGGATGGGGTGGGGGTGTTGTGTTAAAAAGGGTTGGCAGAGATAACCTCCGCTGTTCCCGCGTGTCCCAGTAGTGGAGGGGGTGGGGGTGCCCGGATTGGCACTGTCAGATCCATTGCATTCAATATCTGAACTCTGGATTCCACCCTGCAGAGCAGCTCCGTGTCAGTGACCCACACGGCCCCATGGGGAGCTGGGCTGTGCTCAGTGAGAACAACGGGACGGGGGGTGTTGGGTGACACTGCGCCGGGGGGGTCAGGTTGGACATCAGGAACAATTTCTCCTCTGGAAGAGAGGTGATGCATCAGCATGGGCTGCCCCATGGAAGGGATAGGGGGGTCCTCATCCCCAAGAGATGCTGAGGAACAGAGGAGATGCGGCGCATGGAGATGTGTCAGTGGGCACGGGGGGGTGTGGTTGGGCTTGGGGGGGGATCTCAGAGGTGTTTTCTGATCTCAACGCTTCTGCATCGGGGGGACAGTGATTGGAGCAATGGGTTCTTCTGGATTGTGGCCACGGAGTGCACGGTGTGCAGGGCGCACGCGAGGACCAACAGCCTGAGCAATGCAGGCAGCCAAACCGTGGGCTGACTCAGCGAGGTTTCTGAGCTGAGCTTCTTCGACAAATTACAGAGTCACCGAATGGTTGGGTTGGAAGGGAGCTCAAGGATCACGAAGCTCCAACCCCTGTGCCATGCAGGGCCACCAACCTCCTCATTTAATGCCAGCCCAGGCTGCCCAGGGCCCATCCAACCTGGCCTCCAACACCTCAGGGATGGACGGGGCATCCACAGCCTCTCTGGGCAGCTGTTCCAGCACCTCACCGCTCTCACAGCAAACAACTTCCCCCTGACACCCAACTGAAATCCGCCCTCCCTCAATTCCAACCATTCCCCCCGTCCTGCACTTCTCTCCCCTTCCCAAGAGCTGACTCCCCTCCTGTCTGCAGGCTCCCTTGAGGTGCTGAAGGCTGCAATGATTCACCCCGCAGCCTTCTTTTCTGCAGGCTGCACAAGCCCAGCTCCCTCAGCCTGTCTCCATAGGGAGGTGCTGCAGCCCTGCTCATCTTCGTGGCTCCTCCGGCCCCTCTCCAGCAGCTCCCTGCCTTTCTTGTCCTGGGGGCTCCAGCCCTGGACGCAGTGCTGCAGATGGGGCCTCACGAGAGCAGAGCAGAGGGGGACGATCAGCTCCCTGTCCCTGCTGGCCACCCCTGTGCTGCTGGAGCCCAGGATCCCATTCGCTTCCCGAGCCGCAAGGACACACTGCTGGCTGTGCTCAGCTTTTCACCCCCCAGGACCCCCAGGTCCTTTTCTGCAGGGCTGCTCTCAAGGCCCGCTCCTCCCAGTCCGTATGGATGCCTGCCATTCCTCCGGCCCCAGTGCCAAACCTCGCACTGTGCCGTGTTGAACCTCACCAGGTTCACCCAGCCCACCTTTCCAGCCTCCCGAGGTCCCTCTGATGGCATCCCTTCCTCCCACACTCCAATCACAACACCTCACACCCAAATCGGGGTAACCCTCCCCACCAACACAACACGTGGGCGCGGAGCCGCGCTGTCTGTGATGCCTTATGCTCTGCATAAAGGATGAGGAGGGCTGGCTTTGCTACCCGGCGACCGAGCGAGGAGCTTTGGTTTGCTTCCAAAAGCCAACCTGCCGTCTCTGTGCCGCGCTGCGTTTCGGTGCCGGGCTGCCCATCCTCGGTGCCGGCATCGCCGCTCCGTGCCGGGGATTCCTGCAGGTCGCTGCCTCCTGCTGGCACCGCCGCTGCTCTGCGCTCCTCCTCGCCTTGAGGTGCTGCGTCCACACCGACCTCCAGCACACGGATGGTTTCATGGCCGGACATGACGATGACCTGAGGACACCCAAAGTGACTCAGCTCCGGGATGGGGGGCATTCCATAATCACAGAATGACAGAATGACAGAATGGTTGGGTTGGAAGGGAGCTCAGGGATCACGAATCTCCAACCCCCCACCACATGCAGGGCCACCAACCTCCATGTTTCACAGCAGCCCAGGCTGCCAGGACCCCATCCAACCTGGCCTCGAACACCTCAGGGATGGGGCAAATCCTTCCCCACATCCCCAAGGGGAGCTCAAAGCCCCCGAGGACAGCGGGGCCCACCTCCCTGCTCTCTTAATGAGCAGCCAAAGGGCTCGGCTGTCATTAACCACAGCACTGGGGGGGGGGTGATGTCTTCAGAAGTGCCCCCCCTGGGGCAGCAAGCGTTGCGATGGGATCAAACAGCGCCGGGCAAATGCTGAGCACCAACCTCAGGGCCAGAGTGACCCCCATGGGACACACGGAGCCGACCCAATTCCATCACATTTCCCACGGAACTTTGCTTTTCTGGATGATGGAGTGACCAACCGTGGGGTTGCCCACCTCCCTCAACCCCACACCCCCCCCCCCCGGGGACCCATACCTGCTCATTGACCGTCAGCGGGGCATCCTGGCTCCGCACGGCCGCAGTGTCCATTGCTTTGTCCCCGGGAGGTGGCGGAGGGTGGGGGTCCGGCTCAGACCTTCCTCATGCTGCAAAGAAGGGACACAGCCCCCATCACCCCCCGCCCACCCGGAGCATCGCTCCTTGGGCTGAATTTCCCCCAGCACCGGAGGTGCAATGAGGCGTTCCCAGGGGGAAAGGCTCACACACCTGTTGGTGGGGGGCTCACACATCATTTGTGGGGGTCACACACCCATTGGGGGTCTCACACACCCACTGGGGGCTCACACATCATTTGGGGGGGTCACACACCCATTGGGGGTCTCACACACCCACTGGGGGCTCATACATCATTTGGGGGGGTCACACACCCATTGGGGGTCTCACACACCCACTGGGGGCTCACACATCATTTGGGGGGGTCACACATCCATTGGGAGTCTCACACACCCACTGGGGACTCACACATCATTTGGGGGGGTCACACACCCACTGGGGGTCTCACACACCCACTGGGGGCTCACACACCCACTGGGGGGCTCACACACTCATTGGGGGTCCCACTTTCCTGTCGGGGTCTCACACACCCACCAGGGGGCTCATACACCCACTGGGGGTCTCACACAACCATTTAGGGTCTCACACATTCATTTGGGGTTTCACACACCCATTTGGGGTCTCACACACCCATGGGGTTTCACACACCCATTTGGGGTCTCGCACACTCACTGGGGGTCTCACACATTCATTTGGGGTCTCACACATTCATTTGGGATCTCACACACCCATTTGGGGTTTCACACACCCATTTGGGGTCTCACACATTCATTTGGGGTCTGACACGCCCATGGGGATCTCACACAACCATTTGGGGTCTCACACATTCATTTGGGGTCTCACACATCCATGGAGTCTCACGCACCCATTTGGGGGTCTCACAACCATTTGGGGTCTCACACACCCACTGGGGGTCTCACACACTCATTTGGGGTTTCACACACCCATTTGAGGTCTCACACATTCATTTGGGATCTCACAAACTCATGAGGGTTTCACACACCCATTTGGGGTCTCACACATTCATTTGGGGTCTCACACACCCATTTGGGGTCTCACACATTCATTTGGGGTTTTACACATCCATTTGGGGTCTCACACACCCATTTGGGGTCTCACACATTCATTTGGGGTCTGACACGCCCATGGGGGTCTCACACAACCATTTGGGGTCTGACACATTCATTTGGGGTCTCACACATCCATGGAGTCTCACGCACCCATTTGGGGGTCTCACAACCATTTGGGGTCTCACACGCCCATGGGGGTCTCACACACTCATTTGGGGTCTCACACACCCATTTGGGGTCTCACACATTCATTTGGGGTCTGACACGCCCATGGGGGTCTCACACAACCATTTGGGGTCTCACATTCATTTGGGGTCTCACACATCCATGGAGTCTCACACACCCATTTGGGGGTCTCACAACCATTTGGGGTCTAACACATCCATTTGGGGTCTCACACATTCATTTGGAATCTCACACACCCATTTGGGGTTTCACACATTCATTTGGGGTCTCACACACCCATTTGGGGTCCCACACATCCATGGAGTCTCACGCACCCATTTGGGGGTCTCACACCCATTTGGGGTCTCACACGCCCATGGGGGTCTCACACACCCATTTGGGGTCTCACACATTCATTTGGGGTCTCACACAACCATTTGGGGTCTCACACGCCCATGGGGGTCTCACACACTCATTTGGGGTCTCACACACCCATTTGGGGTTTCACACATTCATTTGGGGTCTCACACACCCATGGGGTTTCACACACCCATTTGGGGTCTCACACACCCATTTGGGGTCTGACACATTCATTTGGGGTTTCACACACCCATCTGGGGTCTCACACATTCATTTGGGGTCTCACACATTCATTTGGGGTCTGACACGCCCATGGGGATCTCACACAACCATTTGAGGTCTCACACATTCATTTGGGGTCTCACACATCCATGGAGTCTCACACACCCACTGGGGGTCTCACACACTCATTTGGGGTCTCACACATCCATTTGGGGTTTCACACATCCATGGGGTTTCACACACCCATTTGGGGTCTCACACACCCATTTGGGGTTTCACACATTCATTTGGGGTCTCACACACCCATGGGGTTTCACACACCCATTTGGGGTCTCACACACCCATTTGGGGTCTCACACATTCATTTGGGGTCTCACACACCCATTTGGGGTCTCACACCCATTTGGAGTCTGTGGGAACATAAGGAAAAACTGTTCAGAGCAGCAGCTCTGGAGTCGGGGGGGCTGCACAGAGCAGCAGCTGCGGAGCAAGATAAGCGGCATGAGAACCAAGGACTCCTTCAGGAGAAGAAAGAACATCTCACGGCTCTGACTGGCTAAGCACCTGTGTGGACGGTTAAGGAGTGTTTTGCAGAATGCTCTGTTAACATAAAGTAGTGCTGAACAATAAAGCAGACAAATGCCACTTCAAGGGTATTAGAGGAATTTCCAATCATGAGCTTCGCTTTTGCAATATGGATGAGCTAATTATTTCATGTATAAATAGCCACGATATACTTAATAAAGTTGAGACCTGTTGGTCATGATAGCATGAGACTTGTCTCCCGCGGTCTTTACTCCGACAGGGGTCTCACACGCTCATGGGGGTCTCACACATTCACTTGGGGTCTCACACACCCATTTGGGGTTTCACACACCCATTTGGGGTCTCAAACATTCATTTGGGGTCTCACACACCCATTTGGGGTTTCACACATTCATTTGGGGTCTCACACACCCATTTGGGGTCCCACACATCCATGGAGTCTCATGCACCCATTTGGGGGTCTCACACCCATTTGGGGTCTCACACATTCATTTGGGGTCCCACACATCCATGGAGTCTCACGCACCCATTTGGGGTCTCACACATTCATCTGGGGTCTCACACACTCATTTGGGGTCTCACACACCCATTTGGGGTTTCACACATCCATGGAGTCTCACACACCCATTTGGGATCTTACACACCCATGGGGGTTTCACACACCCATTTGAGGTCTCACACATTCATTTGGGATCTCACAAACCCACGAGGGTTTCACACACCCATTTGGGGTCTCACACACTCACTGGGGGTCTAACACATCCATTTGGGGTCTCACACATTCATTTGGGATCTCACACACCCATTTGGGGTCTCACACGCCCATTTGGGGTCTCACACATTCATTTGGGGTCTGACACGCCCATGGGGGTCTCACACAACCATTTGGGGTCTCACACATTCATTTGGGATCTCACACATCCATGGAGTCTCACGCACCCATTTGGGGGTCTCACAACCATTTGGGGTCTCACACGCCCATGGGGGTCTCACACACTCATTTGGGGTCTCACACACTCATTTGGGGTTTCACACATCCATGGAGTCTCACACACCCATTTGGGATCTTACACACCCATGGGGGTTTCACACACCCATTTGGGGTCTCACACATTCATTTGGGGTCTCACACACCCATGGGGTTTCACACATTCATTTGGGGTCTCACACACCCATTTGGGGTCTCACACATCCATGGAGTCTCACGCACCCATTTGGGGGTCTCACACCCATTTGGGGTCTCACACGCCCATGGGGGTCTCACACACCCATTTGGGGTCTCACACGCCCATGGGGGTTTCACACACCCATTTGGGGTCTCACACATTCATTTGGGGTCTCACACAACCATTTGGGGTCTCACACGCCCATGGGGGTCTCACACACCCATTTGGGGTCTCACACACCCATTTGGGGTCCCACACTGCTATTGGGGGCTGCGCTCCCCCTCCTCCCTCCTCCATTCATCCTTTGGTCCCCCCACTGCACCCCCTTAGCAAAGTGCCTCCATGAGAGCTGAGGATGAGCATTTGATGAGGGACGCCTGGGGGACGCGTTTCACCCCGCAGAGGGGTGACATCCACCTCTGTCACCACGTCCTGGTGGCCATCGCTGCCACCACTGCTGCCCCGGGACGGGACAGAGAGAGAACTGCAGGGAATCCTTCCTGAGCCTCAAAAAGAGTTCTTCTACGCCAAGGGTGGAGGAACGGTGCCTGGAGAGGCCGTGGGTCATCAATCATGGGGGTCCTCAATAAATGGGACTTTTCCTGGGCACCCTGCTCCCACACACAACCCAGGGGCTGCACCAGGTGGGAAACAGGTGTAGTGGGAACATTCTGATGGGAATTTCCTGATAGGAACATCCATATGGGAACACCATGATGGGAACATCCACATGGGAACACCCACATGGGAACATCCATATGGGAACATCCATATGGGAACACCCTGATGAGAACACCATGATGGGAAGATCCAAATGGGGACACCATGATGGGAAGATCCATATGGGAACACCCAAATGAGAACACGTGGATGGGAAAATCCATATGGGAAAAGTCCTGGATGGAAACACCCGGATGGGACATCCATATGGGAACCCATGCATAGGAATGCCTGGATGAGAAGATCCATATAGGAACATCCATATGGGAACATTCATATGGGAACACCCACATGGGAACATCATGATGGGAACACCCACATGGGAACACCCACATGGGAACATCCATATGGGAACACCTGGATGGGAACACCTGGATGGGAAGACCGTGATGAGAAGATCCATATGGGAACATCTGGATGGGAACATCCAGATGGGAATATCCTGATAGGAACATCCATATGGGAACACCATGATGGGAAGACCTGGATGAGAACAACCATAAGACATCATCCATATGGGAGCACCTGGATGGGAATACCCAGATGGAAAGACCATGATAGGAAGATCCATATGGGAACACCCAAATGGAAAAGCCTGGATGGGAATGTCCTGGTGGCAACATCGTGATGGGAAGATCCACATGGGAACACCCAAAAGGGGACACGTGGATGGGAAAATCCATATGGGAAAAGTCCTGGATGGAAACAGCATGATGGGACATCCATATGGGAACCCATGTATAGGAATGCCTGGATGAGAAGATCCACATAGGAACACCCAAAAGAGAACATCCATATGGGAACAACCTGATGAGAACACCATGATGGGAAGATCCAAATGGGAACACCATGATCCACATGGGGACACCCAAAAGGGAACACGTGGATGGGAAAATCCATATGGGAAAAGTCCTGGATGGAAACACCCGGATGGGACATCCATATGGAAATCTATGGAAATGGATCCATATGGGATCCATATGGGAACACCTGGATGAGAACACTTGGATGAGAAGACCGTGATAAGATCCATATGGGAACATCCACATGGGAACACCATGGGGGAAGATCCATATGGGAACACGCAAATGGGAACAATTGTATGGGAACACTTGGATGGGAAAATCCATATGGGAACACGCAAATGGGAACATCCATATGGGAACACCCTGATGAGAACACCATGATGGGAAGATCCAAATGGGAACAGCATGATGGGAAGATCCACATGGGAACACCCAAAAGGGAACACGTGGATGGGAAAATCCATATGGGAAAAGTCCTGAATGGAAACACCTGGATGGGACATCCATATGGGAACCCATGTATAGCAATGCCTGGATGAGAAGATCCATATAGGAACACCCAAATGGGAACATCCACATGAGAACACCATGATGGGAAGATCCACATGGGGACACCCACATGAGAACACGCGGATGGAAACCCTGGATGGGAACATTTGGATGGGAACGTTTGGATGTGACTATATGGAGAGGAATACCTTGATGGGAACCCTTGGATGGGAACACCCTCACCCCAAAATCCACCTGGGAATGGAGGAGCCCCAGGCTGCAATGTCCCCTGGCTGCATTCCATCAGCAGCAGCCGCTGTGCACTGTGAAACTTGGCCTGAGCCAGAGCAGGCTCACACCTTGGGATGCCCGCATGCACTTCCATTAACAATTTATTCCCCTGCAATGGAGAGCAGAACGAGGGACGAGCAGGCAGCTGGAGTCATTAAAAGTTAATGAGTTCTCCATCAAGCAGGGCCCGGCCAATGGTGAGGAGAGAGGAGCAAGGAGACCTGAACTGACTGCATGGGGTAGGGGTGGGGGGAAATGTGGGTGGGGAGGGTGGGAAGAGAGGAACCTGCGGTGGTGGGTTGTGTTAGAAGGGTCCTTAAAGATCATAGAACAATGGTTGGGTTGGAAGGGTCCAGAAAGAGCACAGAACCATGGAATGGTTGGGTTGGAAGGGTCCTGGAAAGATCATAGGACCATTGTATAGTCGGGCTGAAAGGGTCCTGGAAGATCATAGAGCCATGGGATGGTTGGGTTGGAAGGGTCCTTGAAGATCACAGAACCATGGGATGGTTGGGTTGGAAGGGTCCTGGAAAGATCATAGGACCATTATATAGTCAGGCTGAAAGGGTCCTGGAAGATCATAGAACCATGGGATGATTGGGTTGGAAGGGTCCTTGAAGCTCACCCAATTTGACCCCCCCTCCATTCCCACCCCAGGGCGCTCTGGGGGCACCCACTGCTCACCCACGGTTTGCTCTGGGGACCGCAGACCGCAGTTGGGTTGGGGACGTCCCAGTCCTTGGGTGGCACCTGGGGTCACGCCGTCAGCTGTGGGGAAAGAGAAAGCAGAGCTGAGGCCATGAGGCTGAGAACCATCCCCATCCCATCCCATCCCATCCCATCCCATCCCCATCCCATCCCCATCCCCACCTCCACTCCACTCCACTCCACTCCACTCCACTCCACTCCACTCCACTCCACTTCATCCCATCCCATCCCATCCCATCCCATCCCATCCCATCCCATCCCATCCCATCCCATCCCATCCCATCCCATCCCCATGGATTCAGCAGCCAACACATTCAGCTCAGCAAAATGCATCGATCCACGTCCCCACTGGGAAAAGCAATGGAGAGCAATTAGGGCCGGGCGATTAAGGGGACGTTGGTCCCATCAGCTCTGAGCTGTTTGGTGGCACAGTTCGGATCCGGGAGCTCCCCTGGATGCAGCGCTGCGTTTGAGCTTCTTCACACTTTTTTTTTTTTTTTTTTTGCAATTAATGGGACAATTAATTGGTGCAGATGGCGGCACACAGCGCGTGGTGAGAAGAGCCATTCGGCAACAGATGGCGGCCAGAACCAAAATGCACAAAATAATAATATAAAAAAAAGAGGGGGGGGGGGGGGAAGGGAAGGAGACGACCACCGGAGCTGCTCCAAGTGATTACAGCCCCGTGTTAATTACGGCACTGATGAGTCACACGCGGATCCCACGTGGGCGGATCTCTCCGTCAGTGAGGGATCCGATGGGGTTAATTGGGGCCGGGTCATATGGGGACAATGGGGACGTGGGGATGGGGACGAGGGGTGCTAAGTGATGGCCATCGTTATCCCAGTTTCATTCCTTTGCAATTCCCATGAGGTCATCAAATATGGGCAGCACCCACTGGGATCAATGAGTACGTGAAGCACGCGAAGGGACCGTTGGGTCAATGAATGTAGGAAGGGATCCATTGGGATCAGTGAGGTGATCAAATATGGGAATGGACTCACTGGGATCAGCGAGATCACTGAGTATGGGAAGGGATCCATAGGGATGAATGAGGTCATTGAATGCAGGAAGGGACCCACTGGGATCAGTGAGGTGATCAAATATGAGAGGGGACCCATTGGGATCAAATATGGGAAGCACCCATTGGGATCAAGGAGGTCATTGAATATGGGAAGGGTCCCACTGGGATCAATGAATTCATCTGAATACAGGAAGGGACTCACCGGGGTCAATGAGGTGATCAAATATGGGAAGGGACCCATTGGGATCAAATATGGGAAGCAACCACTGAGATCAAGGAGGTCATTGAATATGGGAAAGGTCCCATTGGGTTCAATGAGGTGATTAAATACGGGAAGAGACCCATTGGGATCAAATATGGGAAGCACCCATTGGGATCAAGGAGGTCACTGAATATGGGAAGGGTCCCACTGGGATCAATTAGGTGATCAAATATGAGAGGGAACCCATTGGGATCAAATATGGGAAGCACCATTGGGATCAATAAGGTCATTGAAAATAGGAAGGGTCCCACTGGGATCAATGAGTTCATTTGAATACCAGGAAGGGACCCATTGGGTTCAATGAGGTGATGAAATATGGGAAGGGACCCATTGGGATCAAATATGGGAAGCACCCATTGGGATCAGTGGGGTCATCAAATATGGGAAGGGACCACTGGGATCAATGAGGTAATGAAATATGGGAAGGGACCCATAGGGATCAAATATGGGAAGCACCCATTGGGATCAGTGGGGTCATCAAATATGGGAAGGGTCCCATTGGGATCAAATATGGGAAGCACCCATTGGGATCAAGGAGGTCACTGAATATGGGAAGGGTCCCATTGGGATCAATGAGGTGATCAAATATGGGAAGGGACCCATTGGGATCAAATATGGGAAGCACCCATTGGGATCAGTGGGGTCATCAAATACAGGAAGGGACCCACTGGGATCACCAAACCCAATCCAACGTGTGGAGAAAGGTGGGAAAACGCGACTTGAATTCTCCTACCACCCCAAATCCGTCTGCTCCCCCCTCAGACAGGGTGGGGGGGGGGGTTATGGGGTCAGTGAGATGCGCATGGAGACAGAATGGGGGGGAGGAAGGGGGGCGAGTAGGGCACAACGTAGGGGCACTGAGGGGGATTTGGGGAGCCTCCAAACCCCCAGTGCTTTCACCACACACACGCAGTGCTCCCAGTGCCCCCAGCACCCCCCCCCCCCCCGGCAGCGATCCCACATCTACCAGTGGGGAAACTGAGGCACGGGACAGAGCCCCTCCCCACCATGCACCCTATGGGCCCCTTCCAACTCGGGCTGCCCTACGATCCGATGATCCCAACCACCCCACATTGGGGGAAGTGAAGGGGGGGGGAGGGGGGCAGCCCCCATTGCTCCCCATTGCTCCTCCCTGGGACCCCCTGAGCAGGGATGCGGGGTTCTTCCCTTCGGAGCTGTTTTCATGTCTGTGGGGGGGGAATTTGGGGGGGTTTGGGGGGGGGTTAGGGGGGGGTTAGCTGCCACGTGGGGCTTTAAACTCCGCTATCCCCCCAAATCCTCTTTGCGCCACCGAACGCAGCTGCTCTGCTCCATCAGCCGTGCCCGCTTTTCCCATTTTCAGCCCCAAAAACCCCGCATCCCTTAAAGGGTTTCGGGGGGGGGGGGGCAGAACCCCGCCCTGACCCCAAACCAGACCCTCGGGGAACTCAGGATCCCCTCCTCCTGCATCGTAACCACCCCCCCCCCAAGCAATGCCCTCGCATGGGACAAGGTAACAACAGAGCGGAGGCCGACACCCCCAAATCCCCCCCATCCCTTTCCCCATGGGGGGGGCACAGTCATCCCCCCCCAAAGCACTTCAGTGTCCCCACAGACCCCCCCGTCTCCTATCCGCACCCTAAATCCTGCATGACCCCCATCCCGGGGGGCTGCCCCCCCCCCAATCCCACCCAAACCTCAATGCCCCCACCTTGCTCTCCCCATAACCCCCCCCCCCCCCCCGCAAATCACAAAGCTCCAGCTCGCGCCCCCCACAAACCCCCCCATCCCGTGTCCCCCTAAATCTCAGTGTCCCCAACCCATGACCTCCATCTCAATGCCCCCAACTCACCCCCATTACCCCCCTGCTCTGTGCCCCCCCCCCAAACCCTCAAAGCCCATAGGTTGTGATCCCCATAAAGCCCCTCATCCTACAACCCACTAAACCCCACTGCCCCAACGTGCTCACCCCATAAACCCCCCACCCTGTGCCCCCAATCGCCCAGTGCCCCTACATTATTTCCTATCTGCCCCCCCATTCTATGTCCCCCTAAATCTGCGTTCCCAAATCGTGCCCCCCCCACATCTCCATGCCCACCTCACTGACCCCATAACCCCCCACCCTGTGCCCCCACAAACCCCAATGCCCCAAAGTCACGCCCCCCATAAACCCCCCCCATCCTGTCCCTAAACCTCAAAGCCTCCACTCTGCGCCCCCCCACTCACCCCATAACCCCATGTATCCAACAAACCCCAGTGCCCTAAAGTTGTGCCCCCCACCCTCTGACCCCTAAACCTCACTGCCCCCACGCTGTGCCCCCCACAGCTCACCCCATAACCCCCGAACTCTGCAACCCCTAAACCTCCATGCCCCCACAACGCCCCCCACCCGTGCCCCCAAACATCCAGCTCCCCAAATCGTGCCCCCCCCACATCTCCATGCCCACCTCACTGACCCCATAGACCCCCCACCCTGTGCCCCCACAAACCCCAATGCCCCAAAGTCACGCCCCCATAAACCCCCCCATCCTGTCCCTAAACCTCAAAGCCTCCACTCTGCGCCCCCCCACTCACCCCATAACCCCATGATCCAACAAACCCCAGTGCCCTAAAGTTGTGCCCCCCCACCCTCTGACCCCTAAACCTCACTGCCCCCACGCTGTGCCCCCACAGCTCACCCCATAACCCCCGAACTCTGCAACCCCTAAACCTCCATGCCCCCACAACGCCCCCCACCCGTGCCCCCCAAACATCCAGCTCCCCAAATCGTGCCCCCCCCACATCTCCATGCCCACCTCACTGACCCCATAACCCCCCCACCCTGTGCCCCCACAAACCCCAATGCCCCAAAGTCACGCCTCCCATAAGCCCCCCCATCCTGTCCCTAAACCTCAAAGCCCCCTCCTCTGCACCCCCCACATCTCAGTGCCCTCAACTCACCCCACAACCCCCCCGAACCCAACAAATCCCAGTGCCCCAAAGTTGTGCCCCCCATAAACCCCCCCACCCTCTGACTCCTAAACCTCACAGCCCCCACGCTGTGCCTCCACAAATCACCCCATAACCCCCGAACACTGCAACCCCTAAACCTCCATGCCCCCACAACGCCCCCCACCCGTGCCCCCCAAACATCCAGCTCCCCAAATCGTGCCCCCCCCACATCTCCATGCCCACCTCACTGACCCCATAACCCCCCACCCTGTGCCCCCACAAACCCCAATGCCCCAAAGTCACGCCCCCCATAAGCCCCCCCATCCTGTCCCTAAACCTCAAAGCCCCCACTCTGCGCCCCCCCACTCACCCCATAACCCCATGTATCCCACAAACCCCAGTGCCCTAAAGTTGTGCCCCCCATAAACCCCCCCATCCTGTCCCTAAATCCCAATGCCCCCACTCTGCACCCCCCCACATCTCAATGCCCTCAACTCATCCCATAACCCCCCGAACCCAACAAACCCAGTGCCCCAAAGTTGTGCCCCCATAAACCCCCCCCACCCTCTGACCCCTAAACCTCACAGCCCCCACAGCTCACCCCATAACCCCACAAACTCTGCAACCCCTAAACCTCCATGCCCCCACAACGCCCCCCACCCGTGCCCCCCAAACATCCAGCTCCCCAAATCGTGCCCCCCCCACATCTCCATGCCCACCTCACTGACCCCATAACCCCCCACCCCGTGCCCCCACAAACCCCAATGCCCCAAAGTCACACCCCCCATAAGCCCCCCCCCATCCTGTCCCTAAACCTCAAAGCCCCACTCTGCACCCCCCCACATCTCAGTGCCCTCAACTCACCCCATAACCCCCCCCGAACCCAACAAACCCCAGTGCCCCAAAGTTATGCCCCCCATAAGCCCCCCCACCCTCTGACCCCTAAACCTCACAGCCCCCACGCGGTGCCCCCACAGCTCACCCCATAACCCCACAACTCTGCAACCCCTAAACCTCCATGCCCCCACAACGCCCCCCACCCGTGCCCCCCAAACATCCCTAAATCGTGCCTTTCCAACGCCCCCCCGCCACGCAACCCAGCTCCCCGACTCACCTTCCCCAGCCCCCCCCCCGTGCCCCCCCAAATCTCCGTGCCCCACGCTGCGCCCCACATCTCAACACCCCCAACTCGCTGACCCCCCCCGTGCCCCCTTAAACCCCAACGCCCCCAACTCGCCCACCCCCACCGCGTGCCCCCCAAACCCCAAAGTCCTCCCTCCCCCCCGCCCCCCCCCGCCCCCCAGCAGCTGCCGCCCCCCCCCCAATCCACCCCACAACCCCCCACAACCGATCCCCCGCACCGCTCTCTCTCTTTATCATAAATATATAAATTATGCTAATTACCGCATTGCATATTCACCGCGCCGGGCCCCACCGCCCCCCGCCCGGCCCCCGCGCGGCCCCGCAGCGCCCCGCACTCACCGCACCGCACCGCACCGCACCGCGGTCACCGCTGCACCGCGCGGCGGCGGCGGCGGCACAAAGGGGCGGGGGGGGGGGCGGGGGGGGGGGAGTGGGGAGTGATGAGGGGTGGGGGGGGGGGGGGAGGGGGGGGGCGGCCCCGGAGCGTTGCGGGGGTGAGAAAAGAGAGGAGGTGGAGATGTGTGTGTGTGGGGGGGGGGGGGTTGGAGGGAGAGGAGGTTTTGGGGCCGTTTGGGGCGAATCGGTGGATTTTTGGGGTGGGTTTTTTTTTTTTTTGTTTTTTGTTTTCTCGGCTCGGGGATTTTTTTTTTTTTTTTTTTTTCCTCCCTTTTGCTGCTGCGTCATGAACATAATTTATGCGCGCGGCCTTTGCCGCAGCCGCGGGGCTGCACCGCGCACAGCGGCCGCCGGGGGGCGCGCGGAGACCCCCCCCCCCCCCCCCTCCCCAATCTCTCCTCTCCCCCCCCGACCCCGGAGTGAGACCTCAAAGCTGAGCCCAGCCCCGAGCCCCCCCCCACCCCAATCCCCCCAGCCCCGAAGTCAAAGCTCCGAAACGTCAGAACCCTGAGACCCCCCCCCCAAAAGCCACAGCCCCCCCCCCCCTCCAACCAACGCCGAGACCCCCCGAAGTCACAGCTTCTCGACTCCCGACGCCCCCGTCCGTGAATCCTCCCAGCACCGAGACCCCCAAAACAGAGCCCCCCCCCAGACTCCCCAAAGTGAGAGCTCCACAGAACCGCAGCCGCCCCTCCAACCCTGAGACCCCCAGAGTTGGGGTTTCTAAGTCCCGACACCCCCCCCACATGAATCCCCCAAACCGGAGCCCCCCCGAGACCCCTCAAACTGAGAGCTTCCCACATCCAGAACCCCCCCAAAGCCCCCCTGAAACACCAGAGTCCTCAGAACCCCAAATTGGAGACCCCCCCCCCCCGGGACCCCTGAAATGAGAACTCCCACAACCGCAGCCCCAACCCCGAGACCTCCGAAATCAGAGCTTCTCAAGTCCTGAGAGACCCCCATTCATTAATCCTCCCCCCAGTACCGAGAGCCCCAAACCGGACCCCCCCCCCCCCCCCCGAGAATCCCCAAAGTGAGAGATCCTCACAACCAGAGCCCCCCCTCCCCAAGCTCGGAGACCCCCAAAACGGACCCCCCCCCGTCTGCAGTCCTGAGACCCCCAAACCGGACCCTCTCCAGGACTCCTAAAGTCTGAGGCCTCTCCAGCCCCCAGACCCCCAAACTCAGAGCTCCCCACCAGCAGAGCCCCCTCCCCCACGCCCTAAGAACCCCCCCAGCTCCAAGAACTCCCCCCCCAGCTGACCTCCCCCCCAAAACCAGAGCCCCCCCAACCCCCAGCTCTGAGCCTCCTCAAATCCAAAGCTCCCCCAACACTGACCCCCCCCCACACACGACAGAGCCCCCCCAAACCCCACACCCCCATGAAACCCACAGCCCCCCCAACCCGTGCTCCCATTCCTACCCCACCCCAAACCACGTCCCCAGACACCCCGACCCCACAACCCCACCCCAGACATCCCCAAACCAACCCCCAGGCCCCCCCTAGACCCCAACCCCAAACCCTCAGCCCCATTGAATCCCACCTCCCTCCCCCCCCCCCCCAAGACCCCCTCAGCCCCATTGAAACCGCCACCTTGCCCCCCCCCCCCCCCTACGCCCTCTTCGCCCTATTTCCAGCCACCTCCCCCCATCCCCCCCACTTTAGGTTCACACTTTGCAGTCTAACCCCCAGAGCAGTGGGGTGGGACCCCCAGTCTGTGCCCCCCCCCCATCCTAACCCTAACGCAGCATTTCACCAATTAATTCGTCCATCATAGCATTAAGGCGAAGCAATGGGGGGGTGAGGGGGGGGGGAGGACGGCACGACAACCGAAGGGATTCCAAGTGTTCCCCCCCCCCCAGCTCCCCCAAAATTATCCACTACAATTGGGGGACGGAGCCCCAGGGGCCGAACCCCAGGACCGGGGGGGCTTCGCTTAAAGTCATAAAACCGCCCCCAAAAGCCCCCAAAAGCCCGAAAAGTGAAAACGGGAGGAGCGGCCGAGAGCCGTGCGGTAATAATTCAGGACCGCTCCATTTTCCTGCATAGCATTACCCGCAGGTCCACCCCCCCGGCATAATATGCAGGGGGAGGAGCCGGGGGTGGGCTCTGCTCCGGCGGCCCCACAGCACCAAGGGGAGGGGGCTGCAAAAAGGGGCTGGGGGCTGGCGGGGGGGGGGCTGGGGGTTCCAATCCTATAAAGGCTGCAAGAGGTGCTGGGGGGCTGATCCTGTAAAGGCTACGGGGGGGGGAGTAGGGGTTTCCATCCTATTAAGGCTGCAGGAGGATTCGGGTCTGATCCTATAGAGGCTGCAGGGGGGATTCTGGTCCTATAAAGGCTGCAGGAGGCTTTGGGTCTGATCCTATAAAGGCTGTAGGGGGGATTCTGGTCCTATAAAGGCTGCAGGAGGCTTTGGGGTCTGATCCTATAGAGGCTGCAGGAGGTGCTGGGAGTTCTGGTCCTATAAAGGGTGCAGGGGGGCTGGGGGTTCCAATCCTATAAAGGCTAAAGGAGGTGCTGGGGGTTCTGGTCCTATAAAAGCTGCAGGAGGATTCAGGGTCCAATCCTATAGAGGCTGATCCTATAGAGGCTGGGGTTGCAATCCTAAAAAGGCTGCAGGGGGGGCTGGGAGTTCTGGTCCTATAAAGCCTGCGAGAGGTGCTGGGGGTCTGATCCTATAGAAGGCTACGGGGGGGGGGGTAGGGGTTTCCATCCTATTCAGGCTGCAGGAGGGTTGGGGGTCTGATCCTATAGAAGCTGCAGGGGGGATTCTGGTCCTATAAAGGCTGCAGGAGGTGCTGGGAGTTCTGGTCCTATAAAGGGTGCAGGGGGAGCTGGGGTTCCAATTCTATTAAGGCTGCAGGAGGATTCGGGTCTGATCCTGTAGAGGCTGATCCTATAGAGGCTGGGGGTTCCAATCCTAAAAAGGCTGCAGGGAGGGCTGGGGGTTTCCATCCTATAAAAGCTGCAGGAGGGTTGGGGGTCTGATCCTATAGAGGCTGCAGGGGGGGCTGGGGGGTTCTGGTCCTATAAAGGCTGCAGGAATGTTGGGGGTCTGATCCTATAGAGGCTGCAGGGGGGGCTGGGGGTTCTGGTCCTATAAAGCCTGCGAGAGGTGCTGGGGGTCTCATCCTGTAAAAGCTACGGGGGGGGGGGTAGGGGTTTCCATCCTATTCAGGCTGCAGGAGGGTTGGGGGTCTGATCCTATAGAAGCTGCAGTGGGGATTCTGGTCCTATAAAGGCTGCAGGAGTGTTGGGGGTCTGATCCTATAAAGGCTATAGGGGGGGTTCTGGTCCTATAAAGGCTGCAGGAGGGTTGGGGGTCTGATCCTATAGAAGCTGCAGGAGGTGCTGGGGGTTCCAATCCTAAAAAGGCTGCAGGGGGGGCTGGGAGTTTCCATCCTATAAAAGCTGCAGGAGGGTTGGGGGTCTGATCCTATAGAGGCTGCAGGGGGGGCTGGGGGTTCTGGTCCTATAAAGGGTGTAGGGAGGGCTGGGGGTTCCAATCCTATTAAGGCTGCAGGAGGGTTTGGGGTCTGATTCTATAGAGGCTGCAGGGGAGGCTAGTGGTTCTGGTCCTATAAAGGCTGTGGAGGGGCTGAGAGTTCTCGTCCTATAAAGGGCACAGGGGGGGCTGGGGGTCCCCATCCTATTAAGGCTGCAGGAGGGTTTGGGGTCTGATCCTATAAAGGCTGCAGGGGGGCTGGGGGTTCCAATCCTATAAAGGCTGTGGAGGGGCTGGGGGTTCAGGTTCCTATAAAGGCCACAGGAAGGTTGGAGGCTCCCATCCCATAAAGCTTACAGGAGGGATTGGGGATTCCCATCCTATAAAGGCTATGGGGGGGGCTGGGGGTTCTGATCCTATAAAGGCTGGGTGGGGTGGATCTTTAGAGTCCCCTCCAATGGGGCGCTGGTTTTGGGGATGCAGGGACACAGAGCAGATCAGGTGCGACGTTACCTTAATTGTCACCAGGTAATTAATCGGCACCAGGTAATTAAAAGAAGGCAGGGCGCCGTTTCTGTGATTGCGCCGCTCATTAGAAGCGCAGGTGCCATTCTGCAGCGCTCCAAGCCCGTGGACCCATTAGGGCTCATTTGGAGTCATTAAAAAGAAGGGACCAAGGTGTGGTAGGGGGCATTCTGCATCTTTTGTAAATGGAAACTTCCTTCTTACCCCCTGCCAGGAAAAACAAAACACAAAAAGCGGAAAAAAGACAAAACTTCCAAATTAACGTCTCAGTTATCGGTGTCTCTTAATGAGTGCATTAAGAGAGCTGAATTATTTTTGCCTCTTCCACAGCAATGTAAGCTTGGGAGGGGGACACCTTCTGCCTTCTCTGCTGGCTGAGTTATTTTCTGCACCCCATAATACTCCTCTTGTGTGACTCGTTGGGCTTTCATCGCTTGCCCCCCTGATCATTGTGAGAATGGAAAAAATGCGTTAGAACTTACCAAATGGGTTCCTGTCGAATGAGTGGCTGGGATTGAGAAGAACTTGTGGGTCCCGGTGGCCAATGGGGGTGACGGTGGGGCAGCAGTGTGTCCTGGTGGCCAAAATGGCCAAAGGTGCAATGGTTGGCCAACGGTTGGCCAAAGATTGAGCAACGCTTGACCAACGTTTGACCAACGGTTGACCACAGATTCGCCATGGAGCCAGCAACGTGTCCTGGTGGCCCAGAGGCCAATGTTGTCCTGGTTGACCAGCGGTTGACCAACGGTGGCTAACAGTTGACCGATAGTTGACCGTGAGCCAACAGTGTGCCATGGTGGTCTAGAAGGCCAATGGTTGACCAACGGTTGCCCAATGAGTGACCAATGGTTGACCAATAGTTGACCATGAAGCAGCACTGTGCCTTGATGGCCATGAACACCAATGTTTTCCTGGTTGGCCAGTGGGTCACTAGCAGTTGACTAACATTTGACCAACAGTCAACCAACACTTGACCAATAGTTGACCAATAGTTGACCAGTGGTTGACCAACAGTTGACCAACATTTTGACCAACTGTTGATCAACTGTTGACCAACTGTTGACCAACGGTTGACCAACGGTTGACCAGTGATTGACCAACAGTTGACCAACAGTTGACCAACGGTTGACCAATGATTGACCAACGGTTGACCAGTGGTCGACCAGTGGTTGACCAATGGTTGACCAATGATTGACCAATGATTGACCAACGGTTGACCAATAGTTGGCCAATGGTTGACCAACAGTTGACCAACGGTTGACCAATGGTTGACCAACAGTTGACAAACAGTTGACAAACAGTTGACCAATGGTTGCCCAATGGTTGCCCAATGGTTCACCATCAGTTGACTAACACTTGACCAACAGATGGCCAATGGTTGACCAACAGTTGACCAACAGTTGAGCAATAGCTGTCCACAAGCCAGCAGCGTGCCCCGTTGGCTAAGAAGGCTACTGGTTCCCTGGTGGGCACATCACAGAGTGTGGCCAGCAGGAGAGAGTGAAGGAGGAGAAGAGAAAGGAGGGAAGGGGGAAAAGAAAAAAGGGGAAAGGAGGAAAAGAGAAATGGGGGAAGGAAGAAAAAGGGAAGGGGGGAAGGAGGAAAAGGGGAAGCGGAAAGAAGGAGGAAAGGGGAAAGGGAAGGAAGGAGGAAAGGGAAAGGAAAGGAAGGAGGAAAGGGGAAGGGAAAGGAAGGAGGAAAGGGGAAGGGGAGAGGTGCTCCCCACTCTGCTCTGCACTGGGGAACCACATCTGGAACACTGGGCCACATTTCCATCCACACTCGCATCGGATCCATGGAAGCACCCCCTCTGCACACAGCTGTTATTTGAGACCGCCGCGTGGTTCTGCTGAGAGCCTGCTTTGCATACGCTGTGCTGCGATTATGAATATTTAAACACTTCCATCTAGTTAAATTTCTGCCTCATTTACATACATTGGCATACTGCTTAATATAATGCACATGGGGAAGAGGGTGCACGTTGCATTTTTAATTTCCCCTTCGAGAGGAATTGATTTTACGAGTGCCGAAAAGCTTTTTTTTCCTACAGGAAAACAACTTGTTGGAGGTGGGGGGAGGGGGGGTGTTAATTAACTGTTTGATGGGAAGAGCTGGCAGAACTTAAACCCTGACTTCACCTTCCTCTCCTGTGCTCCTTTTGATGATTCGGCTGCAGAAATCACACACGGCTCCAGGGCAGGGAAGGGTTTGCAGCTGACGGTGTGGATTCTGGCACATCAGATTTGCCGTATAAAACGTTTCCAGCCCTGCAAGGGGAACGTGCGTGCTGCAAAGCAACTTGTTCTATGTGTTCCCAGAACTCAGTGATTGGTGTTCCAGATGTTCCCAGAACTCGACGATTGGTATTCCAGATGTTGAACATGCAGGGAGAAGCGCACCGGGCTGCCCTTGGCTTCTGTGCTGCCAAACACACAAACTTCCATGAATCTGATCTTAATTGTGGCTTTCAGCTCTTTTTTAAAGGTTCTCTTCCCCATTGCATCGAGGGCTGAGCTCTGCTGGGTTGAACTGCAGCACGGCCATCTGCTGTGTGCTCAGCAGCTCCACGTTCCTCCTGCTCCCATCACCCACAGGAGCAAAATTCCACTGGCACAGATCTGAACTTAGGGGCACTGATAGCAGCATCTGAATTGTTCCATTTAAAGGAGAAATCTGTGGGGTGCAGGAGGCTGTGGTGATGCTCAAAGGCTGCCTGGACTTCAAGGACCCTTCCAACCCAACCATCCTGTGGTTCTGTCAGCTTTCAGGACCCTTCCAACCCAACCATCCCATGGTTCTGTGACCTTTCAGGACCCTCCAACCCAACCATCCCATGGTTCTGTGATCTTTCAGGACCCTTCCAATCCAACCATTCCATGGTTCTGTGACCTTTCAGGACCCTTCCAACCCAACCATCCCATGGTTCTGTCAGCTTTCAGGACCCTTCCAACCCAACCATCCCATGGTTCTGTGACCTTTCAGGACCCTTCCAACCCAACCATCCATGGTTCTGTGACCTTTCAGGACCCTTCCAACCCAACCATCCCATGGTTCTGTGACCTTTCAGGACCCTTCCAATCCAACCGTCGCATGGTTCTATGATCTTCAAGGACCCTTCCAACCCAAATATTCCATGGTTCTACGACCTTTAAAGACCCTTCGAACCCACTTTATGGGTCTATGATCTTTCAGACCCCTTCCAACCCAACCATCCATGGCTCTATGATCTTCCAACCTATTCCATGATTCCATGATCTTTAAGAACCCTTCCAACCCATCCTATGAGTTATGAACTTTAAAGACCCTTCCAATCCAATCATCCTACGATGCAGTGACCTTCAAGGACCCTTCCAACCCAGCCATTCCATGCTTCTTTGATCTTTCAGGACCCTTCCAACCCAACCAGTCTATGATTCTATGACCTTTCAGGACCCTTCCACCCAACCATCCTGCGGTTCTGTGTTCTTTCAGGACCCTTCCAACCCATCCTGTAATTCTATGATCTTTCAGGACACTTCCAATCCAATCATCCAATGGCTCTGTGCTCTTTCAGGACCCTTCCAACTATTCCTACGCCTCTCTGGTCTTTATGCCCTGCTTTCACCCACCCCACCCCGCAGTGCCATGGGCACGCTTCCAGCCATTCTCCCACTTCGAAGGGTAAATACAGCTCTATCCCAACACACATATGTGTACTTTGCAGCTCAGGCAGTGCTGCTGCGATCTGCGATGCACAGAGCTCTTCCCGTTGCATTATTCACGAGCCCTCCTAGGCACAGCAGCCAGCTGCATATTCATCAGCAATACTACATTATTCACGAAGTGTTGGCTTACACCGGGGGGAACACAATGCCAGCATGGAAGGCAAAAAGCTGGAGAGCAGAGGGCTGTGCCCTGAGACTGCAGAAAAACCATAAAAGAGAGCTGGGGGTTCTCTGTTGGGTGTTAGGAGCAATTTCTCTGCTGGGAGAGTGGTGATGCGTTGGTTGCAAGGAGGGGTGGGGGGTCCAGAGCTCCACATCCGGAGCTGCACATAAAGAACTCCACATCCAAAACTCCACATCGAGAGCTCCACATCGAGAGCTGCACACCCAGAGCTCCAAATCCAGAGCTGCACATCCAGAGCTCCAAATCCAGAGCTGCAAATCTATTGCTCCAGGTCCAGAGCTCCACAGACAGAGCTCCATATCCAGAGCTAAACATTCAGAGCTTCACATCCATTGCTCCACATCCAGAGCTCCACATCCATTGCTCCACATCCATAGCTAAACATCCAGAACTCCACATCGAGAGCTCCAAATCCAGAGCTCCATATCCAGAGCTAAACATTCAGAGCTCCACAGCCAGAGCTCCAGATCCAGACCTCCACATCCATTGCTCCAAATCCAGAGCTGCACAGCCAGAGCTCCACATCCGGAGCTCCACATTCAGAGCTCCACATCCAAAGCTCCATATCCAGAACTGTACATCCAGAGCTAAACATTCAGAGCTCCACATTCAGAGTTTCACATCCAGAACTCCAAATCCAGACCTCCACATCCAGAGCTCCAAATCCAGAGCTCCAAATCCAGAGCTGCACATCTATTGCTCCAAGTCCAGAGCTCCACAGACAGAGCTCCATATCCAGAGCTGCACATCTATTGCTCCAGGTCCAGAGCTCCACATCCATTGTTCCACATCCAGAGCTCCAAATACAGAGCTCCACATCGAGGGCTCCACATCCAGAGCTAAACATCCAGGACTCCACATAGAGAGCTCCAAATCCAGACCTCCACATCCAGAGCTCCACATCCAGAGCTGCACATCCATTGTTCCACATCCAGAGCTGCACATCCAGAGCTCCACAGCCAGAGCTCCAAATCCAGAGCTGCACATCCAGAGCTCCACATCCAGAGCTCCAAATCCAGAGCTGCACATCTATTGCTCCAGTTCCAGAGCTCCACAGACAGAGCTCCAAATCCAGAGCTGCACATCCAGAGTTGTACATCCAGAGCTAAACATTCAGAGCTCCACATTCAGAGTTCCACATCCAGAACTCCAAATCCAGAGCTGCAAATCTATTGCTCCAGGTCCAGAGCTCCACAGACAGAGCTCCATATCCAGAGCTCCACATCGAGGGCTCCACATCCAGAGCTAAACATCCAGAACTCCACATAGAGAGTTCCAAATCCAGACCTCCACAGCCAGAGCTCCAAATCCAGAGTTCCACATCCAGAGCTGCACATCCAGAGCTCTGCTGGTTGGATTGGAAGGGTCCTGCAAGGTCACAGAACCATGGGATGTTTGGGTTCGAAGGGTCCTTAAAGCTCTCGACCACTCCGTACCCCATCGTGGAATGGGTTGGAAGTTTGTTGTTTTGTTTTTAGGGTTTTTTGTTTGTTTGTTTTGTTTTAATTAGGGCTGTGCTGGGTGGGGCTGTGAAGGAAATGATGGCGTTCAGCACAGCACCATGGGGAGCCGCAGTGGGATGGGGGCAGCAAAATATCCCCCCCCCAGCGACTCGCAGGCCTCACCTCTCCCTCACAAATCATTCCTGGGCCACACATCCCCCTCCCCCCCACCAAAGACCCCTGGGCCACCCTCCATTGACCCCCTCCCACCCCACACGCCCCCTCAGACCCCCCCTAGAGCCCTTCACTACTGCAGTCCTTACATGCTGCCCCCCCCCAAAGCCCTGAGTGGGCCCCCCCCACTGCTCTACGATCCCCTTCGCCCACCTGCCGCCCCCCATCTCTGAATCCGGCACTCCCCCCTCCCTCCGTCTTTAGGGCTGCGGCCCCTTTAAGAGCGCTCGGCCCCGCCCCCTCTGCGTGATGACGCAGCGCCGTGCGTGCGGCGCCCACTTCCGGCCCGCCGCCCGCCGCAGTGACAGGCAGCAGTCAGAGCGCGGCGCGGGCACAGCGGGACCGCCGCCCCCCGCCGCCGCCATGAACGGCAAAGGCAAGCACCGCGCCGCGCCCGGGGCAACTCCGGGGGTCACGCCGCGCCGCCGCTGTCACCACCCGGGGGTCGTCTTTTAAGGGGGTCGCGGCGCCTTTAAGGGCCGCGCCGCAGCAGCGGATCGGACCAATAGGAGCGACGCTACGGGGGGCGGGCGCGCGTGTTGCCATGGCGACGGGCGGCTCGGCCGGGGTTTAACCCTGTGTGCGCCGCGGGGGACCGCTTGGGGGGGAATCCCCGATGACGTCACGAGGGGCTGCGTTCAACGCCAGGGGGGAGGGGCGGAGCGGAGACCCCACCGGATGAGGAAGGGGGGGGTGGGCCGTGGGGGGGTAAGGTGAGGAACTGGGGGGGGTTCTCTCTTTGCGGGGAGGTTGACAGGGACGGGGGGCGTTGGGGAGCCCCTCCTAGGGGACGGGAGATGTGGGGGGGGGCGTGGAGGAGCGGTCATTCCCTCCTCCAGTACTGGGATTGGGGGGGGGGGGGGCAGCTATATCCAATGTCAGGGGGTGAATGGGAAGGGGAGACCCCCAGAGGGGCAATGGGGGTTCGAACCCCATGGCACGGGGAAAGCACCCCCCAGTACAGGGGGTCACCAATGCATATTGCGGGGAATTGGACCCCAATGAGGCAGGGTAGGAAGCGACCCCCACCCTCCCTCCCACTTCCCACCCCCTCCCACCTCCCACCCCCCAAAACAAAGGGGTCAGAGCTTCCCCTCCCCCATGGCACTGCTCCCCATGTTCTGCCCCATAGCCCAGCGTGGCACCGGGGAGACCCTGGGGCTCAGCACCCACGGACCGGGGGGGCCCCCCTGCTTTGCTCTGGATCTGCTATAACCCTGCAACCCCCCCTGCTTCCTTCCCCCCACCCCATGTGCCCCAACCCCGGTCCGGAATCAGCTGCAGCATTCCCAGCAGCTGCCCTCATCGCTGAGATTTCATCACATTTCTTCACCAGACTTCCCCTTTCCCCATCTCCCTCCATCCGGCGCAGCACCGAAACTCCAAAACTCCACTTTCCCGTGGCCAGAACCCTCCCAGCCTCCCCAGTGGGGATTTGGGGGCTGTGCGTGGGTCGGGCTGTGACCTCCTCTCTCCCCCCATAGGGCAGTACCCCACGCAGCCCTCCTACCCCGTGCAGAGCGCTGCCAACCCCCCCGTGTACCCACAGACTGTGCCCCTCCCGCAGCCCCCGCCATACACCGACGCTCCTCCTGCGTACTCCGAGGTGAGCATAGTTTATTTGCTTCTGGAATAATAAGAATTAAAAGCAAAAGCAAACAGACAGCACAACAGCAATTCTGGGTACGCTGAGAAATGCATTTCCTCTCTGCCTGGAGGACTTTTTGCTGCCCCGGTCGCTCCCCCTTAATCTCTCCGTGAGAACTGAAGTCTGAGCACTTTTTTTTTTTGGAGCAGAGGTGGCACAGAGCCCCTGGGTGCAGAAAAAACAACAGGGTGGGGGGAAGGGGGGGGGGAAATGTCATAAGAATCAGGGTGGGGGATGGCAGAGCAGGAGGGTGAAAGTCCACCTTGAGGCTGAGGAAGCAGATGGGTGTGTGGGGCCATAAAACCTGGAATAACGCCCTGCCTCGTGGCTCTGTGCAGCTCTACCGTCCCAGCTTCGTCCCTCTGGGGGCTGCCACCGTCCCCACCATGTCGGCAGCGTATCCGGGTGCATCTGTCTTCCTGCCCGTGGCCCAATCCGTGGCCGTGGGGCCCATCGGTTCCTCCGTCCCCATGGCGTATTACCCCGTGGGACCCGTCTATCCCCCGGGCTCCACCGTGCTGGTGGAAGGTGGCTTTGATGCTGGAGCGAGGTTTGGGGCTGGAGGCACCGCCAGCATCCCTGTGAGTACAGACTGACCCCAAAACCCCGCGGGGAGGAGACGTGCCTTGATTTCTGAGCTGGGAGGTGGGAGGGTGGGGGTCACAAAACCGCAGCTGCAGGCTGACTGTACCCTCGGCTGCATCAACAGACTGGGGGCAATGGGGCAGGGAGGGGGTCGTCCCCCTCTGCAGTGGGGCAGGGAGGGGGGTCGTCCCCCCCTGAATGGGGCAGGGAGGGGGTCGTCCTCCCCTGCAGTGGGGCAGGGAGGAGTTTGTCCCCCTCTGCAGTGGGGCAGGGAGGGGGGTCGCCCCCCCCTGAATGGGGCAGGGAGAGGGGTCGTCCTCCCCTGCAGTGGGGCAGGGAGGGGGTTTGTCCCCCTCTGCAGTGGGTCAGGGAGGGGGTTTGTCCCCCTCTGCAGTGGGGCAGGGAGGGGGGTTGTGCCCCTCTGCAGTGGGGCAGGGAGGGGGTCGTCCTCCTCTGCAGTGGGGCAGGGAGGGGGGTCATGCCCCTCCTGCAGTGGGGCAGGGAGGGGGGTCGTCTCCCTCTGCAGTGGGGCAAGGAGGGGGGTCGTCCCCCCCTGAATGGGGCAGGGAGGGGGGTTGTCCTCCTCTGCAGTGGGACAGGGAGGGGTCGTCCCCCTCTGCTCTGCCCTGGTGAGGTCTCATCAGTGCTGCCCTCACATCTGCCCCCCCCCAGCTCAGAAGGATGGGGTGGGGGGGCTCTGAGCACCTTTCCAACCCACTCATCCTATGGTTGGTCACCTCCCCCTGCCTCTCCCCATGCCCCCATCCCCCGTCCCAACGCATCTGGGGATGTTCTCCCACCCCTTGGTTCTGAGCCCCCCCCTCACCATGCTCTGTGTTTTGCAGCCCCCCCCTCCCGGCTGCCCCCCCAACGCAGCACAGCTGGCCGTCATGCAGGGAGCCAACGTGCTGGTGACGCAGAGGAAGGGCAACTTCTTCCTGGGAGGTTCAGACGGTGGCTACACTATCTGGTGAAGAAGGAAAGGGGGTGGGTGGTGGTGATGGTGGTAGTGGTGTTGTGGGGGGGGGGGGGGAGGGGGGGGGTTTAGGGTTAGGGGGTGGGGGGGGCTACGTGTGTGTAAGGAACGGCGTCACGTACCGTCAGCACTTCTCACCATGTAACTGCTTCAGTCCTGTATTAACCTGAGGTCGCAGAGCCGAGGTGTCTTCCTGCTCCTGAACCCCACCACGGTCGCCATCCCTCCATTGGGGTTTGAGGGGGGGGGGGGGGGAGTGGGGGGGCTCAGCACCGCTGCCTCTTCTTTCATCCCGGGGGTTTTTGGTTGGTTTTTTTTTTTGGGGGGGGGTTGGGGCACACGGAGGGGGTGGGGAGCGGAGCACTGAGACCTGCAGCTCGCAGAGCAGAGGTGCAGTGCATCCTTCGCCCAACTCCCTCTGCGGACCCCCCCATCCCTCCCACCCCCCCCCCCCCGTGGGATCCCAGACCCCTCCAAGTACGCTTGGATTTCTTTGCACATGTAGGTCTAATCAAAGCCGTGCTTTGGTGCCAGAAACACGATGCAACTCATGTCGGAACATTTCATTCGATGCTAACTCTGCTTTTAGATGATGCTTAATAAGCAGGTTTTCCCCCCCTTTATTCCCCCCTTATTCCCCCCTATTTTCCCCCTATTTTCCCCCTATTTCCCCCCTATTTCTCCCCTTATTTCCCCCCTTTATTCCCCCCTTATTCCCCCTTATTCCCCCTTATTCCCCCTTATTCCCCCCTTATTCCCCTTATTCCCCCCTTATTCCCCCCTTATTCCCCCCTTATTCCTCCTTATTCCCCCTTATTCCCCCTATTCCCCCTTATTTCCCCCCTCATTTCCCCCCGTATTCCCCCTTTATTCCCCCCTTATTCCCCCTTGTTTCCCCCCTTGTTTCCCCCCTTATTCCCCCTTATTCCCCCTTATTCCCCCCCTTATTCCCCCCCTTATTCCCCCCCTTATTCCCCCCCTTATTCCCCCCTTATTCCCCCCTTATTCCCCCCTTATTCCCCCTTATTTCCCCCCCTTATTTCCCCCCCTTATTCCCCCCTTATTCCCCCTTATTTCCCCCCCTTATTTCCCCCCCTTATTTCCCCCCCTTATTTCCCCCCTTATTTCCCCCCTTATTCCCCCCTATTCCCCCTTATTCCCCCTTATTCCCCCCTTATTTCCCCCTTTTCTCCCCCCTTCCCCCTTTTCTCCCCCCTTCCCCCTTTATTCCCCCCTTCCCCGTATCCCCCCCCGTTGTATCTCCCCCCTTATCCCCCCCCTTTATTCCTTCCCTTATTCCCCCCCCTTTATTCTCCTCCTCCCCTTCCCCCCCTCCTGTTTTTTTCCCCCTGTTCTTCTTTGCCCCCTCCCCCCTTTTTTTCCCCTCCCTTTTTCAACTCCTGACCCCCCCCCCATCCCACTGTTGTCAAACAGGGGCTGCCCCCCCCCCCCCATCCCCACACAGCGTCCCCCCCCCCAACAGCAGCGTGAGGGCTGTGGGTCATCATAGGAACACACACTGCAGAACAGCCGGGGGGGTGCGATGGAGTCACAGTAGGGTGATGAAGAACATTTCAGGGATCCTCAATGTTTCCTTTGTCGTCGTCGTCGTCGTCGTTTTACGAAGGAAAACAAACAAACAAACAAACAAAGGATCAGAATTCAGATCTGTGTTATCAGGAGGTTTCGGTTGGGTGTAAAATCCGCGTCCCTCTGTGTTGTGTTCAGCCATCGACCGACTGTTAAAGGAAGATCCGCGTTCCGTCTCTCTCTGTATTCACTGTGGTGCACTTAACTTGTGGATTTTTTTTTTTTTATACTAAAAAAAAAAAAAAAAAAAGAAAAAAGAAGAAGAAGAAACGAGAAAAAAAAAAAAAAAAGAAGTAGAATAAAGACTTATTTTGAAAATTTGAATGCGGGAGCACGTTTGCATCACTTCTTCCCCCCCCCCCCCCCCAACCCCTCGTGGCTTCCATCCATCGCTGTTTTTTGCTGTAGCATTGCTGCAGCTCTTCCCCTTTGCTGCCAGTTTTGCAAACTTTCTCCTCCTTTGGCTTCAGTTTGGGGCGTGATGTGAAGGGGGGAAGTTTGCTGATGGCATCAAGCTGAGCGGTGCGGTGGGAGGAAGGGATGCCATCAGAGGGACCTCGGGAGGCTGGAAAGGTGGGCTGGGTGAACCTGATGAGGTTCAACACGGCACAGTGCGAGGTTTGGCACTGGGGCCGGAGGAATGGCAGGCATCCATACGGACTGGGAGGAGCGGGCCTTGAGAGCAGCCCTGCAGAAAAGGACCTGGGGGTCCTGGGGGGTGAAAAGCTGAACACAGCCAGCAGTGTGTCCTTGCGGCTCGGGAAGCGAATGGGATCCTGGGCTCCAGCAGCACAGGGGTGGCCAGCAGGGACAGGGAGCTGATCGTCCCCCTCTGCTCTGCTCTCGTGAGGCCCCATCTGCAGCACTGCGTCCAGGGCTGGAGCCCCCAGGACAAGAAAGGCAGGGAGCTGCTGGAGAGGGGCCAGAGGAGCCACGAAGATGAGCAGGGCTGCAGCACCTCCCTATGGAGACAGGCTGAGGGAGCTGGGCTTGTGCAGCCTGCAGAAAAGAAGGCTGCGGGGTGAATCATTGCAGCCTTCAGCACCTCAAGGGAGCCTGCAGACAGGAGGGGAGTCAGCTCTTGGGAAGGGGAGAGAAGTGCAGGACGAGGGGAATGGTTGGAATTGAGGGAGGGCGGATTTCAGTTGGGTGTCAGGGGGAAGTTGTTTGCTGTGAGAGCGGTGAGGTGCTGGAACAGCTGCCCAGAGAGGCTGTGGATGCCCCGTCCATCCCTGAGGTGTTGGAGGCCAGGTTGGATGGGGCCCTGGGCAGCCTGGGCTGGCATTAAATGAGGAGGTTGGTGGCCCTGCATGGCACAGGGGTTGGAGCTTCGTGATCCTTGAGGTCCCTTCCAACCCAACCATCCTGTGATTCGCCTCCCAATCAGCCATGCTAATGAGCCCGCCATGCTAATGACCCTGCTGCTAAACCCAGAGCAGAATCGCTCGATTGTGTGGCGAGATAAGGCAAAACAACAGCAATTCTTGGAGCGTTTGTCACTGGGTTGTATTGAAGGCACCCAAGGGAGGGGATGGGGTGCGGAGCTGCAGGCAGGCAGCAGCATGCCTGGCCTTCACCTTCCTCTGCCTTAATTAATAAATTACAGAGAAAAAGAAAAGAAAAGCTGCCAGAGACCAGACTCCGGGTGGTTCAGGCGACGTGAAGATGGACCCTATATGAAATATTCCTCTTTCTCCTTGGATGGGTCATCCTCCATCTGCACGGCCGCGTCCTCCTCGGCCACCGGCTGCTCGTAGGTGAGGTAGCTGCCCTTGTTTCTGTACAGGTAGATGACGATGACCACCAGCACCGTCAGCAGGGTGAGGAACACCAGCGTGATGACCACTGATGGGAGGAGAGGAGCGGTGTTCAGCCCCACGCAGTGTATGGGGAGCACTGGGGGTGGTGGGCAGCCCCTACCTGCGATGACGGCAGTGTTGGCTGCTTCGTGGGGAGCTGGGGGGTGAGATTTCTTCAGCCCCGGCGTTGTCAGCTCTTCTCATGGAATGGCAGAATGGTGTTGGATGAGACCTCTGAGATCGCCCCCTCCCACCCAAATGCATCCCCACATCCCTGCAGCTCTGTGATTCTCCCCTCCCCCCCTTTCAGTGGGGATGGTGACCCCTTCTCCTGCCAACTGCCGACCCACCCCACCGTGCCCACTCATCATTCAGATGGGACAACACCTCCAAGGTCAAATCTGACCCCAACCCATCCCACCACGTCTGCTCGTGGAGTCATTCAGCTCGTGGAGTCGTTAAGGTTGGAGAAGACCTCTAACAAAGCACAGACCCCAATGCTCAGCCCCTGCCCCAAGTCTTACCTGGGGGGAGCGTGGGCAGAGCCCCCTCCATGGCATCGGCGTGGGTGAGCTCGGGCTCAGGGCTCCTTCACAACTGTGGAGAGAAGGAAGGGACGTGGTTAATGCTGCCATGCAGTGGGACGGGAGGGGAGCAGCGGGCATCTGGGGAAAGCATCCACATTTCGCCTTTTGCTCTGCAAGGTGAAGTCCTGCGGGGCTGCAACACCACCTTCACCCCCACACCCTGGCAGAGCCTTGCAAACCGCACACCAGGAGCTGCTGCAGCCCCAGCCGCTCATCAGAGCTCCTTGCCATGCACCAACCCCATCCCACCGACCACCTCTGCAACCCCGAAAGCGGAGCTGCGCTGCTGCAGCCCGAGGGCAGCGACTCCTGCACCGGACACGAGTGACTCAGCGCTCTGCAAAGAGGCACCGCTAGATGTCAGGAGCAAATGCATCTCCCCCCAAAAAAGAAAATCGATCAATAAGAAGAGCGAACTGAGCTGCAGGAGGAGCGGGGCGGGCACGGCTCACCACGCCGACTGGGTTTGCAAAGCAAACGGAGCAGCGCTGGCGTTGCTGGCCCCGCTGTGACTCGGAGCTGCTCGGCTCGCTGCTCCCCGCAGCGCTTTGCGTTCCCCGCTCGCAGGGTGCAGCCGTCGGGGCTGCAGGAATTCGGCTCAGCCCCTGCGCTGCTGTGTGCGTGCGCTGTGCTCGCACCGTTCCCATTCCAGCAGCCCCCGCCGCGCTGTGTGCGTGCACCATGCCCGCCCCATTCCCGTTCCCATTCCCATTCCCATTCCCGTTCCCATTCCCGTTCCCATTCCCGTTCCCATTCCATTCCCAGTCCCTCAGCACCTGTGCCTCTGTGCACACATTTCCATTCCCATTCATTTCCCATTCCCATTCCCATTCTATTCCCATTCTCATACTCTCAACTCCTGCCTCACTGTGTGCACAGAACATTTTCACCCCATTCCCATTCCCATTCCCATTCCCATTCCAATTCCTCTCCCAATTCCCTCAGCCCCTACCCTGCTGTGTGCAGGCACCGTGCCCACTCCATTCCCATTCCATTCCCATTCCCATTCCCATTCCCATTCCCATTCCCATTCCCATTCTCATACTCTCAACTCCTGCCTCACTGTGTGCACAGAACATTTTCACCCCATTCCCATTTCCATTCCCATTCCAGTTCCTCTCCCAGTTCCCTCAGCCCCTACCCCACTGTGTGCAGGCACCGTGCCCACTCCATTCCCATTCCTTTCCCATTCCCATTCCCATTCCCATTCCCATTCCCATTCCATTCCCATTCTCATACTCTCAGCTCCTGCCTCACTGTGTGCACAGAACATTTTCACCCCATTCCCATTTCCATTCCCATTCCAATTCCTCTCCCAATTCCCTCAGCCCCTATCCCACTGTGTGCAGGCACTGTGCCCACTCCATTCCCATTCCTTTCCCATTCCCATTCCCATTCCCATTCTATCAGCCCCTGCCCCTATGGGTGCATGCATCATGCCCAGCCCATTCTCATTCCCATTCCCATTCCCTCAGCCCCTGCCCCACTGCATGTATGCTCCATGCCTGCTCCATTCCCAATCTATCAGCCCATCCCTCTGTGCACATAACATCCCCACTGCATTTCCATTCCCATTCCATTTCCATCCTCATTCCCATTCCCTCACAGTTCCCGCCCCACTGTGTGCACAAAACATCCCCACTTCATTCCCATTCCCACTCCATTCCCATTCTCATTCCCCTTCCCTCAGCCCTTACCCTGCTGTGTGCAGGCACCGTGCCCACCCCATTCCCATTCCTATTCCCATTCCCATTCCCAGCAGCCAAACCCTATTTTACCAGGACCCCCCCCAAGGCCCAACCCATTCCCCCCCAAGGCTGCAGCGCAGCACCGGCCGGTCCGGATGGCGACAAACCAGTGCTAAACCAGTTTGTGGGGCACAAGGCAGCCGGTCCTGCAGGCGCTGCACAGCTCTGCACTGAGCACCGTGTGGGGCAGAGGTGTGGGGCTGACTGCAGGGAATGTGCTGCAGAGCTGGGAGTGCTCATGGGATGGGAAATGCTCTCTTGTTTGCACTGCTGGGTGCAAAGGGGGTGGGGGGAGGGCTCTCTGGGTGAGGGTTTGTTATGGACGCAGCGTTGCTCTTTAGTCCCTGTAACCTCCCTGGAGCCCTTGAGTGGTTCCTGCGGTGCAGCCATCCCAAAAACTCAGCGCAGGGGATGCGTGGCACCATCCCACCCCCAAACCCAGGGGATGGGCCCACGACCCCACTGCGTTCTGCTCCATCTCATGGGATTCCCCCTCTCCTGACTCAGCGTTTGCTCTGCCTTCTGCAGGGCTGAGTTCCACCTGAGCTTCTCCATGAGCAAAACTCCATGCACTCGATACCCAACACCCCATACCCAACACCCTACACCCCATACCCAACACCCAACACCCTACACCCAACACCCTACAACCCATACCCAACACCCAACACCCTACACCCCATACCCACCAGCCCATACCCACCAGCCCGTACCCAAAACCTCATGCACTACACTAAACACCCAACACCCCATACCCAGCACCCCACACCTAACACCCAACACCCCAAACCCAACACTCCATATCCAGCACTATAGCATGACACTAAACACCCAACATCCCATACCCAGCACCCCATATACAACACCCCATACCTAACACTCCATACCCAACACCCCATATCCAACACCATACACCCACCACCCCATACCCATCACTCCATTCCCATCACCCTATACCCAACACCCTACACCAAACACCCAACACCCAGCACCCCATACCCAAAACCCATACACCCACCACCCCAAAACCACCACCCCACACCCACCACCCCACATCTAACACTCCATACCCACCACCCCACACCCACCACCCCACACCCACCACCCCACATCTAACACTCCATACCCAACACCATGCACCCACCACTCCATACCCACCACCCCATTCCCACCGTCCCATTCTCACCACCCCACACCCCACACCCATCACCCCAAGCACAAATCACACCCCAAATCCCCCCCACTCCCCCATACCCGTGCCGGCTGTGTGGGGCTGCAGGCACCATGTGCTGCTCCTTGCAGTGCAGCGCAGTGTAATGCAGTGCAGTGCAGCGTTGGCCTCGCCCGGGCGTTCCCTTCCTGCCTCACCTTTCCAGTTCCACTGCCCCTGATGATGACAGAGCTGCAATTCCTCCTGCTTAACCCTTTGCTGGTGCAGGATGGGGCATCCTGCAGCAGCACGGCCCGTGCAGCAAAGTGCATTGCACACCTGTGCAGCCCGTAGGGAGGTGGGGCACAAATCCCATTTATGAACCTGTCTGTAAGACCCACAGGAGCTGCCCCATGGGGAACCCCGAAGCTGCACCTTTGCAGCACAGAGGTTTGCATGGGATGCTCCAGCAGCATGCAATGCCAGCTGCAATGCAAAGCCCCCGGATTTGGTGCTGGGGATGGAGCTGTTGTGCACCCCATATCTGTACCTTTGCAGCACAGAGGTTGCTCCAGCAGTGTGCAATGCCTGCTCAAAGCAAACCCCAGATTTGGTGCTGGGGATGGAGCTGCAGTGCACCCCAAAACTGCACCTTTGCAGCACAGAGGTTTGCATGGGATGCTCCAGCAGTGTGCAATGCCAGCTGCAATGCAAACCCCAGATTTTGTTCTGTGGATGGAACTGCAGTGCACCCCAAAACTGCACCTTTGCAACACAGAGGTTTGCATGGGGTGCTCCATCTGTATGCATCAGCAACACCTGCTGCAATGCAAAGCCCCCAGATTTGGTGCTGGGGTTGAAGCTGTAATGTACCTCAATGTCACGACTTTGCAGCACAGTGAGTTTGCACAGGTGCTCCAGCAGTGTGCAATGCCAGCTGCAATGCAAACCCCAGATTTGGTGCTGGGATGGAACTGCAGTGCACCCCGTGTTTGCACTTTTTGCAACACATTGAGTTTGCACAGGATGCTCCATCTGTATGCAACGCCTGCTGCAATGCAAGACCCCCAGATTTGGTGCTGGGGTTGAAGCTGTAGTGCACCCCAAGACTGCATCTTTGCAGCACAGTGAGTTTGCATGAGATGCTCCAGCAGTGTGCAATGCCAGCTGCAATGCAAACCCCAGATTTGGTGCTAGGAATGGAGCTGTTGTGCACCCCAATGCTGCACATTTGCAGCACAAAGTTTTGCATGAGATACTCCGTCTGTATGCAATGCCTGCTGCAATGCAACCCCCCAGACTTGGTGCTGGGGATGGAACTGAGAAAATCCAGAAAATCCGACCTCCTCTCTCAGTGCATTTCCAGGTGCTGGCGCTGCCCTCTGCCTTTATTTCAGCACTGTGTTGTGAAGCACATTCCGGTTACGCGCAGTGATCTGCAGGCAGTCCCATAAAGCTGCTCCCCCTTCACTGCCTGCACTGCTCTGGGCGTGGGGGCCACAGAGTGGGGGTCACAGTGGGGTGAGGGATTCGCTGGTGTCCTGGGGGGGGTCACAGCTCACGTCCTGCTCCAGTGGTTCGGGTGTGCCTTGCTCATGGGGCCCTGCATCCGACCCCACCTGTGGGGATAGCAGCGATGCGTGGGGTGGGGGCTCATACCCTGCTCCCCTCACTCTTCCCCCCACCCCCCTGAAACCCCATCTCCTTGCATAACCCTCACTCTTCCTCCCACCCCCCTATAAACCCCATCTCCTGACCCTCCCATCCCCAAATCCTTGAATCCAGCTGGGGCTCATTCCCCCCCTCCCCCATCCCCATGTCCCTGCACCATGGACCCTCCAGGCCCTGTGTCCTTGAATCAGACTGGACCTATCCCCAGACCCCCATCCCTGCACAAAGCTGGGGCTCATTTACAGACCCCCCCACCCTCCATCTCCTCTATGGGGGCTCTGAGAACCCCAGGGCATCACCCCACGTCCCTCCATGGGGTGCAGACCCCAGCACAGCCCTCTGCCTTCCAAACCCTCCCCCTGGTGCCCTGACCTGGGCTTTGCTCACCTCTGGGGACACATCCGTCCCCTCCACGCTCTCCTCTGATCCCTCGGGGGGTGGACCCTCCCCTGCCCCCTCCACGGGGCTGGTCTCACTGTCGATGCTGTCCCCACCATCAGTGCCATCGCTGCCCTCCGGAGCAGCACCGGTGGCCGCAGCGATGGCCTCGGAGAGGATCATGGAAGCCATGGATGCAGCGATGCCCTCCACTCCCCCCCCGGCACCCTCCTCTGTTTTGGGGTGTTCAGGGCACTCACTGCCCGCGGACACCTCCATCTCTTTGGGGCTGAGGTCGATCTCATGACTCTCCTCGCTGCACTCCGACTCGGACGCGGACCCCACACTCGCGGGTGAGGCTGGAGGGGGTCCAGGCATGGGGACACCCGGCTCAGCTGGACCCGGTGCTGCGGGGCCATTGGGGACATCCTCAGTGGCATCGCTGCCCACACCAGGGGTCGTTGGTGTTTGCTCTGCTCCTGATGAGGGGTCCCAGTTGGGTGCCTTCTCTGGGCAAGGGTAGACGGCTGGGGGGCTGACGGGGGCCGAGATGAGCAGCGAGCGGCGGTTGCTGCGTAGGGGAATGACAGATTGGGTTCAGTTCCTGTGAGACCCTAAATGCAGCTGAACACTGCTCTGGGGTTGTGGTGACACCATGTCTCCAGCCCAAATTGCATCCACGACCCAAATTCATCCCTAGGCATCACATTAGCTTGGAGGGGCACCAAAGCCAAAGGCTCCAATTCATCACCCAACACTGAGATGTGCTCAGCCCCTATTCAGCTCTATAGCACCCAACACCAGGAGAGGATCAGCCCCTATTCAGCCCTATAGCACCCAACACCAGGAGAGGATCAGCCCCAATACAGCCCTATAGCACCCAACACCAGGAGAGAATCAGCCCCAATTCAGCCCTATAGCACCCAACACCAGGAGAAGATCAGCCCCAATACAGCCCTACAGCACCCAACACCAGGAGAGGATCAGCCCCTATTCAGCCCTATAGCACCCAACACCAGGAGAGGATCAGCCCCAATTCAGCCCTATAGCACCCAACACCAGGAGATGATCAGCCCCAATTCAGCCCTATGGCACCCAACACCAGGAGAGGATCAGCCCCAATTCAGCCCTACAGCACCCAACACCAGGAGAGGATCAGCCCCAATTCAGCCCTATAGCACCCAACACCAGGAGATGATCAGCCCCAATTCAGCCCTATAGCACCCAACACCAGGAGAGGATCAGCCCCAATTCAGCCCTATAGCACCCAACACCAGGAGATGATCAGCCCCAATTCAGCCCTATAGCACCCAACACCAGGAGATGATGAGCCCCTATTCAGCCCTATAGCACCCAACACCAGGAGAGGATCAGCCCCAATTCAGCCCTATAGCACCCAACACAAGGAGATGATCAGCCCCAATTCAGCCCTACAGCACCCAACATCTCAGTGCATCTGCATTCAGCTCCATTTCATCTCCACATCACTGAAAGTTGGGAGGTACTCAGTCCCAATTCATCACCCAACACTAAGATGTCCTCAGCCCCAGTTCAACCCTACAGAACCCAACATAAGGAAGTGCTCAGCCCCACTTTATCACCCAGCACTGGGAGGTGCTCTGTCCCAGTTCGACCCTACAGCACCCAACACCAGAAGGTGCTAAAATTCAACCCTTTAACACCCAATACTGAGTGGCATTCAGCACCGGTCCATCACCCAACATCAGGAGGTGCTCAGCCCCAGTTCAACCCTATAACACCCAATGCTGGGAGATGCTCAGCCCCAATTCAACCTATAGCACCCAATGTCTAGACACGCTCAGCTCCAACTCATCTCTACAGCACCCAGTGTTGGGAGGTGCTCATCCCTATAATACTCAATTCTGGGAGGTGCTCAGCCTCAGTTCATCCTTCTACCACCCAACAACAAGAGATGCTCAGCCTCAGTTCAACCCTGAAGCCTTCAGCATCAGGAGGTGCTGCAATTCAGCCCTGTAACACCCAATACTGGGAGGTATTCAGCCCCAGTTCATCACCCAACGTCAGCAGGTGCTCAGCCCCAATTCATCCCCACAGCACCCAATGTCAGGAGGTGCACAGCACCCAACACCGGGAGGTGCTCATCCATCCCCATTGGTCACAGGCAGAAATAGAGGAAGACATTACATCCACCCACTTTTTGGGGGAGGGGGCTCTGGGGCACCGTGGGACCCCCCATTACCTGGAGACACCTTTGATGATGAAGACTTTGCTGGAGTGCTGCTTGTCAAGTTTCCCCATCACCTCGTAGAGGTCGCGGTTGAGCTGCGTGGGGGGAGAGAAACTCATCAGAGCCCCCTGGGACACCCATGGGTGGGGCTGCGTCCCACAAAAGGCAAATTTGGGTTAAAAAGAGGTCATATTGAGGCCGGAAAGCACCAGCTACGAGGAAATGGCTTCTCCCATCCTTCCTCTCTCTGATGCCTTTTGGGGGTGTATTTGATCCCCACGGAAGAAGCAAAACTCCAAAACTCTTTCCATTTTTTTTTTTTTCCCCCCACCATTGAAACGATGGATAAAAAGATTTTTTTTTTCATCCCAAAACGTGGTGGTGAAGCAGCACTGCTCACTGCTGACAGCAGCACCGGAGGCCATGTAAATCCCCATAAACCCCAGAGAGCGGCACAGCACCAGCAGAACGGGGAGGGGGGGGGGAGGGGGTGTCTGTAAGGGGGCTTTGGGGTCCCACCTTGCTCATCTCTTTGTAGAAGATGTCACGCAGGTTGGAGATGTTCTGGAAGATGGTGACGTAGCAGGCAATGCGGCTGCAGGGAGAAATGGGGCACGAGGAGGAGGGGGCCGGAGGGGTGCAGCCCTTGACCCCCATCCTTGGGGAGGGGGTAAATGGGGGGGCATGAAAATGGGATGAATGGGGACGGCTGTTTGGGACAGCGCTGCATCCCAATGGGGTGGGTTTTGGTGTGTTTTTTTTTTTTTTCTTGGGGGGGGGGAGTTGGAATGCTGCATGTGTGTTTGCAAAGCTTTTTCAGGGGGGATTTTGGGGAGGGGGCTGCGGGTTGGGTCAGCTCAGTACCTCCCATACAGCACGGGCAGCTCCTCCCGCAGCTCCCGGTTCAGCTCCTCGAACACCGCCTGCGCTCTGTTGAACTCCTCCTCAGCCTGTGGGGGGGTCCGGAGGGGTTGTGGGGGTTAGGGGGGATGTTAGTGGGGCACAGCCCTCTCCCGGAGCAGGCTTGTACCCACCTTGGCAATCTTGGCCTCGTCCTTTTTCTTGGAGTTCTGCAGTGCTTCCAGGTGGTGCCGGGCGCTGTCGTAGTCCACCAGTTTGCGTCCGCGTTTGGCGATGCGCTCCTGAGTGGGGCAGAGGGGGCTCAGAGAGATGGAAAAGTGCCGTGCCGTGCCGTGCTGTGCAACGCTGTGCCGTGCCATGCCATGCCATGCCGTGCCATGCAATTCTGTGCCGTGCTGTGCTGTGCCACGTCATGCTATGCTGTGCCATGCCATGCCATGCCAATGGCCACGCCGTGCCTTTCTGCACTGTGCTGTGCCATGCCATGATGTCATGCTGTGCCGTGTGTCATCTGAAATCACGTGCCATGCCATGCCATTCCATACCGTGTTGTACAATGCTGTGCTGTGCCATGAAATGCCATACCATGCCATACCATGCCGTGCCGTTCCATGTCACGATATACACTGTCGTACTGTGCCATGCCAAGTCATGCTGTGCCATGCCGTGCAATGTTGCACCAGGCCATGCTGTTCCATGCTGTGCTATGCCTTTCCATGCCATGCACTGCCACACCATGCTGTGGTGTGCAATGTCATAATGTGCCATACCGTTCCATGCCATGCCGTACTGTGCTGTGCTGAGCCCTGCAATGCTGCACCATGCCTTGCCATAACATGCTGTGCCATGCCTTTTTGTGCCATGCCATGCTTTTCTGTGCCATGCCATGTCTTTCTGTGCCATGCCATGCCATATCATATCATGCCATGCCATTCCTTTCTATGCTGTACCATGCTGTGCCATGTCTTTCTGTGCCATGCCATGCCTTTTTGTGCCATGCCATGCCATATCATATCATGCCATGCCATTCCTTTCTATGCTGTACCATGCTGTGCTGAGCCCTGCAATGCTGCACCATACCATGCCATGCCATGCTGTGCCATGCCTTTTTGTGCCATGCCATGCCTTTCTGTGCCATGCCATGCCATATCATATCATGCCATGCCATTCCTTTCTATGCTGTACCATGCTGTGCCATGTCTTTCTGTGCCATGCCATGCCTTTCTGTGCCATGCCATGCCATATCGTATCATGCCATGCCATTCCTTTCTATGCTGTACCATGCTGTGCCGTGCCATGCAATGCTGCACCATACCATGCCATGCCATGCTGTGCCATGCCTTTTTGTGCCACGCCATGCCTTTCTGTGCCATGCCATGCCATATGATATCATGCCATGCCATGCCATTCCTTTCTATGCTGTACCATGCTGTGCCATGCCTTTCTGTGCCATGCCATGCCTTTCTGTGCCATGCCATGCCATATCATATCATGCCATGCCATGCCATTCCTTTCTATGCTGTACCATGCTGTGCCATGCCTTTCTGTGCCATGCCATGCCATATCATATCATGCCATGCCATTCCTTTCTATGCTGTACCATGCTGTGCCATGCCTTTTTGTGCCATGCCATGCCATATCATATCATGCCATGCCATTCCTTTCTATGCTGTACCATGCTGTGTCATGCCATGCAATGCTGCACCATGCCATGCCATGCCATGCTGTGCCGTGCCTTTTTGTGCCATGCCATGCCTTTCTGTGCCATGCCATGCCATATCATATCATGCCATGCCATGCCATGCCATTCCTTTCTATGCTGTACCATGCTGTGCCATGCCTTTCTGTGCCATGCCATGCCATATCATATCATGCTATACCATTCCTTTCTATGCTGTACCATGCTGTGCCATGCCATGCAATGCTGCACCATGCCTTGCCATACCATGCTGTGCCGTGCCTTTTTGTGCCATGCCATGCCTTTCTGTGCCATGCCATGCCATATCATGCCATGCCATGCCATTCCTTTCTATGCTGTACCATGCTGTGCCATGCCATGCAATGCTGCACCATGCCTTGCCATACCATGCTGTGCCGTGCCTTTTTGTGCCATGCCATGCCTTTCTGTGCCATGCCATGCCATGCCATATCATATCATGCCATGCCATTCCTTTCTATGCTGTACCATGCTGTGCCATGCCTTTTTGTGCCATGCCATGCCTTTCTGTGCCATGCCATGCCATATCATATCATGCCATGCCATGCCATTCCTTTCTATGCTGTACCATGCTGTGCCATGCCTTTTTGTGCCATGCCATGCCTTTCTGTGCCATGCCATGCCATATCATATCATGCCATGCCATGCCATTCCTTTCTATGCTGTACCATGCTGTGCCATGCCTTTTTGTGCCATGCCATGCCTTTCTGTGCCATGCCATGCCATATCATATCATGCCGTGCCATGCCATTCCTTTCTATGCTGTACCATGCTGTGCCATGCCTTTCTGTGCCATGCCATGCCATGCCATATCATATCATGCCATGCCATTCCTTTCTATGCTGTACCATTCTGTGCCATGCCATGCAATGCTGCACCATGCCATGCCATGCCATGCTGTGCTATGCCTTGTTGTGCCATCCCATCCCATCCTATACCATACTATGCCACGTCATGCCATGTTGTGCCATACCACACGTTACCATACCACGCCATGCCCTGCCACACCACAGCATCCCATCTCATCCCATCCCATCTCACACCATCCCACCCCATCCCATGCCGTGCCACGCCACTCCACGCCACACAATCACACCCCACATGCCTTAATGTCCCCAAACTGAGCCAGGTAGTTCTCCATCAGGCGCAGCGCCTGGTCGCCCAGCTTCGCCTCATAGTCTTCCCACAGCAAGTCGTTGCTCTACAGGAGGGAAGGGGATGGAAATCGGGGACGTGCCGGGCTCTGTCCCCGTGGACTCATCTCCGTGACCCCAACCCTCAGGGGACAGCAGTGCTCACGTCTGCGATGGCCTTCAGCTCCACGTGCCCGTCCCATTCGCTGCTGTAGATCTCCTGCAGCGTTTCGCTCACTTTTCGTGAGCTCTCATGCATCACTGCAGGGATGGGGGGGTTGCAAAATTTGGGATGCGTGGTGAGGAAATGCAGCACAGGGCCTGACAACCCCCCACCCTTCCACCCCCCGCCGAATGCTCTGTGCTTCACTGCCCAGGGTGTGCAAAAGGGGCATTGCTCTGTACCTTTCACTGCGCCAACAAAAGCCTTCAGGTCTTTGTAGAGTTTGTTGCCTTCATTCTGTAAAGCAATTGTATTGAGGGGGGGGGGGTGAAGGGGGCAGGTTGGAACCCCTGGGGTGGGGAGCACAAATAGGGTGTGGGGAGTGGGGGTGGGATGGAATGGGATGGGGGTGTGTTGGGGATGGGACGGTGATAGCATGGGGGTGGCACTGGGGTTGGATAGGGATGAAACAGGGATGGCATGGGGGTGGCACTGGGGTGGGGTGGGGATGGAGCAGGGATGGGATGGAGGTGGCACTGGGGTTGGATGCGGATGAAACAGGAATGGCATGGGGGTGGAACTGAGATGGGAATGGGGATGGGAAGGAGATGGAATTGGGGCGGCACTGGGGAGAAATGACGATGGGAAGGAGATTGCATTGGAGTGATGGCGGGGTGGGATGGCATGGGAAGGAGGATGGTACAGGGAAGGGATGACATGAAATGGGGATTGCACCAGAATGGAACAGGGGCAGCACAGGGATGGCCATTGGGACAAAATGGGGATGGAGTAGGGATAGCATGGAGATGTGGGGATGGTACAGGGATGGAATGGGAATGGCATTGGGGTGACATGAGGTTGGCATTGGAATGATATGAGGGGTCAGGGATGACATGTGAGTGGTGCAGGGATGGGATGGGAATGGTACAGGGATGGCATAGGGATGGCATTGGCATGATGTGCGAATGGAATAGGGATGGCATGGGGGTGGTGTGGGGGTGGAACAGGAATAGGATGGGGATGGCATGGGAATGAAATGCAGATGGCATGGAGATGGAGCAGGGGTGGAAGAGGAGGACTTGCAGGTGCCATGGGGATGAAACGGGTGGCATCGGGATGGTATGGAGATAGCATAGGGATGGCATGAGGATGGAGTGGGGATGGTATGAGGATGGAACAGGGAAGTCACGAGTGTCCCTCTCCCCCCAGTCTCCTCTGCCCCTGGTGCCACCTGCTGCAGCTGGAAGTTGTTTGCGCTCTGCTCAAACTGCTCGTCTTTGGTTTCCACGGTTTTGCCCAACTTCTGCAGAACCTGGGATGGAAAGGGGAGCGTGTCAGCATGGGCAGTGGGCAAAATGCTGGAAGTGCCCCAAAGGGTGCCCAGGATCTGACTGTCTCAATGCGGAGCCCTCCTGAACTGAGCTGTGCTCGAGGGATGCCAAACTTCTGCACATCCCTGAATGCTCTTTATTTTTAGGGGAAATCAGTGGATTTGGGGAGCCAAACCAACACGGTGTATCCCCACTCAACACTGCCTTCATTTGTGAAATCCTACGGATGCAGCCCTGTGCTTCCCACAGCTCCCCTGCACAGGTGCATTGGGATGACGTGAGGATGGTATGGGGGTGGAACAGGAATTGAATGGGGAAGGGATGGGGATGGAACAGGTGTGATGGGATGGGGATGGTGTGGGAAAGGAACAGGGATGAGATGGGGATGGAACAGGGATGGTGTGGGGGTGGTATGGGGATGGAAGAGGAATGGGATGGGGATGGTATGGGATTGGAACAAGGATAGTGTGGGGATGGAACGGGGATGGGATGGGGATGGTGTGGGAATGGAAGAGAGATGGGACGGGGATGGCATTTGGTGGCAAATACTGATGCAAATGAAGCCCTAAAGTGCTGCCCCAGTGGGAATTGGTGACACTGTTGCGAGGAGGAGGAGGAGGAATAGCTGTGGGTGAAGGTCACCCCCATGTCCCCACCGCAGAACCACGGATGCGTGTCCTGGGCTGATATGGTCACGGAAGAGCTGAATTTAGCCCTAACCAGGAACCATGGGAGCTGCTCCCTCCATTGTTGGGGTTGAAATGTCCCCAAACCACGTCCAATCGCCCCATTTCAGCCCACTTCCGCAGCCCTTCCCCCCGCTTCCTGCCTTGGGCTGCACCCGCACTGCGGGGCCACCCTGACCCCGGGTTCTGTTGGCCCTGGGGGACGTGGGGACACTCCCATGGAACCCCGTTCCAGCATCACCCACCCCACGGCCTGCACCACAAGTACTTCTGGGGAGAAAATCCCACTTCATGAAGCATTTCGGGGGGCACTGAGGAGCGGATTGCAAAACTGAAGCCTTGCAGCACTGTGGGGCACACAACCGGATACCCATGGGAGGAGAGAGGTGCGCGGCGAGCACAGCCCATCGGGGCTGCCCCACCTCACCCTGCAAAAACCCAACCGAAAAATGAAAGTCGAGGGTGGTGAGGCCATGCCCTACCTTCTCCTGTGCCCGGCTGAAGTGCTTCTGGACCTGCTTGGCGAACAGCCCGGCCCCGCTCTTGCCCTCAGCCATGGCTGCGGGGTTCTGCTTGCAGCATCAGCTGTGGTTTGGTGTCAGCTGCGGAAGTTCGAAGCGATGCATCCGCTGAGCTCGGGGCACCCCCGAAATACCCAACCACGGGGTGGGAGGGGAAGGGGAGAACATACAGCCGAGCCATGGCAATTCTCACCCACGTTTCTGTTTTGAGTTTCAATTTTGCTTTTGGAGTCACTTCTGCAATTCTTTGCTGTTTGTTTCCCAACTCGAGCACCATCAGCCGCTCACCAGTGGGGTGCGTGGGTGTGCTTCGACCCTACAGCACTGGGCGAGGTGATAACAGCACCACATCCATCCCCTCTCGTTGCAAATGAATTTGCTCTGGATGTCCTCGAGCCCAATGGGGGTGTGGGGAGCACGAGGCACTGTGGGACATGGGGGTGGCATGGGGAGGGGTTGGGGATAGGGGTGGTGTGGGGGTGGAATGAGAATGGGGATGGGATGGGATAGAACTCGGGTGAGTTGGAGATGGAATGGGGATGGGGATGGGATGGGGATGGGATGGGGATAGGGATGGGATGGGGACTGTAGCAGAGTTGAGGGACTGGGAGAAGTCCTTCCCCTGGCAGATTCCTGCTCCTCAAGGGAGCAATTTTTCCCTTCTTTCACCCAAGGACACTTTGGCTCTCCACGCCTGGTTGCTTTTTCCAAGACTCTGTGCAAGGCAGAAAGGGATCTGGCCAAAAGGAACCTGACAAAAGGGATACTCCAAAAGATGAGATTGGAGAAGAATTGCATAAATGCGGGCGAAAGAAACGCAGGGCATCCCCAGCCTTGCTGAGGAGAAACAACAGCCAGCACGCTCTCACTGAAGAACACAATTTATTGATGCCAGCTTTGAGACATAAATGTCTCCAGCTGAAATACTCAATGTCCACATTCAGGGCTGGGGTTGGGGTTCTCCTTCTCCTGCTGCTTTGTTCTAGGAGATCACCTGGAGGGAGAACAAGGAGCGTCACCCCACAAATCCACAGTGCTCCCATTGAGTCGCTACCATGGCCCCAATGGGTGCTCCACACCCCACTGAGTTCTCCATTCCCCATTGGGTGCTCTATTCCCCTCTGAATGCTCCATTCCCCCTTGGGTGCTCCATGCCCCATTGGGTGCCCTATTCCTCCTTGGGTGCTCCATTTCCCATTGGATACTCCATCCCTGTTGAGTACTTCACATCCCACTGGGTGCTCTATTCCCCGCTGGTTCTCCCATTTCCCTTGGAGTTCTCCACTCTCTGTTGGGTGTTCCGCATCCCACTGGGTGCTCTATTCCCCGCTGGTTGTTCCATTTCCCATTGGGTGCTCTATTCCCCATTGGGTTCTCCATTTCCTGTTGGCTTCTCCATTTCCCATTGGGTGCTCCATGCCCCCTTGGGTGCTCCACACCTTCCCAGTGGGTGGAGAAGCCATGCAAGTCCCCTTTGCACGACCCCACTGGAAAAAACAAAACCCTTCCACCCCGCTTCCTTACGCTGGATATCCAGGTGATGTAGGCAGAGACGCGGGTGAAGACGGTGGGCTTGTTGCGTACGTTGCAGCCCAAGCTGGAGACGAAGCTGGTGACACCGTGCACTTGGTACACCCCATTGACTGCACAATGCAGGGGGCCTCCCGAGTCGCCCTACGGAGGGGCATCCATCAGAGTGGGGCTGTAACGGGGCTGGGGGGTGACAGTGAGGTGACAGGGCTGTACCTGACAGCCGGAGCGCACGCCGTCCCCGCCGGCACAGATCATGGTGCTCTTGACAGTGGAGCCCCAGTAGGAGTAGGTGGAGCAGGTGCTGTAGCTCACGACGGGCAGGTACGCCTGCTGCAGCACGCTCGACAGCTGCCCATTGGCTGCAAGTGAGCAAGGATCCATTAAAACCCATAGATTCCAAAATATTACCTCCCAAAATATTTGCACGGCAGCACCCAACCTTGAGTGTCCCATAGAACCCCTCAAAATATTTGCACAGCAACGTTCATCCCTTGTGGGGTCTCCTCCCATGTCCAAAAGTGATTAACCTCCTCCATTTTCCCACATTCTTAATGAATTTTGGTGAGCCCTATAAAGCTCCCCGGTATTTTTGCATGACCTCATCCAACCTTGAGCATCCCCATGTCTTGTAGGACCTCAACCCACTTCCAAAAAGGATTGATCTTCCCCATTTCCCCATTTTGTTAGGGGATTTTGGTGAGCTCTATAAAACACTCTAAAATATGTTCATGACCGCATCCAACCTTAGGCATCCCACAAAATCTTCCCAAATATTTGCATAACCACATCCATCCCCATGCATGGCACCTTGTAGGACCTCAACCCACTTCCAATAACGATTAACCTCTCCCATTTTTCTCCCATTTTTAGTGAATTTTAGCAAGCCCTGGAAGACCCCCCAAAATTTTGCATGACCCCATCCAACCCTGAGCATCCCCATGTCTTGTGGGACCTCAACCCCCTTCCAAAAAGGATTTACCTCCCCCCTTTCCCCACGTTTTCAGTAGGTTTTGATGAGTCCCCCTCAGTATATTTCATGATCCCATCCAACCTTGAGTATTTTCATGCCTTGTAGGATCTCAATTCGCTTCCAGAAAGGATGAACCTCCCCCATTTTCCCACCTTTTTGGAGGATTTTGTTGAGCCCCACAAAACTCCCCCATACATTCCCACCACCGAATCCATCCCCACGCACAACGCCTGGTGGGACCTCAACCCACAACCTGACGAGCAACCCCAATTCCCCCAAATTTTCAGGGATTTGGGGATGAGTGTCCCTGGGACGCCCGTGTCGGTGGCACTCACTGCGGGTCAGCCCCCAGCCGCTGATGTAGCAGGGGTAGTTGTTGGCCAGCACTGTGCCCTGGCTGGGCAGCACCGCCAGCTGCACGTAGCTGTTGAGCGTGGCATAGCCCGACAGGCGGAGCAGCGCGATGTCGTAGCTGTGGGCAGGAAGCAAAGGGCAACTGTAGAGCACCTGGAGAAATCCCCATCCCCCTGCAGTGCTCCCTCCTGACAAACCCACTCCCCGGGTGCGTTACCCTGCTGCAACGTTGTTGGAATTCCAGTTGGGGTGGATGTGGATGCTGCTGACGCTGAAGGTCTGCTCGGTGCCCTCGCTCTGGTAGATGTTGTGGTCACCGGCGACGACGCGGAAATTCAGGTTACTGCAAAAAACCACGGGGTCAGGATTTGGGGACCCACACTTAATGCTTCAAGGGATAACACAACAGGGTTGAGGAAGTGACTTGGCTCTGATGAACAAACTTAATGGAGAATAATCAAATCATGTTTTCAACTCAACATTTCTCGTGTATACAGTCACGCTTTGTCTGCGTGTGCAATAGAAACTCCCAATTCTTTATTGACACCATGGACATAGGGATAGAAAGAAAGAATAATAATCCTATGGTTCTATGATCTTTCAGGACCCTTCCAGCTCAACGTTCTATGGTTCCATGACCTTTCAGGACCATTCCAACCCAACCATTCTATGGTTCCATGACCTTTCAGGACCATTCCAACCCAACCATTCTATGGTTCCATGACCTTTCAGGACCATTCCAACCCAACCATTCTATGGTTCCATGACCTTTCAGGACCCTTCCAACCCAACCATTCTATGGTTCCATGACCTTTCAGGACCCTTCCAACCCAACCATTCTATGGTTCCATGACGTTTCAGGACCCTTCCAGCCCAATGTTCTATGGTTCTATGATCTTTCAGGACCCTTTCAGTCCAACGTTCTATGGTTACGGTTCTATGATCTTTAAGGACTCTTCCAGCCCAACCATCCTATGGTTCTGTAGTGAAGAGTCATCCATGCAAGAAGATGCTTGCAGGGATCATTCTCCTTAGTGGAAAGATCAACAAAAACCCCCAGTCCTTAACAGAAAGATCAGCAAGGACTGCCACTCTCTGGGTGGTGACAGCTAATTTTTTCCTTTTTTTTTTTTTCCTGGAAAAATGGCATTTTCAGGAGACAACGGGGCTCCCATGGCTGCTCACCTGTCTACGCAGTGGGCTGCTGTCAGCACCCAGTTCTGTCGGATGAGGGACCCTCCACAGGTGTGGTGCCAGCTGCCGCCGGAGTAATACTGGAGGGAGATCTGGGGGGAAACAGCACATGGTGAGATGTGGGGACAGGAGTTCCCAGGGGATGGGAACACAAAGGGGAAAGGAGACCCAAAGGGGATGGGAGACCCAAGGGGAAGGGAACCTGAAAGGGACAGGAGACCCACGGAGATGGGATACCCAAGAAGACAGGACCACCAAAGGGATAAGATATCCAAGGGGATGGGAACTCCGAGGGAATAGGAGACCCAAGGGGATGGGAACCCAAAGGGGATGGGAACCCAAAGGGGATGGGAGATCCAAGGGGATGGGAGACCCAAAGGGGATGGGAACCCAAAGGAGATGGGAGCCCAAGGAGGTGGGAGATCCAAGGGGATGGGAGACCCATGGGATGGAGTCCCACTGGGTTCATCACCGGTCCACAACCCAACCCACCTGTGAGGGCCAAGCGTGTGATTGCGCCTCGGTCCCCCCAACTACACGTTGCATCCCATCAGAGCCCGGCTCTGCATGGCATCCTGTGGGAAAGGGTCAGTGACGGCCGTGCACCCATTGCTCCCTGGAGCCCCAAATCTGAGAGCTCATTAGCAGCCTATGAGCCCTCGGCACAGGAACTCACCGCACAGCGCGAGGGCAGCGAGGAGCAGGAGTTGCAGCATGGTGACGATGTGGCCAAGACTTCACCTCACACTGCTTTATAGGGGATGGAGAAGGAGGTATGGGAGCCCCACAGGTGGCCTGGCCCTATCAAGCAGCCTTGGTCCCTTTTCCAAAACACACGTGGCCATGAAAGTTGGAAGCCAAGAGCTAAAAGTACTCTAAATGCAAGCAAGCTGTGGTAAACTCATTTATTTTTAACTCATTTTTCACAATGGGGACAGGATGCGCTCACCTGGCTTCAGCTATCAGCACAGTGCACCTGCACGGCCATATCTACACCTGTGTATTTGTTTAGCTGAAATATTTTGGTCTGTCACAAGGAAACTGACTTTTGGCAAAATGAATAAATAAAAAAAGAAAAAAAAAAACAGCCTATGTATATTTTTTGCCTGTTAGAAATGAACAGAGGCTGCTCTGGAGTCCCTTGGCAATGGCACACTTCTTGCAGGGTGCAATCCAAGTGAAGGGTGGACTGTTGGGTGGATAAGGAATTGGTTGGATGGTTCAGGTGGAGGTGGTGATGGGTGGTGATCCCCAGGGGTCTGTCTTGGAAGAGGTGCTTTTCAATGTTTTTAACAGTGACATCAGTGATGGGATCCGTGTGCCTTCAGAACGCTGGCAGATGGCACCAAGCTGAGTGGTGCAGTTGGTATGACAGAAGGAACCATTCAACAGTTCTATGATCTTTAAGAACCTTTCCAACATCCTGTGATCTTTCAGGACTCTTCCAATCTAATTATCCTATGATTCTATGATCTTAAAGCAACCTTCTAAAACAATCATCCTATTGTTCTATGATTCTTAAGGACCATTCCAACCCAACCATCCTATGATTCCATGACCTTTCAGGATCCTTCCAACCCAACCATTCTATGGTTCCGTGACCTTTCAGGACCATTCCAACCCCACTGTGCCGTGGTTCCACGACCTTTCAGGACCCTTCCAACCAAGCCATCCAATGGTTCCATGACCTTTCAGGACCCTTCCAACCCAACCATCCTATGGTTCCATGACCTTTCAGGACCCTTCCAACACAACCATTCTATGGTTCCATGACCTTTCAGGACACTTCCAACCCAACCATTCTATGGTTCCATGACCTTTCAAGACCCTTCCAACCCAACCATTCTATGGTTCCATGACCTTTCAGGATCCTTCCAACCCAACCATTCTATGGTTCCATGACCTTTCAGGACCCTTCCAACCCCACTGTCCCAAGGTTCCATGACCTTTCAGGACCCTTCCAACCCCACTGTCCCATGGTTCCATGACCTTTCAAGACCATTCCAACCCAACATTTCTATGGTTCCATGACCTTTCAGGACCCTTCCAACCCAACCATTCTATGGTTCCATGACCTTTCAGGATCCTTCCAACCAAGCCATCCAATGGTTCCATGACCTTTCAGGACCCTTCCAACCCAACCATTCTATGGTTCCATGACCTTTCAGGATCCTTCCAACCCAACCATTCTATGGTTCCATGACCTTTCAGGACCCTTCCAACCAAGCCATCCAATGGTTCCATGACCTTTCAGGACCATTCCAAGCCAACCATTCTATGGTTCCATGACCTTTCAGGACCTTTCCAACCCAACCATTCTATGGTTCCATGACCTTTCAGGACCTTTCCAACCCAACCATCCAATGGTTCCATGATCCTTCAGGACCTTTCCAACCCAACCATTCTATGGTTCCATGACCTTTCAGGACCATTCCAAGCCAACCATTCTATGGTTCCATGACCTTTCAGGATCCTTCCAACCCAACCATTCTATGGTTCCATGACCTTTCAAGACCATTCCAAGCCAACCATTCTATGGTTCTATTCTATGGGAGAAGCAGCACCCAGGTTTTGCTCCTCCAACAGAGTGGGCACAGGAAAACAGCACTGGGCACACGTCCCAGGTTCCATGGGCACAAGAGAAAAAAAAAAGAAATAGGAAAGAAAAGAACACACCTGTCACATTTCTGCTCTTATCACTGTAGGAAACATGAGATTTCATGGGGAAAAATTGTCTCCGAATAATCACCTCTTCGTTTTTATCAGCACAGAAGGACACACACAGCAGAGGCACAACCCAATTCTGCCCATGGCAAACCTGAGCCCCCAGAAGTCAACACCTTATTGCAAGAATGGGGCTCCAAAGGGGCATTTGAGCTGCAGATAATGAAGAGGACTTCCAGGGCAACGGAATCTGGGGACTCGGGGGCAGTTCTGGGGGAGGAAACAGAGCCGAGATGGGGTCTGTAAAATAAATCATCTCTTTATTTCAGGTCACATACCCAAAGGCGGACCCTCCCCATCCATTTCCAGGAGGAGCTTTCCCCAACTATCAATGAAACGGTACCAAAATTGGGGTGGGGGGAGAAGTGGGGCTGGGGAACAGCAGGGACCGTGGTTGGGTGGCCCCATAGCACCCAGGAGCACCCCACAGCCCTGCCCCTTCCTCCTGCTCAGCACGAGGACCAACGGAACCACCCCAAAAACAACGATCACAACATCATAATGACCAAAATAATAACAACCTTCTAATGTTTCCCCTACAATCAAGGCTGGGATTTAAGGCAGGTGGCCCCACAGAGCTGCCCGAGGTTCCTCTCCTCGACCATCAGTGGGGACACTGGATGCTGGTGTGGGGCTGGGTCCCAGCAGCCACCCCATACATCCCAGCTCCTCTCTATGGGGCTGAGCCCCTAGTCCATCTCCCACAGCCGGGCCAACCCCACTGCCCTCCTCAGGTATAGGGAAGGGGCAGATGTGGGGCAGCTGTGACAGCTTCTGGAATGCCCCAAGGGCAAGTTTGGAGTCTCTTTGATGAGTCCAGCATGAGTCCAGCATCATCTCTCCCATCCGGGCACTAAAATGCAGCACTGGGCTCTTCCACGACCCTTTTTGGGCTCCTTCTTGACCCCCTTTTAGGGTTCCTCCACAACCCCACTTTGGGGTTCCTCCATGCCCCCTCTTTGGGGCTTCTCACATTATCACCCCATCTCCACGGGGTTTGCAAAAGGCATAGGGCTGAGTTCAAGGCCAGACGTGAATTGCAGCATATTTAAGGCTTTTTGCTTCTTTTAAATTAAAAAAAAAAAAAAGATAATAATATTAAAAAAAAATAATAATAATAATGAGGAGAAAGAGTTGGCTGCCAGTGCCCTGAGCGTGGCTGGGTCCCGGTGTGCTGCCGTTAGGTGAAGGACCAGAGCTGGTGGGGGTCCGAGGGGTTGCAGGGGGCCATGGCCGGGTGCTTGCCACGTGCTGTCAGACACATCCGGGATGCATGGTTCTTAATGAGGTGGTCCTGGATTGAGAGAGAGAAAAACAGAGTCGAGCTCAGCTTGGCCCTAAGGATGCAAGCAAGGAGATGCATCAATAGCATGACAAAGGGACGCAGCACTGAGTGCTATGTGGGGATGCAACAAGTGCGTGATGCAGCGTGCAGTGAGGGGATGCAGCAGTGAGCACATGGTGCAGGGCTCCAGCACTGAGTGCGTGGCATGGGGATGCAGCACTGAGAGCACAGCATGGAGATGCAGCAACAAACGTGCTGTGTGGGTTTGCAGTACTGAGCAACAGTGCAGGGAATGCAGCGTTGAGTGCACAGTGCTGTGGCATCAAGTGCATGGTGCTGGGGTGCATCACATGCATGGCCCAGGGATGCAACAGCGAGTGCAGGGCTGCAATCGAGTGCACAGCTAGGGGACACAGCACTGAGCACAATGCACTGTGCAGAGCTGCAGCAGCGAGTGTACGGAGCAGGGATGCAATACCCTATGCACAACAATGGGGTGCAGCAAGCGCGTGGCTCAGGGATGCAGCACCAAATGTGCAGTGCCAGAATGCAGCACCAAGCTCTCGATGCAGGGATGCTCCAAGTGCATGGTGGTGGGACGCAGCACCGAGTGCAAGGAACTGTGCAGGTAACACAGCACCAAATGCACAGCACAGGGATGCTCCAAACACACAGTGCAGGGATGCAGCATCAAGTGCACAGCGTGGGAATGCAACACACAGGGCACAGAACAGGGATGCAGCACCACATGCTCCATAATGCAAGATGGCACTGGGTGCCAGAGTGCAGCACCACAGGCACGGTGCAGGGATGCATCAAGTGCATGGTGCTGGGGTGCATCATGGTGCTGCAATGCTCTGAGTGCATGGTGCTGAATGCCCTATGGTGCTGGGATGCAACATGGTGCTGGGATGCATTATGATGCTGTGATGCTCTGCATGCATCACGGTGCTAGGATGCCCTATGGTGCTGGGATGTTCTGAGTGCATTATGGTGCTGGGATGCATCAAGGTGCTGGGATGCATCACGGTGTTGAGATGCACTGAGTGCATCATGGTGCTAGGGTGCAATATGGTGCTGGGGTGCATTGAGTGCACAGAGCTGGGATGCTCTATGGTGTATTATGGTGCTGGGATGCCCTGCATGCATCACGGTGCTGGGATGCATCACGGTGCTGGGATGCATCACGGTGCTGGGATGCATCACGGTGCTGGGATGCATCACGGTGCTGGGATGCATCACGGTGCTGGGATGCCCTGCGTGCATCATGGTGCTGGGATGCCCTGTGTGCATTATGGTGTTGGGATGCATTATGGTGCTGGGATGCATCATGGTGCTGGGATGCCCTGTGTGCATCATGGTGCTGGGATGCATCATGGTGCTGGGATGCTCTGTGTGCATTATGGTGCTGAGATGCTCTGCGTGCATTACGGTGCTAGGGTGCAATATGGTGCTGGGGTGCATTGAGTGCACAGAGCTGGGATGCTCTATGGTGCATCATGGTGCTGGGATGCTCTGCATGCATCATGGTGCTGGGATGCATCATGGTGCTGGGATGCATCATGGTGCTGGGATGCATCATGGTGCTGGGATGCATCATGGTGCTGGGATGCCCTGTGTGCATTATGGTGTTGGAATGCCCTGCATGCATTATGGTGCTGGGATGCACCATGGTGCTGGGATGCCCTGCATGCATCATGGTTCTGGGATGCTCTGCGTGCATCATGGTGCTGGGATGCATTATGGTGCTGGGATGCCCTGTGTGCATCATGGTGCTGGGATGCATTATGGTGCTGGGATGCCCTGTGTGCATTATGGTGCTGGGATGCATCATGGTGCTGGGATGCCCTGTGTGCATTATGGTGCTGGGATGCATCATGGTGCTGGGATGCCCTGCGTGCATTATGGTGCTGGGATGCATCACGGTGCTGGGATGCCCTGTGTGCATTAAGGTGCTGGGATGCCCTGTGTGCATCATGGTGCTGGGATGTTCTGCATGTGTTATGGTGCTGGGATGCATCATGGTGCTGGGATGCCCTGTGTGCATCATGGTGCTGGGATGCCCTGCATGCATCATGGTGCTGGGATGCCCTGTGTGCATCATGGTGCTGGGATGCACCATGGTGCTGGGATGCCCTGTGTGCATTATGGTGCTGGGATGCCCTGTGTGCATTATGGTGCTGGGATGCATCATGGTGCTGGGATGCCCTGCGTGCATTAAGGTGCTGGGATGCCTTGTGTGCATTAAGGTGCTGGGATGCCTCACGGTGCTGGGATGCCCTGTGTGCATTATGGTGCTGGGATGCATCACGGTGCTGGGATGCCCTGAGCGCACAGCGTGGGGATGCTCGGAGCACAGGGGATGCTTGCAGTGATGCTCACCTGTGTCAGCTCCCACTCCTCATCGGGGGGCACACGCGTGGGCTGCCCACGGAAGCGGCACTCCCCCAGCTGCACCGGCCCCGCGCCCGCCCGCAGGCACAGCTGTTTGCCCACGTTGTGCCGCAGGTCCCGCTGAGTCGTGTACTCAAAATACTGCGGGGGGAAGAGAGCAGAAATGGAGGGGGGGGGCACAGCAGCCACGGGAGAGGCAGGGATGAGCCCTCGGGGCAGGGGAACGCCCAATAAAGGTGACTTTGGGGGGGGAAATAGCCCGTAGGGGTGAGAAACCATTCAGAGTGAGGGGGGAAATAATGATAAAATAGTCCTTGGGGGAGGGGGGACGTGAGAAAATAGCTCTGGGGTGGGGGGGGGAATAGATAAGAGTGCCTCAAAGTGTGGGAAAAGATGAAACCAACCCTCAGTGCGTGGGGGAACACAATGAAATGAACCTGAGGGTGGGGAAAATGGGTAAAGCAGCTCTGAGAGTGGGGGGGGGAAGGGATAAGATAGAGCTGGGGGGGGGAGGGAAGGGGTAAAATGACCCTGGGGGTGGGGATGGAGGGATAAAATAGCACTCGGTGGGGGGATGCTGATAAAACAGCCCTCGGGTGGTGGTTTGGGGGCGGGGGGGGGAAGGAAATGGCTGCGGGGGGGGCGCTGAGCCCACCTGGTTGCCCCCCATCCCGTGGCAGGGATACATGATGAGCGGCTTCCCCCCGTGGTTGTTCTCCCCGACGTCCAGGCAGCTGTTGGTGCCCTCGTTCTTAATCTGCACGGGGAAATAATCATTATTAGTATTAAAAAAAATTAATTAAAAAAAATCAATTAAAAAATTAAAATGAAAAAAACATCGAAAGAATTAAAAAAATAAAAGGTGTAAGAATATATAAAATTTATACAAGTAAAAAAGTAAAATAAAATATATATTAGAATATATAAAATAAAAAAAGGAAAAAATATGTATTTTAAAGAATTTTAAAAATTATTTTTTTTTTAAATCTACGATTAAAAAAAGTTTTAAAAATAAAAAGCCGCACAATTAAAGGAAATAAAAAAATTAAAAAAATAAGTACGATTTAAAAAATAAAATGAGGGAAAATTGAAAAAAATCTGTAAATTAAAAAATAAAAATAAAAAATAAAATAAAAGATTAAAAATATACAAAATTAAAAATTAAAAAATTAAAAATTAAAAATTAAAAATAAAATAAATAGAAAATATATAAAATAAAAAATTAAAAACAGAAAAATAAAATAAAAAATAAATATAAAATTAAAATATGTAAAATTAAAAATAGAAAAAAATTTAAAATATATAGAATTAAAATTAAAAATTAAAATACATAAAATTTTAAAAATAAATAAAAAATATAAAAGTAAAAATATAAAATAGAAATAAAACAACTAGATAATAAAATAAAATATATAAAAATATATAAAATTAAAAAAATAAAATAAAATAAAAAAGAAAGCAAAAGTTAAAAATATATAAAATCAAAAAATGAAATTAAAGAAGGTAAAAAAAAAATCTAAAAATTACAAAAAAATCTAAAAATCACAAAAAGGCCTAAAATAAAAATAAAAATAAAAATAGATAAAATAAAAAAAAAACTTAACTAAAATAAAATAAAATAAAAAATCTAAAATAAAATAAAATAAAAAATCTAAAATAAACTAAAATAAAAAATAAAAAATAAAATAAAATAAAAAATAAAAAATAAAATAAAATAAAATAAAAATAAAAATAAAATAAAATAAAAAATCTAAAATAAAATAAAAAAATCTAAAATAAACTAAAATAAAAAATAAAAAATAAAATAAAATAAAAAATAAAATAAAATAAAAAAATCTAAAATAAAATAAAATAATAAAATAAAATAAAATAAAATAAAAAATAAAAAAAATAAAAAACCTAGAAAATGTATAAAATTTAAAAATTAAAAAAAATTAAAATATAAAATAAAATAAAAAATATCGGGAAATAATTAAAAAACTTAAAAAAAAAAAAAAGAAAAAATATTAAAAAAAAAAATAAAAAATAATAATAATAAAAAAACCCAAAAAACAAACCAAAAAAAAAAAAGGCCAGCTGAGCCCTGTGCTGGCTGTGGGATCTCAGCCTTGGCGCTGTGCTGCCCGGCTCCACTACCGGCTCCGCGTCTCCTGCCTTCCCAGGACGCGGTGAGGAACGGCCGGACCAACGCCTCCCCAACGATGGGAGGTGAGCAAAGGTTGAGGAAACGAAAGACCAGAAAAAGAGAAGTGGGTGGGGAGGCGGTGCTGAGCCACGTCACCGCCACCAGCAGAACGGCACGCCGAGGGTTGGCCACCAATGCACCCATCTGTGCCCAGTGATGATGGCACGGAGCTCCGGGAAGCGTTCGGCTCTTCCTCCTCCCCATTGAGGCCACACAACATCCCTGGGGGCCCCCGAACCAGCTCTGCTGGATTCCAGCTCCCAGCTGAAGCCAAAAAAAAAAAAAAAAGGCTTTTTTTTTTTTTTTTTGGTTGAAAGCAAAGCTCTCCTTCGTGTTCCTGCACTTACTGCTCCGTAGAAGGTGGGGTTGAGGTCGGGGACGAACATCTCGGGGTAGATGTTCTGCAGGTACCAGGTGAAATTCTTGCAGTGCAGCCTCTCCCTCAGCCTGCGCCGTTCTGTAATGTCACCATACGTCTTCTATCGGCAAAGTCACGTGAGAAAATTAAACTGATCTCCGGAGCCAGCAGGAAACCACCCCACCAACCCCTCATCCCCCTCCAAGGCCAAAAGTTCCATCCTCCCGCCCACTGCAGGACCCCAGTGGGACCCAGAGCAAAGCCGAGCTGTGGCAAAACACTTCGGTGATGTTAAAAAAAATGTGTCTAGGAAGTGTTATGGCCCAAAGGATTTATTTTCTTTGGTTGTGTTTTCCCATCCGCATTTGATTTCATTGCTCTAAGCTGAGCCTGCAGAACTTTCGCACCTCCTGTTGATCAGACCCAAGCTCTGGGCAGGAGCTCAGACCCCAGGACCCCACAGGAGGGGCTGGAGCTGGATGGGCTTTAACGACCCTGCCAATCCAACCATCCCATGGTTCTGTGATCTTCCAGGACCCTTCCAACCCAACTATCCTATGGCTCTATGACCGTTCAGGACCCTTCCAACCCAACTATCCTATGGCTCTATGACCGTTCAGGACCATTCCAACCCAACTATCCTATGGCTCTATGACCGTTCAGGACCATTCCAACCCAACCATTCTATGGTTCCATGACCTTTCAGGATCTTTCCAACCCATCCATCCAATGGTTCCATGACCTTTCAGGACCATTCCGACACAACCATTCTATGGTTCCATGACCTTTCAGGACCCTTCCAACCCCACTGTCCCATGGTTCCATGACCTTTCAGGACCCTTCCAACCCCACTGTGCCGTGGTTCCATGACCTTTCAGGACCTTTCCAACCCCACTGTCCCATGGTTCCATGACCTTTCAGGACCCTTCCAACCCCACTGTCCCATGGTTCCATGACCTTTCAGGACCATTCCAACTCCACTGTCTCAAGGTTCCATGACCTTTCAGGACCCTTCCAACCAAGCCATCCAATGGTTCCATGACCTTTCAGGACCCTTCCAACCCCACTGTCCCATGGTTCCATGACCTTTCTGGACCATTCCAACTCCACTGTCCCATGGTTCCATGACTTTCAGGACCCTTCCAACCCAACTATCCTATTGTTCTATGATGTTTAAGGATTATTCCAACCCAACCATTCCAACACTCAATGGTTCTACGATCTTTAAGGACCCTCCCAACCCAACCATTCCAATATTCTGTGGTTCTATAACCTTTCAGGACCTTTCCAAACCAACCATCCTACGGTTCAGTGATCTTCAAAGTCCCTCCCAATCCAACCAACCCATGGCTTCGTGACCTTTAAGAACCCTTGCAACCCAACTAACCTATTGCTCTATGATTTTTAAGGACCCAAGGTTCAGCGACCTTCAGGGACTCTTCCAACTCAACCATCCTACAATTCTACACTCTTTAAGGTCCTTTCCCACCCAAACCACCCAGGGATTGTATGACAGTGAGACCACCGCCGGCGTGCAGGTACCTCTCTGGCCATCTGTGCAGCCTGTTGGTTCCTCCTGTAGAAGATCTCCTTGTAGTCATCCATCCAGACCTCAGCCAAACGAACCTGGTTCCTGGAGATGACCTGAGTGCCCTTGGGGAAGGTGTGGGGGCTCTTGGAGCGGAAGACATGGCCCACCACGGAGCAGGGGATGATCTCCAGCTGACCCCCACACTGCCAGACCTGCAGGGATGAGACGTGGGGGACTGAGCAGCCCCGGGATCGAGGACGTCCCCCAAAGCAGTGCTCTGAATGCCCTGCCCCCTCGGCCTCACCCTGAAAGACATTTCCACGTTCTCTCCCCCCCAGATCTCCATCTGGTCGTCGTAGGAACCGATGTGCTCAAAGTATGACCTGGAGATGGCAAAGAGGCCACCGGCGAAGGTCGGGGACCTACAGGACAGGGAGAAAACATAAGGCTGAAAGCCCTCCATCTGCAGAACAGGTTCAGAAAACACCAAAACGCAGATCTGAATTTCAGGGGACGTCACAGAGGGTGGCACTGGGCAGCAGCATCCCCTCAACCAGCTGCGTGCCAGCCCCAGATGTGATCCCTCATGTTGCCATGGCCATAGCAGAGGGGCACCACGGGGACGGAGCCACTGCCAGAAGGGGACAGCAGGAACACAGGGCAGCATGGCACCGAGGGGCCTCACTCTGCTGTCTCGGGATCCAGAGCAAAGCACAGTGGATTTGATTACAGAAAACCTATCGCAGCAAAGAAAGGCAGAGATTAGCTCGATGACCAGGCACCCCATTCACTCCTCTGGCTTTTCTAATCTGTTCCATCTGATCTTTAGAAAAGGGAGGCTGGAACAGAAACTTGCCTTTATTCAAGGGGGAGGAAAAAAAAATATATAAATATGAGGACAAAAAGGAGCTCGCTGAGCAGCCACGTTCCTGCAGAGAGGAGCGGGGAGAGATGAGACGCTGCTGGGAGCCAGCACAGCTCACAGAGAAAGGGACCTTTATTGGGGCCAGGACGTCTCCCGGGTGACCTCTGCACAAAGCCAGTCCTGCTGGACAGGATGCAGCTGCAGCCAAACACAGTGTCAGGTATCCCCAGATGGCTGTGGGGCTCAGCAGCCAGAGGAACCCCGTTGCCAATGTGGGGATACTGGGCTCCCAGAGCCAAGGCTGTCAGTGGGCAGTTATATTATTATTATTTTTAATTTTTATTTTATTTTTCCTAGGAGAAAGCCCATTTTTTCCGGATGCTTTCCATCACCTCCTGCACCACGCAGCTCCGTGGCACTGTCGGTGTTTTCACAGCTTCACCATCAGCTGCATGGAGCAATTGTGGGATGAACTTTGGGGGGCACAAACCAACCCCTCAAGCATCCTTCCTGCACCTGCTGGTGTCCCTGCCTGCTCGCTGTGGGCTCAGCTTGCAGCCTGAAGCCAATGCTGCAAGTCTGCTGCAAACAGCCCCAGCACACCCAGCAAAGGGTTTGTTTTTGCTGTATAACCCCATGGGGAGCAGGGAGCTCTGCAGCAGCGCTCACCTGCTGTAGCCTGCAAACAAGACAGCGTGCTTTGGTGCTGGGGGCTTCTCTGCTTGCAAAATTGGGTTGGAAGGGAAGAAAAAAAAAAAAATAAAAGAAAATCAGTGCAGCCCAACCCACAGGTAGCGTCCTGTTCACTGCTCTGCCAGCTCAGTACCACCCCATGCCCAGGTAGCAGGCTCTGAGTGCAAGAAGAGAAAAGGCAGCAATTAATCCCTTAATGAGAGGCTTTGCAAGAACTGAGATTTAGCTGGATCTGAAAGCAACTCAGGAGTGCTTTCCTTCAAAGTCACATTTGTGTCTGTAGATTCACCCAAGCATCTGTCTGTCCTGCCCAAGCATCAGCTGCCAGAGAGCTCCTGGCCCCAGGACCCACGGGGAAACCATGCTGGGAAAGTAAAAAGTCACAAAGCAGCAAGAAAAATGACAGCTCCAGGCCCCCACCATCTCTGGACCCTACATGGGGGGCTCGCTCAACAGTTCCCTGTCTGCTTGAACTGGGTGCAGTGTTCCAGATTGGGGTCTCCCCAGTGCAGAGCAGAGAGCACCTCCTTCACCCTGCTGGCCATGCTCTGTGCAGTGCCCCACAGGGAACCACTGGCCCTCTTGGCCACCAGGACACACTGCTGGCTCGTGGTCAGCTTTTGGTCAACCACTGGCCAACTGTTGGCCAACCATCAGCCAACCAGGACACCATTGGTGTTCTCGGCCACTGGGGCACACTGCTAGCTCGTGGTCACCCTGTTTGTCAACCCTTGGTCAAAGAGAACACCACTGGCCATCTTGGCCACCAGGGCAGACTGCTCACTCATGGTCACCCTGTTGGCCAGCCAGGATCCCAAGGTCCTTCTCTGCAGAGCTCCTTTCCAGCAGCTCAGCCCTTGACCTGCACTGGTATGTGCAGCTGTTCCTCCTCAGGTGTAGGGCTCTACATTGGCACGGGGAGGATGAAACACCCCATGCCCAGGCTTACTTGATGGGGACAGTCTCGTCCTTCCTCCTCTGCCTCTCACGGGGTGGCACGACTTCCCATCCAAAGGTGAGACTCCAGTCGAAGTTGCCCCGGCTGTGCTGCTTGCCATACTGCACTGGCTTGGAAAACTCGAAGGTGTTGAGGTCTATGGTGGTGATGTCGGGGCTGACGACAGCTGTGGGCTCCTCGGCGATGCGGGACAGGAGGGGCTCCAACCAGCCATGGAAGCACTCACCTGTGGAGCACAGGGAAGGGTGAACCGACCTCACCGGCATCACTTCAATGGGATGCGCCAGGATTGGGGGCTGCATCCCGACCCCATGGGCACCCAGAGGGTGGTGGGGAGGCGGACGCTCACAGTGTGCATCCAGGAAGGTGAGCACCTCGCCGCTCGCCACGCTGGCTCCCAGCAACCGGGCCGTGATCAGCCCCTTCCTCTCCGCCTGCCGCACCACCCGCACAATCTGCAGCTGCTTCACATAGCGGTCCAACTCGTCCTTCAGATATTCTGGGGGAACAGAAGAGGGTGGACAACCTCAGGGTGAGATCAGCCCCCACTCCTCACCCCCAATCAGCACATCGGGTCCCCACAGGGAGGGAAGGGGCGTCCCTGTTCCCATTTGCACCCTGCAACGAGGTGGGGGTGACACAAGCCCTCCCCATTCCCCCAGTCTGAGAGGTTTTTCATTTGCTAAAAAAAGAATCATTGAGGTTGGAAAAGACCTTTACGACCATCCGGTCCAACCATCAGCCCATCCCCACCGCGTCCACTAAATCACGTTCCTAAATAGAATCATTAAGGTTGGAAAAGACCTCGAAGGTCATCCAGTCCAACCACCAACCAAACCCCACCATGCCCACCAAATGGAGTTTGCAATGTCACTGGCATTTTGCCCCCACCAAGGAAGTGGTGGGGGGAAAAGGGCTCTTGGCTCTGTGGTTAAATGGCCATTATGACTACACAGAATTTCATCACTGAGGAATGGATGAGGAAGGTGTCCTGGGCTCAGGTTTGGAGCAGATCCACCTAACCAAAGGAGGGGTTTGGGAAGGGATACCCAAAGTGTTCAGCAGAGAGCTGGACATCCCAGAAGAGACCCCAAATCTCAGGGGCACGCAACCCATGTCCCCATCACAAAGTTCCTGGCTCCACACTTGGCTTTTCCAAGGATTTCTCCTAGCATCTCCCACCCTGCCCATGTCTGCACATAGCCAGGCCACAATTTCTTGGCCAAAACATAACCCGGATCTCGCTGGGGCAGAATGGGAACTGCCACATCCTGAGTGCACAGGGATGAGCAGTGCTCAGGGCAGAAAACCCAGCAGAGAGCAGAGTGCTGTGTGAGAAAGCACCACCACACCTCTCCCTGGGATGCTGCACGCTGAGCAACGCATCGCTCTGCCCCAGGAGATGCTTCAGGTGCAGAAATCCCTTTATTTTCCAGGTGCAGCACACACAGCTTTACGCACCTTGGGAGGCGGAAGCAGAGCGCGAGGGTAAAGTCTGCTCCTCTCCCAACACCTCACCGTGCCATTCGTTTGCTTTGGGTGGAACTCATTAGCGAGCCATGTAACGAGGTATGACGTCGGATGAGCACCTGGGCTTCATCCAGATGGAATAAAAAACCCAGCGGCGCTCAGGGCAGCAGGAAACGATTCAGAAAAGCCCAGGAGCGTTTTGCTCCCCATCCTGCAGCCCCAGAACAGCCCCATGACAGCCCCACACACCGTCCGTGCTGGCGTCGTCCACCAGGATGATCTCCCTGAGCAGTGCAGCAGGCGAGGCGTGCAGGACGCTGTACACTGTGCGCAGCAGCGTGGACCACGCTTCGTTGTGGAAGACGATGACGACGCTGGTGGTGGGGAGGGGCGGGCAGCGCTTGAACTTCTGGTCAATGCACCTAGGGGAGGGGAGGATAAAATACAAAAAAAAAGCAATAAAAGGGAAGAAAAAGCAGAATTTATCGTGGCTATGCACCAGGCATGAAGAAGCAGCGGGGTTGGCGTGCTGGAACAAAACGGCGTCGTCCCCCACCGTGGCATTCGGCACGGGGGGGCAGCGGCACCGGCAGCCCCCGCAGCTCTGCCTCTTTGATTTCCATTGGGTTTACCTCTTTTCTTCCCCTCCCTTTGCCCCCGTCGCCTCCGGTCCAGTGAATGACATTCCCATCCCACCCCGACCCGGTGTTCCCCCATTGTGACCGCTACACCTGCTAGGCACGGATAATCGCCGGCCGGCACGGCTTCTCCTTCCTATTCAGAGCTTTTTTTTCTCCAGGATCCCCCCCCCCCAAACCCACCCCCGACCAGGCAGGGGTTGGGGGCACGCTCTAATCCGGGCGGGCGGTGCTGAAGCCGCTTCCTTCACCCCCTGCCTGGGGCTGTTCCACTCCACTAAGAAAAGAAAAAGTCAGCTTAGGGCTGGGCTGGAAGAAAGGAGGGGAGGGGGGAGATGCTGGAGCCCGGAGCAGGTACACAAAGAGCTGCTGTGCCATTTCACCCGCTGCAATTACAAATTAAGCATAAAGCAGACAGAAATCGAGGAGAAATTTGGTATTCCCAAGGTGCCAGGACCCTCAAAAAGTGGTTTGCAGCCTCTTTGCTGGGCTGATGCACCTGGTGGTGCACGGGGCTGCTGCAGCACGAGGGCATGGAGCTCCTGCAGTGGGCAGCTGCATGGAGAGTGCATGGAGCTCATGCAATGGGCAGCTGCAGAGCAAAGTCATGGATCTCGTGCAATGGGGATCTGCATGGAGCTCTCGCACCAGGCTGCTGCATAAAGCATCCACAGAGCTCCTGCAATATGCTGCTGCAGAGCAAAGTCCTGAAGCTCCCGTGCTGGGCTGCTGCATGGAGAGCGCATGGAGCTTCTGCAACAGGTAGCTGCACAGGGAGTGCATGGAGCTCCTGCAATATGCTGCTGCAGAGCGAGAGCATGGAGCTCCTGCAGCGGGCGGCTGCAGGCCCATCTCTGCTTTGATTTCCTCTTAACTCTTCCCTGAATGGAGCCGAGGAGGCCGACACACTTTTGGGAGGAGGGGGCTCTTACTCCGGAGGGCGGCTGTCGGGTCCCAGCGCACGCTGCAGGGAGATGCGGTCACTGGCAAAGGCGTTGAAGCAGTGCTTCTCGTAGCCTCTCTCCTTCTCCTTGCTCTCCTCTGCCGTCCACTGCTCTTTCTTGAAGGCTTTGCCATCAGCCCCAGGGCCGGAGGGGTCCTGGGGGGGTCGTTCCAGCAGCGGGCGCAGCTCTGCCGCCGTGTAGAAGCCAGAGGGACAGGAGCGGGCGCTGTGGGGCGGCTCCTCCGGAGGCACCGGGGCCCCGATCTGCAGCTTGGGCATGGAGTCACGCAGGTTGTGCACGGCGCCCAGCATCAGGTCGATGACCTGGTCCTTCCCATCGACGATGTTCTTCAACCAGGGCTCCTCGCGCGGGTCGCCGTCCCCGACGTCCCTCTGTAGGATGAAGAGGAAGAGGAGGAAGACGGCGCCCACCAGGGCCACCTTCAGCGGGCTGTAGCGGCGGCGGAGCAGCCTCATGCTGTCTGCAGGAGCTGCGGTGCACGGCTCAGGGTCGGGGGGTCCGTGGGGGCTTCATGGCTCCGTTAACCTGGAGGGGAGAAACGCACAAGGGGTTAATTCACCCATGCAACCTGCAAAGCTGTCAGAGGAGCAGCCCGGCGTTGTCGGAGAGCAGAGCCCCTCCCAGAGCTCTTCTCATCACCTGCACCCTGCAAACCTGCCCTGAAACAGCTGAAACAGGTTGGAAGGAGGCTGCAAGACGCAAACCGTCAGCCCCAGCAGTACCCCCCTGCAAGCTCTGCACGCAGCAAAAGCATCGACGCGATGTGCGACAAAGCTAAAACATTAAAAAAAGTTTACTCCAACATTTGGGACGCAAGGACAGAGCTTCCCTCGGGCACTTCTCCTGCCTCGGAAGGAGGATGAGTGCCGATCTCTCCGAGCTGTGCTATCTGGGAGCAGCAATCCCAGCACCCGGGGCTCTGCCCCATCCGCCGACCATTCCTCCCCGCTGCTCTTTGTGAGCCGCTGCCACCGGAGCATGGAGAAGCTCCGCGGGAGCCATTCACCGCCATCTCCTCCTCCTCCTCCTCTTCAGGATCACCCCCTCCTCTCCCTCCCCCTCTCTCTCTTTTTTTTTTCTTTCTTAAAATGCTTTGGAAGCTGCTCAGCCCCCCTTCCCCCCCCCAGCACCCCGCTGTCAACTTCAAGGGCAGGGAGCTCAGTGCGGGGTCCCCATTCTTTCACGGCCCCATGAGGTTTAGGGGCGGGGGGAGCGCAGCGATGCGCTATAGGGGAGGGGGACACTCCGCCTCCGGGTCACCGCTTTCAGTGCCCGTAGGGCTCCGGGATCAACGCCGCCGTTCAGACAGTGCTTTATTGCCCAACGTGGAAGGAAAAGAAGCAGAATTAAGGGGGAGAAAAAATGAATCTCTGCCCAACCTCTCCCCCCCCCCCCTTTTCATCCACCCGGATCTCCGTTCATATATTGTTTCTAATCTGAGCTCCCCCCACAACTTCACCCTCAATGTTCCTGGAGTTCTGTGCAATGAGGTGAAGGCAGCGTTGGTGCAGAGGAGGAACCCCAATTCCACCCTCCCCAATCCTCTGCTGGCCCCATTGCCTTGATCACACTAACGAGCACCTCGTTATCTGCTAACGAACCTCAGCGCAGCACCCTGGGGAAGGCGCACAGCAGCTTCAGCCCCAAAGGGTCCATCTCTCGGGGAGGGGAAGAAGGGGTCCTACCCTAAACCACCGCCCCATCTCCTTCCCTAAAAGCCGAAAAGAGAAGCCCCCCCACAACCCAAAGCAACAATCTGCCCCCTCGGCGCTGACATCTCACATCAGCCCTTCCCCAAAACTCTCCTTTCCTTTCCCACTACAGTTCCGAACGCGGGGTGGGGGGGGGAGCTCACGGGGTCCCCGTAAGAACCGCACTGAGACGTGGGACGTTTCCCCCCCCGCTGCCCCCCCCGCGTCCCATAGAGCGCGGTGACATCGTGACAAACTCCTGCAGGGCTGAGTCACCCGCAGGGCGCGTCCCGGGGGTGGGCATTGCCACGAGGACATTTCCAGCCTTGCACTGCACAGCCCCTTCCCAAGGCTCAGAGCCACCACCGATCCCCCCCTCCTCCCCCCGAGCCTCCCTTGCCCCCCAACCCCAAAAACTCCCGAGACCTCCCCAAAACCGTCCCCAGGATGCACGCAGCAAGAGCAACACGTGCAAGCTGTTCGGAGAGAGTTATTAAGCCAGTTGCATTCGAAAGAGGTTTTAAAGGAAGGAAAAAAAAAGAAAAGAAAAAGAAAAAAAAAAAAGAGAAAGAAGAAATAAACGGGGGGAGGTAGGGGAAGGGATTTAGGGAAAAGGGTCACCAACACGGTCACAGCCACGGGTGGCAGCAGGATAGTGCCCACGTGATGGGGCAGCTGCTTCCTCCTCGATGACAGAGGGAGGAACCCCAGAGGCTGAAATATTCTCTCCCCCTCCCCCCAAAAACAAGCAATAGTGGCAGAACAGCAAAATGATGACGATGATAAAAAAATAAATAAAAAGGCAGAGACATCAACACAGCAGATAGCACGGCCTCACCTGACACCACCCTCGGCTCCACGTGGCAGCAAGGCCACGTTGGTTGGGGTGCCAGTGGTGTTTGGGATGGCAAAAAGCCAGGAGATGTCGCAGCCCCACGGGTGGGATTTCCCCTCCTCTCTCCCTGTCATTGTGGGAGTGTGATGGCACGTCTTGAATTTTGAGCAGATTGAGAAAAAAAAGAGCGATGCTGGGGGGTAGGAGGTGGTTTGAGTGCTTTGAGGGACGAAGGGAGACCCCAAAGATGCAATAGGGTGGGAATGGGACTGGGATCAGGGAGTGGGGCATGAAGACTGGGGATCCAGTACTGGGAAGGAAGACTGAAGACTGCGGCCAGGACCTGGACTCAAGACCAGAGAATGGGGACAACGGACTGAGACAGGGACCCAAAGATCAGGGAATGGGACCCATGACCAGAGAGTCAAGGACCGGGACCAGGAATGGGATTGATGATCAGAAAAGGAACTGAGCACCAAGGACTGGGACCAGGGAATGGGACCTGAAGATCAAGAACACAAAGAAAGGATCTGGGGATCTTAAAGAGCAGGTGCCTGGGGGATCCAAAGACTAGGCTGAGGACGTGGGGTATTAAAAGATTAGGGACCTGGTGGAACCCCAAAAACCAGGGACCCAGGATACCCCAAAGACTGAGAACTGGGGACCCCAAAGACTGGGGGAACCAAATAGCAGAGACCAGAGGGGACCCCAAAGATCAGGATCAGGGGAACCCTGAAGACTGAGGACCTCAAAGACCAGGGACCCATGAGGGACCTCAAAGATTGAGGACTCCAAAGACCAGGGACCGGGGGGACCTCAAAGACCAAGGACCCCTAAGACTGGGGACCCAGGGGGACCCCAAAGACTGGGGATACCAAGAACCAAGGACCTGGGGGACTCCAAAGAGTGGGACTAGGGGCACCCCAAAGGCTGGAACTAGGGAGACCCAGAGGACTCCAAAGACCAAAGAACTCTGGGGACCCAAAAGACTGAGGACCCCAAAGGATGGGACCAGGGGGATCTCAAAGACTGGGGACCTGGGAGACCCCAAAAAATTCAGACCCCAAAGACTGGGGACCTGAAAGACTCGGGACCCCAAGGATGGGAGACCTGGGGGACCCCGAAATCCGGGGACCTGGGAGACCCCAAAAGTTCAGACCCCAAACACTGGGGACCTGGGGGAACCTGAAAGACTCGGGACCCCAAGGATGGGAGACCTGGGGGACCCCAAAGACCGGGGACCCCAAGGACTACGGACACAGGAGACCCCAAAGACCGTGGCAGGATCAGAGACAGAAAACTGAGATCCAAGCCAGGACCGGGACTGAAGACCCAAGACCGAGACCGGGACCAGGACCGAATTCTGGAACAAGAAACCGAAATCCGGGAACCCGAGTCCGGGACCGAGCACCGAGGACCCGAGACCGGAACCCGAAACTAAGACCGAAAATCGGGACGGAGCGAGCCGGACCCAAGAGCGGGACGGAGATTCCAAACCGCCACCAAAAACACAAAAACCGAAACCCACAAACAGCCCCCAAACGACCCCCACTCACCCGTTCCGGAGCGGCGGCGGCCGCGGGTTCGGGGCCGCAGGTGCCGTCCGGGGGGCGGGGCGGGGCGGGGGGCGGGGATGCAGCCGGTACCTGCCTCGCCCCGGGGCACAGGTGAGCACCGCGAGGTCCTAACGCCGTCCTCGGCAACGGAGGGACGGGGATCGTAAGGGACCCAAGGGCTGATGGTGGGAGTCCGGAGGTTGGTGGGGGTCTCTGGGGGTTATAATGGGGGATGGGCTCGAGGTGAGGCGCTGCGAGGGGTTTGGGGAGAGGCTGGGATGCTGTGGGGAGGTTGGGATTATGGTGGGTTGACATCAGGGTGCTGGGAGTGACAGGTGTCCTGTAAGGGAGTGATATGGGAGGTATAGGGAATGAAGGGGACATGAAGGGGACAATACGGGGTTTTGCACTTGGGATGGAATAATTCCAGATACAGAATCACAGGATCACAGAATGGTTGGGTTGGAAGGGACCTCAAGGATCACGAAGCTCCAAGCCCCTGCCACATGCAGGGCCACCAACCTCCACATTTCACAGCAGCCCAGGCTGCCCAGGGCCCCATCCAACCTGGCCTCCAACACCTCAGGGATGGACGGGGCATCCACAGCCTCTCTGGGCAGCTGTTCCAGCACCTCACCGCTCTCACAGCAAACAACTTCCCCCTGACACCCAGCTGAAATCCGCCCTCCCTCAATTCCAACCATTCCCCTCGTCCTGCACTTCTCTCCCCTTCCCAAGAGCTGACTCCCCTCCTGTCTGCAGGCTCCCTTGAGGTGCTGAAGGCTGCAATGATTCACCCCGCAGCCTTCTTTTCTGCAGGCTGCACAAGCCCAGCTCCCTCAGCCTGTCTCCATAGGGAGGTGCTGCAGCCCTGCTCATCTTCGTGGCTCCTCTGGCCCCTCTCCAGCAGCTCCCTGCCTTTCTTGTCCTGGGGGCTCCAGCCCTGGACGCAGTGCTGCAGATGGGGCCTCACGAGAGCAGAGCAGAGGGGGACGATCACCTCCCTGTCCCTGATACATGTACAGACTCCCTGCAGAGAAGGACCTGGGGGTCCCGTTGGGTGAAAGACTGAACGTGAGGCAGCGGGGTGCTCTTGAAGGGCAGTGATCCCTCAGAATGGGATCCTGGGCTCCATCTGCAGAGGGGTGGCAGTGGGACAGGGTGGAGTCCCTTTTAAACACCTTCCAGTATTTAAAAGGGGATGATAAAAAGGAAGGGAATTGATGTTTTACAAGGGTAGGCAGCAATAGGAGAAGGGGGAAAGATTTTAAGCTTAAGGAGGGAGGGGTTAGATTGGATGTTGGGGAGAAGTTCTTTAATATGAGAGTGGTGAGGTGCTGGAACAGGCTGCTCAGAGAGGCTGTGGATGCTCCATCCCTGGAGATGTTCAAGATCAGGTTGGATGGGGCCCTGGACAACCTGGGCTAGTGTCAGATCTGAAGGGTGCTGGCCCTGCCTGTGGCTGGGGGGTGGAACATGATGGTCTTTGGGGTCCCTTCCAACCCAAGCCATTCTGTGACTCTTTGAATAAGAATATGGCCACCCATAGTGGCCATTCCCATGTGCTGGGAATGAAAGGCTTGTGGAGGTCGTTGAGTCCTATTGAGGCCATAGGGCCTATTGTGGCCTGACATCAGTGTGCTGGGAATTACCAGCCTGGAGAGGCCATAGGGGCCTGGAGAGGTCATACGTGCCTATAAATGCCATAGGGACCTATAGAGGCCATAGGGGACTGATAGAGACCTATAGAAGCCATAGGGACCTATAGATGCCATAGGGACTTGAAGAGGTCATAGGTGCCTATAGAGGCCATAGGGGACTGATAGAGACTTATAGAGGCCATAGGGGTCTGCAGAGGTCATAGGGGCCTATAGAGGGACTGATAGAGACCCATAGATGCCATAGGGACTTATAGAGGTCATATGGGCCTGGAGAGGTCATAGGTACCTATAGAGGCCATAGAGACCCATAGAGGCCATAGCAGACTGATAGAGACCTATAGAGGCCATAGGGGTCTGGAGAGGTCATAGGTGCCTATAGAGGCCATAGGGGACTGATAGGGACCTATAGATGCCCATAGGGGCCTGGAGAGGCCATAGGGGCCTATAGAAGCCATAGGGGCCTGGAGAGGCCATAGGGGCCTATGAAGCCATAGGGGCCTATTGATGCCATAGGTGCCTATAGAAGCCATAGGGGACTGATAGAGACCTATAGAGGCCATAGGGGTCTGGAGAGGTCATAGGTGCCTATAGAGGCCATAGGGGACTGATAGAGACTTACAGATGCCCATAGGGGCCTGGAGAGGCCATAGGGGCCTATAGAAGCCATAGGGGCCTGTTGATGCCATAGGGGCCTATAGAAGCCATAGGGGACTGATAGAGATCTATAGAGGCCATAGGGATCTGGAGAGGTCATAGGTACCTATAGAGGCCATAGAGACCCATAGAGGCCATAGGGGACTGATAGAGACTTATAGATGCCCATAGGGGCCTGGAGAGACCATAGGGGCCTATAGAAGCCATAGGGGCCTATAGAAGCCATAGTGGCCTATAGAAGCCATAGGGGCCTGGAGAGGCCATAGGGGCCTATAGAAGCCATAGGGGACTGATAGAGACTTATAGAGGCCATAGGGACCTATAGGTGCTTGTATGGGCCATAGGGGCCGATGTGGGGTGCTGAGACCCAGTGAAGCTCTGAGCCCAGGTGTGCTCTCCCTACTGGTGCTCAGTCCTCGTTCCACCTCATATTTGTCGTTATTCTCACTGTTAATTACTCTGGCTCTCCAAAGCCTCCCTCACCCGTAGCTCAGTGGTTGCACTGTGCAGCAGTGAGAACCCTAAGGTCATTTTTATCGGGCTGTGATAACTGCTGGCAACGTTTCTTTGGGTGGGTGGACACACAGACCATCGACGCTGGGATTTGCTAATTGCTCCCATCCCTGTCATCCCTATTTAGCCTCCGTCTTCCCGCTGAGCTCCTGATGGCACCACTTTGCTGCTCTCCAGCTGTGCTGCTACAGGGCTGCGTGTCCCCGCAGCCTGCGATGGAGCACAACCCCAGCTCTGAGCACCCCATTTCCTTATCCTCCAGCCCCACGTTTAACACTAGGTGGTGGTATCACCATGAAGATTCCAGCTGAGGGCTGGTGGCTGCTATGGCAGGAAAAGTCTCTGCTGTACTGAGGACTCCACGTTAAAGCTGAGTTGGCTTTAAGGTCCCTTCCAACCAGAGCCCTTCAATGGTTCTATGATCTTTCAGGACTCTTCCAACCCAAGCCCTTCTATGGTTCTATAATCTTTAAGGGCTTTTCCAACCCAAGCCATGGTGTGATTCTATGATTCTGTGGTAGAGATGGTGTGAAAGAGTTGTTTGCAGCCCCTCTGGAAGATGTGGTTTGAACAGTCTAGCAGGTATAGGCACAGGCAACCCCATCAGCAATGCATTTCGATGCACGGAAAAAAAAACATAGAATCACAGAATTGAAAACGTCCTCTAAGACCACCCAGCCCAACTCCAACCCATCCCACCGTACCCACTGTCCCCAAATGCCACATCCCCACAGCAGGATGGCACATCCCCACACAGCCCACCACCTCCCTGGGCAGTCTGTGCCAATGCTTGGCTGCTTTTTCAGACAAAGCAGAGGATGAGAATCCCCCGAGTCTTCTGCGCATCCCAGCAGTGGTTGAGATGCACAGAAGGGCAGAGGAGCGCAAGGGAAATGCCAGTGGGGGAACCCCAGGGGCCTCTCCAGGCTCCCGAACGCAGGAGGCACGAATGCTGGGAGGGTTTTAATCTCCTGCTGAGCATTTTGTGTTGGCTCCCATGCTGTATGGAGGATTTGAGGGATTTGAGCTGGGGTGGAGTGAGAATTACTTGGGATTATTGGGATGTGAGGTTGAATATTAGCTGCCTTACGGAGGATAAGTCGGGGAGGGCTTTGAGGCAGCCAGCATCGCAGATGTGCAAATCCCCAACACATTAAAGCACCAACACGTTGCTTGAGAAGGGCAGGGGGAAACTGAGGCACAGAACAGACAACGGCTTACCTGGCACGGAGCAGAGGAGAGCCCAAACTCACCACCGTTGGCCTTCAGCATCGCCTCCCGGATTCTTGAGAGCTAATTTTAAGCCCTGGGTTTGCTGCCTGTAATTCACTGCTGCTATATTTCCTGTCTCTCAGCCGCGCTGAGGTTTCACTCTGAGCACTGAAAAACTGAAGGGAAATTCCCTGCCCCGGATTTTTCTGTTAGAGAAACTTTTTCAGTTGCGCCCAGAGGCCGATGCTGAGCTGTGGCCACCAGGACGGGGGCAGGAGGGCCCCCCACCACTGTAAGTGTGCTCCCCAAATTGCAGCCCTGGGGCTTCACGGGGTCCCCATTGGGTTATAAGGAGAGGTGTGGGGTGGGGGTTGGGATTTTTGCTGTGTTAAAGAAACCCCAGCACCGAGGGAGAACGTGGGTCGTGCCCCTCTGAGCCCTGATCATCTGCTTCTTTAATTGTAATTTTGGAAATGCTTCTTCGGTTTACATGGGAGGTTAAGATCTCCCGTCCTCTTAACGACAAAGTGGTAATTTGGGGGGAAATTAAGACGTGGTTAACTACTGAGAAACCAGCAGGGCTCGTACAAAATCAATATGGGCTTGTTGGGAATGGCAGCTCCAAGTCACACACTTCTTAATAATTAATTGGCACAGTTATATATAACTCCTAGACAAAATATATCCTCTTAATCTTTAATTAGTTAGCTGCTTTGCAGGTTTCGTGTGCTAGGTTTTTAAGCACCAGTGGGGGCCCAAAGAGCTGAGGGCACAACGCAGCTCCCATCACAGCTCGTTTTGGGGCGAGAAGCACAGAAAAACCTTTGCTGAAGGCAACCTTACCACGGTGTCTGCAGTTCTCTTGGTGCTTGGAGCGTTCCCTTCAGCTCCATTGGGATTTTTGCCCTCCATCCTTCTTGGGGAACCCACGTTGCTCTGGGTGGCAGAGGAGTTATCCCCAAAGTCATCAGCTGAGCCCCTAATTACAGCACCAGGGCTTAAATTCGCAGCGCTGAGCGGCGGTGAAGCTGGAAAATATGACAGGAAGCAAAGCTGATTTGCATGTTTATGCTAATTGCGATTGCACAAATCTTTCAAATCAAAGCGTGCGTTGCAGATGGCTTGCAGATTTACACCACGCTTTGGCTTTATTTATTATCTTTCAGACTGGTATTAATTGGTGCAATATGGTAAAACTGGAAAGTCTAATCCACAATACAGCTGTTAGAGCAAGGAGAAATGTGCTGAACACAACATGGGGAGGTTATTCTTCGTAGTGACAATATTTGGCTAAAGGATACCTCGTGGGCATGGGCTGGATTTTCATATGGAGTATTTTCAGGAGCAGAATGGGCAGCTCGGGGCTGAGTGACTGAAGAAATGGGAGTTGTGCACCCGTGCTTGGACCTCCTTCCCCTTTGGGGTTCATTGCCAGGAGTTTGTTTGCTCTCACACTGCTGCAAAAAAAAGAAAAGAAAAAAAAAAATTATTTCTCCAAATCATGGAATCACAGCGTATCTGAGGCTGGAAGGGTTCTTAAAGATCACAGAACCATAGGATGGTTGGGTTGGAAGGGCCCTTAAAGACCACAGAACAGTGGAATAATGGAGTGATTGGGTTGGAAGGGTTCTCAAAGATCACAGAACCATAGGGTGGTTGGGTTGGAAGGGACCTTAAAGACCACAGAACCGTGGAATAATGGAGTGATTGGGTTGGAAGGGTTCTCAAAGATCACAGAACCATAGGGTGGTTGGGTTGGAAGGGACCTTAAAGATCACAGAGCCATAGGATGGTTGGATTGGGAGGGAACTTAAAGATCTCAGAACTTTGAGATGATTGGGTTGGAAGGGTCCTTCAAGATCATAGAACCATAGGATGGTTGCTTTGGAAGGGTCCTCACAGCCCCCCACCCCTCTCCCTGCTCTGGACAGGTCCAATCCCTCCATCAGGAGGCCTTGAACTTCTCTCCACTGTGGGCTGAGAGATGGAGAAGCCCAGCTCAGCAGTTGGGTTATCCCCTGCTTTGGATAGCATCACTTCCCTTTTCAGCTTTTTTTTTTCTTTTAAATTGCAAGAAAACTGCAACTACAACTTCTTTCCATCACAGTGAAGCACTGACATCTCCAGAGATCCCACAGTAGGACGGAGCACTGTGCTCCCCATCACCACGTCCCCTCCTTGCTGCCTTTGGATAACGCACAGCTTCTTGCTTCCTCCCTGCCCAGGTGCGATGGAAATGGGTGAAGTATTCCTCCAGCTGTGCCAGGAGGTGGCCAGGCTGCGGGAGCTGTGCTCCAGGCAGAGCGAGCTGCTGCAGAAACTGAGCGCCAGGAAGGGCCCCGTTGTGGGTGAGCAGCGGGGCTGGGGATGGGGGGAGGTGATGCTGAATTGCTCCTTCACTGCAAAGAGCAGATACAGGCTGATGGGAGGGGATTTCAACCTTTAACCTCATGCTGCCGAGTGGTTTGCTGCCAAAAAGGGTGTAATGAGGAAGCTGGCTGAAGGCACAGCTCCCTGTGCTGGCTGTCACGATGTTTTGACTTTGCCTCTGCCATCCAGTGCATGGCCACGTGTGCCTGCTGAAAGCCATGCTAAACCACCACAGGCTGTGATTTACTCTGGGAAAAGCAGGGAGGAGCTGTGCCAGATGCTGCTGATGGCCTGGAGATTTTTTGGGAAGCAGGCATGGTGGTGGTGCAGCCTCCAAGGGCTGCCCATTGCCCGTGCAAATGCTCTCGCCCACCCCAGCAGCCTGCATGGCTAACCAAGCCATGGCCCTCCTGTTCCCCACCGTGCTCTGGGTGCTCATCTGCTTCCCCCCAACACTCCAATTAATGAATCGTGCAGGGTCCTGCAAGCTTTCCCCAACCTTACAGGCTGTTTCATGCAGTCAGAAGGTCTTTGCCCAAGCAAAGAGCTGCCACGTGCTCTTTCAGCCCTGTGGTCGCCTCATTTCCCCCACAACGAAGCTGGTGAGCCTGCAGCATCGCCTCTGCCCTCTGCACGGGGCTGGAACACAGATAAACATCTCCAAGCAGCACCCGGACCAAAGCCATCACGCGAGGACACAGAGATATCTCATCATCTCCGCTGGTGGGGCAGCTGATGCTCTTCCTCCAGCTCTCAGCCTTCTCTATCTCTCTCCATCTTCATGCTGGCCCAGCCTTGTGTTTCTTGCCATCCCTTGCCTGTGGGGGCAGCGAGCTTTGCTTGCCCACCCCCCACAAAGGAGATAACACTGGGCTGTTTCACTACGGCACAAATAGAGAATGAAGCAACAGGAAGGGAAAAAAAAAAACATAGATGGGATGCAGCCCAAACTCACCCAGCCCTTGGTGCAATGCCTCTTGGTTCCAAAGGACCTCGCTGGTTACTGACACTACGAGATGGGGGTTGTTAGGATGAGTGAGTTTTGTTGAGCGCTGGATGAGTTGGCACCAAAAGGCAGAAAAGGAAATTGTTTTAGTTTGGATGCTAATTTAGTTATTTGTGGTGGGGGTAGAAAAATTAGTCAGCTTGCTGTAATGTGTTGCTATATTTAACGATCCTTTTAGGCTGCTTTCCCTTAATTGCGTATCTTGTGGTTGTCGCTGGAAGGAAGAGGCTCCCAGGTAACAGTGATAGGATGAGAGGTGATGGCCTCACATTACACCGAGGGGGTCAGGTTGGGTATTTGGAACAGGTTTCTCTTATGGGAAAGTCGTGATGCATTGGCATGGGCTGTCCAGAGAGGTGCAGGGCCAGCATTCCTGGGGGGTGTTCAAGAAACTGCAGAGATGTGGCACCTGGGGACGTGGTCAGTGGGATGGTGGGGTGGGCTGGGGTTGGACTGGATGCTCTGGGAGGTCTTTTCCAACTTTACTGATTCTCTATGAAAGCTCAGACCCCAAGACTGACCTGTCTGGCTTGCTTTCTTTCCAAGACATCCCCATGTCACTGCCCATCCAGTGCACAGAGGACGCTTGGACAGAGGGAGGGGAGCAGCCAGCAGCCAGCCCCCAGGTGCACCCCAAGGCCCCGCAGGGCTCTGCCCACCCTCTGGCTCCACCAAATGCTGCCCACACACTGCCTGGTGCCAGTGGTTGGTACCCAGCTTGCAGTGACCTCGGGGCTGGAAGAGCCACCCTCCCAGGGGCTTTTGGCAGCAGCCAGGTGGGGAGAAAGGAGAAGATGCTGGTAGACACATGGCTGGAGGACTGTAGGATGACTTCTACCACCAGTAGCCCCGAGGAAGGAGTGAGGGCTTGCTGCAGCCCACAGGAATTTGTGGCACCGAGCAGCGAGGCTGAGCACTCCTTTCTGACTATCCTGGACCTCTATGAAGCCCCAGAAGCTCTTGGGAGGGAGGATGCTCCCAGCGACGGCGCTCTGTCTGCTGCAGAAAAGGTGCCAGTGGAAATCCGGGGACCTCTGAAGGTAAATGTGAAGGGGTCAGAGGTTTCTGTCTGCCAGTTCTGCTGGCTCTTCCCAGCGTAAGGGCACCTGTCCATCTCATCATCATCCTCTCCTTCACCCTTCCTGTAACGTGGGGAGCTGTGGCGGAAGGTTGTGGTTATGCCCTGAAACTGACTGTGCCATTTCAAGTGGAGTCAGGTCCATGAAAACCCCATTCCAGCACCTGGTGTGCTTTGGGAGAAACCCAGTGACCCTTCCCAGCTGAAGGATCCTTGAGGCAGTCTGTATCGACCTCTCTTGGATCTGCAAATTAAATAAGCTCTTAATTATTTCCTTCAGTCTCTCTGATTCATACGCCCCCAAGCACTGATTCCAAAATACATCCTGAGATGCATCCCCTCAGCCTTGCTCAGCCTTCCGTGTGTGTTATGTGTGGGGCACCGACACTGGGCTGACCACTGAGGGTCTCTGAAATGCCAAGCTATTTTCCTTTAATTTCTTTTCCCAAATGAGACCCTTAGAAATTATTTTGTGGCTGTTGTGGTGATGTATCCATGGGGAAAGCTATTGATTTTTGGCCTGGGTTATATTTAGAAGCTGTTTTCTTCTTAAGAAGAAGGAGAAGAAAGAAAGAAGTAGAAGCACTGTCTGTCTGGTGAAGTCCTAATGTGCCTTATCAGCACTCGAATGATAATGGCACAGGAGGAAATTAATGCTGCTCCCCATTTGGCTCCGTACAAAAGCACTTTTCTCACGCTCTGCCTCGGGGGAAGCAACAGGTGATGGGAAGACCCTTGCAGGATCCTGCAGTGGATGTGGGGGGTCTGGGCGCAGCTGAGGGCTCGAGGAGAGGCTGTGTCTGCATTCCCACTGATCTCTTTCCCCTTTGCTCCCTACAGACCTCCTGGACGCCAGGATGGATGCTGGAGGACGCCGCGCTTGGACCTGGCGCAGCTGCGGCTGCTCAGATGTGTGACATTTGCCAGGCGACCTTCCCTGCAGACACCACAGCTCAGGCTGACTATTTAAAGCACGTCTTAACCCACATGAAGTAGGGCTTTAGGACTTCATGCTCAGAAAGCCACGTGTGTGCAACTGCGAGCAGCACAATGGGCTCCGGACCTGCATGAGATGCGGCTGCTGGGTCAGCTCAGGCTGCAGTTCCATTCTGTGCCACCCGGATCAGTTCCTGCTGTGCTGCCTGGGGGCTCAGCGGGGGTTCTGGTTGTGTTTCAGCTCATTGAGCTTCATGGGTATCAAAACTGCTTCTGTGCTGAGCTCCAGACGTGCGTAGGAGGTTTGGGGAGCTGCAGCTTAATGGGAAATGGACGTTTTTCCAAAGTTCTCTGTAACTGGAAAATGTTGGATTTTTTTTTTTTCCTTGAATAGAGACATTTGAAAGCTGCATTGTTGCTTTTTCCAAGAACACAGGAGGGGGGATCACCACGTTTTCATGGCACTAAATCTGAATTCGCCAGGGTGTCAGCACTGCATGCACGATGCCACCCGCCCTGCAGCAATGCAAAGCTCCCATCCCATCACTGAGGGGCAGAACTGAGACCCCTCCTCACTCCTCATTAAAACCTCTCAGCTCTGGCTCATTAGCTTCTGGGGGTGTAATTGCTATCCAGGTGGGAGGAGGCTGCTCAAAGCCCATAGGTGTGGGGTGGGCTGATGGGTGTAGGGAACAGCAGAACAGGAAGGAATTCCTGCAGTGCAGCTGTCAGGTGGGCACATGGGGTGTTATTCTGCCATATCCCTCTATCTGGAGTGCCATCTGCAAACCCAGAATGAAGGTTGCACTCTTCCATTAACAGCACATGCGATGTTTCTAGTCTATATTGTTTTTTCTCAGTACATACCCATGCGCTTTGCAGAGGAATTCACCTGCAGAGCTCAGGAAACAGAAGGGCAAAATGCTAATTAGCTCCAAATCATTGTATTTTTTTTTTTTTTTCTCTTTCCTTTGGAAAGGCCTTATCTCAGACCTTTATGCTTAACAAGTAGCTCTGAAACAGATCTGGCATCGCATCTTTGAGACAACTTGCATTTAAATCAACGTCCGACGTCTCTGCTTCCATGGATCAAGATTAATTCCTGTCTCCGGCTCCAGGATCTCATGTTTAGCAGCACAGATAACAGCAATGACTCGAGGCTCTTCCCAGAAGTGTAACTGCATTATGAAGCAGTGGAGCTGATGATGAACATCTGTGTGTCCTGAGGGCAGGGACTGACATGCATGGGGCAGCACTGGGTCCTGACAGTTTGGGATTTGCAGATTTAGGTTTTGCGGTCTGGGGACCATTTTCCAGGATGGAGCCCTCAGCTCTCTTCGAGCTACAACTCTGGGCTCAGTTCCTTCCATGCAGATTCTGGAGCTGCTCCTTGCCCTGAGCATGAACAAGACCTTAACTTGGTTGGGTTTTCTACAGCCTTCCCATTGGCATCTCCAACAGCTCCAAGCTGCCTCCTGTGGCTCCCTGATTTAATTAGGCAGTGGCATCATTCTATGGTGTTTTCTGCCCTTCTATAGGGCCTGGAAGAAAACATCAGTTTGCAGCTTGCAGAGTTACTAGAAGCACAGCGCTCTGCATCAAGAAGGGCCATAAATTCATTTGGCATGAAATTGTAACAGCCATCCAGAATTTGCCAGAAGGAAGAAAACCAACCCAGTTCCTCCTGCTCGGAGAGCAAGTCCAATAAATTTAATTTAAAAACTGTGAGCACAGATGGCTTTTCTCAAGAGTCAAAGCAGTCGTGGCTGAGGGCCGACTTCTATGAGATGCGTTTTGTGATGAGATGCAGGTGTGTGTGCGTGGCACAGTTCAAATTAATGGGAATAGTGTGAGCGTAGAGTCCTACACCCAAAGAGGGACAACTGCATGCACCCGGACAGGTCAAGGGCTGAGCTGCTGGAAGGGAGCTCCGTGGAGAAGGACCTGTGGGTCCTGGTGGCCAACAGGGTGATTGTGAGCCAACAGTGTGCCCTGGTGGCCAAGATGGCCAATAGTAGCCAACAGGTTGACCAAGGGTTGATCATGAACCCGCAGTGTGCCCTGATGGCCAAGAAGGCCAGTGGTATTCTGGTTGACCAACAGTTGACCAGCAATTGACCAACCATTGGCCAGCAGTGTGCCTTGGTGGTGGAGAAGGCCAGTGGTCGATGAGTGGTTGACCAGCACTGGACAAATGGTTGACCAACGGTTGACCAACAGTTGACCAAAGATGGACCTCGAGCCAACGGTGTTCCCTGGAGGCCAAGAAGGCACACTGTTGGCTGCACAGAGCGTGGCCAGCAGCGCAGGGAGGTGCTCCTCCCCTCTGCTCTGCACTGGAGGGGTTTTGGGATTCTGTAACAAATCACTCTGGGCTTGTTTAGAGTCACCCAGACCTCGAATTTTGGTGTGATGCTCTGCCTGTGCTCCTTTCCTGGTGACTCAGGCTAGGGCTGAGCTGTAGAGGTTCTACCACCATCTAACTTCACTGCATGAACCTTTCTCAACGTGCTTCATTGTATTTTTAGATGTTGAGTTGTACGGTGCAATTAGTCACCCCCCTCCCAGCCAGATGGTCCACGGTGACACAGGAGTTTCTTTTTTTAATCCCATACTTTCCATTGGTGTGAGCATCCTTCTGCTTCCCAAATAACCTTAAGTATAGGGTGTTTGTTTTAGCTGCAGAGTGGGCGGTGTTATTGTTTTCCCCAGGTCCGCTCACCGGGTCTGTGGTGTTGTCATTTCTGGAAAGGAATGGCAGATTGGTGGCAGTTTCCAGTAAGGAGAAATTGGAAAAATCAAGGCTGGATTGGAAAATCAAGCAGAATTACGCCTGTTTTATTTCTTGCTGCTGGGTGCATGCCTTGGGTTGGGGGTCAGCGCGTCCTCCTGTGGCTCTTGGTTTCAAAGCAGGGCTGGGAGAAGGCGATGCCACCATTTCCCAATGGAAACCAAACTTTGAAACTGCAGCTGGAAAACAGATCAGGGTGGGAAACGTTCAGTTGTTGGGTTTTCTAATGAAGAATACTGGGCTGTGAGGAGGGAAAAGGGGATACGGGCATCTTGGCTATGTGCAATCATCCACACGCTCCAGTATCAGAAACATTACGACCACATCTTTACAGGACCCAAAAGCAATCAGGATCCCACCGGACACAGAAGGGGGAATGCAATACCTCTAATGGGGAACGTGGTGAAATATTTACATTTCCTCCATCAATAGCAATATTTCTTGAAGGAAGGAAGCTGCACTTGTGCCCAATTCCCCCCCCCAGCTGCTCCCCATCCCCAGGGGAAGGGGTTCACCACCCCACAACCCACAGCAGGAACACGCCTGCACTTCCAGAGAGGGTAGGAAACTTCTAATGGCTCTGTTAATTAATAACTGACCCTCTGTTTACATCTCCCATTAATGGAAGAGAAATGTTTTCCTTATCCCGGACATGAGCTCAAGGAGTTTGAAGCTGGGACACGAAGCAAAGGGCGTTTCCAATCAATTAATAACATCAGAGCATTATCACCAGCAGAGTATTATGTGTGAGGGCTGAGAGCCGTGTCTTGGGCAGGGGATTTGGGAAGGGGCTTTTGACTTTAGGATTTGCCACTGAAAATAAAGCAGGGAGCAGCAGAAGGGGGTAACAGTGCAGTCCCTGCAGCAGGGTGAGCCTTGGATGTGATTTGAGAATCTTTTAGGATTTGGATTCCCTCGAAAACACTGCATTTGGGGGTCGTGGAGGATATGAAGTTCCCAAATCATTTGGGGAAAAGCAGTTTTTAAGGTTTCTGCCAACACTTCTGCAAAATGCCCATCAGAGGGGGAAGTGTCTGCCAGCCCCTTGTGCTTCTGACCACTTTCTGCTGGAGAAATGGGGCCTCTAGGGGGGACTGGTCCTGTCCCTGGGGGATGGAGGGAATACTGGGGGGTGGTAAGTTGAGGAGAGGATGCTGAAGGGGGCCAGGAAGGGGCAGGGAGCTGGGCATGAGGATGGAGGGCCAACAGAGGGTGAGGATGGAAAGAAGTCAGGGGGATGCTTGGAGGGAGTCTGGGGGTGATTCTGAGGGGAGCTTGGGGGACGCTGGAGGGGGAGCAGGGTGATACTGGAAAGGGAATTATGCTGGAGGGGATTCAGGGAGTGATGCTGGAGGGGAATATTGGTGATGCTGGAGGATGGAGTCATGCTGGAGGGGATTTAGGGGGTGATGCTGTGGGGATGATGCTGGAGGTGGGGTGATGCTGGAGATGGGGGTGATGTTGGAGGGGAATTGGAGGTGATGTTAGAAAGGGGGTGATGCTGAGGTGGAATTGAGGTGATGCTGGAGGTGGAGGTGATGCTGAAGGTGGGGGTGATGCTACAGAGGGGGTGATGTTGGGGGGGAATTGTGGGGTGATGCTGGAGAGGAGGTGGTGCTGAGGAGGAATTGAGGGTGATGCTGCACAGGGGTGAATTGGGGGGTGAATTGGGGGATGATGCTGGAGAGGAGGTTGATGCTGAGGGTGGTGATGCTGTAGGGCTGAAGGTGAAGGGAGCAGGGGTGGGTGCTCTCTGAGTGCTGTGGGGCTGCTGCTAAAGGGGTGGGGGGCAGGAAGGGAATTGTTGGGGGCAGCATAGAGACGTGGAGGTGATGATAATGGGGGTCTCGGGGGGCGATGCCGGGGATCATAGGGGCCGTGCCGAAGGGGATCTATGCAGGGGGACCGCGGGGTAAGAAGGGAGACTGTCAGCGGACCGGGCCGCGCCGCGCTGCCCCCCAGTGTCCCCCCAGTACCCCCCCTAACGGGCTCTGCCTCCTTCCCCCGCCCCCTCCCGGCCCTGGGCGGGGTCTGTCCCCGCTCCGGAGATGGTGGAGCCGATGTGAGCGGATCGGGGTGCAGAGCGGCTGCGGCCCCCCCTGGCCCCGAGCCCCGGGGGGAGCCCGGCCCCCCCCACAGCCCAGCTATGCCCGCGGGCAGCACCGAGCCCGATGGCATCCTCAGCTATCAGGTGGGGGGTGCATGGAGGGGGGGTACCCGGTGCGGCCGGAGGATGCTCTGTGGCTGCTCACTGCGGCATTTCCAGCGGCGGGAGGGGAGGGGGGGGGAGGATACGGGATGGGGGGCATGCAGGGCGTCTGCTAGGTTGGGGGCAAAGTATCTGCAAAGAGGGGGGGGGGGTGTGATTGGTCTGCAGTGGGGGTGCAACGTGTTTGCAAGGGATGGGGAGGCAATCTGTAAAATGAGGCATAAGGAACGAGTGGAGGAGGGGGAGGGGGGGCCAGGCTCTGAAATGGGGGTGCAGAAAGGAGGCAGATGTAAGGCCGAGGGGTGGAGGTTGGGGGGTGCGGGGGGATGCACAAGGTGGACGCAAAGAGAGGTGAAAGACATCTGCCTGGGAGGGGCACAGAGGGCGTATGGGGGGGTGTCCCTGGCTGGTGGCACCTCCCTGGGCCCCCCCTCCGTCCCCTCCACACCTTTGTGTGGCCACAGCCCATCGGAGTGGGGACAAAAGCCCCACAACACGCAGTCCCGGGAGGGGTCTGGTGCAGCAGGGAGCAGCAGGGAGGTCCCCCCCCCATTTTAGCACCATCTTATCTGAGCTGTCCCCAGGGAGCACCTCCTGGCCCCACTGCACCCATCTGCTGAGCATCCATGGGACCCAGCACCCCATGGGACCCGGCACCTCTCATGGGACTTCATGCAACCCATCAAACCCCATTGACCCCGTAGAATCCCGACCTTGTACCCCAGGGAAGTCTGCGCCCCTCATTGGACAGCATACCTCCATTGCACCCTGCACCTTTTCTGGGATCCTTCACCCCATGGAACCCCCTGCATCCCTCAAGGACCCTATGCATCCCTCACTGGACACCATGCACCCCCCATGGGACCCTATGCACCCTCCATGGGACTCCATGAACCCCCAGTGAGACCCCATATGGCCATTGGACCCTGATCCTTCTATAGGATCCTGCACCTCATCTGACCCTCTGTGCCCTCCATGGGACCACATACATCCATTGGTCCCCATATCTCTCATGGGACTCCATGAATCCCATGGGATCCTGCACCCCGTGACACCCTGCACCCCACATGGACACATGCACCCATGGGATCCTGCACCCTCTATGGGAACCCATGCACCCAAGGGACCACACAGCAGCCCGGGGTCCCCCCTCATATCTGGAGGAGCTGCCCTCAGTGCCAGATGTGGGTGTGGGAATGAATTCACCTTCCCTGAAATGGAGGGAGGTAAGGATGGAGGGATGGGGATGGAGCAGGGACTGTTCCCAGACCCCGTCTGCCTCCTTCCAAGATTGGATCCATGCAGGCAGGTGTCCTCATCCCATAAGAACCCCATAGATCAGATTCCATTTGGGTGCAATTAATCCCATCCCATTGGCTCATGGACTCTAACAGACCCCATGCTCCCATCACTGCGGCTCTGCTTGTGTGGGGTGGGTCAGTGGGGAGGGGGCTCATGCAGTGCTTTCTTAACTGGAGAAGCTGCACTGAGGCAGGGAAACTGAGGCAGGGCAACCTATTGCAACATGAAAATAAAAGAGAAGTTTTTGCTCAGCAAACAGCAACATGGAACAGCTCCTGCTGCTCCAGGGCTACAAACAAACCCTTGGAACTCGGAGTCCCCTTTCCCATATTGTGACAATTGGATGTTTTATATGAAACCATGAAATCTTCCCATTTCCCCAGAGAAATAACCACTCAGGGTCCGTGCCTTAAGGGACAGATTGTTTTCTCAGGGCCGTTTACTTTGATGGCACCATTACACCATGCTTCAAAGAGGGATGGGCTGCTCAGACCCCAGTCAGACTGTGGGTTTGGCACAGGGGGGTGCCCCCATGTCCATTTCCTATAGTTGCACCGAATGCTAAATAATACAAAAGCAGCAGGATTGGAGCTTGGATCCCGATGGGATTTGTGTTGAGCAGAGCTCGGTGTCGGCTTCCCTCGCCGTGTTGTCTTACAGCTGCCTCACCTTTCAGGGCCAGCACTTCATCTCCATCCTGAGTTGATAGCAGGAGGGGAATGTGCAGCACAGAGGGATGAGCTCAGATCAGGACATAACACGGGGCAGTGGAGAGCTGAGGAAGGGAGGAGGTGGTCACCCGGAGGAATCCCACATTCTTGTGTTCCATGAGGGTTCTGGGCAATGGTTTCACCAATGTGGGGCGCAAAGCTGCAGGGTATGGAAATAAGAAACCTTTGCACAGGGCTCCGCTTTGCTGCATCCTCACCTGGGAGGAGGTTCTGCTGTTTAGAAATAGGCTGCTTGCTTTGAAAATTTGGAAGAAGCTTTTTTTAATCCTTCACCATCTTCAGTCCTGTGTTAGGGCTCAGTTTGACTAATAAGGATCCGGGGCTAATTGAAGCCGTGCCAAAGTGAGACCTTCCTGAAATGCTGCAGTTTTCACAGGAAATTGCCACAAAACCCAGTACCATCCCATAATATTGGTTTTCCCAGCAGTTTGCACGTCAGCAGCTCAGATTTTAAATGCCCAAACGACCTTCAGCCACTCCATTTTTCAGCCCTGTTAACAGATGGGCTCCAACCAGGAGCACTTTGGGCACCGCTGCCCTTGGCTCAACCGAATCCCTCATCCCGATGGAATTCCAGCAGTATTTTGTCCACGACCTCAGTTCCTGTGGGATGTGGGATCAGAATTTTGCAGCAGTCCCAGGGGTTGGAGGACACTGGCTGGTGGAAGTGTTGGTGGGGACCATCATATTGGTGGGGACATCATGGTGAGCATCGTGTTGGTGGGAACATCATGTTGGTGGGAGCATCATTTTGGTGGGACCATCATACTGGTGGGGACATCGTGTTGGAGGAAGGATCATTTTTGTGGGGCTATCGTACTGGTGGGGACACCACGTTCATGGGACCATCCTTTTGATGGGACCATCGTGTTGGTGGGGACATGGTGTTGGTGGGACCACCATTTTCGTGGGGACATAGTTGGTGAGACCATCGTATTGATGGGACCATCACATTGGTGGGGACATCACGTTCATGGGACCATCATTTTGATGGGATCATCATGTTGGTGGGGACACCGTGTTGATGAGCAACTCCCAGTTTCGGAGTGCGTGTCTTTAGTTAACCTCATGGCTGTGCCCCGTGAATTCTGATTCCAGAAAACCCACCCGTGTTTGTGCGGTTGGGACTGGGGGCGTCACTGGGTTCCTCCTGGTGGGCACAGCTCTGCTGGGTGGTGTAGGATCCACTCAGATGTCCCGGAGGAGCCTGGCTCCATGCAGGACCCAGAGGCTCCAACCGCTCCCAAAGGTGATGTCCAACAAGGGGCTGAGCCAGAGAGCAGCTGCAAGAGAACCCTTGTGGAGAAGCTGAAGGTAGCATGGCCAGAGCTCCTTGCACCAGCACCCAGAGGTGGTGCTCTGGGGAGATGGTTTGTGGTGGGCAGGGTGGTGCTGATTGGTGGTACCCACTGAACACACCCAAGTTGGCAGTGATTTTATTCTGCGCTTTCATCCCGTGCTTTTTTCTGAGGTTGTTTTGTACAAATCTGGGTTGGAGGAGCTGAATTTGCTGCTAAAATGGGCTGAAGGTGAGCAAATAAGGGAGCCATGAGTGCTGCTTTGGCCATGGGAGCATCAGGTCAACCCCAAGAGCAGCACTGCTATCCAAACACATCAATCCAGAGAGCAGCGGTGTGGAGAGACCCCCATTCCCCTTCCCAACACATAACCACAGACCCAGGGGTGAGCATCTTCCCGAGCACCTCTGTTGCATCAATTTTGGGTGCAAATCTCCAACAAAAAGTGCACCATTATCGTCTGTTTGAACAGCCCACAATCCTCTGGTGGCTGTGATGTCAGCTGGGTATGGTGAATGGGAATTCACAGCTCCTAGCCCTTTGTCACCCCCCTTCACGAAGGAATAATTTGGAAACCAGTGGAAACACAACGGTGCTCAATTGGAGGTCGCAGTTTCTTTTTGCATTGGTGAAAGCACTGCGATCGTTGTGGGTGAATTCCTGTCCTTGAGTGGTTGTGAATGAAGCAATAGATTTTTGGCTTTTGATGCACAAATGCTCTCCTGATGCAGCGATGGTATCTCAGCCCAGGAAGGAATCAGCTCTTTTGCAAGGGGAAAAATCACATTTTCCAAGGAAGGCAACCAAGGCTTCCCGTGCCCTCACCGTGCTGGAGATAGAGCTGCCCTTGTAGGTCTCTGCTTTTGGAGTTGGTGATGGCCATGTCCTGTGGCCAAGTGCCACCTAGCGAGCCCTGCAGGGATCTCCATCCAGCACAGCTGCACTGCATCTTTAGGCATGGAAAAGTGCATTTCCCCCCCTAGTCTTGAAATCTCTTTATTTATTTCATAGAATCAGAGAACAGCTTGGGTTGGAAAGCACCTCAAGGGTCATCAAGCTCCAACCCCCCCTGACGCAGGCAGGGCTGCCAACCTCCACATTTAATACTAAACCAGGCTCCCAGGGCCCCATCCAACTCCAACCTGGCCTTGAGCACCTCCAGGGATGGACGGGGTATCCACAGCCTCTGTTTGTTCTAGAAAGCTGCCAAGGGGCTGCAAAAGCAAAGAAGTGTGGGTTTTGTCTTTGAGGGGATCTAACACACGCTACCCTCTCCTCCTGCAATAAATACTGGCAGCCTCAGTTTCTATAAAAACACAAGAATAAAATGTAATCCTGCTCCTTGCCCAGCAGGGACCCGATGAAGAGGCAGTGGTTGACCAAGGAGGAACGAGCAACGTTGTCAATATCCACTATGAAAAGGAGGAGCTGGAAGGTGAGAGGTTGGACTGGATGATCTTTTCCCACCTTAGTGATTCTGTTAGGCTATAGCAGAACCTGCTGTGCCTGTTAACCAAGAAACGTGCTTCCTTTCACGGTTTTCATATTATTATTTTTTTGTAATGGAGGAGAGCAGGGTGAATTCCAGAACAATAGGAGCTGAAAAGAACCTTTGGGTTCCTCCTGCTCAGACAGAGCTCTATGGGCTCTATGCCCTTGTCCTGGCTCTGGGCAGCACCAAGCAGATCCCAGCCCCATCCTTCTGGGTTCCTCCTTTAGATGTTGATCGGCACTGCTCAGGTCCCCCTTCCCTTTTTCTCCCCCAGGTGAGCAGCCCTTTCATCCTGTCCCCACCAGGAGGGGCTCCAGGCCCCCAGTAGCTCTGCATCCTCCATATTGCTCATTCCAGCAGTTCCCTGTCTGCCCTGAACTGGGAGCCCAGTGCTCCAAATGGGTTCTCCCCAGTGCAGAGCAGAGCAGGAAGAACCTCCCTGCCCTGCTGGCTGTGCTCTGTGCAGTGCCCCACAGGGAACCTTTGGCCAACAGGGCACACTGCTGGCTCATAGTCACCCTATTGATCGACCCTTGGTCAACTCTTGGTCAACCCGTTGGCCACCATTGACCCTCTTGGGCACGCTGCTGGCTCACAGTCACCTTGTTGGCCACCAGGACCCCCAGGTCCTTCTCTGCAGAGCTCCTTTCTAGCAGCTCAGCCCCCAACCTGCACTGATGCGTGCCCTTATTCCTCCCCAGGTGGAGAACATGATTTTCCCTCTGTGAACCCATGCTGACTGCTTCTGATAACCTCCTTTTCTTCCATCATCGCAGCTCCCTTTCTCAATGAGGCTGCTCCTCACTGGATGAGAATTGCAGACAGGGCTTCAATTCTTTGTTTTCCTATTGTTCTGGAACTCATTATCAGGAGGGTGACCTGATCATCTCACCACCTTGTCCTGTACAGAGATTTTAAGAATAATCCCCTTCATAACGAGCAACTCTGAGCGTTGTCCAGGCAAAGCTTGAGTTGGAGAAGAGATTCAATGCTCCGGTGGTACTTTTAAAGAACCGAGAGCCAAGGCTTTTTGTTGTTGCATTGGAGCAAAACTCGAGTAAAATAAGCCAACTGTGTCATGGTGCTGCTCTCCCACAGGACACCGGACCCTGTACGTGGGTGTGCAGATGCCCCTGGTGAGGCAGAGCCACCGGCACCACCGACCCCGCAGCCAGAAGCATCGGAAGCGTGAACGGGCGAAGGAGGCAGCCCCCGAAGAGCAGGGCTACCACTGTGAGTCCTGGGGATGAGGAGCTTTGAGGCCGGGGGGTTCCATGTGTGAGTTCTGTGGGGCGGCCTCGAGGGCTATAGCTGCTATTTGGGGTCAAAACTGCGTTACTGAGCAAGGGTGTCTATTTGCAGAGCTGGAGTTGGGGAGCTGTGGGAGTTGGGGATGTGGTTACTGGGCATGGTGGGGGTGGGTTGATGGTTGGACTCGATGATCCTGGAGGTCTTTTCCAACCATCATGATTCTGTGATTCTTGTATTGATTGAGCGTGGTGGGGGATGGCTTGGTGGTTGGATTTGGTGATCTTATAGATGCCTTTTCCAACCTTTATGATTCTATGATTCTCGTGCTGATTTGATGCCAGGCCAGCTGCTATTTTGGGGGAAAATTGCATTACTTAGAGCAAGAGCCTGTGTTTGCTTTTTCCCAAGCTTTTCTTGGGATTTTTTTTTTTTTCCAGACAATTAAATGCATAGGCTCATCTTAGGGAGTCTATGTGGGAGAGTCACATTTATTGGAGGATGTAGAATAGATTGGAGGAGACTGGGAGGGATTGGAGGAGGGAAAAGTTTATTTTCCAAAGGAGTGGTGATGCAGTGGCACAGGCTGCCCTGGGAATTGGTGGGATCACCATCACCAGAGGTGTTCAAGAAGCATGGAGATGGGACACCTGGGGACGTGGTCAGTGGGCATGGAGGGACGGGTTGGGGTCAGACTGGGTGATCTCAGAGGTCTCTTTCAACTTGAATGATTCTGTGATTCTGTGATTCTCTTTAGGGACGTGGTTAGGGGGCACAGTGGGGATGGGCTGGTGGTGGCACTTAGTGATCTTGGAGGTTTTTTCCAACTCAAGTTTTGCCTTTAGTGGATGTTTATGGCTGACCTGGTCCCATCACGTGCATTGGGCATTTGGGTCTGTGCTTCTCCCGCAGACACGCCGTCCCAGAGGGTGCAGTTCATCCTCAGCACCGAGGAGGACGAGCAGCACGTCCCTCATGATCTGTTCACCGAACTGGATGAGATCCGCGTGAAAGAGGGCGAGGGCACGGAGTGGAAGGAGACAGCGAGGTAAATGGCAGCTCCTCCTGCAGCAGGGCTGTCTGCAGCGCCATGGGGCTGACCGCGAGCGGTGCCTGCAGGTGGCTGAAATTCGAGGAGGACGTGGAGGACGGCGGCGAGCGCTGGAGCAAACCTTACGTGGCCACGCTCTCCTTGCACAGCCTCTTTGAGCTGAGGAACTGCATCATCAAAGGCACAGTGCTGCTGGATATGTGTGCCAACAGCACCGAGGAGATCGCAGGTAGCGCTCGGGGTCGGGGTAGGACCATGCACTGCAAACCTTTCCCCCAGCACATCCTATCTTTCAGAAATCCCGTTGCACTTTTGTGTCTTTTGTTGGGGTTTGCTTTGGCCTGGCGGCAGGCTGAGCGTTTTCTTGCAGCGTGGGACCCTTCTGAGAGCCATTTGTGGGGCTGGAGAAACAACTTGGAGAATATTTTCCATCCAAAAAAGGCGTTTGCAATCAGGGCTCAGCAGTCTGCTCGTGGAACCATGGAGTTTGCAAAGAGCTGAACCTCTTAGAAATGAACACAGCCTGCATGAGGGCTGAGCCTCGTTAAATAAATTAGTTATTACCAGCTATTTCCTCACATTTTTTTTTTCCCTTTTGCCTTAACACTGAGGATTTGGGAGCTTTGAAGGCAGGGTTTGTCTGGCAGATGACCAGGCAGTGCGTTTCAGGGTGAGGGGAGGAGGAAGATAATGGAAGTTAATTGGAAAAGCAGCTTTGGAGAAATGATGGTTGACTGGTGGTCTCCATTCAGCCCTTTCAGGAGGCGGTGAAGTCGCAGCCATTCTCAGCACATTTCTCAGCAAATTGCAGTCATTTGGTGGAGGGAACTCAGGGAAGGTCTGTGCTGTGGGTTGCTTTTAATTTGGTTAGATACGTGGAGTAACACTGAAAGACCAGACCAGGCGAGGAAATCGCATTATTTAGAAGGAGAAATAATTATCATAGTTGAGCAATGAATAAGCACTTTGACGCTGTTTTTTAGCAAAAGAAAATTCTTGCTTTTGTTGCAAAAGCTCAATTGCATTAAAATACCTCATGGAGTAAAGCTGTGCCCGTGCTGAGCTGTGCTGCATTCCTCTTGGGTTCTGCAGGGGTTCTCCTCTCACATCCCTTTCCCACCCTCAGATATGATCCTGGACCAGCACAACCACTCCAGTGAGTTTGATGAGAGCATGCGGGAGAAGGTCCGGGAGGTCCTTCTCAAAAAGCACCACCACCAGAATGAGAAGAAGAGAAACAACCTCCTCCCCATCGTCCTCTCCTTCGCTGACAAGCCAGGTGAAGGGTCCTATAGGGCCGAGCACTGGGTGGATGTTCCTGTAGGGTTTGGCACCAGGTGAAGATTCCTTGTAGGGTCAAGTACTGGTGAAGGTTCGTGTAGGGTTTGACACCAGGTGAAGGTTCTTGCAGGATCTGGCCCCATTGGACTTGCCCTGCACAAAGATATGTGTCCCGATTGCTCCTTGTCTGTCTTTCTGAGTCTTTCTTTCTCCTCCCAGCCCAAACGCTCATCCCCCATCCTCCTCCCACCACCATAGAAGCTAAAAATGGGGTAAGCCACGACACCAGCCCCATGGATTTAAGCAAGGTGAGATCCTGTAGCTCTCCTAGTCCTTTAGGGCTGGCTTTGCTCTTGCAAATGCGTCTACAGCAGAGTGCTGTGGGCTTTCACTTTGAGGTAAGAGCCTGAAAATCCCTTTATTTTTTGTGCACAGGCAGAGCTGCACTTCATGAAGAAAATTCCCACCGGGGCTGAAGCAGCAAACGTGCTGGTGGGAGAGCTGGATTTCCTTCAGCAGCCCATCATGGCCTTCGCCCGCCTCACCCCGGCCGTCCTCCTCTCAGGCATGACAGAAGTCCCCATCCCAACCAGGTCTGAAGGAGAAGCACAAAATTTTCTTTAAAAATAACAACAAAAACCGACATCTAAATTCATCCCGAGAGAATGAGGCCAGCAGGAGCGAGTCTACAAGCACACTTCCCCCATCTCTCATTCTCCACCTTTGTTTCTCCCTTCCCTGCTTTGGTTTCTAAAGGCATTGGCCGATGGTAGCGAACATCAACCCCAAAATTGTAAAATGCATTGGCCAGCTGTAATGAACGTCAACCTAAAAATTAAAAACTGCCTTGGCCAACGTTAATGAAACTCAGCCTGAATAGTCAGTTGTGAAGGTGATCGGTTTTGATGAGTTTAAAATCCAGCACCCGTGTGCCCAGTCTTGGGTTGAGCTCTGGATTGGGAGCTGCTGGGATTTCTTTGGGCACTCCATAAGCAAGGACCTGTTCTTCTCTCTTGTTTTGTTTTTCTCACTCAGGTTTCTGTTTGTGTTGTTGGGACCGGAAGGAAAAGCCCATCAGTACCACGAGATCGGCAGGTCCATGGCCACGCTCATGACGGATGAGGTGTGATGAGATAATTGAGATCCCAGGGTCGTTTTGGCTTTCTTCCTCTCTCCCCATCTCCACTGCAGTTAGGATTTCGGACCACCTCCACTGTAGCAAGGAAGCAGATCTGGAGAGCTGAAAGCTCCCAAATTTTGCACCTAAAGCCAACACTTGGGGTCTGCATCGCCCCATATAAAGGGCATGGTGGAGATGAATCGACAATTAGACTGGATGACTGAAGTGGTCTTTTCTAACCTTAATTATTCTATGATTCTATGATTCTACCCCAGAGCCCATATTCCCACCCTGGTTACAATCCTGCACCTCATTCCTGCTCTCCAGAATCCCCAACATGCGAAACCTCTTTAAGATGACTGAAGGATGGGAGGAGATGACGCCATATCCCACGATGCACAAATTTTTCCTTTTGGGGAAACTTGGGGGAAAACTCTTTCGCATTTATCTGGGAGGTTTTTTTTTGCGCTGGTTAGGACACCAGTGCTGCATTGTCCCCTCACCGGTTGTCCTCTACCTGCAGGTTTTTCATGACGTTGCCTACAAAGCCAAGAACCGGGCTGACCTGGTGGCTGGCATCGATGAGTTCCTGGATCAGGTCACGGTTCTGCCACCAGGAGAGTGGGACCCATCGATCCGCATCGAGCCCCCCAAAAATGTCCCTTCTCAGGTGGGTGCTACTGTGGATGGAGGTGTGAGAGGGTGGGTGGGAGACTTACAAATAAATCCATCTTTCTGTCTTATGGCTGTTTGTACAGAAAAAAAGGAAGATGCCCGGAGCTCTGGATGACAATGCTTCTCACAGAAAGCCTGAAAAACATAGCGGCCCTGAACTGGAGCGGACGGGAAGGTGGGAGGCTCAGTATTCTTATTTATAATAAATGGGGAGATTTGGGTGAGATTTGGGGTGGAAACTCTTTATCCAGAGGGCAGTGAGACCACGTCTGCCCATAGAAGTGTGGGTGCCCCATCCCTGGAGATGCTCAAGGATACAGGTGGGGCTCTGGACTGCTGATGGAGGGGTAGGACCAGCCCAGGCAGGTGGTGGAGCTGGAGGGGCTTTGAGAACCCTTCCAACTCAACCATCCTATGGTTCTGCGATCTTGAAGGACCCTTCCAACTCAACCATTCCGTGGTTCTATGATCTTTAAGATCGCTTACAACTCAACCATCCTATGACTGTAAGATCTTGAAGGACACTTCCAACCTAACCACCCTGTGATCCTACGATCTTAAAGGACTCTTCCAACCCAACCATTCTGTGGTTCTGTGATCTTTGAGTTCCCTTCCAAGCCAAGCCATAGTGTGGCTTTCTGGTTCCATGGTTCTATGATGGGGTCTCAGGTCAGCTCCTTTTCATTGTTGGAGGGTTTTTTGGTGTGTGTAAAATGGGAGAGGGACACTGCTTTTTAGCTATGAAAGCTGCTCTATGTCCATAGTTGCACAAAATTCTCTGTTCTGCCAGCACTATCTATTTTCTTGTTCCTCCTCCAGACTCTTTGGAGGTTTGATCCTGGACGTGAAGCGGAAAGCACCATGGTTCTGGAGTGACTTTCGGGATGCTCTGAGTCTGCAGTGCCTGGCATCCTTCCTCTTCCTCTACTGTGCCTGCATGTCCCCTGTCATCACCTTTGGGGGGCTACTGGGGGAGGCCACCGATGGCCACATAGTGAGTGTGGGGTGATGGGGAGGTGTGCATGGCCGTGACACAATGGGACATGGCTGGTGATGGGACTTGTGTTGGCAGTTGGGCTTGATGACCTTATAAGTCTTTTCCAACCTAAATGACACCATGTTTCTATTTGCTATTTCTATTTTCAATTGCAAATGCTTTTCTCGCATGGTTTTTTCACCTTGCTTTTATCCGTGAATGCTTTACCCACGTGATTTAATTGCTCTTCTCTTCCCTGGGCAGAGCGCCATGGAGTCGCTGCTGGGTGCATCCATGACTGGCGTTGTGTATTCCCTCTTTGCTGGCCAACCTCTCACCATCCTTGGCAGCACCGGCCCCGTCCTCGTGTTCGAGAAGATCCTCTACAAGTTCTGCAAGTAGGGTTGGATGCACGGAGCCTTCTGAGGGCTGAGAAGAGATTTTTTTCTGTTATTTTTCTTAATGGTAGCTGTAAGATTGGAGTTGATCGGGGTTGGCTTCTGTGGCACGCGCCTAGTGCATTGCATGTTCCTACCTCCAGGATGCAAGGGTTTGTGCAGGGTTTGTAGGGTTAAGGCAAAACAGGAGGAGGAGAAATCACATGTATAGCGATGTCCAAGATGGGACGCATGAGTGAAAGGAAACAAATCACTCTGTTTTGGGAGCATGAAGGAAGATTTGCTTTCCTCTCAGCACAAAACCGGGCTTTTTTTTCCAAAAGTAGAAATACGTTTTGCCCAAACAGCCTTGCAATTTTCCCTTCTGCTGAAATATTTTGAGATTTGATGATTTTGTGGAGAAAGTAGGAGCTTTTCATGCAAAATGCATACTTTCTGTGACAGCCATTGGCTGTGATGACAGTGATTAGCGACCCTTGCTGCAATTAATCACTCACATCATTCAGGTAGCAGGCGCTGGGTGCCCAACCAGAGGGTTTTGGTGTTGGCATAGGGTGATGGGCAAATACAATATGCTCCCCTACAAAGACCTGACCTCGATTAGCCTCTGAGATATTAACACTGCATCATGTTAAATAATGCTAATTACCTCGTTGGCCTCTCCACCCGTGGGCCCACACCCTGCAGCCCCGCGGCTGTCTGTAGTACATGCAAACCACATTCCTTGGCACGTTCCTACATCTCTCTGGATTTTCCCTGAAGGAAAACCCATTAGGTTTCCCTCCCATCTCAGGGACTACTCACTCTCCTACCTGTCCCTGCGGACGTGCATCGGGCTGTGGACTGCCTTCCTCTGCATGGTGCTGGTGGCCACGGATGCCAGCTGCCTGGTGTGCTACATCACCCGCTTCACCGAGGAAGCCTTCGCCGCCCTCATCTGCATCATCTTCATCTACGAGGCTCTGGAGAAGCTCATCTGCCTGGGAGAGACCTACCCAGTGCACATGCACAGCCAGCTCGACTTCCTCACCCTCTACTAGTGGGTTTTTTTCCCCTAAAACACCCCACTGGCAGCACCTTAGGGCTGCACCTCCATTGCTCCTCCTTCCCTTCCCCTTGGTTCTCTCCTCCCAGCTGTAAGTGTGCAGCTCCCACCCATCCCACCAATGAAACGCTGCACTTTTGGCAGAGCAATGAGGTCAACCCTGCAGCCATCGCCTGGGAAAACCTCACCGTATCTGTAAGTGCCCATTGGTGTCAAGGCGGTGCCAAAGCCCTTCGGGTGATGTTTTGCTTCAAACTGATGTGAAAAATCACTGCTGAAGTGCAGTGTGTGTGGTTCCCACCTGTGGTCTTGGGAAGGAGTGCACCGTATTCTTAGCCCTGTGGTGATGGCTGTCACCCCCAGGCATGCTGCAGGGTGGTATTTCTGGCTGGGAGTGAGGTCGGTGGTGGCGTGAGCACTGGAGGAGTTGGAGGTCTTAAGTTCATGCTCGAAGGTGGTAATTGGTTCTTTAATTGGTCCTCAGTAACTCCAGGGTTAGTTCTTATTCAGCGCTGTCTGCACCTACGTGCATAAGTCTTAGTGTCTGAGTGTGCAAATATCTGCATATCTGAGCGTGCACACATCTGTGCGTCTGATGTGTCCCAGGGATGAGCCCTGGGAGATGATGCTTTGTCTCTGCTTTCCTACCATGGTGGTCACCGCCCTCCTTTTTCTCTTTACTCTGCCCCCAAAAATCCCCTTTGGGTGTCTCATCCCCCTGTGGTGCCTTCAGCCATGGCTGCATGCAGTCCAAATGGAGAACGTGTCATGGCTCTGTGCCCCATCACAGCCCATTTTTCCCTCTCCCCTTTGTTGATGTGTCACTCATTAAGCTCCCGCTGCTCCTTAGATATAAATCTCCCCTGCCAGCAGCAAGCACAAGGTCATGGATTTTGGACCAAGCCCCCAAACCTGCCCCAGTTACCCAATGTTTCCCTTGAGCACATGCACCTCTTTTGTGTCCTCATGCTCTGTTTCTCCAGGAATGTCGACATTTGCATGGAGAATTTCATGGACCCGCCTGTGGACACGATGGCCCCTACACACCCAATGTCCTCTTCTGGTCCTGCATCCTCTTCTTCTCCACCTTTGTCCTCTCAAGCTCACTGAAGATGTTTAAAACCAGCCGCTACTTCCCAACCAGAGTAGGTAGAAGGTGGGGGCCAGCAGCGGGCCCCACAGTCATTGCCCCAAATATTGGAGCATTTGTCACCACTGGGTCAAGAACTGCTCATGGAAGAGCCTTGAAGACCATGATCTCTATTGGCTTGGATGGGATCTCCACCAACTTGGATGGGATCTCCATTGGTGTGAATGGGATCTCCATCGACTTGGATGGGATCTCCATCGACTTGGATGGGATCTCCATCTGTTTGGATGGGATCTCCATCTGTTTGGATGGGATTTCCATTGGTTTGGATGGGATCTCCATTGGTTTGGATGGGATCTCCATTGGTTTGGATGGGATTTCCATCGGCTTGGATGGGATCTCCATTGGCTTGGATGGGATTTCCATTGGTTTGGATGGGATCTCCATTGGTTTGGATGGGATCTCCATTGATTTGGATGGGATCCCCGTCGACGTGTTTCCTCACCATTTCTGTGAGCTCAGTGTCTCTGCATTTCCCACCTGCCTTAAGGCTGGTCGCAGTGCAGTGTAAAATGATGGCATGATTCTATGAAATCAGATCCTCCAAAGTTATTTTTTTTCCCCTCACCATTGTTACTGTAGGGGAAGGTTGGTTCAAATGAGGAGCTGCCATAGAAGAAGAGATATTTCTTCTTTATAGGGAACAAATATGCCTCAGTGCCTTATTTCCATTTCAGCAGTGAGAGTGGCTGCAGTGGCAGACGTTTATTTCCAAATATTTAATAATGATTAAAACAAAAAGAACTAAAACATCCCTTTCCACTTAATTAAGCTGCTTTCTTTTCTATGTGACACCAGATCTCACAGGGACAAACACAGCAGCAGTTTCTATCCAAGGGATTCAGCTCACGTCCTCAGAGTGGTGGGGTTTTGTTAATCAGCCTTCATGTTGTTCACATCCCTAAGCTTTTTCATCTCGTGCTGCTCCTGTGTTTGTCACGACCCTTTCTTTCAGCACTGATTTCTTGCTCCCATAGGTCCGATCTACGATAAGTGACTTTGCTGTTTTCCTCACCATTGTCGTCATGGTGGTCATTGACTTCCTCATTGGGATCCCATCACCAAAGCTCCACGTCCCCCATATGTTCAAGGTAATGGGGAGCTTTGGCACAGGGTTGGCTTCACCCCATGCCTGTGCTGCTGGGGACATCGACCTGGTGATAATGGGGCTGGACAGGGCTGAGCCTGAGAGAGGTGCTGGTGGTGTGACTTTCTTCCACCTTCAAATGCATCACTTCTCTCTGGAAACGAGAAAACGACCCTAAAACTTGATATGTGCAGGAGAAATATCTAAGGGTGCTTGTAAAGAGGACACCAATGCTGCTGAACCCCGTAGCAGAGAGTGATGCAAAGCATTGAGAATGCTTCAAAATGGAGATGGAGGGGAAATCCAAGCTGGCAGATGACGCTGATGCTGGTGCTTTGTCCCAGCCCACCAGGGATGACCGTGGGTGGCTCATGAACCCCATAGGACCCAACCCATGGTGGACGGTGTTGGCTGCACTCATCCCAGCCTTGCTCTGCACCATCCTGATATTCATGGACCAGCAGATCACTGCCGTTATTGTGAACAGGAAGGAGCACAGGTTGAAGGTAAGGGTTTGCAGCGAGAGGAGAATCCAACCCCAACCCCAAAAAATGCAAACACATTTGTTTGGGACAACACAACTCTGCTTGGCAGGATGCTGCTCTGCATTAATGCTGTCACAGGGAGCAAACAAGAGGGCAATTTGTACAAGCAACCTTTCTGAGGCAGCGAATTAACCTCGTAACAATAAGGAGGAGTGTTTCTGCTTTAAAATGTCAGCAGCAAATTTGGGGGAATGAATCGTTTTAACGCAGTGCCAGGAAGCTGCCAGTCACATCTCACTTGCGAGTGGTGGGAGTGTGCCGTAAGAATGGGGAAAAGTCAATATTTTTTGAAGAGTTAGGAGTTGTACTGAAAAAAACCCACCTAGAGTCTGCTTTGTCTGAACTCCTGACAGATTTTCACAGGAAGAACTTGTGCAAACCTGAGCGTATCTGTAATTGTTTGCAATTATTTTAAATTTTCAAAGAGTTGACTCGAGCTCGAGCAAGCTGAGGGTTTGCCTCATTGCTCTTCTGCTGTGGGATGCTCTGTTTCTCATTCTGCAGAAGGGATGTGGGTACCACCTGGACCTCTTCATGGTGGCTGTGATGCTCGGGGTGTGCTCAGTGATGGGGCTGCCCTGGTTTGTGGCTGCGACCGTCCTCTCCATCACCCATGTGAACAGCCTCAAACTGGAGTCAGGCTGCTCAGCTCCTGGAGAACAACCCAGATTTTTGGGGATACGAGAGCAGAGGGTCACGGGATTGATGATCTTTGTGCTCATGGGCTGCTCTGTCTTCTTGACTGCTGTGTTAAAGGTAAGAGGAAAATGCAAAGCACCCAACAGCCTGGAGGAACTTTTGGAAATTGCACAAAAGTAGCCCCTAGTCCCCTCTCTCCAGGTCTGAGGGGCACAGGAAGTGATCCCAAAGCCTGAGGTGTGACCCATAATAGCAACTGGCCCCACTTACACTTCCCAACCCTTCAGACCCCAGTCGGGCATACTTGAGGGCACCAAGCCACATCATTTTTTTATTGTCTTTTAGACCCACCTGTGTTTATGGGCTACAACCTCATGCATTCAGACCACTACATCCACTCTCTTTCCATCAGGCAGCGAGTGGACAGGTTGCATTGTGCTCCCCAGTGCCGCAGAGCTGCCATTCCTGGTGGCTAAACATGCTGCAATCATCTCGTGCACATTCCTCCCACAAAGTAATTTCATCTCCAGGCTGAAGGCAGGCATACCACCTCTGCATGCTGCCACAGGAATATGTAGAGCTGTTTTCCTGCCGTCACAGAGTGCAGCATATGGTGGCATGGGTGAAATCACCTATTTTCCTGCAATCTTGCTGGAAAATTGGATTATTCTGATGAAAAAGTCACTCAAAAGTTCTGCCTAAAGCGGAGCGTTTCTCACACGCATGCACAAAATGTCCAATGGATAAAATTCGACACGTCTCCAGCCCTGTGGAAGCTGGAAGGCTTTGGGCAACTTTATGCAGAACGAAAGGATAAGATTGAAAATGCAATGGCTTTACTTAAAATAGCATTCCCTTTGCAGTTCATACCAATGCCTGTGCTGTACGGTGTCTTTCTCTACATGGGTGTATCGTCGCTCAGAGGAATCCAGGTATGGACTGTTGCACCATGCAGCTGTTTGCTCCCTGATATTCCATCTTACTGAGAGAAGGGGAAAAAAAGGCCTTGCAGTCAGCAGTGGGGGAAAAGGGAAAAGCCTCTTCAAGTGCAAGAGATGGAAATACAGAATCATAGAATGTCCCAAATTGGAAGGAACCCATAAGGGTCATGGAGCCCAAATTCTTGGTTGGAGGTGGTAGAGGCGCAGGGGGTCTGCAGGGCTGGGAGGACCAGGTGGGTTTGGTGCTCTCTGTTTTATAGTCCCAGTGCTTTGTTATGTGAAAATGGGAGAATTTGATGCAAGTGGAAGGAAATATCCCCCTCTCGTGGAAGTTGTTGTTGGAGGTTTCATTAGGCAAAGGAAAATTAATTATAGAATCATCTGGGATAATTGCAATTTGGTGACAGCTCTGTGGGGGTTATGTTCCCATACGAAGAGATCAGCACTTATTGTGAGAGCCCTAATAAACAGGTCTCAGTGAGGCCACCAAGTCCCTACGGCCCCATGGTGGCATCTCCTGATTGTTTTGCAGTTCTTTGACCGCCTGAAGCTGTTTGGGATGCCGGCCAAGCACCAGCCCGACTTCATCTACCTGCGGCACGTGCCGCTGCGCAAAGTGCATCTCTTCACCCTGGTGCAGCTCACCTGCCTCGTGCTGCTCTGGGTCATCAAGGCGTCCCGTGCGGCCATCGTCTTCCCCATGATGGTTGGTGGCTCTCAACAAGATGCTTGCAGCATTGAGTGGGGTGTAGTCATGCCTCTGGTCTCACCATGGCTTCCCTTTAAGGTCCCTTCCAACCCAACCATTCCATGGTTGTGTGACCTCTAAGGACTTTTCCAACCCAACCATCTTATTTTTCTATGATTTTGAAGGGCCCTTCCAACCCAACCATCCTATGGTTCTATGATCTTGAAGGACCCTTCCAGCCCAACCATCCTATGTTTCTGTTTCTGAAGGTTTTGGCTCTCGTTTTTGTCCGGAAAGTCCTGGATTTCTGCTTCTCAAAACGAGAGCTCAGCTGGCTGGATGACCTCATGCCAGAAAGCAAGAAGAAGAAGTTGGACGATGCCAAAAATGAAGCCAAAGAAGAAGAGGTAATGCTGCTGGGTGCCTGGGGGCTGTGAAATTTCTATCACAGCCAGTCATTAAATGGTGTGAGGAGTCTGGAACTAGGCAGAAGGAGATTCCAATGGCTTTTGGCAACCATTTTTTAACTCTAAATTATCACTTGAACAGACATACAATAAGCTTAACTGTTGAACAATCATACAATTTTAAAACGCCTTCTGAAATAAAATTGTTTTATTATTGTCGTTATTTTTATCATTATTATTGGAAAGATTTGCTCACAATGGGTCTTTAAACCCCCAAAATTTTTGGAGCGAAAGGTTTTCTTCCTGCTCCATCAGTGCTAAAGCTGCTGAGGACCAGGAGGGGCAGCATGCAATGTCTGGGTGGGGTTTTTGCTCAAAGGCAGGAGGTTGATCTGCCCCTCTGCTGCAGGAGTCTCAGCAGATGATGGAAGCTGCTGCTGCAAACTCAGTCCAGCTGAGCCTGGGGAAGACGAGCTACGTGGGTGTCCCCAAGCAGAACAGCAGGGACAGGTAAAACCCCACCACCTGCCAGGCATGGAGGGATGGGTTGGGGTTGGACTGGACGGTCTTATAGGTCATTTCCAACCTCAGTGCTCTGTGATTCAATTCAGGGACATGGTGAGCGGGCTTGGTGGGGATGGGTCAACGGTTGGATTTGACGATTCACGAGGTCTTTTCCAACTGTAATAATGGGTTCTACGATTGCAGGACTGACCCTTCTGAGATCAACATCTCAGATGAAATGTCGAAGACAACTGTGTGGAAGGCTCTCACCATGAACGCAGAAAAACTCTGAATCCGAGGAGGAAAAAGGGAAAAGGTAATGCTAATGGTGAATGTGACCGTGCTGCTCTGCAAGCCGCAGTGCCAAAGAGCTCATCCCCAGCAGCAGGCAGCAAGTACCGGATGAGATTGGAGGATGGCAACCATTTTAGAGGTCTTTCCAACTTTAACGATTCTATGTTTCCCTCTTTTTCTTTTTTTTTCCCCTCAGTTGTCCTCTTTAGGGATCTTGGCTTTGAAGGAGAGGAGCGAGAACGTGACTCAGGGATGAGCCAGCGCAGCTCTGTTGGGTGGAGGAAGCAAACACGCACCCTCCCTGGTTCTCTCCTCCAAGTAGCAGGATTCCCATTAAAGCCATTTAAGACGTTTCCAGTTATCCTTGGTGTGCTTCAGGCATTCAGTATCTCTAGACCAGCAATCTGAGGTGCACCTCGCTGTCAGTGGGAGTTCGGTGTTGCTCAGCCTCCGTGTGTACGTGTGTGTGCGTGTGTTGTCGCGGTCTGTGGTGGTAGAGGGACAGCTACCGCTTGGTCATTCAGTGCTATCTAGTTTTTTTTTTTATATATCTAATCTCCCCCCTTCTCCTCCCCCCCCCCCCATTTCCCTTTTTCTGTCCAAATATAAACTCTGAATGTACAAAATAATTTTCTGTTATATTTGACGCATTCTACACTTCCTTCTTCGTCACTGACAGATTTTGGGTTTGGTTCGGGGTCCTTGCTTGGATTCGCTCTTCCCTTCTATCTCTTTCTGGTGTGGGAGAGATGCCCTCTGTCGTGGGAAATGCAGAGAGAAAGGAGAGGTGTTTGTTCCAGTTTTGTCATCATTTTTTGCTTTGACTCTAGAATCAGCAGGTGCCCACAGAAGGGGTTGGAACTGAGTGATCTTTAACAACTCGACAATCCTGTGGTTCTATGATCTTTGAGGTCCCTTCAACCCAGTCTTCCGATGATTCTACAGCCCTTAAGATCCTTTCCAACCCAACCATCTTATGGTTCCATGATCTTTGAGGTCCCTTCCAACCCAACCATTCTGAGTTTCTATGATTTTTCGGGACTCTTCCAACCCAAACCATTCTATGGTGCTTTGATTCTAAAAAGTAGAAACCTTCTTGTCCCTGGCTGTGAGTTGATATAAGGAAACTCCTAAAACCCACTGCTTTGAATAAACCATATGGTCACGGGAGCAGCCAGCCGCATCCATTGCTTTCCTTGCTTTACATTCCCAGAATACTCTGCTCATTTTCTTTGCCCCCCACCCCATGCAAAAATCCTCTCTATCTCAGGGTAGAACGGACCATCAGGAAAATAAATTATCTTCAATGTCCCTTCCAACCCAACAATTCTGTGATTCTATGAAAGCAGGAAGAGGTTTTTCCTTTTTGCTTTCCCTGCTGCCCTCCGGGAAGATGCTGTTGAGCAGGGATGGTACCCATGTGCTCCTCACATTCCGGGAGCCATTGGGCTGTGCCCTCATCCCAGAGACAAACTCCCTTGGAGTCTGGAGGAAAGAGAACACAGAAGGGACAGTTGTCCTGTCCCCATCCCCACGTGAAGTGGCTCCAGGCAATTGGAGCTGCTGCCATCTCCTCATCCCATTTGCTGTCCCATCCATTGGTTCAACATTTCCATGCATCAGACGAACCCAGAACTAATAAATGGGTGGGGGAAAATAATCTTCTGTAAGGATGTCAGTGGTGCATCAGCAAACGGGGCAGAAAATCACTGGTTTGGATTTGCAAACTGTGCTTTGGTGGCTGGTGGTTGTCAGAGAAAGGGATTTACTTCTTGATGGGAAAAATAAAATTGAATTGGAGGAAGGAAGAGGTGCAAAGCCTGGGTTTGCTCTGACCTCGGAATTATTCACCCTCTGTCTGCAGGACAGCTGCTTTCTGTCTATTTGCCTCCATTTATGAGCAGAAAGTTGGTCTCCACTCCTGTTCCCCCCAGAAGGGACTGAGGCCAGGGGATGGGATTGTTTTCTACATGCACTCAGCATCCCACAGCTGGCATTGCTCCCTTGGAGGACCAGAAAAGTCCCAGCCATGAAGGCAAATGTTGTTGGTTCCTTATGTTAAAAGCAAACTAGGCTTCCTCAGAGTGTCCTGGCACAGGATGCACAAACATCTGGATGTCAAATGATTTTTTCCCCTGTTTGCAGGCCTAGTCTTCTCTCCTTCATTGTATTTTTAAGCTATTATTTAAAAGGAAGCAGAGTTCTAATTCATAATGCCATTGTTGCAAATGCAGCTGCAGTTCCCACTGCTGCTGCTCCGTTTACTCACCACCAACCCATGGATTGCTCTGTATGAGGCTTGGTTGGGGTTGGTGATCTTAGAGGTCTTTTCCAACAGCAATGATTCCACGATTTGGGGAGGATTTGATATTTCCATGTAGGGGGCAGGGAGCATCCCCAAAGGATGCAATGCTGGAATCAGCATGGGATTAAAATCACTTCCTTGCAACGTGCCATGTTGGTTCGGTTGGCAGCAAACTCCGTTCCCCTGATGCAGGATGGGTGCTGGGGTTCATCCTCATCTCTGGTGCCTTAAAACAGCTCCTGGGGCCATGCACAAAAGGGGGCTTTGGAAGCACTGGGGGTGCGAGGAGGAGGAGGAAGAGGAGGAGGAGGAAGAGGAGGAGGAGGAAGAGGAGGAGGAAGAAGGCTCGCCACCAGCAATGCAAAAAGCAAAGCTCCCCTCTCCCATAGGATAAAAAAAAAAAAAAGAAAAAAAAAGAATCCCAAATGAATCCTATGGAGAGTCCTAAGTGAAAAAGGGTGGGAGGAAACTAAGAGGGTAATAAGTTTGGTGCTGGCACTTCTGTTTTGTCCCGGTATATTCTCCCTTCTGCCATTCTAAATGTAGAAATAGAGGAATTATTTTTCTTCCGGAGATACTGAAATGAATTTATTTTTGTTGCAAGAGATGATCTAGTTTGGAAACGCACAGTGTTGTAAATAAAACGGGGAGGAAAAGAAATCATCCGACCAAATCTGTGTTGTCTCCCAGTTCCGAATTTTAATTTATATGTTTTTAAAGAATTTGATTTATTTAGAGCTCATTCTGTGAAACCCAAATGCCATCACTCCGTGTCTCTGTCTCATGGTTCCCATCTTGAATTGTTGCTGCTATTGATGCTCCACCATCCCAGCCCCATCTGCTGTGAGTTTTCTCTGTCGTTCACTGACCACAATGGGAAAAATAACCCAATAAAATCTGTTTGTGTCTCTGTGCTGCTCTGGTGTCTTTTGAAGGGCTGTAGAGCTGATGGAGAGGATTGGAGGTGTTCCTGGAGATGTTTATGGATGTTTCGGACAGGTGGAGGAGTGAGCAGCACTGATCTGGGGGAAATTCATCCCCATGGGCCTTGTGTGCAGATGGGAAAGATGTAATACTGGGGTTTTTTTTGAGCAGCATCACTTTATGTCCTCGATCTGTAGCAAAACCCCATCCAGAGAGAGCAGTCCCTCTGTCGTGTGAGGTTTTCTTTTGGTAGCGTTTTCAATACAAACAGGGCAGAATTAAACAAAATATACTCTACTTGTCTTTCATATATTCCTTTATTTTATCTTAGAGCCATAGGTCTGAGCAGATGGGACACTCAGGGGGGTCAGGAGAGTGCATCCTGGTTACCATCTACCTAAGACTGAAGGAATTTGGAGAAAAATGGGGCATGTGAATGAGCCCCTGGTCAGAGCTTGGTTCTCCCACAGTCCTCAGGCAGCAGCATGCAGGATCCCCATGGGGTGCTGGGGTGGGTCGGAGCTCCCAGAACCAGATTTAGGAAGGACAGCACAGCAGGAATGGGGTAGAGAGGAAATGAATTGGGCAGGGATGCTGAGCTGCAGCGCTGATTTCAGCGGGGGATTGGGAATCACCACGCGGGTTCGTGCAGCTGTTTCATGGATCAGTCCTTCTGCAGAGGGTCTGATTGCTGCTGGTGATGCAGGGGTCCAACAGCCATGGGTGCACGCTGGAAAGCCTGGGGTTGCTGTTTAATCGTACCTTTTAAAAAGGAAATAATAAATAAATAATAAACAAACAAACAAACAAACAAATAAATAGAGAAAGGAAGGAAGGAAGGAAGGAAGGAAGGAAGGAAGGAAGGAAGGAAGGAAGGAAGGAAGGAAGGAAGGAAGGAAGGAAGGAAGGAAGGAAGGAAGGAGGGAAGGAAGGAAGGAAGGAGAGAAGGAAGGAAGAAAGAAAAAGAAAGAAAGAAAAAGAAAGAAAGAAAGAAAGAAAGAAAGAAAGAAAGAAAGAAAGAAAGAAAGAAAGAAAGAAAGAAAGAAAGAAAGAAAGAAAGAAGGAAAGAAGGAAAGAAGGAAAGAAAGAAAGAAAGAAGGAAAGAAAGAAGGAAAGAAAGAAAGAAAGAAAGAAAGAAAGAAAGAAAGAAAGAAAGAAAGAAAGAAAGAAAGAAAGAAAGAAAGAAAGAAAGAAAGAAAGAAAGAAAGAAAGAAAGAAGGAAGCAACTGAGCACCAAACAGTTCAACAGAACAGAAACTCTCCCAAACACAAAGTGAAAATGGCTGAGCACAACTCAGTGGGTGCAAAACCACTTCTGCCCCATTGTTGATGGTCAGGCTGCATTGATGATTATATGATCTTGATGGTCTTTTCTGACCTTAATGATTCTATCATTCTTTGATTTTATAAACTGTTTAACCCCCACCCCGAAAGCTTCACTTTCCTCATTGCAAATAAGCACTGGATGAAACCCACATGAGAGCAAAAGGAGGAGGTGGTGTTGGGAAGCTTTGCACCAAACGCACCCAATATATGGATGCATTTTGAAACGATCCTTTTTGGGGCTGGATGACTTACGCTGCTGGCAGCATGGTTAGGAAGGGGGCACTGCGGGGCTCCTCCCTCATGTACCTCTTGGTGGAGCTGTGGAAATAAGACAACAGCCATAGCAGCCACAACACGAGGATGCTCCCATGAGAATGTGCTGGGGACTTCACAAAATGCTTTTCATTGCCTCTGGAAATGGGGTGAAGGAGGATGTGTAGCCAGAAATCCAACTGTACCCAACGTGGCTGGTATCTGTTGGGTTTCAGCACTTAGAAGTTTGTTTTTTGGCCATTGGCAAAATTTAAAATATGGGCTGCTGCAAGAATGGCATTAGTAAAAGCAGAAAATAACTGTTGCATCAGGAGAGGTTCGGGTTGGGTGTTAGGAGACATTTCTTCTTCAAAAGAGTGGTGATGCATTGGCACAGGCTGCCCAGGGAGGTGGTGGGATCCCCATCCCTGGAGATGCTCGAGAACCATGGAGATGTGGCACTTGGGGATGTGGTCAGTGGGCATGGTGGAATGGGTTGAGGTTGGGCTGGATGACCTTAGAGGTCTTTTCCAATCTCAGTGATTCTATGATTCTATTTAGAGGCATGGTTTAGGGGGCAATATTGGTGGTAGGTGGATGGTTGACCTGGGTAATCTTAGAGTTCTTATCCAACCTCAGTGATTCCATAGTTCTATGATTCTAGTACTGTTATCCTTTTGCACTGGGGTGTTTCCCTGCATCATCCTGCTCCCCTCTCCCCTCTACCTGTATCGTTTGGTGTTGATGAGCCAATGCACAAAGTCCTTGGCCTTCATCTTGTCCAGGTAGCGAGTGAAGTCGCTGGTGAAGGTGCCCTCCGAGTGCCGCTTTGTATTGGATGGGGCTTCGTATGAGGGCCATCTGATGGCAAAAATGGGGCAAAATGCAGGGATTAATGCACATCAAATAGAAGGGCTCCTGTGCCCTCCCTGCAGGAGGCTGCAAAATGCTGCAACAAGCGGAGCAGTGTCCAGAAAATCTGTAAGAACACATAAAAATAACAGCAGGGATCTGACAAGCCTGGCCACTGTTGTCCCTTAAATACGTGCGACGTCCTGTTCTGTGCCCTGGACCTCGCTTGGCTGCAGCTTTATAGACACCTTCAGCTCTCATCACTGCTGCTCTGCAGACGGGGAGCAGAAGGGCCAGTCCCTCCTGGCACAGAGACCACAGAGGGTTTCCCATCTGCACAGTGTGGAGATGGGCTCAGCACAGCTCTTGGTGTCTGCCTCTGCATCTCCCCACGCAGCAGAAATCTCTGCTCTTTGCAGTGTCCTGCCATAGCTAACAGCTCCTGACATGCTGCCTTTGGCCTCGGGGGGGGCCAGTTGCCTTTGTCCCCATAGGGATGGGAAGGAGAGAAGCACCCAGCCTTGCTCATTACACTGCCAACACAACCTTTGGGTCTGGGCAACGTGAAACCCCTGTGGGACGTGGCAATGCGGGCTGGCAGAACGGATGAATCCAAAGGAATCAGGCACAGCTCAATAGCGAGGGGCTCAGCTCTCAGCCTGCAGCAGCTGCTGCTTGCAGCCAACCACCCAGTGCCATACCTGAGAGCATCCCCTGTGTCCCTCGGAACCACCTGCCACGCTGCTGGGATCAGCACAGCCAACACCAGCACAGAGAGGTACAGCCAGCGGATGAGCTTCATTTGTCCTCCTGGAATTCAGGTAGAAAAGTACAGCTTGCCATCTCTGTGTAAACCCCTCTAACCCTTCCAGCATGTTAAGGATGGATGTAGACTAAGAGATCCCTTCCAGGAATGCTGGCAGCATTCTGGTGGGTGCACAACCAAAAACCCATTCCCATCGCTATCCATCCGCACATGGTCCTGGCTGTGGGCACACAGGCTTTGTACGATCCAAAGACAAAATTCAACGCTATAAACTTCATTGCCAGCCACCTCCCCTCCCCCCCCTTTCTATCCAGGAGAAATATTCCTGCCTCACACTCATCACCACGATACTGTGGGACTTTCCCCACCATCAGCTGCTCAGAGAAGCCGCGTTCCAAAGAGTTGGCTAATTAGGGTTCTACATTTCCTAACGGGGCTGCGTGGCTCAGAGGAATTAAAATACAACCCCCCCCCCCCCCACCTCTCGTTTGCAGAAAATTAGATTTTTGGTCTATCATCAGACACTCTCATTACTTTAATTTCTTGAGGTTGGTAGGAAAGAAGGGAGCGAAAGGCACTTACCTTCTTGCGAGGACAACCGCTCCCCTAAAAGCAAGATCCTATTTCCCTCCTTCGCTGGTTGTGGCTCAACTCTACTCCTTCCTGGTGCTTTTAAGCTTGTTAGCAGGATGCTAAAAGCTGACAGGTAGGTCATCGGTGCTCCTCTTTTTAGTTGGATGGGTCATTATGAATCATTACAGGATTTTTTAAGAGGGGCCGTTGCAAAAATATAGTTGTTGCCATATTTTTCAGCTTACGCCTTCAGCAATGAGTTGATTTGGTTGCTTTTTTTTTTTTTTTCCTTCTTTTTATTTTTTTTGGTCATTTCTTTTTCTCTTACCTTTGAATTTCTTTTCTTTTCTTTTCTTTTTTTTTCTTTCATAGCTTGGACCAAAGGAGTGACCCATGGGTTTCAAGCTTCCAGATGCAATGGTCACCATTGCCACAGCACATCGTGCACACGGAGGTGATTTCTGTGCCCATAGGACTGCCTTTCCAAACACCTTTGGTGTGAGTTGAAAACATTAAAAATGAAAGGAGGAAAAAAAAAAAAAAAGGGAATGGAAAAGTATATGAAGCATCTGGGTGCACAAGCACTCGCTGCTGCTTTCTGCAAGCTGAAATTTAGGCTCAGAGCTCCAAAGATGGGCAGACACCTCTCTCAATCCAAGCCCAGTGCTGTCCCTTAAGGCCAGGTCAGTTATGGGGCTGTTCACCACCTTTTCTTCCATTGGGGGTGAGCGGAAGCAGCTGCAGATCTGAGTCAGAGCTTTATCCCATGGGACATCCGGGCTCAGACCAGGGGCTGGGGAACATCTGGAACTCATCAGGACAAGGACAATGGTTCTGCTGGGGTGTCTCCTGCAAGCTGGGCTCATCCCTTTTAAATCCATGGGAACGAGGCTGGAGGGGAGCAGAACTGCCAGCTGTGGGGTGCTGACAGCCCCTGATGGACACAGCCCTGAGCTCCATGGCCACCCCGGGGGGTGGCTCCTAAGGGAGCACTGGGGGAACTCTATGTTTCAGTGCTCAGGGGCTGAATGTGCCCATTTCAGCACAAGTGTCCATTTCATAGGTGCAGAGAACAGCAAGCCTGAGGGAGATGGGCCACGTTTCTCCCTCACCCAGCACCACCAGGGGATGAAGGCTCTAATCCCCGACTTCCCCACTGCTTACTGTCTCTCCCCTGGGACCTTTCTTCTCACTGTTGGGCAGTCATTATTATTCTACCGAAGAGATTTCTGTAATTATTGTCACTGTCAAAATACGGCTGGTGTTCAGGGGACACTCAGCTTGAAGAGCCTTTTAATTAGGGCCAACAATGGCCTTACGAGGAAGCCTGACATCAGAGGAGAAAGGTAGGAGATTAATTAGCTCAACCTTCAGAGGAGAGGTCCAGATGTCCCACCCATCACTTGGATGGAATATTTATTAATGCCACCAAATTAGCTCTCAGTGGCACTGTTTGTGCTGCCCCTGGGAAGGGGCATGAGATTTCTGTGGCAGTGCAGAGGAATCCAACTCACTCCATGCAACGCTTCCATGGCGTGTCTCAGTTTTCTCTATAGGGGTTCCAGGTGTCAGAGTGATGTGTCCCATGGGACTCTTTCTCTCCTCATCCCAGGTAATTTTCTCTGGCCCTCTGGGAAACTTCCATGGACTCGAGTGGAAGGGACTTATAAAGATCACTGAGTCCAACTCCTATGGTAGTCTTCCCTTTCTAGGCATCTTTAGCCCACCAATTAGTGGCTCTCCCATGCTGGATGATGGCACTGTGGGGGCATGGACCTGTGTGTTAAGTGACACGCACAGATCTGGATTTTGCACTTTTTTAGGGCTCGGAGAGGTTTTTATGGGCAGCAGGTGGCAGCCTCTCTCTGCCTGCCCTTTGTCTATCTGCCCTTCTTCTGCCTCGCTGCCACCATCTCTCCGTGGATCTCAAAGAACACACTTGTCCTGCTTGCTGCACCTTGCCTGCAAGGAAAGAGGGTTGGGAAAACACCTGGGCCATACTGCACACCTCAGGTTCAGCAGTGCTTGGATAAATTCATCCATCTTCTGAAGAAGGGCATTTTCCCATTCAGTTCCCTCAGGACTGAGCATGTGATTGATCTACCAACTTTGATATCTGCATCTCTGGGAGAAGCAGGAGTAGCCATGCGGATCCAATGGGAATAATGGGGCATGATCTTATAGGGTTGTCCAAAATCAGGCCAGAAACAAGATAAGTTTAGGCTTGAAGTGCAGCAAAGACCTGCTGAACATCACACTGCCAGCAGCTCTGGGGCTTGGATTCTCTGCCTGGAGTGATGGGATGAGGATAGCATCCCTTACAAAAGCTAGAAGGCAACCATGAAGGCACCTAAAAAACAACAAACCACCCCGATACTCCCATCCTGTAGCTGCAGGCACAGCCAGACTGAGCAGTGGTTAATTTTGAAGGGATTTACTGTGATTAAGAAAGAATAAAAGGCTGAGACTTCGCCTTCTTGGATCCTCCGCCATTCCACACAACTCTGTAGGGACCACGTCGGGTCCAACTCAGTTGAAAAGAGCAGAGAATGGGAAGCCCATCCCTGTGCAGCCCCTACCCCACGGCACAGAGCCCCATGAATCAGCTTTGTGCTCTCCCTGCCCCTATGGCTGAAGGTGCCGTTGGCCTCCCCCTCCCCAGCCACAATTAGAGGCAATTTTATACCCGTCTGTCAGAGCTTGCTGTTGCCAAGGCATAACAGAGCACAGAAAGCCCTCCTTGGGTCAGTGCTTTCACCTGAAACATCTCCTTCAGGGTGACCCTGAGGGCATGGTTTCAGTTTCAGCATCGTTTGGACTTTTTCCCGTTTTCCTTCACAGGTGTTCTTTAAAAGCAAAAGGAAAGCCATTAAAAAAGATACTCTGTGTTCCCAGCAAGGTATGTTGGCAACTCTTGAGGATCCTGGCTTATTTTGCTGCCTCTTTTTCACCTTCATGCATGTTTTTTGGGGCAGAACCCAATATCTGCCTTTGATGCTGCAGCCTCCTGCTCATAGTTGACCTTCACTGCCAGGAGGAAGAGTGCAAAAGGGGGCAGAGATGGGGCTGAGATGTGGGGCAGGCTATGATGAGCTGGGTAGGAACCATAACTCCATAAGAATGGGGGATCATTGCTGTGTAGCCCTTCCCAAAAGCACTCCCAGGCTGTATCCACCCTCATGGTGGATCCCCATTTTGGATGAATCTGTAATTTTTCTCCCTTTAGTGCCAACAAAGCAGAAGGAAACTGGGTGAGATCATTCTGGATCTCCCACTGCTCTCCTAGCCCTGAGCACCCTCCACGAGCACCAAAAATCCACGAGACATGCATGGAAAGGAATGCTGCTGGTTGTCATGGCCAAGGGCATGCATTCCATATGGGAATGCAAGCCTGGAGAAGTGGTATGGGTTTTGGTAGCTGGTAGAGGGAGGAGAAAGTTGCTTGTCAAAAACAGAGCAGGGATGGGTGGGCTAATGGAGAACTGTAAGCAGGGGCCATCGGGAGCTCACAGCTGGGAGATGGGCACCCACTGTGTATCCCACACTAGTGACACCTCCTGAACAGCATCTCTGCTCCCTCTCATCAATGGGAAGTGATGGTCACTGGGAAGCCCAGGTCAGAGGCTCTGTCCTCACTATTGAGTGAATCCATGCATTAGTGGGCACTCAGCACGATGCCCTGCGATGCACTGAAAGGTGGGTGCTTCCCTGGAGCATCTGGAGGTGCAAAGCACACGGGGAGCTGCCCGTGGGGCTGGGCGCTCCTGGGGCCGTGAAGCTGTGGGGTTTGACTCGCTGCAGCAGCCAAAATCCCAATTTAGGGCTGCAGGTTCTTGTTTAATTCCACTTTCTTATCTGAGGCAGAGGGGTGGTGGTTAATGGCTTTGATATGTGGAAAACTTTGGCAGCCTTCTCTTACCGGCTTTCTATTTCTGTCCATAATGTTATCAAAATCTTATATAAGCTAACGAGAGAAGTTTACCTTTGTGCACAGGTTAAAAAGTCCACAGTGGAGTCTGTAACAAATGCATTAGAGGCTTTAATTTCACCCCTTTGGTCTCTATGTGCCCCTCACAGGCTGTGTGTGATTCAATAACCCTTCAGCTTTGCAAAAATACACCTCCTGAAGTCCTCCTGTTGCTGTTTGCAATGCAGCTTCCAGCTTGGCAGCCGCCTCTGCTAACCAGCTGATTAAACCTGATCTTGCCATAAATCAAAACTTCTTCGCATTCAAATGTAACAATTAATCCTGGGTGTGTTGGTGCAATTAGATGACAAATTATGCCTCGAGATTCACTTGCTTGTTTAGATAGGGAAGCTGTGTTTGCTCAGCCAGGGATGTTTGGCTGTGGCTTTCAATCCACCCCAGGGGATGCAGAGTGATAAACTCAGGGAGCAGCATCTCAGAACTCAGAGCTCCATCTCCTTGCCCTGCAGACTGGAGGTTTGTCTGCTTGCAAGCATCAGTGCAAGGTTTGCCTGCACCAAGTGTCCGTGCTGATTCGGATAACCAGAATATCTGAGCTCTCCTTTCTCTATGATGTGAGTGCAGAATGCATGATCTCAATGGTCTTTTCCAGCCTTAATGATTCAAATGAGTTTACTCGTGCAATGTTGTGGAGTATTTACTGGAGGTGACTTATTTGTACGTCCACCTCTTAACAGAAGGTAAACCTCCATGGTGGAATGCAGGGGATAATCCATTCTGTGATAGTTCCCTAAGCAACGTGACCTGCGACCTTGCTGTTAGCAAACACCTGGGAGCCTGGTGTGCTGACTAGAAGATAAAGCCAACACGAAATGTGGGGCGGGTGGAGGTCCTGCAGGGATGGGGACGTGACAGCACCATTGGAACTGATAAAATATCTTGTTGTTCTGAGCCAGCCCTGAGCCAGCACTTTTCCACCTACACAAAAACATGTTCTCAAGTAAACTTTACAAGACAAAGGTACGTTTGAATGGAGTCACTGAAGCTCCACCTGAAAGTAAGAAATGGTATAAAATGGCTTAAGAGAGGGATTTTGGAAGAAGGTACAAGTTGGGAGGACGCTGCTGACTTCCAGGACCTGTCAATGGGCTGAACTTCTCTTCACCCTTACAGGGAAGGCTGTTAGGTGAGATTTGCAGTTATGCTGAGTGCTTCCCCCAGAGAACCTAAAAATCTCTGTAGAGTTATTCCATGATTTAAATAGATTGTAGTCAGCCATATTACTCATGTTCTTGGTTTACTTCACATGCTTTGCTGACAATAAAAAGACTATGCGTTCTGTTGCTTTAATAAAATGCATTATTCACTAATCAAGCCATAAGAGATCTCACTGGTCATGGCTAAACTCCTTAAGGGTGATTGTGAGAGCCCACTGGAACATGGCTAAACTGGGCAGTGCACTATTTGCAAATCTGTAATCATGATAGTTGGCTTCAGCAAGGCTTATGGCACTGTCTCCCACAGCATCCTTGTGATGAAGCTTAGGAAGTGTGCAGTAGATGAATGGACAGTGAGGTGGGCTAAGAGCTGGTGGCCAGCAGAGCTCAGAGGGCTGCAACAAACCGTGCTGTCTGGTAGGAGGCTGTACCTAGTGCTGCTCCCCAGTGATGAGTGCCGGGTTCAGTCTTGCTCAGCATCTTCATCGGTGACCTGGATGAAGGATAGAGTCCACTCTCAGCATGCTCAGTGATGGCACAAAGCTGGGAGGAGTGGCTGAGCCAGCAGAATGCTGCCATTCAGTGAGCTGGGCAGGTGGAGAGTTGGGTGGAGAGGAACCTGACGGGGTTCAACGTGGGGAACGCCTGGGGAGGAAGAACACACACATCAGTTGTGGGTCAGGGGCTGAGTTGCTGGAAAGGAGCTCTGTGCAGGTGTCCTGGTGGCCGACAGTTAGACCACAGGCCAGCAGTGTGCTCTCAGAGCCAGGAAGGGCAATGGTGTCCCAGCTGATCAGTGACTGACCAACAGTTGACCAACAGTGTGCCAAAGGTTGACCGTGAGCCAGCAGTGTGTCCTGGTGGCCAAGGTGGCCAATGGTTCGCTGGGGTGCTCTGGCCAGCAGATTAAGGGAGATGATCTTCCCCCTCTGCTCTGCCCTGGGGAGACCACGTCTGGAATACTGTGTCCAGTTCTGGGCTTCCCTGTTCAAAGCAGCCAAGGGTCTTCTAGGGAGAGTCTAGTGGAGGGCCACAAAGGTTAGGGGCCTGGAGAATCTCCCATTCGGAGGCAGGCTGGGAATGTTCAGCCTGGCTGAATGGAGATCTGATCAGTGCTGATCAATACTTAAAGGGTGACAGCCAAGTGTATGGGGCTGGGCTCTTGTGAGAGGTGTGGGTGGGCACAGGATGAAGGGCAATGGGCAGAAGACAGAAAGTTCCATACAATCACTCGGAAGACCTTCATTCCTGTGAGGATGACAGAGCTCTGGAACAAGCTGCCCAAAGAAATGATGGAATCTCCTTCTCTGGAGATAGTCAAGACCCTTCTGAAGTGCTTTCATCTGTCACCTATTGGAGTGAACCTGCTTTTAGCAGGAAGGGAACTCAACGGTCCCCTCCATCCCCTATGATACCCCTATGCACCAAATTAGGCTTTGCTCAGAATCCGCTCCCAGCCACCCCCAGCCCTCTGAAGACAAATGAGAATGCATGGGGCTTATTTTCTGCCAAACTCCCCACCTTTTCCACACGTGCTCAAGCCCTGTGCAGAAGGAATTGAGCAGAGGTAGGTAGGAGATAGGAGGCAATGGTCGCCCCCAGACCTGCAGCTCCTGTGCTCTCCTGGAGGCCATGGACACCCATTTTGTCTGCTTCGGTCTGTGTCTGAGACATCAGGACTGGTGCTAAGTGGCAATGACACAAGCTGAAGCCCAGCAGCTAATCAGCTCTCGGTGATGCTAGTGCTAAAGGAAGTCTCATTTACAGACAGTCCTGCAGCACGCTTTGATGTGGGTGGATGTGCTCTGCGGTGAGGAAGAGCCTTATTAACGCAGAACTGTTGCTCTGCTGAACCACGGGGAAGCTCGTGTTGCTGAGATGCAGAAGTTGCCGGTGCAAAGATGCGTTCTTTGGGTGCATTGCTATTTCCATGTTTAAAAAAAAAAAAAAAAAAAAAGAGTATTTTGAGGCTGGATGATACAGAAGGGATGAGTAAACTGGAGAACAGGGATGCTGCCTGCGGGGGGCTGACGTTCAGCAGTGGCTTTTTGCTCAAAATCCAAAGCAAAATCATGAGATGGTCACCGTGGCAAAAGCAAGGACAAAGCTGTATGGAAAACAAGCCTGCTGATGTCAGCGGTGGTAATAGGTGCATATTTACACACTCCACTTAAATGGGAGGCTTTAGCTGCTGATTAAGTGCTCTTATGGGATTTCTTTGCGAAACACCTGACAAATGTTTTTTTTATGCCCTTGGAACAAAGCAAGCTGATAGCGTTTATATCCTTTTCCTCTCTGATGGCAATTAGCGCTGATTAAAGAGTCCATAATTCATATGAACTCTGAGTTTGGAGGGGGGGGGGTGGGCAACGGCTCTCGGTGTGGGAAAGCAATTGGCCGTTTTGATAACCAGATTAAAAAGTAATAACTGCTAAAAGAACAGAGCCAGGACTCGCTGCCTGCAGCTGCCATTGCTCTGCCACCAAGGAAATGCCGCCCTGGGACAGGCGGAAAATCACAGCTGCCAAAAGCTGAAGGAACCACTGGGGAAGGGGAATCGATTTATTTGTGGCCTCGTATTAAAGGGTGAATTGTGCGGGATGCTTTGAGTTCGTTCTCATCCAGGTTTTTGTTTTTTTTTTTCCAGGCTGCACAAGAGGGCATTATACAAACCTGCAGCTGCACCTTGCTCGTGGGCACAGAGCTCTTGCTGGCGTGCCAAGCAGGATTAGTGCTGTGCCAGCAGAGGAGGGCTGTATCCTGGAGGATGTGTGCCAGAGGCTTTGCTTTGATGGCTGCTTCTCCGGGTGGGTTTGGAGCTGGTTTCCCAGCCCCTGTGTGCAGCTCTGCATTTGTTCTTTGTTTCTTCATCATCCCAAAACGCTGTGCTGCTGGAGGCTGAGGGCAGGCACTGACCTGGGAAACCTTTTGCTTTGCTGCAAACCTAAATGCTGAGCATGTGTTGTTCTTTGGATGGGAGCTTGATGGCTCTCAGGGTCTGTGGTGCAACAAAGATGCATTTAATCCTCTCCTTGTTTGCTAAGTCTTTGCATCCTCATTGCTCTGGGAAACCCTCCTGGCTCTGGGCTGACCTTTCCCAACAAAGCCCCTTTGTCAGACGGACCTTGGGGCTGAGGTTTGCTTTGTTATTTTCCCTTCTTTCCTTTATCACTCTTTATTTTATTGATGTCACCACCACCCAGCAACACAAGGACCCATTATATCAACCACCACCGGACTTTGCTTGGTGGCAAAAAGGAGATAAGGAGCAGCAGTGGGAGATATAATGGGGAGCTGAGGCCAAAGTTGTGAGTAAGAGGAATGCTGGCACAGGGAAAGCAGCTGTGATCCAGGCAGTGCTCCCTCGTGCCAGGCAAGGAAGCCTTGCTCTCACAAAAGGACTCTGCCTGAGCTCTGTGATGGGAGCATTAGGATTTTCCATGGGTTCAAGTGAGGATTTCCAGGTGCTGCTTCCCATTTCCTTGGTGCATCCCAGCAGAGGGCAGCAGGAGGTGCCCTGGGCACCCATGGGTGCTGCTTTGGGTGTCGGGGTGTGCTGAGCCCATCCTCTCCAGTCCCACAGTGGCACTGATAACTTTGAGCTCTGCCAAGAAGAGGCACTTTGGGGCTGTAGGAGGTGCTGAGGTGGGAAAGGAGACTCCATGAAGATCTATTTCAATCCTACTTGGTCTCTGGACAACTCCTTTCAATCTTTTCCATAATTGCATGTGTTTTAGGGTGCAGTACTCATATCTACCTGTATTTCCAGTGCTAGTGCTGCACCTCCTCATCCCACCCATGCAATCACAAGGATTAGGCATACTGCTGGAAGCAGCGAGGACCAAGCAGGGCCCCAGTGCCCCACATCCACCACAACCTGACTCAAAGCGCTCACTCAGCTCAGTCCAACCCCAGACAAACCCAAACGCAAATGGCAGCATCTGATATTCAGGCGGAGGCTGTGGAGCCGGGGTGCTGCCTGTTGACAACAGGAAGGGTGGCTGTGAGCTGTCTGTTGGCTCGGAACAAAGCGGCACTGCAGCATCCATGGGCTGGGCAGGGGCTGAGTGGGAGGGAAGGTTGGATTCTGTGCCCAGCAGGAGATGGGTGCTGGTACGGGTTATGCCATGACTCATGCCAACACCCATGCCAGCTTGTGCCATGCCTGCGCACAGGGTTTCTGCACAATCCTTGCAGGATGCACTGGAAGATTTCTATTTATTTGCAAGCCTTGGGTATCTCCTAGTGCAGAGGGAGGATGTCTCTGCTTTTTGGTGGTTTGTGGAGATCCTACATTGGTCCCTGGGTGCTCGGTGCTCTGCAGCAAAGCAGTGGCACTCCTCCTGGAGGGGACTCTGCTGTCCTGTGCTGCTCTGACTTTCTGGCAGCACTCAGTGTTGCAATATTTCTGCTGCACTGTGTCATTCTGCCTTTTTTCATCCATCATCCTCTTACCAACCAGCAGCATTCTGCTTTGCTCTCCAGCTGGAAAACAGCCTTATGCTTTCCCCATGAAGCTGGAAACCACGGCTTTAAGCAAAGCACTGAGGGCTGCAGAGCAGTCCACTCTCAGAGGGGTTGCAATCCCAAATAGCAGCACTTTTCACCTGGGTGGTGTTGCAGAGTGCAGGGACTGTCCCTTTGCAGCCTCCTCTGTGCTTCAGCCCCATGCAGCACATGGAAAACCTTTGGTTGCTTGAGATATTCCCATTGGATCTCACTGTTTCTCAAGCACTTGGTCCATCCCTGCCCTTTCAACAGCCTGATGGACACCAAGTGATTCACAAACAGCTGCTGCAGACCTTCTTTGCACAGAATAAAGGCTGCTGGTGCATATAGACACGTAAGGTTTGAGCTGTCACAACACGTGAAAATAGCTGAATATTTCCTCCCTGCCAGAAAAACATGAAATTCTGAAAGCTTTGCGGTAACTACCGACCAATGGAAGAGATGCTCAAGGATGAGAAACAACCTGCATAATCTTCTTAGTGTGAAAAAATTGCTCGTAGGTACATTTGGGAAATAACTGCATCCATTCCCACCCTTTAATTATGGCACATATGGACGAGAACGGCGTGTCGGGGTGTTTTTATGCGTTTTGCTTGGCTGCATATCTATGTGTTCTTAAAACCCAGACAACTGATAATGGAAACCACCACTACAGCTGACTGATAAGCACTGTGGATGGCCATAAGGAGATGCAGCCAATGTAAGAGTGGAGATATTTTTCCCGATATTGAAATTCCTGTTTCTGGCAGAAGCTGGGGAACGAGTGTGGCACAGCCATGATTGTGTTATCGTCTGCGTAACGCAGCCCATAATAGGCACGACAGGTAAATCTGGTTCCAAACGTGCAGGGATTATACCAGCCCTTATGAAGTTGCTGAAATCGTTGTTTTCCGTGAAATGGAGATTTTTGCAAAGGGGTGCAAAAAACCCTGGAAGGTGTTTGGGTGTAATAATCCCATTAAAAGCAGGGACAAACTGTGAATGCTGGGGGGGGGGGGAGGGGAGGGGTAGAGCTGGAGGAAGGACAACAAACAGAAATCCATCTTTCATATGTTTTAAAGCATTGTTTCCTCCCATGGGAGGGTGAGAGAAGGTGGGGGGATCTCAGGGTTTTTGTCTGGGACCAGGGATGAGCCCTGCGCCCATCCTGGTGTCTGTCAGATGCATTCAATCCAACCGCTGTTCAGATTTAATGCAGCACAGACCATTGACAAGGGTGCGAGGCATTCCGCTGTGAGGGGATGCTGCTGGCATCACCCATGTCCTGTATTCCCTCTGCCTTAGCAGAGCCCAGTCCCTCCTATGAACTGAGGAAGGGTCTCCACCTCCAGTGCCCCCATTCCCCCTGCCCCCAGCCCTGCGTGGAGCCGTCCCACTCGTGTTTCCCATCTGTGCTCTGGGTGATTTGAGTGCTGACACAGAGCTGCTGCTTCAGAATCCTCTGATTCATCCCATGGAGGGCTCACACCCAGGCTGGGCTTCTTCTCCCTGTTGGGATCACATGGCAGTGTTGCTGTGGGGTCCGCTCCTCAGCGGGTACAATCCCCACCATGGGAAGGGGTGTGTGGTCTGCCAGAGCAATGCTGTGTCTCTTTTCAGCATAAAGGTGGATGGGATCTGGAGCAGTGAAGCAAGGAGTGATGGACAGGGATGATCCCTGCATCCTCAGGGTCCAGAGGCTGTGTGCTGCAGCTCTGGGGATGCCAACCTGCCTCTATGAGCACTGGGTGCTTCCCCAGCTTCATCTTTCACACGGACACTGTGGTTTTGCTTCTTGCCACTGATCCAAAGTCTCTTCCCCTTCCTTTTCTCCTCCTGCTTGGCATCTTCCCCTCCTACAGAGTACGTGGAGGTGGCAAAGGAAAACAAAGCATGGGGATGTGCTGCTCCCCAGGCTCATGCAGTGCCATCACCTGGCTGGCACACAATTCGGCATGCTAAAATACAGCTGGGGATAACCTGCCTTATTGCAGTCAGGCTGCAAATGATATTGGGGTGCACACAGGCAAGCATTGTCCTTCTCATCCCTGCAGCACGTGGAGGGGCTGTGGTGGTCGAGCTCTGCCCAGGGTGGATGCAATGAGCAGGCAGTGCCAGTGCAGCGTGCCGTGTTGCAGCCTGAGATAGGTGAGCTGAGATGCTTTGGCAGAAGGTTGTGGCAGAACTGGAAGAGCAGGGCCCTGGTGAAGGTCAGGGTGAAGGGGTGTGTTTGGCAGTGGCGAGGGGGCTGGGAAGTGGTGCAGGTCAGTTTTTCAGGGCACCCGTGGAGCCGTGTGGGAGAACTGGAATGGCAGAATGCCATGCCTGAGTCAAAGCAGGGAAGGAGCGTTGCTCGGGGCTCCTCCCAGCTGCACCCTCCTCCAGAAGGGCTTCAGGATGCCCAGAGCTGGGCACAGTCTGCTCTCACCCCACACCGGTGCCTGTTCCTCCATTCTCAGGATTAATACCTTCATACCCTGCTCATCGTCCTCCTTTACCCACAGCAAGATGAGAGTGGAGATGTGGTACTAAGGAGCACGATTTAGTGGGCAATATTGGTGGTAGGTGGATAGTTGGGTTAGTTGATCTAGAGGTTTTTTCCAACCTTAACAATTCTATGATTCTAAGAATACGATCAAACCAGACCTTGGGATAGGCTTTCTGCTTCATGTGTCCAAGACATCTGCATTGCCAAATCCCCCTGTGGGTCCTGCCCAGGGCTGGCTTTCTTCTAGCAGGTCATGATTTGAAGATGTTACCTCTCCAGGCAACCTCTGCTTCAGCTCCAATCCTTGGGAGATGCCCTCAGGGGAAGGCAGCCCTTGGTGTTCTGCTTCCCCTATGGCCAATGTGGCCTCAGCCATTGGGTGCCCCAGGGCTTGGGATCAAGTGACACTCATTGGGATGGTTTGCAAGAGGTTTAGTCCATTTTTGTTCCTAAAATTTGTTATCTGAGTGTGCTCGCACCCGTGGTTTGATTTGAATTTTCTTTATTCACAATAAATAATAGATGACATTACAAAGAACTCACACAAAATCAAAAAAATATATATATATAATAATAATTGCATTCTTTCTGCAGCCACAAATAAACAGGATGCACCAGCACCAACTAATGCGTGAAAGAGCATCTATGAGCAGCATAGGTGGGGAGAGAATTGGGGGGACTTGCTGTGCCCACCTGCCCAAAGTGGTCGTTCCTCTTTGCTGGTGTCTGCACTGTGCTTCCATCTCCTGGGTCACCAAAGGTGGGGTGAGATCCTGCGTGTGCCAAATGCGTGGTCTCAGGCATCCCTGAATTGTGCAGATCTCACAGCTTGAAGGACTTGAAGGGATGCAGCTGTTGGGTGTGGGACCACCACGGAAGGCTGCTCTGGGCAACCTCCTTTGCTGGGCTCAGTTGGCTGCAGTAAAGCTGGGAGAGCTTCTAGTGCTCATGCTCATGTAGAGGGGTTATATACACACACTGCAATGCTCCGTTCCTTCTTAGTCACGGATGGCCTTTGAGTTAGAAGGCTTTTGCTTAAGAGTCTGCTGTAGCTGGATGTGTTCACGTGCACACATGAGCCCATGTGTGGAGTTTCCTCCTCCGATTCTTCTTGGTTTTCCCGTTAGCTCCTATGGTGGGGTCAACTCCATGGATTTCTTCCTCTCCTCTCTCTGTTCTTCCCACTCCTCCTCTGACTCGTAGGTGCCCTTGACAATGGCCACCCTGTCTGACATGTTCATGCAGTAGGGGACGAGGATGTAGAAGTACAGCAGAGCAGCCAGGCAAGCCCCAAGGATGGGCCCAACCCAGAACACCTAGAAAGCAATAGGGGAGAGAGTGAGAGTGGATCTTGGAGGCTAGCACACCAGATCCAGCCATCACACAGCATCCACTACTACTCCACATCTCCTGTCCCTGGGAGAGGTGCAAATACCCCTTCCAGTGGACTTCTTGTGTTGAAGTCCCCTCAACTGAAGACATCAAGCTCCTTGAGGGCAATGATGTGATGTTCTGACGGATGATGGTGAGCCTGCAGGTACTGCTGGGTGAGTGGGAAGCCTGAGCAGGGCTTTTCTGTGTGCTGCGCTGACCTCATATGATGTCCTATGTGATGTTTTCCATTGCGCCAAGGGTTATCCTTGTATCCCTGCTCTGTCCCAGGGGTTGATCTTCTCTCTCCACTCTGTGTTTGGGGTGAACAACCTCCCTCTGTTTATTCTTTCAGCTCCAGAATCAGCTTTGAAACTCCCAGTCCCATATTCCCATAGGAACTACTGCCCAGTCCCTTTGTCACTCATGCCTGGCTCCGGAGGATCCTCACCCTGCCCACCCCAGTATGCAGCTGAGGCTCACCCAGTGCGTGGAGCTGAACTTCCTCACGATGACTGCAGGCCCAAAGGACCGTGCTGGGTTCATGGAGCAGCCAGTGAAGTAGATCTGTCGGGGAGGAAAGGAGATGGGGGTTAGGATGCTGCGTCACTTAACAAATATGAGCGACTTTGCCCTGCCTGCCATAGGGACTTGGAACTAGATGAGATTTAAGATCCCTTCCAACCCAACCACTCTATAGTTCCATGGTTCTGTGGCCTTTAAGGACTTTTTCAACCCGGCCATCTTACGATTCTATGATCTTTAAGAACCCTTTCAACCCAAACATCCTATGGTTCTATGACCTTTAAGGACCCTTCTAACCCAATTCCGAAACGACCCTCGATGCTATTTCTGTTGCAGAGATGTGGGGATCCCCATGGTATGGAGAAGGTGCCCGTGAGGTCTATTTAATGCAAATCCCTCTGGGGTTGTCCGCACGAGACTATTTTGGGGAGTCCCACTGTAGAGAAATGCCAGCCCCATCACCCTCCCTGGACACTCACCCCCACCAAATGGCCCACGGCGACAGAAAGGCCAATAGACAATGCTGGGGAGCCCACGTTGCCATTCCTCCTGTTATCCGTGGATGCGAAGATGCAGGCAGCCAGCTGGAAGGTGAGAATCATCTCCACCACGACTGCCTGGCCAGGGGTTGTGTTGTTGTTGAGCTGTGAGCCGTTGAGAATGAAAATAATTAACCATCTGCCAGGCTGGGAGGGCTCTCAGCTCCCTTTATAATGGATTTGAGTCTGCTCCCTCAGCACTTGATGCTTTCCCACCTGCATGCTTAATCTGCTTTTTCCCTGCATTTCTCTCCCCGTCTTGCTCGCTGCAAGCCATGCTAACCTGATTCATCCCCCATCCACTTTGTGGAGGAACTCTCCAAGAGGTGGGGGAGCAGCCGCTGCAGGGGGGCACGGGAGGAAGAGTGTGGGCTGAGATGAAGGTCTCTCACTGCCAGAGGAACAGGGAATGTCACAGGGGTAATACATGAGGGATGTTTGCTGTGAGGTGGACTCAACCTCGTCAGGCATGGAAAAAGCCAGGTGACCTGAGCTTGTTTATTTTCTTTGCTTTTTCTTTTCTTTTACCTCAAGGTGACCGATCTGGGACACGTATTGCATGGCAGCAGGATGCACTGTGGCACCTCATCCCAGCAATCCAACCTTTTGCACAGTGTCTGTACTACTCTGAGGGGTCCGGACTGGGATCAGGCAGAGCAGTAATCCCACTGCTCCCATTTCAGCTGTTTCCCAGCACTGGTTTGGGACACACTGTCTGCCTTTTCTGCTCTTTCAGGGTCTCACCACATCCCCTCCTCTGTCAGGAGAAGTCCCTGCCCCTCACAGCCCCTCTGTGCCCTCCCATGCATCGCTCCTCACTGCACATTCACCAGCCCTTCTCCACAGACCCTCTCCATCCACTCCCGTTCCCAGCTCCCCATGGTCCTGCTGAGCTCCCACTGCCTGCATTGGTTTGGCTGGGCTCTGCTCCCTGCCCCCCTCTGTCTCCTGGCGCAGCTCCTTTCCTGACACTAATCTCCAGGTGGAGAGGCTGCACTCAAGAACAGCTCAATGGTGCTGGTGACTCACTGGGGCCCTTAGGATAAAGGAAGCGCTCATTAAGGGAGAAAAAACCACACCATCCATCACACCACACAATAAATCTGTCAGTGCTCTCTGGCTACATTGGCATTTACTCCAATCTCATTCCCGTCCCCTCTGCATACGGGACAACACGCCAAGACCAACCATCCTCAAGGATTTGGCTCTCCAGGTCGGCACCGGTGCCAGAGAAGCAAAGCTTGCACATAAGGTGAGCATTCAGGTGGATCATCTCCAGGTCGGAGACTTACCGAATTGATGGCCAGGTTGCCACGGGTATTGGCTGGTGTCACACCGTAGAGGATGCCGGCCCCGGCGATGGCCCCGACCAGCTGAGCAATCACATAGAAGAGTGTCCGGAGGAAGGAGATCTGATTCCCAACGAAGAAGGCGATGGTGACAGCGGGGTTGATGTGGGCACCACTGATGTGGCCGAACGCCTGCACCAGTGTGCCGATGGCCAGGCCAAAGGCCAGCGAGATCTGCAGGATGCTGGGGAGTGCAGATGGCCACTTCAGTGCCGAGCCGAGGCCGATGAAGACGAAGATGAGAGTGGAGATGAACTCGACGAAGACGGCTCGAGCGAAGGCCAAAGTTAATATTTCCCTCTTCATGGTGGGAGTGGGTGGAGGGCAGCTGGGAAGGAAGAAATTTTAGGTTTCCTCTGTCTCCAGGCTCTTCTGTCTGCACCGAGTTGTAGGGCCATACCTATCTATATATGCAACAGCAGCAGGGAGCTGTGTTACAAGGCGGTGGGTGGAGCCGAGGAGTTAGCCAGTCCTCCCAAATTATCATGTGAAACTGGAAAAGTTTCCATCTGAAAATAACTTCGGAGCCTCTTGGTGAACCAATGACTCAGATATTGGTGGTATTTCTTTCTTCTTCCCTCTGCAAACAAAGAGCCCCTATAGGGTGTCTCCATGGTCGTTAGATAACACGGTTGCATAACGATGCTGCGCTCCCTCCTCTGCTTTTCCCTTTTACTACCTCTTGTCAGGTGCCGAGTGTTTTGTTAGCTGAGGTGTAGCTGTTATTCCCTTCCTCTATGTGCTCGTGGAGCAAAGAACACTGCAGCTTTGCTTGAAAACTCCCATTGCCGTCGTTGGGCTGGAGGAGCTGTCCCAGGGCTGTGCTCCCACGCTTGGCCAAGTGCATTGGATTTAGATAAGAAACGAAATGTTAAGCAAAGTTAAGCACCTGGAGCTGCTCCCGGGCTGTCAAGATAGCTCAGAGTCAGAAAGCAAGTGTTTTGTGATCACCCCAAGGGCAGGGCTTGGGGGACACTATCAAACTGGAGCTTCCCTGAGGTGTCCACACGGGGGCTGGAGGAGACGGTATGGCCAAAGAACAGAAGGCTGATTTCAGTCTCTGAGCTCTTTGCTGCCTTTCTACTCTGCTGCTCCTTCCAGAGACCGATAAGCATCGGGTGTGGGTTTCACCAGCGTTGGCAGTCGGTGGTGCTCCGTGCCAATACCAGGGAGGGTGCATCCTACCCCGTCATCTCAGGTCCTTTCTTTTCTTTTTGCTTTCCAAGCTCTTGCTCAACAAAGTCAATTATTTTACTCATGGGAATGCCAGCACAAAGCCACAGGCATTGCATGAACGCAAGCCACATTTACATGTCTCTTCTCATGTTCACAAGGCACTGGTCTCCATTCCAAATCCATCTGGCTGGAAGTCCTTGGCTGGCAGGGAGCTGCTGGGGGCTGAGGTTTGGAGGCAGAAAATGGCTCCGGTGACACTTTACAAAGACTTCTTGATCCGTTTGCAGTTGTGTGCCAGGATTTACATTTGTTTCAAATGGGTTTGGGTACTTTTCCCTGCTCTCCTTGCTGTTCTCCAGCACAGCTGATTGATTGCATCTTGCTTTCTTCAGGCAAGCTGACCTCTCCATGCAGGGAATATCCAAGGCTGCAGTGCTCTTCTGCAGAAGTAGTCACTCTCCAGCACACAGCAAGCAAAGCTCCACGTGCATTTTTGGTAAAAAGCATTTCAAATCCCTCTTTGAATTTAAAAGTGCTGAAAAATTGCATTCACTGCTGCCTTCTGCTGGGTGCAGTCAGACTTGCATGTAGCCGGTTCCGTTTGGTGTCAAAGCCAGGAGGGATTCCCTTCTTCAGAGCCAAAACCAAAGGAGCCCTTTTCCTCCAGCTGGGCCCAGAGTCCTGAGCTCAGCACACAGATCCAGCGCTCCTTACAGCACAATTCCTCCTCATCATTTCCTCCCGGTTCTGCTGGTCCTGGGGATCTGGGCAGGTGAAAAACCAGCTCTGTTATCCTAGAAGCACCTGGTCCGTTGGCGTGTTTTGGTGAAAGTTTTGCAAGCTGGTTTTTCAAGATACCCTGGCCAGATTCCAGTTGGAGTAATTGCTCACCACTTCCCTTCCATTCTCCTGTGGTTCCTCCTGGATTGGATGCACCTTGCTCTCCTCCTCCCACCCTTTTCATAACACTGCTCTGTGTGTGTGGTGGCCGAGTTTTGCCATCTGTATTGATATAGGCTGGTGATTTCAGGTGACAGTGTGGCTTCTGCTCAACACTGGCAGCACTGAGCTTGAACTCACTCTCCCAGATTGTGGATAAGAAGCTCCAAAAGTAAGAAAGTCCTCCCATCAGACTAGGGGATGTAATGAAATAATGCTGAAAATGATGGGGAAAATCTTATAGAGAGGGATGCAGGATGTTCCTCAAACTACAGACCTTGCAAAATGGGCTTTCCCGTGGTTGTTTGAAGACTTTCCAGGGTTGTCATGGTTTTATGATTTTTGCTACTCTGTCAGGTGTTCCTGCTCGGCTTCTCTGATGTCTGACCACAAGGTGTTGGCTTCCTTCCTTTTCCCTTCTATATGCCCTCCAAAGAACCTGTGTGAGCTGAAAGTGTCTTGGATGCGTCAAATGTAATTGAATTGTGCAAGCAGGCGTTGCACAGGGCCCTGCTGACAGATGGACTCCCACGTGCCACGCATACCTCACTTCTCCCAGTGGATTTGGGAGGTAAGGAGACGCGGAGGCTTTGCCATCATGGGGAGAATGGCTTCAGCCACTCTTCTCCTCTTGGCATCTGCAAGCAAACAAAGCACAATCAATTTATCCCACTGCATTGCAGGGCCACATGGCTTGGTGGCACCTTGGGGACAGTATGCAGCAGGCAGACAGGACCTGAACCCACTGCTTGCATTGCCTTAATGGGAGGAAGGCAGCCGTGCCTCAACCTTGCCCGGGGCCCTGCAGCTCTGCCTCACCCACGGAGGTGTGTGTGTCATTACTGGATACGTGTGCAAGCCCCTGTCGTCCCTGGGTTGCTGGTTGCATTTCTGAACCTGCACCATGCTTCTATTAATTCATCTTTTCCACAGCAGCCCCAATTTCTGACGGCTTCAGCTCTGTGTCAGACCGCAAAGCCCAGCAGGTCAGCTTGCATGGAGTTGAGTTTGGGCTTTAAGTGCTGCTGAGATCCAGACTAGCCCAGTTTTTGGGCTTGCCCTCTCACCTAGCTCCATACTTTGACCAAGGACCTTCCAGCTGGCACGGGAATACAAGCAAGGATAACAACAGCAACAGCAGCCAACTCCTTCTGCTGGAATCTGTGATTAGTCGGGATTAGATGGCTGGAGGAGAAAGTTTGCTTTGGTTTGTTTTTAAAGAAAGGCTGTTTCTTGCTGGCTCAGCTCTGGGATCTTGCAGCAAGGTATGAAATAAGTCAGATGGGGAATTCAAAGCAGAGCAAGCAAACTTTTTGCTTTTCATCCTATTCCTGAGGCTGCTGCTTTCTGCGGTGGGGTTGGGGCAAAGCCTCATTGCACCGTGGTGCCTCTGTGCAGGCAGGTTCAGATGAGGCTTTCAAGGATTTCTCTAATCTACCCCACGATCTGCCCGTGTTTGCTTTAAAGTCGAGGGATTATTCTGCTGGCCAGAGGCAAGTGACATTCCCACCTTCCCCTGCCCTGGAGGCTTTGGCTTCCCCCAGCAACCTGATCTGGTGCCTTGGAGCAAAAAACCCTTCAGCTCCACCAACCAACACCCAACATTGGCTGTGGGAGCCTTTGCTGTGGATGTGTCCAACGTTGGCAGCTTTGGGGTTGGTTGAGCTGCACTCAGTTTTGGGTCTTGATTTTCGGACAGGCAGAAGGGATGGGCTACAGCACTTTGTGGGCCAGGTTTACTCTTGAGATGTCCTCATCTGTCTTGCTGCCATCCCACCATGCAGCAGATGCCACTTTGGCTTGCAAAGGTGGTCGGAAAGTTGCCATCCGGCCATTGCTGGTCACAGACCTTGTAACCCAGACCTTGTGTGTAAGTAGGGCTGATGTCATCAAAATGCTGAATAGTGTTAATGCTTAATAACAGCATTGCTCTGCTCCTCGCTTAGAAATTACTTGGCAGTCTCTAAGGCATCCAAGTAAGTGGATGCAAACGCTTTGGGGCTGGTCTGCAATGGAAATGTCAGCATCCTTAATAATTAATTTGCATCATAATAATCATTAAATTGACACACGGGGGTAATCACATGTAGTAGGGAAAGCAAAGCCCGATTAGAAAAGAAATCTCTGCAGATCAGCCAGGATGAAAGCTGGGCCTGAAGCCCCGGTGTCCTGATTTTCAGGTCTAGCCCTTTCCAGTGAAGCCATCTGCATCTGTGACACTGGGAGGCTGCATTTCTGCTCATCTAGGTAAATACTTTGCATTCTTAGGCCAGCAGCCACTCACTGGGATTTAGACAGACCTGCATTTGTGAGATGGTTTTCCTCTTGAAATGTATTTGCCATGGAAGTCTCATCTTTGCCCACACGGTCTCCTTGTAGGGTTGCAAGGAGTCTGGGCTGCATTAGGGCAGAAGGGACCTGGAAAACAAGACCAGTCTCCAAAGCAAGTAGGATGCAGTAGGTAACAAAATAAAGAATAGTCTGGAATCTCTTAAAAGCTGAAATTTTTGCATCCTGGCTCCAAGAGCTGAGGACTTTGCCAAGCAAAATGTTTGTGACAATATACTGTTAGCTGGTGAACTAAAAAACAATTATTTTCACCCCATTCTGCCTCTGAGGCCCAGATGAGAGGGACTGAGAAATTTCTCACCCTAAGAAGTTACGGATAATTTACACTGATTGGGATTTAAAGAGACTCATGGTCATGTGCTGTTGGAGCTGAAGACTTGCATTGAGTGGTCTCTGGATAAATGTCTGATTATCTTCAGATTCCTCATGTTCCTGGAAAACCATGCTGAAATTTGAAGCAGAGCCTCTGGTCTCATACCCAGATTCATTGGCAGAGTCTTGGTAGAGAGGCCTCTCCGGAGCTGTAGGAATTAGCTGGGGACTTGACTTTCCCTATGGACCCCCACTATTGCCAGCCACTTCTTTGGGCCAGAGGTTTTGTAGAATCATAGAATCATTATGGTTGGAAAAGACCTCCCAAACCATCCAGTCCAACCCCAGCCCATCCTACCGTGCCCACTGATTATGTCCCTAAGTGCCACAACTCATAGATCTTGAACACCTCTAGGGATGGTGACCTCACCACATCCCTGGGCAACCTGTGCCAACACATCACCACTCTTTTGGAGAATAAGTTGTTCCTAATATCCAAACTGCAGCTACTCTAGCACAACTTAAGGCCATTCCCTCTCATCCTAAAATCGTCATGGGGCAGAGTGTCACCATGCCCCTGGGTAGCAATGTGGTGGTCCAACTGGTATCTACATGAAATCACATTTTCCTGCTGAACACCTACTGTATTCTGGCACTTCATTGATATCTTAAATAAATGGGTTGAGCTGAATATATGGCAACCAAGGAAAGGGGTCGGGGCGTGTCCAAAATGCCCTTAAATTCTCACAGCAACTCGAGGACCCAATAGGCTTTGCAGGATGGCTGCCCCAAACCTGATCAAGATGACAATGCACGGGTGGAACAACAGAACGGGAGAGGAAGAAAAGGTTTGTGGGCACAAGTGATGGCAGGGCATAGGAAGCAATGAGATCTGAGGCACTTTGTACAGTGACTTATGTTTGGATTTCGTGGTCATATTATTTATCACAAGTCCATGATGACACTAATAAGGGTTAATTTATGGTGCAATGAACATTGCAGATATTCATCGTGGGGAGTCATGAATTCATGGGTGGGAATGCACAGGTTGTTTTGAATCCTGGGCCAAAGCATTCCTATTGAGGTCTAATACAAAAAGTGTTATCAGCTTAGTGAGGGTTTTGGTTGGCCTGTGGCAGCTCTGATCTCTGGGTGGCTGAGATCTCTAATTTGAACAGCACTGGTGTAAGTCTGGAATGACTGGCTTGGTTTCCTGACAGTGCAAGTTTTGGAAGTGTCATTGAAGACAATGATAGCTGCATGGAGAGGGAAAATTTGTGTGCCTGATTGTTTCAAGAGGACTCAGGCTGCTTTAGCCATCTGAAAATCTGGTTCAGTGAGATTACTTCATGTTAACACTGCATGCCAAGAGCTGAATTCAGCCAGGGCAGGAATGGGAGCAGCGTTAGGTGCTCAAGGAGGAATGGTCATTATTTGGTGGGCTGGTAGTTGGAAGATGGAGGCTACATTTTTACTGTTATTTTTGCAGATCAATAGGCTGTTGGCTTGAAGTTGGGCTGCATAATACTTATATGAATACATATATGACCACACATATATTATATGACCACAAATGTGAACCGAATAATGACACACACATAAATTCATTGGGTAGTAGTGAATTTAAAGCACTTTATTTGAAAGAGCACAGTGAGTTATTAGACACTAAAACTCATTTGTAGGGCTCTTCGCAGTTTATGTGTCTTAAACATTGTCATGATACATAATAATTTAAATGGTTGGATCTGAGGGCATGTAATTAACTTCAACATTGGAGGAAAAAAAAAAATTATGAATCAGCTGTATGGTGTTGTCTATAGAAACTCATTGGCAGGATAAATTCTGAGTAAATGTGTTTGGGTTTTCCTGGAACACATAGATTGTTTTTCTTTCAAACAGCAGCAAAAATATGAACTAATTTTAAAAATGAATTATTGGTGATTTATAAACAACTTTACACTGTGTTTGAATGGAAACGTGATTGAATGGAAACCTGGCAGAACTTTAAGGAAGCTTTTCTCAGCACTTAAGAGCTCTCCATCTCCAGGTATAGCAAGTCAGGAAAGGAAGGCAAGAGACCGGCGTGGCTGAACTGGGACCTGCTGGTCAAACTGGAGAGCAAGAAGAAATGCACAGGTGGTAGAAATAGGGACAGGTACCGTGGCAAGAGCAAAAGGAAGCTGCTAGGCTGTGTAGGGATGGGGTCAGAAAGGCCAAGGCCCAGCTTGAACTGAACCAAGGGATGCCAAGAATAAGAAAGGCTTCTATAGGTACTTCAACCAGAAAGGAGAAGTCCAGGAGCTTCATGAAGCAAAAATCTGCATATTGGAGCAGATTCTCCTGGATCTTAGGTAAGGAACATGGAAGACAGGGAGGTGATACAAGAGAGCTAGCATGGCTTCACCAAGGGCAAATCCTGCTTGACCAACCTAATGGCCTTTTATGATGGTGTCACTGCATCAATGGACAAGGGAAGAGACACTGATATCATCTATCTGGACTTTGGTGAGGCCTTTGACACCGTACCCCACAACATCTTTCTCTCCAAATTGGAAAGAGATGGGTTTGATGGGCAGGCTGTTAGATGGATGAAGAACTGACTGTAGGATCGAGTCATGAGAGCGATGGCCAATGGCTCCACGTCTGAATGGAGATCAGTGATGAGTGCCCAGGGCCTGGGCAACCTGATGTAGTTGAAGGTATCCCTGTTCACTGCAAGGGAGTTGAGCTGGATGGCCTTTAGTGGCCATTTCCAACTCTGAGGATTCTATAGTTCTACAATTTCATTTCTCGTTGCTCAGTCTAAGAACAGATAAAGATTTTATTTAAAAAGCCAAACAAACTATTTTTGAAATAGTATTCAAGTGCTCCTTCCTCACTGAGCAACCAAGGTGGAGGACTAGAACCACTGGGACAAGAGGAGGAGGAGATGGGTACAGGTAGAGAACAGCGGACAGAGGAAGAGCATCATTTGATGGTGGTTCCAGTCGAAACAGTGGGAGAAGGAAAACAATCAGTAATGTTCTCTAGGGTTTGGAATTGGACCCTATCTTCTTGAATACTTCCATTAGCAACCTTAGCAGAAAAAATCCTGAATGAGGTGGTGATGTTCTGTGACGGTGCAATGCAAGGGAGACATTGTCAACAGAAAGAAGCACGAGGATGTCATGCGGGAAATGCATAACTCTGAGGCTGAGTAATAGAAATGAGATTAAATTTAATGCTTAAAAGAGCTAAGGCATGTCCCAAAGACAAACCCAAATTCTTTGACTACTCTAGTGGCTGTAACTGGGCTCTGATGAAAGGATGGGATGGTCAAGAGCCATTGGTGTGGTGCATTTATGAAAGCAAGAGTCAGAGAACCTCATATCTGAAATGCTTTGTATTACTCATCCGAAATCAGGGTGGGATAGGAATGGAGGAAAGAAAGCAAAATCTGGGCAGAAAGAAGTGTTGAAGCTGAGGGACAGCAGTGGTCCAAGAACAGCTAAGCTATGGATTATCTGGGGCTGAAAATCAGGAGGTTTCTCATCACAGGAGGGAGCAGTTGCAAGAGCTCCCCAGTGGGGTCAGAGGGGACCCGAGGACACTCTTCCAGTCTGCAAAAGCAAAGCATTGGAAGCTTTGGAAGCATGGAAGCAATGGAATCTACATTCCACTGTGAGTCATAAATGTGCTTGGGTTCCTTGCAGCAGCAAAACTTGCAGGTTGTGAGATCCGCGTGGCAAGGAGCAATGCTCCCAGTGTGTGCAAACAGCTGGGCAGCGAGAAGAAGTGGGAGAAGGGTGAGCAGAGTTCAAAAGCAATGAGGCATCGGGTGGCAACCTCCACACCCAGCAAACACCTGTAATAACACCTCTCTGCAGAGCCTCGAGAAGGGCAATGAGCTCCACCGTGCGCGCCTCCTGCGAGGGGGACTTGAAGGTGGGACTCCAGCATGTTGCTCACCCCTGCTGCTACACCGGTGGCTTTGCTTTAACGGTGCTTTCCTCTGAAGTTAGAAAACCTGCAGACATAGAGCTGGGTGGCAAAGTTGGGCCATCACAGCGCATCTCCCCATGATGAGGCAACACGAGACCCCAGCAAAATAAAAATGGAGAGAGGAGAGAGGTGAAGCACTGTTTGGAACATCGGGGTTCCCTCAGCTCCTCTCCTATCCCTGGGTTGGCTCGGCTATACCTTCTCAGACATCCCCCTCGGCAGGGTCTGTGGGGAGTGCAGCTCCACTGACTGCCGCCGGCGTGCCTCGCGCTCTGCCCAGTCCTCCTCTGGCTCCATGCCCTTGAAGATGGCGAGCCTCTCCGAGAAGGTTTTGGATTGTGGGAAGAGAATGTAATTGTAGATGATGGATGCGGCCGCTGCCCCAACCAGTGGGCCCACCCAGAAGACCTATGGAAAAAGGAAAGAGAAGAGTGTGGTAAGCAGGAGCCTGCCCGTGCTTGGAGGATGAAGAGGAGCCTGGGTCTCTCAGAGCATTACAGGGATCTTATGGACCTGTTCATCCTGTTTTGCTATTAAGAACAAAATGCAGAAGACAGATCTGCCCTGGCCTTCTCTGTTGACTTGGCCATCTCTTGTCTGTTCCCTTCTTGTTACGCCTGAATGTACATGCCCACTCTCTTCTGTCTTTTCCTCCCCTGGGAGTGAATGCTGTATGATCTCCACTTATGACAGCACTGCTGTGAGCACAATAGTGGTTTGGGTTGCTCTGAAGATGTCATCCTACTCATTTACACAATCCTATGGAGAGGAAGAGGCTCCCAGCTTGGACACCTCTAAGCACGGCCACAGCTCCAATGCTGAGCTGGCGGTGCCTGGGAGTGTCCCTAAAAGAGCTGATGGAAAATGCATGCCTGGATCCAACTGGAACCAGGAAAGGTCTCCAGGATGGTGAGAAGAGCTTCATTCTCCATTGGTTTTACCTCTTTTGTTAAGTCATGGTCAACAAACCACACCCCTTTTTCTGTTGCAACTCACCCTGCTTAGATAAGCTAATTAAGCACCCAGCAGCAGCCCCACCTCTTTCTGCAAATCTCCTCTAAACAGGCGCTGGTGCTGAGATGCTGGACCTGGTTGGCTTTTTGTTTTTCTAAGAATACTGATAACCTGGGGGGCCCATCCCACTGACCCAACACCAAGACCACAATTCCTACCCAATGGTCACTGAAGTCTCCAACGATTACAGCTGGGGCAAAGGATCTGGCTGGGTTCATGGAGCAACCAGTGTAACGGATCTGCAGAGAAACACCACGCTTAGTGTTAACATTAAGCCCTTTTACCACATTTTAATGTATCCCGGTGTGTTATTAGCATGATTCATCCTCCAAGCCAGTGTTTCATATCCCAGCATACCCCATTCCAGGAAAAGAAATGCTACCAGCTTCCAGAACCTGAGTCAACACACCTGAGTCCTATTTATGCATCTCTGGTGCAAGCAGATGTGACTGCATGGTGCAAGTTGGGTGACGTATACTGCAATGGGAACACGTTTCTGCTGTGCCTGTTCCTGGAGCACATTGCTACTCCTTGCCACAGAGGATTGAAGGAAAGTAATCCCACAGCAAGCCGTACAGGCTTGCATATCATTAAGGATGGAAGATGTGATGCAAACATCGCTGTTCTAATCCTGAGAGGCTGGGAGTGTTGGAGGATAATGTGTTTTTTCCCTGCAAAAGTTAGCTGTGAGGGATTTCCCTGGCTATCCATCCTACACAATTCCCAGTTTATCATGGTCTTGAGAGTCACAGTTGCTAACATGCTCGCTCCAAGATAGAGCACCCCATGGATCCCTGGGAGCTCTCAATGGGACTTGAGGAGCAGCAAATCCAACAGGTTACGGATTTTTTTGTGACCAATAACAGCTCAGCTCAGGCTATGGTTGCACTATGGCTTGGGTGGAATTTTCCTGCTGCACCCCCTTCAAAACCATGAGTACTGCATCAGTTACAAAGCCCCCACGAGTTACAGAGCTTTTGGCAGAAACACAAAGACACTCCACCAAGCACTGCGCTTTGACCCGTTCTACTCACCCCGAGGAGATGTCCAACGGCAACAGAAAGGCCAATGGACAATGCAGGAGACCCCAGGTTGTCCTCCCGGCGTTCATCAGTGGAAGCAAAGATGCAGAGGACGAGCTGGAAGGTGAGGAAGAGCTCGACGGTCACCGCCTGCCCCGTCGTCGTCTCATTGTGCAGCTGGAAGGGGAGAAGACATCTCAGGAATGGGCAAATTCAGTGCCTGGACTGGAGATTTAGAGGAGAAACCCAGAAAGGCAGAGGAAACGGGTGAGATTTTTGGAAGAGGAGGAGAATTTTCCCAGGAAAAATGGAAAGTGCCTCAGTGGGTAATGTTTGATGGACACGGAAGGAGTGTTTTTGTGTCACTCATTTGGGTACTGTTTTTTCCATTCTCTCTTTCCCCCAGAGGATTTTTTTCTCTCTTTGCCTCATGCTTGAAATTCAAAATGCCTCTTGGAAAAAAAAAAAAATGAAATGCTTTTCAAAAATGTAAAAAAGAGGTATTTTGGCACAGAAAAAAAAAATAATAATAATCCCATCTTGCTTTTTCCCACTTTTCTTTGACTACAAAAATATTCTGACTTGGTCCGGAGCTGTGCCTGTTGCACACCCTCTCCTCCAACTCTGCTTTCTGGCCTTCTTGAAGGTTTTTAATCTGGATCGGGGTGGATCTGGCAGCAGCTATCTCTTCCCTCCGCCCATCCTGGCACATCTCTGCCTCTTCTTGCCCCATGTCACCCCCGCTTTGGGTGTCCCCCCAAATGCTGATCCCAAGAATGCTTTGCTCAGTGACACAGCGCAGCAGCAATCGTCCTCCTGCCCAAACCCAGAGTGGGATCTTGCTCTTCTCTCTCTGATATTCCCCTCATTTTTGAAGGATGATCTGTGCAGGCAGCTGCATGATGAACAGCCCACAGGGGAAAAGGAAATCAAAATCTCTCATTTCAGGCGCTTTGTGTTTTCAAACAGCATTTTGGAAGTCTCTTAGAACTCCTATTGCTTTGTTGGGTTTATTAAAGCTCAGCTATTATCAATATAGTCTTGTTCAGACTAATCCTCAGTTCCTTTTCAACCCTTTAAATCTCTTTGGCAGTGAAGCTGGGTCTGGCAGTGCCAGCTGACTTCTGCAAGAGAAAGGATTTCCCCGTGCTGCCTCCTAAAACACACTGCCTTCCTCCTCCTCACCAGTTCTGGGTGATGCTGCTGCTGGCAGAAGTACAGCTGCTCCTACCCATGGAGAAGGGAGTTACACTGAACGCTGACTTTCTCTTTCAGTCTCTTTGTATCATGTGCATGAAGAAGGGGATTTGGGATGTTATTGGGGAGTTTTTGTGGCTTCCTGGTGTTCCCTCATTTTCTTTATTCTCCTCACATCTGTGAAGGGAGATCCTTGTGCTGTGGGTTGCAGAATGCTGTGTCTTTGCCTGGTGGCATTGCTGGAGCTCTTCTGTGTTCTGGACGCTGGGATGGACTAGGTGGAACTGGGATGGTCATCCCTCCACAGTGGAATGTGACAAAATGAACAGTGCTATCTGATGAGAAGCTGGAGCTTAGACATAAAGATCCAGGTCCATCATCCCCTGTGCTGTGGAATCAACAGCTACACCCTATAGTGGTGACACAATGTAATGGAGAGGGGAGAAAAAGCTTTCCCAGCCCACACCAAGAATGGTAGAAGGGATGGGATTGGGGCAAGATGAGCTGAGAGACAATGTCACAGAATCATAGAACGGCTGAGGTTGGAGAGGAAATTAAGAATCATCCACTTCCAACCTAACCCAACCCATGTCCTTCCCTAACCTGTATCTCCACAGAATCAAGCTCCTCCTCAATAAGGCCTGAGATAAGGCAGAGATGAGGGTTTGTCTCCTACCTAGATGTCTCTCCAGCCAGCTAGATCACCTTTGTTTTCAGCCCCTAAAAGCAGAGAAGCCAGTCTGGAGCCTTGTCTTCATCCCTGCTGCTGGAAGAATCCATGCTACGTCTGACCCTGCCAATCCAATGTTTAATAAAGGTCCTTGCTGACCCCAAAGCCCTTCTACACATCCCTCAGCCTTCCCCAAAGCTTCATCCCAAACCTCTCAGCTCCTTCTCACACCCACCACGGGCTGCAGCCTCACCTTGTTGATGGCCAAGCCTTCCCGTGAGTCGGCTGGGGTGATCTCGTGCAGGATGGCAGCTCCTGCCACGGCCCCCAGGAGCTGGGCCACCACGTAGAAGACTGCACGGAGGAAGGAGACGTGGGAGCCGATGAGGCAAGCCACCGTCACCGCCGGGTTGATGTGGGCTCCACTGATGTGACCCAAGGCTTGGACCAGCGTGCCGATGGCCAAGCCAAAAGCCAGCGCGATTTGAAGGATGCTCGGGGCGGAAGCTGAGGGCCAGTTCAGAGCAGAGCCCAGGCCGAAGAGAATGAAGACCAAGGTTGCCAGAAATTCTGCCAGGACAGCCCGGGTGAAGGCTACAGAGCGGAGCTCCCACATCATGGAGGCTGCAAGGACTGGCCCTGCCTGCAGAGACTCCAGGCAATCGTTGTAGCACTGCTGGGTCCAGAGGTGATGATGGGGGTACAAGCCCTATATATAAGGGTATGGGATGCAGGAGGATTGCCTGCTGAAGGAGGTGGGGTTGTGGTCCTGGGAAACCCGATGCTTTCCTTCATTTGTGTTCCAGATGAGGGAACTTCAGAGCCTGCCCCTGCTATTAAGCTGGGGAATGCAGTGCTCACCATCCTTGGGAGGACATAAATCAGCCTTGAGCAATGCCAGGAAATGCTGTTTCCTCTTCCCAGTGCTTTCTTACCAAGCCTTTGGAAGTGCTCCTTGCTCTGTTTCCCTGTCACCTGCAGCATGGGGAGAAGAGGAAGTGAATGAGGAATCTGTAGGGCTGGAGCCCTGCATCACCCACCCAACCTCACGGACAACTTGTTTCAGTGCTGACCATCTCACATCCTGCATCACATATATATAGATTTTTCCTTCTCCTCTCTTTAGTATCTATAGCTATATCCTTTTAAGGGCAATGAATGATTCTGGTGCTTTTGACTCATGATTGTGCATTCCCAATTAAGCTTTTACAAGCTTAAAGTGATACACTCCATGGGTCTTGCTGATGAGTATGGATAATTTCAGGTTGTGGTGAGAAGGGGGATGTGGTGATTGAACACCCAGGCAAAACTGGATGCACAAAGGCACCAACCTCCATGTGACTTACTAAAACTCAGAGAATCATAATTATATGGCTCAGGCAGAGACTTCCTGCACAAAAAAAACGGGAACCAGTCCCAAGAAATGATTGCCAGGAAAGAAATTCTAGTGTCAAAAAAATGGCACTCACAGCTGGACTACCAACTCAACTGTTTGGCCAACTCAATGCTCAGAAATGCTTTTTTACTTCCTGACGTTGATCCCCATTGACATTTTCCTCTCCAGAGTATGGTCCCTTCCCATCAAACCATCCACCAATTGCTCAACAAGTCCATTTTCCTTCTATTCCATTGCTTAGGACTGGCCATGTCACTAAAACCTTTTGCTCCCTATGCCATAAGGACTGGTTGGTTTGCTGCAAAAATGATCTTTTTTTCCTCTTTTTCTTCCTCTCATTAACAGACTCTTAAGCCATCCTGGGAAGAATGCTCCCCCAGGGCAGAGCTGGAGATGAGAGGATCGTTTCATCTTCTATTTGGCTCCAGCAAAGGCTTCCGCTGCATGACAAAACATTTCCCCTCCAGAGGAACTGTGTGAGTGCCACTGAATGGATGTGAAAAGTTGGCATGAAATATTCCATATCGCTCAGATTGCATTGCTCCTTCCTCCACAGAAGGCGGGTAACAACACTGGCCCTCTCTTTACATATGAAGATGCTGATGAGAACATTGCCCTTAACAAAGGAGAAATTGTGGGGAAAACAAGTCCAGGGTGAGGATGGAAGATGTGGATTCAGCCCCTTCCTTTGAAAACTCCTCTGTCTGACTTCCTCAGTGACTTTGGCAGTGCCACGAAATGACTTTGGCTTCAGGCTCTGATTTTCCAGCAGTGAAGCAGGTCTCATACAGCAGACTGTGAGGCTGCCTATGTTTGGGGTGCTGATAAGGCACAGAAATGTGGTCACATCCCGGCTGCAGGCTCCTGCTGCTCTCTGCCTGGGGTGGATTTGCAAACTTAGCATTGCTCAAAAATGCATTACGTCAGGGCCTGATTACAGGTGCAGGCTGCCAGTGGCGTAGGGAATGTCAGATAACTAATATGGCAATTACCTGGAGCTGATACCCTGTTTGATTAATAGTTTTTCATGGCAAGCAAGGCGTGATGTGTCCCTCCTTAATGAAGACTAATTAAAAAAGCAAGAGAAGCAGGCAGGATTAGCTCTGAGCAACTTAAAACCCTGACACAGCCTCATGCTCCTCGCTTTCAGCTGGTGATGTGAAGGCTGATTGCAGCTGTTGTCTACCCGGTGCTTTGGGATTTCTGCATGCAATGAACAGTGGGTTCCTGCCACTGTATGAAGAAGCTGATGTTGCATCACGAGCTGTGTTGTATGGGCTGAAAGGAAGCTCTGCAGTCTCTGCCGTGGGGCTGAGCAAACCATCACTGCGGGATGCATTCCAGCAAAGAGCAGCGACGTGTTCCAGCTTTCACCCAGAGAGCTCCAGCATTGCAGGGAACGTAATCCTTCTGGATTGCAGAGAGGGAGCACGGAACGGAGCCAGGTTTGCTGCTGCCAGGCAGCGATCCAGGCAGGGCTGTGTTTCCTGCCTTGCTGCACTGTGCCACCTCCATGCTGCGAAACAGAGAATGGGAGATGGGGAAGCCTAAAGAGCCTGGCGTGGGGCTGCTGGTAGCAAGGAGGGGATTATGGAGCTGCTGGTGCTGGTTGGAGGAACAAAGCCTTGTTGCCACTGCAGCCTCAAGAGCAGCAAAGAGCTCTGCAGTGAAGTGGAGATGGGAACGTCATTATTTTGCCTTTCAATCTACATCCCATGGAGTATAGCGGTACTGTCAGCCCTCCCTGGGGATGGGGATGCGCTGTTCCTCCTCCTGATGGCAGAGCAAGGCCCAGGAACACGTTTTTGAGGAACATTTTGCAAGCGAGGGAACCGCGCTTGCACAACAGCGTACTTCTCAAGTGACTTAGATGGCTCAGATATCTCTGCTCCCCTGGCTTTCAGGAAAGTATAAACATCCTTCAGGTATCTCCATTCCATCTGAAATACCTCTGAGCTACGGAGAATAAAAGATTTATTGCATAAAGAGCTGTGTGGGTTTTCTTGCTTGGATGCAGGAGGTGAAGGTGCTGCCCAGACCTCAAAGCTCCATTTTTTGGCTCTTTTCTGCAGATAGAGAGAGGCTGCAGACAACTCCTCTTTCTCCCCAACGGATGAACCCTCATCTGTGCAGCAAATATTAGACACTGGAGAATCCCAATGCCCTGTTTATTAGACAACAAGGGATCCAAACACTAATGCATAGGGATGTATTAGACACAGGAGAACCCACAGCAGGACTAAATCTTGAGAAAATTTTCTAGCAACCCAGATCTGAGGGGTTCTTCTTGTGATATTTTTTTTTTTTTCCAAGGATGGGGGTGTAATGTCTGTACCCCTCAAGGAGAGGGGACCACCAGGAGTAATCATATCCTCCCATTGTCGTGTCTCCTCAAAAGGACATTCACACAGTAAAATGGAAGAAAATCAACACCTTTTCCAACATTTCAGGCCAAAGCCTAAACCCCTATTCACACAAAATCTTCTGCTGGCTCTTGTAGTGTTTATTGTTCTCATTTTAATTGAAGTAGAGGGATTAATGCAGCTCTGATTTCCTTCACTGACTTCAATGAATTGCTCTTGAGCACAGACCAGGAACAGGGCTGGGGCTTTGCTTTATTTTTTTTACTCCGTTTTAAGGACTTGCAAGTTCAGTCCTGAATGTTTGCCCAAGGCTTTGTTCAAGGTACATAGCAAGACTGGTGTTGGTGGAGCTGGGCTATGGATTGTGGCAGGATCACCGCATTCCTCTGCTGGCCTCATTGCAAGGAAAAATCGTTTTTCTTTTGCTAATGAGTCCCGTAATGGACATAAATGAGGAGAGGGAGAAATCACGGTTTCTTTTCTGCAAAGGAACTCTATGGAGAGAGTGCGGCCAATCCCAACACACTGCAGGGTCAGAGAGAGGGCTGAGCCTGGGGATGAGCTCCCTTCAATCACTCCTTAAGGGAGGTGGGAGGGAGGACATTTTCCTCCTGTCTGAGTGATGAAGTTCAAGGCCAACGCATGGCATACTTTGCACAAACGTTTGTAGGAAAATAATTACTGCTTTTTCCCTTGAATCGATTAAAAAAAGCCATAGACTGGGATATCCATGTAGCCAGCAGATTTTGATCTGAGCTAGATCCCTCGGACCTAGCAGACTGTGTGGGTAATTTGTGCTCAGCGTTGCCTACTCAGGGATGAATATTACATCAGTTAAAATCAATCAGATTGCAACATCATCCCCAGGTGACAGCAGTGAGCAGGAGACCTCAGCGTCACCCTTCACTGCATATGCTGTGTCAAGTTTGCAAAACAAATCACATCCGTGATCCAGACTCCCAGAGGGTGCAAGTGGGGGACACAGATTTGACATCAGTCATGGAGCATCCAATATTGGACTCTTGTGTGGCTTTCCTCATTTGGACATAAATCAAAAGTCCACGAAGGAGAAGTGAACAAGCTTGATTCACAGAATCATGGAATCACAGGGGTTGGGAGGGATCTCTGGAGGTCGTCGAGTCCAACCCTACTGCTAAAGAAGTAGGTTGCACAGGAAAGCATTTTCCCCTAGGGAACCATTGGCTTTCTTGGCCACCAAAACACGCTGCTGGCTCATGGTCACCCTGTTGGACACCAGGACTCCCAGGTTCTTTTCTGTGGAGCTCCTTTCCAGCAGTTCAGCTCCCAGCCTACATTGATCCTTCCTCCCCAGGTGTAGGACTCTGCAATCTCCATTCAGTCAGGCTGAACATTCCCAGCCTGCCTCCGAATGGGAGATTCTCCAGGCCCCTAACCTTTGTGGCCCTCCACTAGACTCTCCCTAGAAGATCCTTGGTTGCTTTGAACTGGGAAGCCCAGAACTGGACACAGTATTCCAGACGTGGTCTCCCCAGGGCAGAGCAGAAGGGGAAGATCATCTCCCTTAATCTGCTGGCCAGAGCACCCCAGCGAACCATTGGCCACCTTGGCCACCAGGACACACTGCTGGCTCACGGTCAACCTTTGGCACACTGTTGGTCAACTGTTGGTCAGTCACTGATCAGCTGGGACACCATTGCCCTTCCTGGCTCTGAGAGCACACTGCTGGCCTGTGGTCTAACTGTCGGCCACCAGGACACCTGCACAGAGCTCCTTTCCAGCAACTCAGCCCCTGACCCACAACTGATGTGTGTGTTCTTCCTCCCCAGGCGTTCCCCACGTTGAACCCCGTCAGGTTCCTCTCCACCCAACTCTCCACCTGCCCAGCTCACTGAATGGCAGCATTCTGCTGGCTCAGCCGCTCCTCCCAGCTTTGTGCCATCACTGAGCATGCTGAGAGTGGACTCTATCCTTCATCCAGGTCACTGATGAAGATGCTGAACAAGACTGAACCCGGCACTCATCACTGGGGAGCAGCACTAGGTACAGCCTCCTACCAGACAGCACGGTTTGTTGCAGCCCTCTGAGCTCTGCTGGCCACCAGCTCTTAGCCCACCTCACTGTCCATTCATCTACTGCACACTTCTTAAACTTCATCACAAGGGTGAAAGCCTTGAATTCAGATGTCTTTAGATGGTTCTCCTGGATTATTATTACTATTCTAAGTTTAAGTCTAGATACTGCCAGAGTTGTCCTGGTGGCTCTAGAAGTGGTGTCCCCCATCGCCTCCTGTCCTGTTTTCTGCAGTCCCATGGATGTGAGATGCTGTAAGGTACTGTAGAGGTTGTTACAGCACCGGTGTTATCTCACCATCAGTGCTGTGGGCACCAATTTGTGTGCTGACTTCTTGCCTGCAGTCTCTTTGCCTGGAAGAGAAGCAGGGGTGAGTCTGCCAGCACAACCTTTAGGAAGAGGCTACAATCTCAGTATCTCTCCTCAGAGACCGCTTTGCTATTGCATGTTGTGCCCATTGGTGAAAAGAAGTATCACCTTCAGGTTCCAGTGCAGTAACTAGGGAGATAAAGCCAGATGTTAATGTCAGATTGCATCAAATCCCTCCCAGCCATTAGGATGAGAGGGAACAGCCTCAAGTTGTGCTAGGGGAGGTGCAGGTTGGATTAGGAACAATTTCTTCTCTAGAAGAGTGGTGATGCACTGGCACAGGCAGCCCAGAGGGGTGGTGGAGGAACTGTTCCTGGAGGGTTTCAAGAACTCTGGAGATGTGGGACTTGGAGACGTGGTCAATGGGCATGGTGGGATGGGATGGGTTGGGATTGGACTGGCTGGTCTTGGTGGTCTCTTCCAAGCTTAACAATTCCTCAATTCTATGAATATGAGAAGTCATTTAGAACCCAGGAATATGTTTGAAGCTGTTTCTGCCTCTGTTTTAGTAGAGCACAGAGATCCATGCTCAACAGTCTCAACAGCAGCAGGTGTGTCCTCCACCCAGGAGTTTCTTGTAGCTTGCAGCCCAAAGTATTTTTTAACAGAACTTGCTGAACAATTAACAAACAATGTGGCTTCCCACCTCATACGGTCTTGGGAAACCAGCAGTGAAGCAGTGAATTGGATGGTTGGCCTCAAGTCATGCTGGAAAGAGTGGTCTTGTGGGGAGCTTGGCTTTGGTCAAGGGCCATGAGGACCCACTTAACCTGAAATTATCCCTGCTAGGGCTATGACTGGACAGAAACCATTCATCTGTTCTGCCAAAGCACTTGGAAGAGGGTTAGGGTGCTGTGTGAGTTCCCCAATGGTCCTCTTCATGAATCTTCCAAAATGAGAGCAGCTTTGGTGAAGGTCACCTTCATATAAAGTAATACTTCTGTGTTTTTTATGGTGTCTGCAGAGCTTCAGGGAATTTCTTGCAAGCCAAAATGGAGATTTATGCTATATCTAAAGAGGTGGTAAAGGCAGGGATAGGTACTGAACACTGAGATGTATCTGATGCCACCTGAGAAAAGATCTCAGTGGTTTTCATTGTTGGCCATTGGTGCTTTCCACCAAGGCTGGGTTCTGCACAGCCTCCCTTTTTGTGACCACCACTCCTTGGGCAGACCCCAATCTGTTCCTAAATCTTCTGATTTTACTAAAAGCACACATTGACTGGAAAAGTTGCAATTCCAAAAGTTGCAATTAAATGCAACTTTAATTGCATTTAATTTTGCAAGGGAGAGTGCTGTATTTCTTCCCTCTCCCATCCCTCTTTATCTGTCTGTCTGCCCATCACCCTTCATCCTTCTTTCCCTCCTGTGCCTCTTTCTCTCCCTGATTTATGGTGCTATGCAGATACCAACATCCATGCCAAAAAAGCAATAAGAAGGGAACCACAGAGCTGGTTTCGTAAGGCCTCTGGCTCTCTTCCACTTCTGAGAATAAAGGCTCATCTTGGGGTATTTTTATTTGTGGTTACTTACTTGATTCCTCTGAGGGTTTTTGGGTGCGGCGCAAAGATTGAGCTTTCAGCAGGGTGAATTACAGCCCTCTGGTAGAAAGAATTTGGAGTAGGCTTCGTTACTACTGTTCTTCCTTTTGTTTTAAATAGGTGGGCAATTGAAGGGACTTCCTTCTGCACTTACACCTGCACGGGTGGGATCTGGAGTGCTGGGTCCTTGCAGATCCACATAATGTGCAAATTGGAGAGGAGTGTTGGCAGCTCCTCCAGGACTGTGCTGGACAAGCTCAGCATGTGGGGATCATTGCTCTCTCTGGGTGGGATGGAGCTGCCCAAGGAGCTGTGTTTCTTTTTGTTGGTTCAGTGGAGCTTATAAATTGGCTGCAATGCAAACCTGGAAGGAGGCAGGGCTCACTGGGGGGTCATTGTCGTACAGCAGCGATGGTGAAAATCCCATGCAAAGAGCACACACCAGGACTGCAAATCTCCTGTTAAAGGGCACTGCAGAGCAGAGGAGCCCTGGCCACAGCCCATAGGATGCACAGGATGATAGTGAACAGAGAGAGGGATGACTCTGAGGAGAAGAAAGACGGGGACCCATCTCCCAGCACAGCAGGACATGTGCAGGAATGTGACGGGAAAGATGTGCTTTTGGGAGAAGGAAAAAGGGGAAGTGGCTCCCTGGGATCTCTGCAGCCATGGGGAAATGCAAAGATGCTTGCTCAGAATATAGGCGAAGAGGCCGATGTTGTGGGCCTGGAGCATGAACGTGTTATGAGCTATTCCCATGATGTAATTCAAGATGGGAAACTCCTCAGCTTCCAACTAAGGCTGAGCTCCTGGTGCAAAGACTCCTCCCAGGATGGCACCAACAAATGTGGCTTTGTGGCCAATTTCAGAACTCTGGGATGCAGCAAAGTTGCCCAAACCTCTCTCCTCTTCATCTCTTCTCCTTGCTAATTGTTTGCATCCTGGCTATCAGGCTGCTGCATCACATCAATGCCACGGACCATTTATTCCATGGGCTCTGAAGAATTACAAAAATCCGTGTGCACATCCCCGGATTATGTTATATATAGTGCATTCCTCGTGTTCTAAAGAAGATACTGCACACAGCATGAGGGCGTCACTCCATGCATCACCCAAACCTGTTCTCTTCCCCCACTCCCAGCACGGGCGTATTTGTGCAATTGCTTTCGTTTAAAAGTATTTGATGCACATGATGGTGGTAAGAACACGTTCTTCTGGGGGTGATGAGTGAAGTGCACTCCTGAACGGCTGAACAACGTAATCCCAGGGAGTGCCCTGTCCTCATGTTTATCTATCTTGTTGGCTGGTGTATGCATGTGTGTTGTTACTCTCGCTGACGTGGTTTGTGGGTATCACAGATCTCATTTCCGTTTATTTTTTAACCTCATCGCTGTTTTCTGCAATTCAGTGAATGCAACAATCACGGCGTTAAGAGGAACAGGGCACACCAGTCCCAGCACTGCCTCAAACCCATGGCACAAGCAAACAATTGTGAGCAGTAATGGGAGTCAATCAGATGATGACCCCCAGGTGCTGCCCAACAACTCATTGAAAGCCTGCTCTAATTAAAAGGAGGGCCTAATTCTCATCTAGCTGCTGTGATCAGCGGGGCTTTTGTAGGGATTTCCCTACAGACAACAAAGAACTGATGGTATAATGGGGATGGTGGAGAGCCATTGGGTATCAAAATTTGGGTTGCAGATTTGTGTTCTCTGCAGAAGCAGAGCATCCTGTCCCAAATAGCTTTGGTTTATTCAGCTCCTTAAATGGTGTAGTAAAGAGAAGTTTTCTCTGTTCTTTGAGCCTGGGGAAGGAGGAGGGCTATTTCACCTGAAGGGCTTTGTAGAAGAGATGAAGGTCTGAGCTGCCAAGGAGAGGTTGGTGTTTGACTCTTAAGACCCAATTTACACCTCTCGTGGAGGTGAAGCTCTGGGATGGCTCACATGGGATCAGTGGTCAGCAGGGAGCTCTGCCTGGATGCTGACAGTCCTGACAATGATGGGGCAAAAACCCTCAAGCACATGTGAATTTTTTTTCTATTACCCTTTCAGATTACTTTCCATACGTGTCTGTTGGCTCCCACTCAGGAACCGAACCCGGTGGCAGGATTTAGCATTAATAATCCATGGATAATTCAGCAGCCTGAAAGCCTCGAGTAAATTCCTGTTTTTCTGGCTCTTTTTGAAGGCGATGTCAATGTTGTTGCTAGTGGGGGCTTTTTCCCCGCTGGGAATAGGAGAAAACACACTTGCTCCTGGGTGTGCCATCGTGTGTGTTGATGCAGCAGATCCCATAATTATCCCATCTGGTTTTCTTCGCGCTGTTTTTGATGCGGTTGAGCGTTCAGCGAAGTTATTGTAATCCTTGCGGAATCCCTTGTGGATTTGGCGGGGTGTGACCTTGACAGATATATTTTTGTGTTGTTATTATAGAGCCTGAAAGCTGCGTGTGTGCAGGAAAACAGCTGCCTCATGTGGCTCAGTGCTGGACCAGCACTTGGTGGGGAGATGCAGCAGGATGCTGAGGGTGCGGAACGGTTGTGGGGATGCTGTGCTCAACCTGTAGGTCTTGCTTGCACTCCTGGTGAATCTGTGGGAGTGGGGAATGGCAGTTATTTAGAGAAAATAACCTTCGTGGTGGGACTTTGCTGTGTTTGAGCCCTTCCAACTCGGAAAGCAGGGAATCAAGTTGAGAGCAGCTCGTTCTGGAGGAGGAGGATGCTTCCCATGAAGGCTGAAGGGATTTTCTTTTCCTCTGGGAAGAATTCTCTGCTATTTTGTGGCAGAAATGGACTCTCTGGAAGCCTTGCAGCTTGTAGGCTCCCCCAGCTCATTTTGTAGCTGGAATAAGGCACGATGAATTTCAGTGCCCAGTGACAACAACCCTTGCTGGTGTCAGATGGGTTCTGGGGCTGTGCAATGAGGAAAGACTGAGCTCTGGGGTGAGAACAGCCCTTTTAGACAATGGGCTATGGAGGGGGGTGGTTCCCTTCCCTGCTGCTTTTTATTTAGAGGGAGGCTGTTGTGGTGGGCAATGCCATCTGTTTTTTTTTTTTTTTTTGCTGAGAGCTTTTCTTCCTCCAGCCTCCGTGCTGTGGCTCTTTGAAGCATTCTCAGGTTGGGATGGAGTGTGTGGGGCCCCATGTTATCCCATGGAGGAATCTGGCTGGGCTGGGGGCTGCAGCTGGAGAACCCCTCTGGGGTCCATTAAGAAAACAAGCATCTGCTTTCTCACCACGTGTCACCTGGAGGTTCTGTCCCCAAATCTTGGATGAAGACTGAGGGTGATGTCACTGAGCTGAGCATCACCACTTCCTCATCCTCAGCTGCAGCAGCACAAACCTGACCCCTCTGGCTCAGGTTTCCATCCCTAGCTTTGGACCTGCCCAATTCTATGCCTCTGCTCAACCCGGAGCAGAAAGAAAGCCCTTGAGGATCTTGTGGTTAATGGGCACTTAATTGATTCTGAATGATCCTGACAAGTTTTTGCAGTCTTTGTGGTAATCTGATTGAATAGCTCGGGCTGTTCTGTATGGATGCCAGCTGTACATTGCTGGGCTGCATTCCTTCACTTCCAGCTCATGCTTTTCTTTTAACCCTTCCATCAACCCCTTCCAAGGAAAGGAAATCTCTCTCACTCAGTGCCCTTTGCTTTTGATGTGCTGGGAGCCAGACACCCCATTTATCTCCTTCCTTCATGGATGGGATGTAGAAATAATATTTGTCACTGGTGGGGGCTGCGTGGGGCTGATGCACACACACAGGACACCTCCAGCCCCCTGGAGAGGGCAATGCAAGGGGGGGAAATCAGCCTCTCTGCCCTGCTCTGTGCAAAGCCCAGGAAGGGCCAGGGAGGGACCCAGGGCTGTGCACCATTCCTTCCTGCTGCTCTTGTGATGGAGAGATCAACTGTGGCGTTCCTCTGCCCCATACCTGGATACAGCAGGGCCCATTGGCTGTTGCTCCTCAGCCTGTAGTTGGGGTCTGGCACACAGCAGTGATGCTGCAGTAACGCAGCATCCTTTGGATCTCCCTCTCCTCTGCAATACCTGCCCTGAGCTCAGCATCTCTGAGGCAGCTGCTTCCCACCCGACTGCTGCCTCCGCACGCATCCTCCCTGTTGTGCATCCCCCCCATCGCTGCCAGTGACTGCTTGCCCTCATTTTGAGCTGTTTCTTTCCCAGCTTCCCCCTGTGCTGCAGGCTGGGAATGGTACGGTCCTCTCTCCAGCTCCCATTGCTCCGTGGATATTGCTAGAAGGTGAAGGCATCAGTGCGAGCTGCAGCGGCTGCAGGCAGCCCCAAATCACTCGGAGAGGGAGCAGAAGGGGCTCAGTGCGGAGCTCTGTCCCTTCCCTCTGGGTCTGGCAGCACCTTCGTGAGGTGCCATGACCCAGGGCAAGGTAGGTGGGAGGTCAGCGCTGGGCTGGTGAGTCGTCATGCATGCGTAATTATTGCATGGTTCAGGAGGTGGGGGTGGGAGGAACGGGTTGGATGGAGAGGGTTTAAGGGATAAAGAAATTGTTGCAGAGGGGGGAGAGCTGGGTGTGTGAGCAAAGCCTGGTTTGTGGGTACGGTGGTCCCCGTGACAGTGTTTTAGTGGAGGAAGGGGATGGAGCAATCATTGTGGGGCTGGTGGCTGTTTCTTGTGGTGCTGGATGCGGAGCTCAGCCCATCCTTGGCCGTTTCTTGCCTTCCCATCCTGAATATTGGGGTGCTCATGCTTTCCCATCACTCCCCTCAGCACTTGGCACCTCCTGATGCAGGGAGCTCTGTGTTTTGGGGTTCACCGATGCTCTGATCCTGGGGAAGGGGGGGGTTGGTGTGCATGCATCCTCTGCCAGCACAGTGCACCATTGCCATGGCAACGATGCTGGAGGCTGCCTGGATGCGGTGTTGGCCCTGCATTTCTCCTCGGGCATCTCGGGGAGGTCTGCATGGTCCTGGCCACCATAGAGGGCAGAGCAGAGGATGTAGTATGCTCTCCTCCCAAAGCAGATGTGTCTGTGTCCAAGTGTGGCATCTAGCCTTATTTCTAAGGGTTTGCTGCACCTTTAATTAAAGACCTTTTTGCAGGAACTGTCTTGGTACCAGTTCACTGTTCTGCTTCTTTCCTGGGGCTTCCAGCCCCACATCCCTGTGGCCCATGGGGTCCCTGGTGCTGAGCTAGCACCTACATTGGCAGCAGGAACAGGATGCCAGGTTCATGGCTCATTCTGGGACAACAGGGATATTGCTGGAAGCTGTTCTCAGGTGGCCTGAGGTTGGCTGTTTGCTGGGATTTCCTATTCTGGCTATGCGGGTTCCCAAATCCGTTTGGTGCATTTTCAGACTGTGTATCTTTGGGTGAGCAAAGGTGCACCTTTGGTGCAGGCAGAGATAATGCTGGAGGCCTAAATCACAACACTTCACTATGGATGGGAGAAACTGCCCAAAGTTGGGGTACCAGTGAAAATGGAAGAGCTGAGGGTGTTCCTTGTCTAGAAATTGAAAGCTTTTATTCTGAGAGAGAGCTCAGAAAGGAATGGGCTAAAAAGCAAAAAAAGACCTTGATGTTTTCCTGTGTTGTCTTGCACAGCTGTGCACCCTCAGCCCCAGTTTATCTGCAGCTTTTCATACTTTGTCAGGTTGTGTCCTCCCATTTCTCTCTCAGAGGATGCACTCCCCTGGGGGGCTGCTGGGTCACCTTTCTCTGCAACCTGGGACTAAATAAGGGAGCCCCAGACCTCCACTTCTGCCCTTCTGATTTCACACTGAAAGGTAATTTCTGTGCCATTTTATAGCCTAATTTTTTTTTCTTTTTTTTTTTTTCTTTTTTTTTCTTTTTTTCTTTTTCCCCTTCCTATGCAGCTCTCAGTGAACAACAAACCCCCCAACCCTGAGGGGCAGGGGGAGAAGAAGGACAATGCCACGGCCCCCCCAGCCCCTCCAACCTATGAGGAGGCAACAGCAGGAGAGGGGGTGAAGATGGGTACTTACCCTCCTCCTCCATCCGTCCCACTGCACCCCAGCTGGGCTTATGTCGACCCCAGTGAGTACCCACGTTGGGAGGGTGGTGCAGAGTTTTCCCCGGGTTTGTAGAGGGGAAAGGAGCCAGGGATGGGGGGAGGATCCGGTGTGGTCTGTGGTAGGGATGCTCATAGGGTTATGGCTATTAGCTATAGAAAATGTAGGAAAACATATTAAATATTTCTTTATTTATTATATAGAAATATATTAAAGATATAAAAATACTTGAATTGGTGGGGAAAAGAATCTGGCTTGCCCAGTGCTTCAAACACACAGCCTTCCTCCCATACATGCGACTAACCCTGGTGCTCTGCTCCTCTCCAATATAGGGATGAGGAAATCCCATTTTGCTGCACCGGGCAATACCACCTCCTGGGGCTGGGGCTATCCTGGTGTGATGCAGCCTTATCCTTCCCCCACCTCTTCCATCTCCTGTCAGAGAAGCAGCTGAATGTGCAAAACTATGGCATCAGTGATGCCCCATGGCTGCGGGGAAGCGCTCAGAGGCAGCGGAGGTGGAAACGCCACTGCACTCCAGGGCTGCATTGCTCCAGCATTGGTCTGCAGGGTGGCGAGGGCAGCCCTGGGTGAACAAACAGCTTTTCTTCCCCTCTGCAGGAGCTGTGACAAGCAGACAAAGTCTGCCTGTGGCTATGAGCTGGAGGTGCAGGAGGTGGCTGCTGGCTGCAGAGTGGGGGCAAGTGAGGCTGCTGGGGGGCAACCGCTCCATCAGCATGGCTGGAGTTGCAGGGAGCACCAAAGAGACTGTGTTTAAGGGGTCCTGAGTCCTCTTTCTCCACTCCATCCTCTTCCTCTGCTTTTCTTTAGCCCATTCCAGCCAGCAGGGATGGTCACAGCTGTAGGGGTGGAGAGCTGTAGGGTAAGGGGGCAGAGCAAGCTAAGCTGAGGTGTGTGTGCCTGCATGGCCTGGAGGTTTCACAGTCTTTTTCCATTCTTGTCTGCCTTTAGGGGTCAGAAAGAGAGGACAGATAACCTCCCAGCTTGCTGCAACCACCATCTGGGTCTTCCTGCTGTTGTGATGGATTAGGATGAGTGAAGCCCAAATGGGTTGGGGTGCCAGCATTTTGGGTTTCCAGAGGACTCATTTTGGTGCTGCATCATCCCTTGCTCCATCCTGGCAATCCTGGCTGGTTTTTCCCTCTGCAGCTGTTCCCTGCACTCATCCCTGCCACTGCTTCTCTCTGATTTCACGTTCTCTCCCTGCTCCCATGCTGTGGGTCTCGGAGGCGGGGATGCAATGGGGCTCTGCTTAATGGCTCACATGAGACTACAATGCAGTGACATGTGGCTCTGGGGCTGCTGTCTGGAGTCACACAATGGGGACACTGTGCCTCAAACAGGGCCGTGGGTGGGAGGTGGCTTGCTGCTGGGGATGCTTCGGGGCAGGAGGAAAGCCCTCCATTCCTCAGAGGCATTGAGGTGTGATGTGGTGCTGGATGCTGTGGTTGCTGTGACGCAGGAGGCACAGTGGTGCCCTGGGGACACAGACCTCAGGTGCTCTGTGATAACAGACCGTGCAGAAATAGGATGCACGGAGGAGCACGTTCCTGCTGGGGCAGAAGGTGCAAGGGGTTCATTAAGCACCAAAAGAGCACGAGGGATTTATTTGCTGCCGGGGGGCATCTGGAGATGAGGCTTCTGCAATAAGAGCAGGCAGCCTTTGGCCAGTAAAACAGAAGAAATTCAGGGCTATGGCTCTGAATTGGGCTTTACTGCAGCGCTCCTCTGTGTCTTCATGGGTCTTCCCTCCACCTGCCCAAAGGAGCTGAGTACCAACGAGCTGTGAAGCTCTGAGGAGGAGCAGAGGCATCTGCCAAACAGGCAGAGATAGGAACATATAGCACATGTCATCTCATCAGCTCTGTTCCCATAGGAAAGCCAGCTTGCAGATGGTTAGTAACACAGATGGGGTTTTTTGGAAGGGAAGTAGCATGGAGAGACGATGTGTGAAGGCTGCAATGGGTTTCGTATTTGTGTTTTGTTTCGTTTTTCTTGAGTGGAAGAAGCTTCAGCAGCAACAGGGAGCTTCATGGAGCCCTTGGCAGTGCAGAAGTGTGGGGATTTTGGGGAAGGTGCTCAGCAGAGGTTGCACTGCGGTTGTTTCCCTCTTGCTGCTAAATCATTCTGACTCCGTGGATAGAAATTGGATGTAAGGATGGAGCTGAAATGAGCTGCTCACAGAGGGGAGAACGTGCTGTTGGCATAAGAACTGATGCAGCCACAACCTGAGCTCAGGCAATTACAGAGCTGAGAGGGAATCCTCCTGCACTGGAGCTCCAGATGGGAATGATGGAGGTGCTGAGTCACAGCTCCTCTTGGGAATATTTTAATATGCAGCAAAAGGTGAACGAGGATACGGCATGAGCCCTCTAATTACCTTTAGAGTTGCCCTATTCCTGTAGACGGGGATTAACCCTGGTGTCCTCGTTGAGTTGGGGTTTGTGGAAGGTTAATCCCATTTCTCATCCTTGGAGATGATCTTTGTGTGATGCACAATTCTGCATTATGCTGCCTGCACTTTGGGTCCTCCTGAGCTGAAATCAGTCACCGAGGACACATCATTAAAGCTGAATGGGGCTGATTTCTGCCTTTCCTTCAGGCACGAGCCCCAGCTATGGCAGCGGGGCATACCCGGGAGACACAGAGATGCTCACATCCTTCAGCTGGGATGACCGGAACGTGCGCAGAGTGTTCATCAGGAAGGTAAGAGCTGGAGCTGTGTCCCTCTGCTAAGCCTCCTGCAGGGCCATGAGCCCAGCTCTGCTCTCTGGGACCTGGCTGCAGTGTCTGTGGCCCCCCAGGACCATGCAGTGGGTCTCCTATGGGTGCCTCTTATTGCAGGTTTATGCCATCCTGATGGTCCAGCTCCTGGTGACTCTCATCATTGTTGCTTTCTTCACCTTCTGGTAGGTCTCTGTGTTGCAGTGATGCTTTTTCCTGTCTGTGATCTGTACTACCTGTTACTCTGGGTTATTTTTTATGTAGATATGTGAACATTTATTCCACGTACTCTAAGACTGAGGGCCCCCACGAGGTCCTTCTGCTGGGTGGGTGTCCCTCTGGATGCCCCCTGAATGATGCATTGCCCCTTTGGGTGCCACCCCCAGCAGAGATGGGGATTCTTATCCTCACATTCAGCAGCTGCTGCTGCTCTGTCCCTGTATCATTCCTCCCTTGGAGTTATCAGCACTATCAGACTCCATCCTATGCTCCTGCAGAAGCAGACACCCCACAGCTCTCCAGCTCGGGTGACTGAGCATCCTGGGCATTGCAGCTCACGTTGCCCGTGGAATGAATAATGGATCACTGTCAGCCTGAGGAGATGACCTCCTCCGTCACATCTCAGCAACACCACAAGCCTGGGGTCACTGATAGCAGCAGGGCTGTCTCCTTGCTGTGACAGTTTGGATTGCTTTCTGGTTGCTCGCTCTGGGTAGAGCCCGCTGTGTTTTTGTGCATAGCTCCTGCTGTGTCACCCCGTGAGCATTCCCAGGTTTAATTCAGCAGTAAGCTGTGAAGTGCAGTAAGCTGTGAAGAGCATTTCAATGCTCTCTGCTCAGTGTTCCTTTCTGTTTTGCAGCGAGCCAGTCAAGGGATACGTCCAGGTGCACTCTGGTTGGTACTGGGCATCCTAGTGAGTATCTGTCCTCTCTGTGGCTGTGCATGTGCCAAACAGCTCTGGATGTGACTGTGGTGGTGTGGAGATGCTTTGCAAACACTCCTGTGTTTTGTATATAAAGACTTGCTGATCTCCAGAGGTCCCTCCCAACCCCTATGGTTCTGTAATTGCTTTAATGTGTGTGCAGGGGGAGACAGGGAAAGTCATGGGTAGGTGAAAATAGAAATGAGAAACCTCACCTAAATGAGCCTAAGTCATGAGAAAGACTGGATACCTCCCAATTCTTCCAAAAAGAGGGCTTGCTGCCCTACAAACCGGCATCAAAGTAAATACCTGAATATTGCTTGCAGAGTAAATCCAGTAGAACTGGGAAGCTCCCAGGTAAACACTGTGGAAAACCAGTTGGAGAGCTGAAAGAATGCAGTGAGTGCCTTAGAGGCTTAATTTTCATGGAATCATTAAGGCTGGGAAAGATCATGGCTAAGATCATCCAGTCCAACCGATTTTTGGATCCTCTCATTGAAAGCAAGGAGGGTGCCTGGGTTTATGTCCCATGTCTGGATATCCAACAGATGGGGAAGGCTGTAGGCAGTGTAACTCTGGGCATTTGGAGACATTGTGGTCTCCTGGCCTTGCCTGAGTGTGTACTGGGAGGAGGGCAGGGGGGAGGCAATCATGCTGAGGTTGCCATCACAGAGCAGCTTTCAGTGCTTGGAATTTGGGGTTCCATTCATTAAGTAAGCCTGGTCCCAAAGGTCAGAGAGGAAGGAGTTTGGCTGCACCCCATGAGTTCATACATTTGCTGTGGTGCTGTTTTCTGGATGCTGTGTGTGTTAGTGCTGCTAATTAAGCAGACAGAGAGTGCGATGCAATTGCCCATGAATGACATTCTGTGAACCTGTCTTTAATTAGTTACACCCAAATCACAAAATGTGTCCAGGCCTGGAGATGAGACGCCTGCTTATATAACGTAGAAAACAGCTCCAAAATAGCAATAATAGGAGGAAACTGGCACCAGCATTGACCTTAGAGGAGAATTTGCTCTTCCTGACCCACTGATAGGTTGGAGAGCTGTGCTGTCTTGCAGAGAGACAAGACCTGAGCAGAACTTGGGCTTGGCTTTCCCTTTGGGCACACTTGCAGCCTTCTCAGCTGTGGGCATCTGCCTCCTGGCCTTCAGGAGGAGCAAATGCATCTGGGGACAGGTGGAGAGATTTCATTTTGGTCTGCCCCCTTCAGCAAGCCCACCTTTCTCCCCCACTCCCCACGTTTCCAGGTCCTTATCCTGGTTGGCTCTCCTTCATGCACAGGCATCACCTGTATATCTGCACCTCTGCAGTACAAGTGGATGCCCCAGGGTGTATTCTCACTGCTGAAGGAATAATGCAGGAGCAGATGATGAGTGTAGGGGAGCGCAAAGCAGATGGACAGCAGCAAAGCTCGCTCTCTGCTCCCAACTTGAACACTTTCCTGGTTTCCCTGCGGGAGAGCTCAGCTCAGGTTTATCTCTGGTGTATTTATCATGGCCCGTGGCCTTTGCCGTCACGTTCATTTATTAGACCGAAGGTGAGTGGCTATCGTGCTGCCATCGGCATGCTTGGAAGCTGCTTTCCCCCAGGCACGAGGGTGAAAGCAGGTGAGCAGGTTCCCACTGCGCCGGACCCCATCAGCGTGGTGGAAAAACACTGCAGCATGACAGCGGGGCACAGGGACCATCCCTCTGCTCAGGGATTGCTGCTTTGCTGAAGGGTGGAGGTCACGTCCTTTCTCCAGCACAGAGCATCCCGCTGTCCTTAAGCAAGCTGCTTAAAGCAGAATTCATAGGGCTGGGGGGAAGGGCTGCAGAAATGTCCCTATGGTGACCTGGTCCCACCAAGCAGGGCAGGTGATGGAAACGAGGGTCACAACCTGGCTGCATCCATCCAAGCCCCACAAGCAGTGGGGAAGTGTCCGTAACAAACACCTTTGGGTGCTCCATTGACCCTGCTCTAAACCATCCTTCGGGCTTTTTTCAAGGGTGGGTGTTCTGTCCCACCTCAGGGATGGGTGTAAAGCAGGAAGCTTGGGGCAGGAAACAGCTTCAGCAATAGGAACTTAATGCATTGCTTCAGCCCCAGCCTCAGCTTTCGCACTGTGCTGCATTTGAGAAGTGCAGTGGAGCATTAAAACTTGTCACCTGGGAGCTCCTCTCTTGCATCAGCACGCAGTGCTTGTGTTTTCACCCTTTGATCTGCTCTTTTTCTCTTTGCAGTGCTGTTTTCTTTGTGACCTACCTGATTCTTGCTTGTTGCTCTGGGCCCAGGTAAAATGTTTTCTTTCTGGATTTAGAACAATGCAATGAAGTGAAGGATGAATGTTATCTTGCTTCAAACATGACCAACAGCATTGCAGAGATGGGACGGGGCTGTGTTTCCAGCAGCTGGGGGGGGAGATGAGTTGCAGCCCCAGATGAGCTGCTGTATTGCTCTACATGTTCATTGTTAAATACTTCAGGGAACCACCTGCTTTTTGCCCCCCTGGTTGCTCTGCTGGGAAATCAGAAGGGCATTAATACCCTTCTGGCTCTGGAGCACACAAATCCATCCCTCACCCCCACTGGGATGAGTGTCCTCCTCTGTACCACCCTGCCACTTACTCATAGGCTATTAATTACATTAATTACATGGCACATCTGATTGCATCCCGCTGACCAGCCCGTTTCTTTGCTTGCAGGAGGTATTTCCCATGGAACCTGATTCTGCTGAGCATCTTTGTAAGTACATCTGAATGGTGTCTGCTCTGACCACTGCGAGCTTCACAATGGCTCCAGGCAGGAGAGAAAAGGCCCTGCTCTGAATTCCTGCAGGAATTCCATCCTCTGATTGCCCTGCACTCGGGCTGAGGAGCTGTAATTGAACTAGAATGTGATAAGAAGGGAAGAAGGGAGCCTCTGTTTAAAGCCAAATGCCTGCGGAGGCTGCACGGTCATGGGAATGGGGTAGTCCTGTGCAGGAGGGGGGAAGGTGGGACTGCTCTCATTCATTTTAACCCATTCCCATGGACATTCATCATTGATATGTTTGAAACTATGCAAAAATTGCTTCTCTTGGGCATCTGTTTGAGGTTGCAGTGCCCTTGTGGTTATCGCTGTTGCTGCAGTTCAGGTGCTTTATCTGCTCAGTGTCTCCTTGGGATATGAACACAAGAATAATGCTGTTCTCTCTCCTTCCAGACCCTCTCCATGGCTTATCTCACCGGGATGCTTTCCAGGTGGGTTGAGCACACTGTCCAGGAGCTGTCCTGATCCCATGTGTGACCTTTCCTCCCTTCTGAACAACAAGAACCACCTGAGCCCTGCACATCTGCCCCACCAGACACCTGAAGCAGAAACTTTCCCTCTGAAAACACCAAGATACCCTTTTTTTTTTTTTTTTTCCCTCGAGGAAACTCTCCATGAACAAATGCTAACCCCTTCTTCTCCACTGCTGGGGCAGCACAGGGTAATTCCTGGCTGTGCTAAACTCTATAGGAGAGCAATGGAAGCCCCCCTGCCTGCACAGGTGGGCTATAGGGCACTGCCATAGGTTGATCTCACTCCTTGCAATGAGCAGACAGGGCTGGAGTGACACAAGGAAAGTTTTTTCCCAGCAGTTTTGCTTTGTTTTGTGCTCCCTCTTGCTTGTTTTTGCTGATATGCTCTGCTCAGATCAGCTCTGGTTCACATGGGGCCCTGGTGATGAGGCAGTGGGCGTTGATGGATGTGTGCAGCAGACAAAGAAATTGATGGCTTCAGCAGCTGAGGGAAAATACCAGAAAACAGGGGAGAATACCAGAGATAGTGCTCTGTAATGAAACTGAAGGGAAGAGCAGGAGCATAGCTCTTAGGGCTGAGCATGGTGCTGGAACCAAGGCAGCATCAAACACAAAAATACACATTCTTTATGATATATATATACATATATATTATATATATATACATATATATCACCATATAGTCTTTCTAACTGTTCAGATCCCACCCTGCAGATTAATAGTGCTCAACCCCTTGTTGCAAGCATGTAACAGTGGTTTTGCAGCTTTCTGACTTCTCATTGTGCTGCGGTGACGTTTGTCACTCTATTTTTATTACCTCCCAGTTTGAATCCTCCCCTTCTCCATCTGTCCACACACAGAGAGATTTTTATACTCAGTCCCATCTTAACTGCTCCTGAGCTCTCAGGAGGCACAGATGTGCCCCCTCCTGCCTACCCTCACCCTTTCTACTTAAAGCAGGAGGAAAAACCCATCTGGGTCATTCTCAGTGTTTTCTATCTTTCCTTTTGACCCTGAGGAGTGTTGGTATGGTTGGTGCAGGCTGTGCCCCTGAGATCTGTGTTGCCTACGTGTTTTCCCTATGCACTCCCACTGGGCTGCTGCCTGTCTCCACCTCTCCTTCCACCCATACCTGTGGAAACCCCACCTGAATATTGGTTTTGCTGTTAATTTTGCAGTTATTATGACACCAAGTCAGTTCTTCTGTGCCTGGGGATCACTGCCCTGGTGTGTCTGTCTGTCACCATCTTCAGCTTCCAGACCAAGGTCAGTTCTTCTGGGTGAGGAGTGGAGGGGGGCAGGTCTGTAGGAGCAATCTGAGGGATGCTGGGGTGCAAAGTGAAGGTTATGGAAGATGTTGGGATGAGGAATGGGTCAGGGGGTATAGAGGGGGTCAGAAGATGCTGATGTATGAAGTAAGTTGTGATTTTTGATTTGGTTTTTAGGGTTAGGTTGGGATGCTGGAAGGCACTAGCACAAATATACAGGAAGGGCTTTTGGATGTTTGGGATGTGATAGGTACTGGGTTCTTCTCCACAGAAACAAGAGGGATATGGTGGGTGTTTGGTTCTGCCACACAGTCAGGTGGGTGCTGGGCTGTAGGACCTGAGGTGCAGATGAAGCAATTGCCTCCAGCAGCAACGTGGGAGTAGTGCTGGGGGGTCCCTCCCTGCAGACATGGGGTTTGGATCTCCTCGACGCCCCCTGCTCCAGTACCTGACCTTGTAATGCTTCTCTTTGCCTCTGCAGTTTGACTTCACCTCCTACCAGGGCATCCTCTTTGTGATGCTCATGGTGCTCTTCTTCGGTGGCATCATCCTGGCTGTGATTCTGCCCTACAAATATGTGAGTAAAGAGACACGTTCCTCTTTCCAGTTCCCCCATTTCTGCTGCAAGGCTGGGAGCTGCTCAGCATCAAGTCCTGGGGCTTGGTTTCAGAGAGGTGTCCCACTCTACTCTGAAAATGCACAGGAACACCAACAGAAGTAAAACAAAAACAAAGCAAACAAACAAACAGCAACAAAAAAAACCACCAAAAAAGAACCCCACAAGGCTGCTGCCTGCTTGTACAATCAGATATCGGGTTGTGGGACAGCACTGGCCTGGGGCTGGAGGAAGTTTGCTTCTGTTCCTGGAGCTGCGTAGTGACCCCATGGCAGATGGCACCACCTGCTTGTGCCTCAGTTTCCCCTTCACTAAACTCAGCGTGGTGAGCATGTTTGTGTTGGGCTGCCCCAAACCAAGTGGGCTCCTAGCCCAAATTTAGGAAGAACTTAAACTCTGGATGTGTGCAGCTGGGAGGCTGTCTGGCCAGGGCTGGCTGTAGCCACACAGCATGGGACAGTCTTGCATTTTGTCTTGAAGTTTGCATCTCTCCTATAAAAAGAAGCCCCTCTGGAGGGTGGTTCAGACCACAAGGGACCACCTCATTGCTCCTCCACTTGCCTCCAGTCCCTCTTGCATGGGTCCAGCCCTCCCTCCAGCCTTCCACATGGCTCTCTGCATCCCTGCTCCTGATGTGAACTTGGTGTTGGCTGGGACCACACCTTGCAAAGAGCTTGGCGTGGCAGCACGGAGCATCTGGTCCTCATCCAAGAATGCTTCATTAGGTGAACTGTCACTCAGGCAAAAGCCTGACAGATTCTGAAAGGTTCTGATGAAAGCAGGAAGGTGTGTGGGGCTCTGTACCACCATTAATCACATGCAATGCCTCCTGGTGCTGTGACAGCAGCACCTGGCTTTGCTCACAGCAACCTTCAAGTGCCCTCCAAACCCTACACGTGTTTCTGGGTCATGCTTTAAGAGTCAGACCTACAGGAGATGCTCCATTAGTGTCAGCCTTGGACTTAACCTGATGATGGAAAGCAGGATGGTGTTTCCAAAACAAGGAAGTTGGCATTTTGTTGGCTTCAGATCAACCTCCTTTCTTCTGCAACATGAGGGTAAAGCAGCTCGCGGTGCCAACCCGCTGCCATTACACCGTCGAGACAACTGCTCTTTATCTTGTAGTCTGTCAAGATAAGCATAGCTAGAGGCAGCAGGTAATGAGCTTGTCTGTCTTGGGCAGGCTGCAATCTCTGGATTGAATCAGCCATCCATATGGGCAACCTTTTGTGGAATAGCAGTGCACTGGGTTACCATGCACAGCAAGCAGGGCTGAGACTGGGTCTCCATCCCATTGAATCTCCTGCTGTGATTCCAACAGATGAATATCATTTCACTTTCATTGACATACAAAACTCAGTCTGGCTCTGGGAAGCAATTGGAGTTTCTTCCCATGGGATCAGCTCGTCTGGATAAGCAAACACCTCCTGGGGCTGCTGCAGGATGTGTTTCCACCAGAGTTGTTCTAAGAAGTGTCTGCTGGCACTGGGTTGAAGCATCTGTAGAACCACAACACGTGGCCTTGGAAACTCATGAGCCAAATGGACATAAAGGCAGAGTGTGGCAGGAAACTGAGACACGGGGACTTGCTCTTTGCTAAAACAAGCACTGCATTTGGTCTGAACGTGGTGCAAGTTCCAGGGCTGTTAGAGCACTTTCCTGAGCTCACTGGGACCTGCGTGTCTGTGCCACGTCCCAATTAACCAGTTCTCTCACGGGCACTGATTGGTGGATTTGTTTCTCCAGGTCCCCTGGCTCCATGCGATCTACGCTCTGCTTGGTGCCATCATCTTTACTATGGTAAGTGTGGTGCTGGGCACAGGGCTGGGAGTGTGCTGGCAGGAAATATAAGCAAGTAAACATGGAATAATTGTTGGTTGTTTTTTTTTTTTTTGCCTGGAAAGGTGCTTAGGGAAGGGAAAAGAGTGAATCAAAGGATTGTAGAGAGCTTTAGATCCTCAAATGGCTCACAAACAGCAATTAGCACGGTGACTTCAGCTTTGACCTGGGAAGGTGTTGGTGTACGTGATGGTGTGATGGGCAAACCCATGCTGCAAGTGCAATAGTAGGTGTGAACAACAGAAAGTACTGTAAGGACAGGTCAAAAGGCAACTGAGAGTGGGAGGAGAGACTTTGGCACAGCAGCAGGGGCCCAGCGTAGGGCTCGAGGGGAACCTGGGGGTGAAATGAAGCTACGAAAGTGTACAAGGCCAAGGCAGGGCTGATTGGGTTGGAGTGGATCAAGGTCTGGGTATGACATTCACTCATAAACAGAGCTCCAGGAGAGCAGTCAGAGGCCATGGGTTGGGATCAAGGGGCATTGGGAAGCTCCACTGCAGGCAGCAAAAGCCCTGAAATGGGGCAGCTCCTCTGAAGATGAACAGGCTCCATTGATTCCTTGGGCTGCTCCCTTGCTGCCCTCTCCCTGAGCATGTCCTGGCAGTGCCCTGCTTGCATTTGGGTGTGGGAATTGTCTGGGAAGATGCTTGGCTCTACCTTGAGTAAGGGTCAGGAAGAGGGCTGCCTTGGGGCTCAAGGCGGTGCCCATTGGGCATGCTGTGAATAAAAGCAGTTGAGCAATTTAATTTATTAGCTAATAAAGTCATTTCAAGTGAGCTCGGGTATTTCTTCTGTGATTCACGATTAAAGACTCTTCTGCGAAATACGAGGAAGCTAAACATCTTATAATCACCCTATAAACTTCAGTCAGAAGTTTTGCCAGGCTTGTCAGCTCAGCCTGCCCATGCCCTGGGAGATTTGGGGTGTAGTGATGGGTGGGAGGGCAAAGATGCCAACTGACCATTCATTCAGATTGCAGCTTGGAAGGTGTTAGCTCTGCTGATGGCTCTGCAGCAGACCTCAGGGATGACTCCTGAGCAGACCTGGGGGATGCCTCTGGTGTGGGAGAAGTGAAGGAGAGCTTTAGGAATAGGCACGAAGGAAGCAAGCCTGCAGTAAGGTTCAGGGTTTGATTGTCGAGAGTGAAAAGAAGGAAGGAGAAAGTTGCAACACAGTGCATTGTTTTGAGCTTCTAAAGGGCTGATATGGCCCAGAAAAGTGGCAGCACTTCTGTGGGTACAGTGAAGCTGCTGGAAGAGCTCCTAGCAAAACTCTTTTTGCCTCCCTATGCAAAATCTACTCATGACTCTCACTGAGTTTCCTCTTTTCCCACAGTTCCTGGCCTTTGATACACAGATGCTGATGGGGAATCGCCGATACTCACTGAGCCCAGAGGAATACATCTTTGGAGCCCTCAATATCTACCTGGACATCATCTACATCTTCTCCTTCTTACTGCAGTTCTTTGGCTCCAGCCAGGAGTGAGCACAGCAGGGCAGTATCTTCTCTTCGTTAGCTAGATGCAAATGTTTAAAAGAAATCTTAAAAGGAAAAGAGGGTTTAAAAAATGACAGCAAAACAACCCACCCTTTCTGGCCCACTAGCAGGCTCCATTCTATCAGCTGAGCAAAGCTCCTGGGTTCCTTCACGCAGCTTGTATATATGCTGTTAAGCCTTTGTGACCCAGACAGCAAAGCAGGGCTTAAGTGTGATGTCTCTCCTGCTCCCTCCACTCCTACTGAGCTCAAACCAAACCAGAGACCGGGAGGCACGAGGCTGAGGTTTTCTCTTCCCCAGAGGCTGTCAGAGCTGCCTGCACATCATTGGATGTTGAAGTGCTGGGAACAGCTCTGCAAAGGGAAAGTGATGTTGAAGGAGGAGAGGAAGAGAATTTTGCTAAAATGCTCGCAAGAAAAACAGCTGAACAAAGGAAAAAAATAGCTGGGGAATGCCCCCTCCCCCCTCCTTCCCCCACCATCCCCATATTTGTCACCTGCATTCATTCAGAGCCCCACTGTCTCTGCAGAGAAATGCTTGAGAACTTAGAAAGACTGAGCAGGGGATCGCATAATCTGGATGTCCCACAGTCAGCCCGCCAGGCTGAAGGGGACCTGTTGTTCTTTGGGGACATCCCAAATGCCACTGCAGGGGGAATTCTGTATCCTTTGCAGCTGGCTGTGGGGCTGAGGCTGCATTTTTTTCCTTCCCAGACAGTAGGAGCACTGCTGTGGGCTCATCTCCCAACCCGGGGAGGTTGCAATGTCAGTGTTCTTCACGTGGGTAGGTGGGGATCCCATGGGTAAGTTGTTTGCAGGGAATGGCAGAGAGAGAGGCTGAGTGTCATGGCCTTCCTGACATGGGATGTGAGTGGCTGAAGTGCTGTGATCCATCCCACGACTCTGATGCCTTCATGAAAGTGTCTTGGTTGCTTGAGATCCATGGTCCTAAGTGGTTGTTGCCCAAAGACAGAGGGTGAACACCCGTTGCTTGAAACAGTGACATAGGTGTTGGCTACAAAGAGATGTCTGCCATCTCCAGACAGGGATGGCAGAGCGCACACAGGTAAATTTCCATCTTCCCCTTGCTCACGTTCCCCTCTTTGGGGATTGGCTGGCTAATTTCTAACCGTAAAGCTTCATGTGGAGATAAGGGGCCTTTTGCTCTTATTTAGAAAGCGATCCTTCCTGCTGATAGAACCCGTATCTTCAATCTCCCTGGAATGCTGATGCAAGTGCGTCACTGGGCTGCCTCTAGCAATCCCCACGTCTTAGAGAAAGGCTCTGCCAGAATGCTCTGTGCTGCACATTCCTCTGCTTCTGCTGCCCCAGCTGTTACCCCTCACATGTTGCATCCTCCCACTGCACGTGTTCCGTGCCCTGAGCTGGGCAGAGGAAAAGGAAAGTTACTGTGTAAGAGTCAATAAAAAATAATGCTTCAACCCCTCAGCAGCTGTACTGACCTTGTTGGTAATGCAGGAGCAGAACCGATGTTTTTCATCTCTCCCTTCAAGAAAAAACAACCATGGTTTGGGGATAAGGAATGCTACAAGGATAGCATGAAGTCCATGAGCCCCTGTTTCCTGCAGCACATCACAGAGACCAAACAAGGGCCATGAGCTGTTGGGCAGGAGAAACTGGGAGAAAAGACAGCATGGGAGGCACCCTAAGAGTTCACAAAATAGAAGTTCAGAGAGGGATTTTTCTCACTCGGACCCACGCAGGCACTTCTGCAACACCTTAGCAGACAGGCTGCGCAGCTTCCTTTGCTCATAGCAGAAGGCCTGTGGGCATTTCTGCTTTCCAGCTTTTCAGGAAGGAGCCTTATGTGAAGAGTTCTGACTCAACAACAGTTCTAAAATTCCTCTGGAAGAGGACAATCCAGGAGCTCTGCAGCCCTCTTCTTGCACTGGGACTTCTTGCAATCAGACCTGGGGAGGAGAACACAAACCTGCAGCCCACTCTGGATTTCTTGCTCTTTTTCCTTCTGATGTGGAGTAACTCTGCTGCTGCTCTCTCCTGGCTTTCTGCTCCCACGTGGGAAAAGCTTGCATGGCATCTGCTCCATCTCGGGGCCACCTTAGCAGGGATGGCTGTATGTCCCTCTGCAGGGCTCCCTTCTTGCATGCATCCTCGTTCCTCTCTGTGCTGTCCCCACAGCTTGCTGCCCACCCAAGCCAGACAGAGATCACTTGAAGGTTGAAGTCCCCACAGGGCTGAACATCACAAGGTTAGGGGTGAGGAACAGCCATCGTTGGGTTCCTCCTGGGTTCCTCACCCTGCTGCACAGCAGAGGTGCTGGGCTGCTTTTCTTTTGCCATGTGGATGTTCCTAATCTGAGGCCTGCATTGCCTGGCCCCTGGCTCTGTATCCCCACGCTCCTTCTGTCCGCCCATTCTTACAATTTCAGAAATAGGATTTTGTATTTTCTCCAAACGTTGCTAATAAACTGTTGCAAAACTGTTAGCGTTGTTCTGTTGTGAGGCCACATCGAAGGACGGTTTGGTTGCACAGCTGAAATGGAAAACATAAATAGGACTGTGGCGTGACTGGCATAGTTCAAGGTCTTAGTGCAGACCTGACTGTTCTTTCTCTGCCTATGGCCAAAGAATGCATCCTATGTGAAGCAATAAAGTGCTCGTGGCTTTAGCACAGCCACCATGCATGAAGCATCTGAGAACTGGGAGCCAGAGGACTCCCTGGGTGTGAGCAGACTCTTAGACTTGGGTTAAGCTGATGCAGGATTCCAAACCAAAAAAGCAGAGGCAAGCAAGTGCTGCAAGCAAATGCTCAGAGAGCATTTTCCACTGCCTCTGGAGAGTGACCTGACGCTCAAAGCATTCTCTGGGAAAAATAAAAGCCTCCAGAGAGCAATTCACTTGATGTAAATTAATGCCTACAGCAGGCGGAGAAAACTCCTATCTCTCTCCATCAGCCACAGAGGGCTGATTAGTGTGGCTGTCAGAGCAGAGCGATGCCAACCACAGCATCTTGTTGCAACAGATCTCTGCTCCTTAGAAGGAGCCATGCCCAAAAGGCAGGTGTGAGATTTTGTTTCCTAAGAAATGTGGCTAAACAGTGAGATAGGGCCCAGATGGGCTTTCCTGCCCACAGACGCATTTTTTTGGCAGCAAGAAAAGGTGTTGCATTGTTGTTCTGGGTAACTTAAGCTCTGCTGTGGGATAGCAATTGTGGAAAAATAATTGAAGCAAAGCATTTCCATAGAAAGAGTGAGGTGGCCGTGAGCTTTTGTATGAGCTATCGCTATCTGCTCCTGTCATTAATGTAAATGAAATAAAAGACTGATGATTCAGCCAAATTTCAACACTGGACTGAGCAATAGGGCAAACAGTGATTTGGCCTAAAACACAGTAGGACCAATCCAAGGTGGATGTGGGAGAGAAGGATACTCTTATCCTAGGTAACAGTGATAGGACCAGAGGGAATGACCTCAATTTGTGTTAGGGGAGGTGCAGGTTGGATATTAGGAATAATAGTGGTGGTGATGCATTGATCCAGGCTGCCAAGGGAGGTGGTGGGATCAGCATCCCTAAAGGGGTTCAGGAACCGTGGAGAGGTGGCACACGGGAATGTGGTCAATGGGCATGGTGGGGTGGGTTGGAGTTGGACTGGATGCTCTGGGAGTTCTTTTCCAACATTAATGTTTCTCTGATTCTAAGCAAGGAGATGGGGAGATAGACCCCATTTTGAAGGATATTGGAAGAGGAAAGCATTGAGCTGCTTCCTATGCCTATAGCAAATGAGGCAGTCATTGGGGTCAAAATGAGGGGTCTAAATGCAGAGAGAGAGTCAGAGGAGACCTGAAGTATATAAATACAAATTCCTCTCCCAGGAGAAGAGTGAAATATTTATTTTTGCTCCCCTTCCCATCTTCCTTCCCTTCCATCCTCGAGCTGTATTCAGGACAGTGGGACTCTTTGCCAACCCTCCTTGTTTTTCTCAATGCAAAACGTAGCCAGGGCTGAACCCTGGCTCTGGTGTGCACCCAGATTTTTGAGTTCCTGGCGCCCTCTGCTCTTCGTGCTCTGATAGAAAACAACATCACTGTCTAAAATGATGTATTCCCTGTATTCCCTGTCAGCTTGCCCCTTAAACCTTCCCTGTGATGCAGATGGGGGTCTTCTTCACTCCTTTTTACCAAGGGCTTTATTTTTCCTGCTGTAAAACCTCCCACTGGCTGCTTGCCTATCAAATCACAGAATCGTTAAGGTTCAAAAGACTTTGATGGGAGTTCAACCATCAAGCCATCCCCACCATGCCCACTCATAGAATCACTGAATCATTAAGGTTGGAAAAGACCACTAAGGTCATCCAGTCCAATCACTAAATCAACACCACCATGCCCAAAAAACCATGTCCCTAATTGCCACATTTTCATGTTTCTTGAGCACCTCTTCAGCCTGCTCTGGTGTGACAGGGCCTGGGAAGTGGTCTTTTAGGTAAAATCTCTACGAATTCCACTTTTCACTCAAAGGGATTTGGAAAGACTAGAATAGGATGGCTGCGGCTGTGCAGGTAGCAGGAGTGTTTTTTTCCTTGGTGGACTACAGGAGGATGGCGTTGTCCTCTTGTCCCTGCTTGTGGTCCTACCAGGGATGGAGAGCAGAATAAATCCCCCACGATTCAGGAGGAAGCAAGTAGTGACCTGCTGCTCCACCTGCAGTGTCACACGTCCATGGGGTTGGATGGGATCCACCTCAGGGTACTGAGGGAGCTGGCAGAGGTGGCTGCTGATCTGCTATCCACCATTTATCAGCAGTGCTGGTGAACTGGGGAGGTCCCATACAAATGGAGACTTGACAATGTGACGCCCATCTACAAGAAGGGTCAGAAGGAGGATTTGAGGAACTACAGAAGGAAGGTCATGGAGCAGATCATCTTGACTGCGAAGAGATGGCATGCAGGGACAAGTGGGGGATCAGGCTCAGGCAACACGGGTTCACAAAAGGCAAGTCATTCCTGATCAACCTGGTCTCCTTCTATGACCATGCAACCGGCTGGTGGATGAGAGCAAGGCTATGGATGTGGGCTGCCTAGATTTTAGTAAAGCTTCTTACTCTGTCTCCCACAGGACTGTTCTGGAGGAGCTGCAGCACACGGCTTGCATAGCTGTACTCTTTTCTGGGTAAAATCTAGTCACCATCCCTGGAGGTGCTCAGAAACCATGGAGAGGTGGCACATGGGGATATGGTCAGTGGGTATGGTGAGCCGGCCTGGGCTGGGTCTGGATGATCTGGGAGGTCTTTTCCAACCTTCATGATTCTATGATTCTGTCTTTCTGTCACCACCACTGTCACACAGCAAACCTCCATCCCAACGACGCTCTACGCATGCGCACATCTCCCCCCCCCCGGAACCTTTCTCTCCCGGAACCTTTCTCTTCTCCCTCTGTTCCCGCCCGGCGACTGCACAACAACAGGGCAAAATGGCGGCGCCCACGAACGAGGAGGGTCTCAGTTTGGAGCCCGGCGCCGCTCCTTACGGGAACTTCCCCAATTACTCCCGCTTCCACCCGCCCGAGGGCCGCCTCCGCCTCTTACCCGGAGGACTCCTGCGGCAGCTGTTCCCCTCGGACGCCCGCCCGCTGCTGGGGCTCGACGTGGGCTGTAATTCTGGGGTAAGGGCACCTCGGGGCGGGGTGGGCCTGGTGGGGCCTCCTGAGGGAAGGGAGGAGAGGTGGGGACGGACGGACGGACGGACAGAAAGACGTGGGGGTGACGGGAGAGACTGAGGGGAGAGGGTGGGCAATGGGGAGGTTGGTATGGGAGAAAGATTTGGGGGAGGCAGCGATCTGGGGCATTATGGAGCAGTGGGATAAATTAGGGGTGAGACTTGTCTGGGGTATTGGAAGGCAGAGGGAAGGATTGGGTTAGAGACAGTAGTCTATGATACAGAGAGCAGTGGGAAAACATGGGGGGGACAGTGGGAAGCATTGGGTGAAAGTGGCCTGGAGTACTTGGGGGGCAGTAGGAAATAATAGGGGGAGACAGTGGTCTTGAGTATGGGGGTCAGGGAGAAAGATTGGGGGAAGAAGTGATCTGGGGCATTGGGGGAAAGTGAAAAATTAGAGGGGAGGCAGTGGGCTGAGGTACTGGAGGGCAGTGGAAAAGACTGGGGGAGAGTGGTCTAGGGTATGGGAGGCAATGGGGAAGTGTAAGGGGAGACAGTGATATGGGATGTTTGAGGAGCAGGGGTGAGAGTGGGCTGGAGCATTGGAGGATAGTGGGGAAGATTGGTCTGGGGATACTGGGGGCAGTGGGGAAACATTAATGGAAGGCAGTGGGGGAATATGGGGGAAAGGGGAGAAAGATTAGGGGGAAGGCAGTGATCTGGAGCATTGGGGGATGGTGAGAGATTCATGGGAAGAAAGTGGCCTCTGGTATAGGAAGCAGTGGGAAGGCTTGGGGGGAATAGTGTGAAAGGTTGGGAGACAGAGGCCTGGAGTACTGGGGGGCAGTAGAAGAAAAAAGAGGGGAGGCAGAGGTCTTGAATATGGGGAACAGGGGAAAAGATTTGGGGAAAGCAGTGATCTGGAGCATTAAGGGGCAGTGGGAAAAATTAGGAGTGAGAGTGGTCTGGGGTGCTGACTATTGGGGGACAGTGAAGAAATATTAAGATGGGTAATGATCTGGGATAATTGGGAGATTGGCATGGAGTGCTGGGGCAGTGGGGAAGATGAACAGGAAGGCAGTGTTCTGAGGTATAGAGGGGGAGATTAGGAGTGACTAGGACACAGGGTGGCAGAGTGAAAAATTAGCAGGGAGACAGTTGTCTGGGATACTGGGGTGTAGTGGAAAAGACTGGGGGGAGATAGTGATCTGGGACATTGGGAGCAGTGGAAAAGTTTAAGGGGGACAGTGCTCTCAGGTACTGGGGGACAGTAGGAGAAGTTAGGGGGTCTGGGAAAGCAGTGACTCATGGTAGTCCAGAAATGGAGGAGATTGGGGGAGGCAGGAGCCTGGGGTACAGTGGGATGGACTGGGGAGACTGGAGCAATCTGTGACTGGGGGTGTGGGAGGAAGGAATGGAGGAGGCACTGCCTGGAATTTTGGGGAGAAATGGAGCAGACTGAGCAAACGGAGGGGTGTAGTGGCCTGGAGTGGTGGGGACAGTGGAGAAGGCTGTGGGAACAGTAACCCAGGGAGCTGGTGGGAAATGAAACAGCCTGGGAGGGCTGGGGGGTGTGGGACATCAGCCTGGGGTGGGTGTGAGCCTGTGAGACTGAGGCAGAGAGCACTTGGGTGGGAGTCACAGACAACTGCAGTGTGGGAAGCCACCTCCTCAAATCTCCTATGAGAGAACAGGGAAGGTAAGAGTGGAGCTGCCTATGCCTAAATACCGAGGCTGAGAAGTAGTTTGGAGGCTGTGCTCAGTCTGTCCTCCTTCCCACCAAGTGTTGGACCTGTAGAGCCCTGGGTTGCTGGGTGTCCTCAGCACCAAAGAGGCAGGGAGCCAGCCAAGTCTGAAACTAGAAACCATGATCTGGTATGAGTTTAGCAGTAGCACCTCAGTTATTGCTCAGACAGGACTTCAAATTAACATCCTGCTCACACATTCTTGAAGATTTTTGCAATCAAACTGGTGAATCTCGCAGAATTTCCCTTCTTTTGGGAGTCTGTTGTCTTTCTGTTCCTTGTACTGCTTTTATTCTCCTGGCTTTTTCTTGTCGTGCAGCTTTGCTATGTTGTAATTGAGATGCACACTAGTGCAAGGCTTAATATAACTGTTATTTTTTTTCCAGATGAAAGCTTTATCTCTGTGTTAACTTAAAAATAATTATTCAGGATGAAAAGTCATTCTAGCTAAGGACGTGAGTGCTGTTGTTTCTGTGGCTTCTTTCCCCAGCCTTCAGTTAGATGCCTTAAAAGTCTGCACTGTCAAAGGACGATTCCAGTCCTGTTTCAGCTGAACTTATAGAATAAGTCAGGTAAAAATGTTGTGTGGTTCTTTTGAAATGCAGACTTGCACCACTAGAGGATGCTGCCTGCCTGCTTGTGTGAGCTCAGTGCTGTTACAGTTTCCCTTGCTGTCATTCAGGAGCTTCATCAGATCTCCTTTAATGAGAAATAAATTTGGTTGCCACTGAGTGGCGCACTCTACAAAAGGAAATTCAAAGAAAGCTCTCCTTAACTTTGTTATACTGTGGTGTGATGGTCAGGAAGTATCTTTTCCTTTAGCAGAAGAGGAAGAAATGTGTTACTTCAAATATAAGTAGCCTAGGTCTCGCCAGGAAGTTCTGAGGTCACCTGGGGAAGCCAATGAAATCTTCACCTTGACAATGGTTGGGGACCTTCAGCATGATTTTTGTTAGTAAAACCCATTCATCTTACTTGAGTTTTCTTCCTGCAAACACCACCTGAGGGGTGATGTGGATTTAGTCCTGTTTCTGATTGCCTCTCTGGTAATCAGAGCTGCTGCAATGCTTTTCAGTTCAGAAGGGAAGATGTCAGTGAGCTCATTGTTCTGAACTGCATCAAGAGAAAGCTCTGAGGTGGTGCTTGGACCTTGCTGCTGAGAGTGGGATCCCGTGTGCTTGGTGATGTGCTAAGGAAGCAGTGCGGGCCCTGTGAACTCCTGTTGTTTTCCTTTCTGCAGGAGCTGAGTGTGGCTCTGTACCGGCATCTGCTCGGCCTTCAGGAGGGCAAAGGCAGCCCAGAGCAGCTTGCAGATGGGAAGGATCTATACCTTCTGTGCTGTGACATTGATCCGGTGCTCATTGAGAGGGCTCAGCAGAGCAGCCCTTTCCCTAACTTCATATCCTTTGTCAACTTGGACATCATGGACTCCACCTCCAGAGAGCCATTCCTCAGCTCCTACCTGAGCCGTTTTGGCCGTTCCACCTTTGACATCAGCTTTTGCATGTCTGTGACCATGTGGATCCACTTGAACCACGGGGACAGAGGCCTGGTGGAGTTCCTGGCCTTCCTGTCCTCTCAGTGCAGGTACTTGCTGATTGAACCCCAGCCCTGGAAGTGCTACAGAGCAGCTGCCCGCCGCCTGCGGAAGCTGGGCAGGAATGACTTCGATCACTTCCGATCTCTTGCCATCAACGGGGATATGGCAGAGAGGATCACACAGATCTTAACAAGGGACTGCACCATGGAGCTGGTGTGCTGCTTTGGGAGCACCAGCTGGGACAGAAGCCTCTTGCTCTTTAAATCAAATGGCTCAAATCACGAGGGCAGGGAGCCTTCAGAACAGCAGCAGTGACTGACAAAGGGACTCTTGTGCTCCTGAGTTTGTGGGCAAGCTACAGAGTCCCATACAGGAATTCCTACATCCCTATTGGAGTCAGACCTTGACCTCCCTAGGGAGTTTGAAGCAACTAATATCTGTGCATTGTTTGTTTTTTTCCTCTTCACATCTGTGGTGGCAGTTCTGACCTATCTTGTGGGTTCTGAGGTTGCTGTTCCTAGAAAGTGCTCTTGAAATCCAAGCTGCTTTATGTGTGATTTCTTACCAAGAATGTTCCCTGGAAGAAGAGAGAACATGCCTTTTTTTTTCTTGCTCACAGAGCTTTTCGAGGAAAGGGAGGGGCAAATCCATTTCTACTCACTCATGTGATGCAGTTTGTTCTGCTTCTTGTTGTGTTTCTAGATAGAAGGCTTAAGGAAAACACACAGCCTGCTTTACCAGCCATGAATGAGTAAGTTGGATCATTGCAGAATGTATTTTGGTCACACAGTGTCCCATGCACCTTTACAGATGGGATTTGCCTGGTTTGGAGGCTGTCAGTGGTGTGAACTTTCTTTGGAGTGAAGGATTTCCTTGACAGAGCAAGTATTCATTGAAGAGTGTAACAAAGTGAGAGCTCTTTGTAACAATATCCTTAAAATAAAATAATTTAATTTTATCAGTAAACATTTTGGTTTTTGTAGTTGTTTTTTTTTATTTTTCCTTTTAAATCTATTTTTTCACACAGTTTTTGTAGGCTCTGGTAGCTGAGTATGCATTTTCATTGTATTCTTAGGTCTATGCGCCACTTCAGTAAGCCTGAAGCTTGAATGCTGTCTGTGAGTAAGGTTAAAATATCACAACATCTGGGTTATTTCTTATTGTTCAATAAGGTCTGGGAAGAAAAAAGGAAAAAACGAGGGTAAAATAATTTAACTTCACTTTGTTTAATCTCCCTACTGGCTTTAGTTCATACCTGATCAGTGGTTTTGCTGGCTTTTATCATTGGCAGGAGTCACGCTTGCAGGATGCTGTTCAAACAGATGAACAGCTTGTATGAGTAGGCTGTGACACACTGAAATAGGTAAGTGATGACTCTTCTGAGTTCTGCAGCTCCCTTACTGTGCAGTGAGGGAAGCCCAGGTGTGTGCCCAAAGGGAATCTCCTCCAGGAGGTGCTCTTGTCTAGCAGTTCTTGTTCATGGGCGCTCTGTTTTAGTTGATGTTGTGGCTGGAACTTCCTGGTTGTTTGCTGAGGCAGTGACAGGAAATCAGAAGGTTTTGGTTTCCTTTATAATGAGCTCAGATTAAAGAGTGAAGGGTGTGTGTGCTCTGCTGGGCTGCCCTGGACTAATGGTTGAGGAGCTGCTGGGACCCATTGATAGATATGTGAGAGTGAAACAAGAGTGCTTATGGGGGTGAGTGTATTTGAAGGAACTGAGAGGGGGCACAGAAAGAAAAGCTCACAGAGCCTGCTTTCTCAGCTGCAAACCAAGGTGTCAGACCCAGTGATAGCTGTTAGTTTTGTTACAGAAGGCTTTAAAATCAGGGCTGTTTCCCCTATCCTTGTGGGAGAGTAGGGCAAAACTTCATCCTGCATTTTCTTAAGGGTTCACCAAGTGCCCAATCTCTCTCTCTCTCTCTTTCAGGTTATATATGAATCCCGCTTATCTCTTTGATAATGAAGCACCTCTGAGGTTGGCTGCAATCTATGGGTGGGCTGCAGTGACTCAGGGGTGATGGCTGAGCCACTGCTGTTCCCTGCACTGTGCAGCTGGTGGCACTGGAGTATCGTGCAGCCTACAGCTGTTGCGTTGTCTCAACATTCCTTGCTGTTCTCTTTGAAATACGTAGAAAATAGACCTGGGCTATGTCTGTTGTAAAGGGGTGAGCAGGGTTTTCTGCCTTTCAGTTCTGCGTGGGAATTTGCACAGCTGCCTGAAAAGCTTAATAAATTGTTGCTAGGAAGGTAAACAACCCAAAGAATTACAGGAGACCTTCCCTGCACCCACCTGGAATGACATTCCTCTTCAAAGAGAGCCTGTTTTATGTTCTTTCTGCACTGATAGTATCTGCCTGGGTGATTCCTTTGGTCTGCTCGTTGTTGAAAGACTCTGTTTTCTTATTTCCTCATTTCTTTTTTTGCAGCTTTTATGTGCTGGCTGTGTGCAGGCCTGCAAACCAGCCCAGTGTGTATGTAACAGTACAGTGACTTTTTATCTGTCTCAAGTCTGGACTTCTAAATTGCTAATATCAATATGTCCCACTCAGAAATGGCTCAGCTCCAAAACTACTCTGACTTTGGCACAGCAGCGTGTTTTGTTTCTCTTCCTTTGGATATTGCCACAAACACAGCTTAAATTAATGTCAACATAAATCCCTGTGTGGTTCTTGAGATATCAGGTAGAATGGAATGAAGTCAGTCCTTTAGCAGACAGTGTTAAAATAATAATAATAATAATCTCCTTTCTTTTCAGCTCGCTGCTTTTGTTCTCCAGGAAGGTGTCATGAGATGAGACAGCTGGGAGCCCAGCTCCATGACACAGCAACAGAAGAAAGTCTGTGGATCTCAACTGCTGTGCTTGTGTAAGGCTCTGGAGAATATTTCTTTTATATACTCTGTGCTCTTTGCATTTTGCAACGTGGTTAAGAGGTATTCACAGGCCTCCTGGAGGCAGGACATAAGGAAAGTAAAGGTGGGGGTTAAGACTGACACTTGTGCTCCCTCTCACTGTGCAGAGCTGGGTGGTTAATTGTTCTTCATGCAGCTGGGGAAGCAGAGAGATGTCCCTGCTTGTTTGAGGACACCTGTGTAATGATGAAGGATGACGGATGGCAAAGCTGGTGCAGAAGCCTCTGTGTTCATCTCTGCAATACAGAGATGGGGCTGTTGCTAAAACAAAGGAAATGAAAGTGTGTTCACACTACTCTGCTGCCTGTGCTGACCTTCTTTGCCATCCTGGTCCACTCGTTTTGTGTCATGTTTTTTTCCTGCATCTTGGAAGGGTAGTAAGGAGATCCTGCTTGCTCACTCCAACCCCATGGCTCCACAGTTGTCTGCAGGAGCCTACAAAATTCACAGCAAGGTGCTGCCCTGTTCCACCCAGCAGCAAACTGGGAGTTCCCATGCCAGCGCTTCGTTGTGTTCTTAGGCTCTGTGGTTTGTTGCTGGGCTCCATCAGACCTTGCCTCAGTTTTTCCATCCATGAAAGGAGTTTGGTATCCACCCACCACCGTGGAGATTTCTGATGTGGAATATGGGCTGGATGTTTGCGCAGCACTTTTGAGGATGAAAAAGTCCTGATGAGCTGAGCTGTATCATCAGCTGTGAGCTATGCCATTGTACGTAATGATCATTGCAGCCGCTTCAGATATTAATTAGGTGCTGTACCTTCAAAGTGCTCTGACTAATTAAGTCTCGCACCACTGCTGTGTAGCAAGTTGTGTGTAATTATCCTCCTTCCTTGGGTAGAAAAATCTAGACCAAATAGCTAAAGCTGAGCAAGTCACTATTAAAGTTGGGGCTGAGTTCCAATTTCTGGGTGATTCTGCTGTGGCTTCCAGCCTTTGTAGGAAGTAAATTAAATTGAGTTGATGAGAAATCCCTTTTTTTCTTTCTTTCTTTTTTGAATTAATTTACTTTTAACTCTTATGCTAAGGAACAGTGCTCTGTCTCTTAGGGTCTTGTGCTGGATGAGAGCAAGGAATGCACTGAGTGGGGAAGAACGTGGTGTGCAAACGTGGTGCAACAGCAGCCACTTTATCAGTTTAACATTAACAGCTGCCAGATCAAACGAGTGCTGTAAACTCCTGTCTCCCTGCTGTCTGCTTCCATTCCTGCACACATACATACTGACAGCCTTGCAAACGCTGTTTGTTGGCCTTTCTAAATGGCAGCAGAATTTATGGTCTCGCTCCACTTTTCCCAGAATGTCTGAGCAGCTCAGGAGTGGAGGAATCAAGCTTAGGAACTGAGAGTTGGCAGCAGTGCGTCTGCTCTCCTAAGCAGCTTCCTTTAGCTGGAAACCCGGCAGCTTGCCACTACAAGCTTGTATGTTAGAAGCTGCAGATTTTCGGATTTCCTTTGCTCAGCTGAGGGCATGTTTGTTCTTGTTCTCCCTGGAACTTTGCAGCCTGCGAATTAAAGGAGAAAAGTGAGAGGTGTCAGCCCTGTGAAGTATGGGCATCTGCTTCTGGCACGCTGGAGACCTGAAAGAAGAACAGCTACGCATCAAACACGTGATGCCTGTTCTCTACCAGGCGTGAGCCAGTCCTCTTGCAAAGTTCTGGTTTGTCAGGTTAGCTGGTGGTGTGAAGAACTTGATCCCCTTTCTCAGTGCTGGGGGGGGCTTCTGGGAGGGGGCTTCCCTTGTCTTCACTCCGGACTTGTGCTGAAGGCTATCCTGTTTGGCCAGGTTGCAAATGAGAGCACTTGGTATGTCAGAGCAAGCCAGAAGGAAACAAAAAGATTGCTTCTTGACTTCCTTGTGTCCTCTTGGTTATGGAAACGGATGCAGTTTAGCTCTGTACCCTTAGGTTTGATGACTAAATGAGAATGGACTCCTGGATTCTCCAAGGCTTTGGTACAGTCTCTCTGGACCCAATGGAGTAGTGTATAGGTAGATGAGTGGTGTGTGGGAAGTCTGGTCTGTCACTTGCTCTTTTTAGTATTTAGGGTTTCTTTCCTGGCACCTCAGCTTTTTCATTAGGTTTGTGTTAATGTGGGCAGGTTTGGTTTCCCACAGGTCTTTGTACACTGATCTCTTGTAGCATTACAGGCAGCAGCTTTGCCACCAAATGTCACCTGAGTTTTTTCTGTTGTTGTAGGAGTGTCCTTTTTACCTTACAGTTGGGTCAACCACTGGTCTTGGAGTCCAAAGGGGTCTGCAGTTTGGAGAAAAAAGTTGGGGTTGTGATCTGGGCTCAGGATATGCTTATAACCCTTTGGCAAGACTGGTAGGTGCTCAGGTCTCAAAGAACTTGATTGTAGGGTGGGAAATGTGGGTTCCTTTCTGTGCCTTGCCCCCAGCTGCCTGTGGGACTGGGGCAAGCTGCTGCTTTCCTCAGACTGCTCATCTTGTGCTCTTTATTTCACAGGGAAGGATAACCTGACGTGTTAAGCTAAGCCCTTGAGCTCAGTGAATACAAAGCGATATGCAGACCTGAGTTGACCAGAGAATCCAAGTTGGGTCAGTTGTAGATCAGACTTACAAAATGCATATTATCAGCTGATTGGATTTTTGTTCTCACTTGCAACAAAGCCACTAAATCCATGGGCCTTTAACAGTTTTGTTTGGGCACAGTTTTGTTTTGAGGGATGATGTTTTCAGAGCAGCAAAGCTCTCTGTAATGAGGTGTACTACTCCTCTGAAATGAGGTGTAAGGGTCTTACTCATCCTTCCATGGCAGAATGCACTTTATTTAAAGTGCAATTGATTAAACTCCCTTCATCTAAGTCATGTACAGTGGGCCAAAGACTGAGCATGGCACTGCAGATCCCCTGCCCTGTTTCCTTCTGTGAAGTGCTTCATGATGCCAGATTAAGTCACTCTATTTTACTGTTGCAGTAGCAGTTTCTGCACCTTCTGTATGACTGGCAGGGATTTAGTTAGAGCTGAATTTTGAGGGTGGTGTCCCTCCCTGGGCTTCTCAGTTCCCCTCCACCCCTGAGGTCAGTCCAGACTCTGATGGCTCTGAAATGTGTAGAAGCTGCTGAAGTACAGCTTTGTTCCCCCAGCAGCTGAAATCCAGGAGCAGTCATGCTGCAACAGGCCTGCCCTGCTGCGAGAGAACAATCTGCAGGGTGACACATCAAAAGCCAAGGGCAGCTCTGTGCTGCTTACGCGGAGATCAAAAGGGAGAAGCAGGGCGGCTCCTCTCCTGGCTGGCCCTTGAAGGCTGCCCGACTCTTTCTGTGTCCCTTTAATCTCCTTTACCTCCTCAAAGATCCCCATTTCAAGCATGGGAGATGGTGGTGGGAAAACGAAGTGGCACTTCTGTGAGTGCAAAGGTGCAAAGGAAGGGATCCTTGGTTGCACGCTGAGAATTCCCTTATCCTTGAGGAAAGCATATAGGAGAGGGAAGGCTTTCATAAACCCTTCTGATAGATACATCAACTTAAATGTGCATACAGAGGTGCAGGAGAGCTGGACCCTCTGTGTTGGGGTCTGGAGTCCATCAACCCCCACCCCTGCAATAGAGAACCTCAGTCCCCTCCTGCTGCATTGCAATGGAGCCTAATTATTGCTGGTGCATGGAAGCAAGTGGATTAGCAGGGTACTATGTGAAAGTAGCCAGAGTTTTTCAGGAATGTGTGTGGTGGTGGCTATTATCCAGGGCTCTTCAGTCTCCTGGGACTGATTTGCTGTGTTCTGGACATTCCCAGTGTTGACTCCTCTTGTCTAGGGTGTCCAAGTAGAGCAGATGCTGAATTATTTATTGCCTTCCAGCCCCTAGAGCAGGGCCTGCAGTGCATTCCTTACCGACTCAGATTGAATTTTAACTCTGCCTTTTTCTTGGCCATTACTTAAGAAGGTGCTGCTTAGTCTTTTCCTCAAATACCAGCAATTGTTAAACAGGACAAATACCTAAGAAGAGATCTGCTTTTTTTGTTTGCCCTCGATAACTTCTGATCCCACAGCAGATCTGTGGCTGACCTTGTCTTTGGATCAGGGCAGTCACACTGAGCTGTGAAAACCCCCTTCCTACCTCGCCTGGAGCAAGCCCTGCTTCTCAGGACTTTCTGTGGGACTTTCCAAAATGGTGTGGCTGCTTCTGTAATGTTCTGCATGGTGCTCAGGGTAAACCTTGCCTTCACGGAGAAGCCACGTGAGAGCAGAGCGTGGAAATATGCAATAATAAAGCATTTGGCTTCGAGTGGGGAAAGATGCAGTTCCAAAGGGCTGTGGCTCAGTGGAAAGAAGCAGGGAGCTCACAGAGGTGGTGAGATGTGTCACTGCTTTGGAGATAGGAGGGAGAAAAGGAGAGAAAATGCAGAGGATACTTGGGAATGGGGTTGGGTGCTCCTGGGGCACCTCTGCATGGGGAGATCTGTGCTCCTGAGCATTGTGCTATCAATGCTGGAATTAGGAGGGCTGGTGGCTTGGTCCCCTTTGGCCTTCAGTGCAAAATGGATTTGGGAGGGGGGTTTCCAGCCCAGGCTCTGTAAGGCCAAAGGACCCATTTACCTGAGCTCTGGGTTGAGGAACAATGCAAAGGAAGAGCAGCCTGTGTCAGGCTTTTCTCTCCCCGCAGCCATTTTCCCAGGTGAGCAGTCCGTGTCCCAAACACTGATCTTTGCCTTGGGGGGGAGGTGGGGAGGAAAGTTGCTCTGCTCCTCCGTGTTCTCTCTTGATCTGCATTTCTAGCTGGTGTTGTCACCAGCAAACCTGCTCTGCTCCTTGCCAGGGCTGCAGGTCCTGGCTGGTTGCTGCTCTGCGCTCTGCATGGATGTGTCTGCATTTTTCCAAAGACCAGCTTCAGCTGGTTGGTGTGAAGTGCTGACTTCAGGCATTGCACAGAGCGTGACTCAGAAGGGCAGAGGTTTGGGGAAAGGGAGGAAAGTCTTTTTAAGGAGTTGCGAGCTGAAAGCTGATGTGCAGAGAGTTGGTAGAGGTGGCCTGGTTCTCTTCCAGCTTCAAAAAGGAAGAGTGCTGAGGATTTACAAAGAGCTGGCACAACTGCAAGGCAAAAAGAATGCTTTATTGAGTGTGTAAATGCTCGTAAAGCCAGGAGTAAAGCTGTTAATGCTGTGTATGCGTGGGTGTGTGTGTGTAGAGATAGGGAGGAGAGAAGCTGCATACCAGGAGTATACATGGGGGGGATTTCAGAGGGCCTGCTGTTCCATAGGAGTGGGTTGGTGACAGTCACGGTTGTCTCCAGCAGAGCAACTGGTTGGGGCAGAACCTGGTTACCATTCCCTGCTCTGACTGCTGAGCCCAGGGCAGCTGAGTGCTGAGCCCAGCAGCTGCTCCTGGAGCCTCAGTGTAATGTCATACAAAGGTGGGCTTGCAAACCACAGAGTAGAGATACTCAACTTCAGGTCTTGTAAAGGGAGACCGCAGGGAGAAGCTCATCCTAATTCCTCTCCCTGTGAAATGTCTATGGATGTCATATAGCAGAAATACAGGCTGGCTGTGTGATAAGTCAGGAGAATGGCTCCTTTTCCCCCAGCACAGGAACTGCTTTGCATGTGCACCTGCTGTGGGGTAGAGGCACCTGCACTGTGGTTGCATGATGGCAAAACAAAGATGGGGGGGTAAAAGAGATGGCAGGAGCAGGTTGATCTGTGCCTGGGGGGGTTGGGGAAAGGAAAGGAGCAGCAGATGAGCTGTTCCTGAATGTAGCCCACAGGCTGAGCAGCCCCACGGGAGAGAATCCCCTCACTTCCCTCCCTCTGGCATTTCTTTGCCAAGATGCTTGCCAGACAATTTGCTGATGCGGGAGCTTTGAAGCCTCTGATGTTTGCCTTCTGCGCAAAACCCAGCGAAAGTAGGTTGGAGCCGTCTGCCCTGTTTGTGAGCAGTTCCTGCCCTGTTTGTGAGCAGTTCCCTCCCCAGGGCGATGGACGCCGTCAGATCAGAGCTCAGCAAATGCACAAAGGGGAGCGCCAGGTGGGGCAGGCAGCTTGCACCCCGCTGCAAACAATGCTGACAGAGCCCTGCAGGGCTGGGTGGCCCAGCCTGGGATTGTCCTTTCCCAGCCAGGTGGAAAGAGAAGCCTGAGCTGTGTCTCTGAGGTTCCCCAGCCCAGGGGCTGTCTGCCTGCCATGATTGCTCTCTTGTTTTCAGAGCAGTGTTTGCATGGATGGGGAGCATGAGTGTGTGTTTGTGTGTGTGTGTGTGGGGGGGGGTGTCCTTGTTCTTAAGCATCCCTATCTATGCCTATCACCACTCTTTCAGTTGTGCTAAAATCACTCTTGGCCTTTCTGTTCCTGCTTTATTGCTTATCTAGAGTATTTGGTTACTGCTGTGTACCAATACGGTCCTGTGAAGTCAGGGGAACTCTCCCCAGTGTCTGAGAACCAAAGGAAACACTGCTCTGTAGGGCTGCAGACACCTCGCCAGCTCTCAGCAGGTGAGCTCTGGCTGTAAGGCTCCACTGAAGGGTGCAGGTTTCTTGATGCAGGTTGGTATTGTGCATGAGAGGAATAAAGGCTGATTGTGAAACGCAGATCCACATCTGAAACTGGATTTGGATCTCACCCCAGACTAAACAAATCTAAACAAATGTGATTCTGCAAGGCTTCTTGGATGATAAACACTGAGAACGGGGGCAGTTATTACATATGCACTAGACACGTCTGTTCTGCTCTGCAGAAAGCAGCTGTTCATTGTGGATGTGCAAGGATCTTGCATTTTTTTTTATCTTACAGGGTAGGATTTAAACAGAAGAGTAAGGGATGTTGTCAGCCTTGGTCCTGACCATTTGCAGCTGAGTTGAAGCAGAGGAGGTGAGGAGAGTACTGGGAGTTGGATCTGCAAGATGAGCAACTGCTTTAGTAGAGCTGTATGTGGGGTCAGGGTTAACCTATGGAGTATCTACTAATACCTCTGGTTAGATGGCATGCATTCTGCATCTGCAGGGTTGCTTTTTGGTAAGGGGAAATGTTTCTCTCACTTCAGCTTAGCAGCTGGAAGTGTGAAGGACACTTAATGCTGCTAAGGGAAGTTCACTCTAGGCTGACTTGGGGCCTTTCTGTCCTTCTTTAATCTACCTAAATAGGACCTATCCCCCTCTGCTTAAGGCCAGGACTGCCCCAGGCATTCCCCTTCCCTTGCTGCCAGGCCACATCTCTCCTCAGCCTTCCAGTGAGGTGTTGGTATTGTTTATCATTGCAGCCCATGCAGACAAGTGGTGGGGTTCAGCTTTTAAACTCTAAAGCGATGAGGAGAGAAGACCCCTATGGGCTTTATGTCTTCCTTCCCTTCCAAGCAGTGACTGGTAAGCAGGTTTTGCAGTGGAAATCAGTGTTTCTATAGCAGCTTCTGTGAAGCATTTTGCTTATCTTAATTGCTCTCTGCTAGATGTTCCTGAGAAACAGAGGACAGCGAGAGCATTAGGTGAGCACAGACACACTTGGGTGGGATCTGTAAATGATCCAAGACTCTGTGTCAAAACATCCCCACCCCATTCCTTGCATGGCTGGGATGGTTTGCAAAAAGCTCTGACTTCTCAATAAATGGTAGAGAAGTTGGTACAAAAGCAGCTCTCAGAGGGCCTATTCCAGCTCCCATGAGCTCTGCAGGGAGCCAGGCCTGCTATGCTGCTGTAGTCGAGGCTCACTGAGATTTCTGCTTGTTCCTCTTGGGATTAAGCTGGCAGAGAAGGGACAGATGCCAGTGCCTGTTATTAGCTGCATAAATCAGGAGCAAGGTGATGAGAATAATCAGGCTGAAGTTCTACTTAATCTGCCAGCTCTGCTGCTTGTCGACAGAAGCATCCTCATAGAACGGAATCATAGAATAGCCTGGGTTGAAAAGGATTGTGATGATCATTTAATTTCAACCCCTCTGCTATGTGCAGGGTCGCCAGCCACCACACCAGGCTGCCCAGAACCACATCCAGCCTGGCTTTGAACTCCTCAAGGGATGGGGCATCCACAACATAATAACCTTCAATAAGGTTTCAGGCTGGTCCCAATAACTCTGTCCTGTTAGTGCTGTAAATTGACTTCAGAATGGAGCTGTGACTTCAGCATGGTTTTATAAAGCTTGGGAGCATCATGGGTCTTCCCATGCTGACACTGCCTCTTCCTTGTGCAGCTGGAGAACCTGGATGGATAGACACAGCCAGACTGCCATGGTGAAGAAGTGGGGTCTTCCCAGGCTGGAGTGGCAATGGAATTGGAATGGGTCAGTCCACTGTAGGTAGGGGAGACTGAAGTGCTGACCCTTCCCCAAACTGAGTGGATATGCAGCCAAGAGGCAGTTCCAGTTGTGAACCCCAGCACAGCAGGCTGGGGCTCTGCTGCAGTCAAGGCTTGGTTTATGCATTCAGAGTCACTGTCCTGAGTTACTTCTTACTCTTCTTAAGGTCTCAACAAAGACTGAGAAGCACTGAGCAAGTCTGAAGTTCATGGTTCTGGTTTTTCTGTGAAGCTTAAGTCCTCCCAACCACTGAGTCCTCTTCCTTGGTCCCACTGGGATCCCTCAGGACCTTGTAAAGTGAAGGCGGCTTCTCCAGGTCCTCTTGGCATTGCTGCCCCAAATAACCCGTGTTGTATAATCTGCAGAGCAAGCTCCAGATACAAATGTGGGCGAATCCTCCAGGGAGAACTGAATTCAGTGCTCAGGTCAGAACATGTCCCATGGGTGTTTGTTGTGAGCGTGAGCTGGCTGTCTGGGAAGCTGCCAGGGGGGCATGGATGGAGGCTTCTGCTCCATCAGAAACAGGGGAGTGTACAGTACCCTGGTGGGCTCAGAATTAGATGGAGAAAGCTCTGATATGAAGGCTGAATAGCCAGCTGTGGTCTGGCAGTTGAGAGAGGAAAGCATGCTGTCTGCCCCAAAGTTTCAGATTTCTGAGCAAATCCAAGGCTAAATGAGTGAATTTCAGAGTTTTTCAGCACGTTGCAGTCCACAGTTCTAAAAGAAAAAGATGTTTTGCATTGGTTCTTCCTTGTCTAGTTTATAAATCTTCACTACCAGTTTGTGAGTTTGAGCCAGCAGGAGAGCAATGGTTCCACCATGTTCCCCTGATGTCAAAACCTGGGACTTGATTTCACGTGGTGGGAGAGCTGGCACTGAGCAGGTGAACTGGTGACACTGGCTTCAGTGGAGCCAGGAAGGTTTCTAGCTAGTAAAGTGCTAAGGGAATACTGGATTTATACCTTGAGGCCAATGAGACAAGGGAGGCATAAACCCAGAGTGGTTCTGGACCGATCTGATGTGACCTTGCTTCCTGTCTTGTGTTTCTCACCCCTGTTATGTATGCAGAAAGCTGCTGGTGGGAATGGAACAGGCTCACCAGCGCAGTGGGCACGGTCCCAAGCTGATGGAGCCCATAGAGCACTGGGACACTGCTCTCAGATGTGGGGTTTGATTAATGCTTTGTAGGGCCAGGGGTTGGATTCAATCATCCCCTTGTTCCCTTCCAACTCGTGGCGTTCTGTGATTTGTTTTGTGTTGCTTGTGGTGTCGTTTAGCCCTGCTGCACTTACCCTGCACATGGGTAGATTGCATTGGATACCTTTGGGTATGCTGAAAGAGCTGGAAACCAGAACGCAGGTGCTCTCTACTCCTTTGAGGTGTGAACCCCTTCCCTGCATGTTGGTTGGGGCAGCTCAAGGAGGCACGTGTTTGCTGGGGGGCTGAAGCTATTGGCTGGGAAGGGTCCTGGTGTTGCACTGGGACACCACGAGGGTGGGAATATTTGAAATGAGGAGGTTTGTTGCACTCTTGGTATCAATTCCAGTGCTATAGAGTGAGAGTAAGTGGGACATGTGGGCAATAAGGACCCAGGCAGTGTGCAGACAGGTTTGGCAATGCTGAAAAATGATCCGCATGCATTCTTATGAGCAAAATTCCAGCCCAGTGTCACCTTTGCAGGAGGAGGCTTGGATCCTGAGCAAGCCCAGCAGAGGGACCCTCCATGCAGAGGGGCTGCCTGGCCCCACACATCCTGACCCCCTCCTGGTGTTCCCAGCCCTGTTTGCTTCCTGCGTCAGAGTTCCCGGTGAGTCACAGCTGGGATTCCTCAGCTCTGAAGTGGTTCCTTCTCCTTTCTTTCCCCCCCTCCCTCCTTTTCTCCTCCCCAGGTGCTGAGCTTTTTTTTTCCAAAGCCTTGAATTGAAGGGTGTGTCTATGAAATCTCACAAACACACACAGGCCCTGGCAGGAATGGGTGAGCACCGTTCCCATTATGTTATGAATACCTGGCCGATTGCCACGGGGATGGTGCCAGGCTGAGCAGCCAATCTCCAGCACCTAGACCTGCTGAGCTCTGGGGTTTTGCTCCTCTCGCTAAGTCACTGCTTTGCAGAGATGGACAGTTTTAATCTCTTCTCAGCAACAGCCATGTTTTTCTACTTGCTTGGCCTGCTGTGATATCCCAGTTCCCACGGTTTGCTTCTTCCCAGGGTAACGTGCAGGTAGGGGTGGAGAGTTGAGCAGGCAGCTCCGGACTGCCTGTCCTGCTGTGTGACTCATCTTGGCCAATGTGCAATCTCAAATACTTTCTGTTACCCTGCCCTACACACTGGGTATTGCCCCAGCTCACCCGGGCCCCTCCATGCCTCTCAGCTCAATCTGCTGCATCAGGACTGATGTATCTGTGGGTTGCAGACATCTGTTGGGCTGGGAGGGAGCACAGCTGGGTGGTCAGGGCCCAAACTGCCAGCATTGACCCAGGGTGAATGTGCGTTGTTTGTGTGGCTCCTTGCGCTGCTCAAATGCCCCCATGAGTTTTTCTAATGAGGATTTTGAGGGGTATGAGTGCTTGAAGTTAGTAGAGAAGGGGCAGTAGCTGAGACTTATGCATGACCTCCCAGATTCAAAGCTGAAGCCCAGACACAAGCTCTGGTTGCTGATGTTTGCAGAATCCCACAGGAGCTGGTCTTCCTGCTGGTAGTGCCTGCTTGCCCAGCTGAGCCACCAGAGCAAGCCTGCAGCAGGACTTCTTGGCTGAAAGCTGTCTTAAAGGGCTTGCTACCGTCTGTGCTTGCAGCATGTGAATCCTGGTGCAAACAGGACCTGATCTGAGCTGCAAAGTCTCAATCATCACTGATGTGACTTTCTATTTTCCCTTGTTTGCTCAGCCACCAGCTCACACAGCATCTGCCTGTTGCATTGTGTCTGTGGTCTGGACAAGCTCACCTTTCCAAGCCTCAGACATAACCTCCCATGCTGGAAAGAGGAACGTCCCCCTCTCTGCTGAGACCTGCTGGAGGTTAGCACAGCCATAGACCACAGTTCACACACTCCTGCCAGCCTCAAGGTGCCTTGTTTGCATTCCCAGCTTTGGGCAGAGCTTCTGCTTTTCCCATTGCCCTTTTGCTTCTTGCTCTAGGTTCCCACAGGCTCCCACTGCCAGCAGGTGATGTTGTTGCCCTGTGACATGAATGGTGTGTGTGTGCAGTGGGTAGAATAGGTCAGGAGGTGCTGGGAAATGAGCAGCACCATCGTTTGGATTCACTCCTTCCATGGAACAAAATATTGTCCTCCCCCATGTGCTGATCCCCATCCTCTCTGCCCCCACATCAGTGTTCTGTCCTCCTGGAGGGCTGTGCAGGATTATATATAGGCAAACACCAAAAGGCCAACCCAATTTCCATTTTGTTTCAGGTAAGATTTCTTGCAGACCCATGACAGCCTTGTGGAAACGCAGGTATTTGGGTGGGGAGTGCATTGAAGCAGCAGATGCTGTGAGTCCCTGGTATGCCTGGAGGTGGAGGCGTGGGACCTATTGGCACTCCCACCCCATAAGCCCAAGGGCAGTGAGCTGACACAACTCTCCTGGAATCTGTCCCGCTCTAACCAGGATTGTTGGCAGGCGGGTACCGAATCTTGGCAGCACAACAAGAGAATGCTGGTTTCTCTGAAATTCCTGGGCTCGTTTGGTCAGGGTGCTGGCATGCAGAGCCAGGGAAGAGTTGGCACGTGCGTGGCTGCAGCAGAGCAGTGGGGCCTGGAGATGGACTGAGGGCTGGCAGCTCAGGATCCCTTCTGCATCCCTCCTGGCTGGTAGCAGCTTTGGGTCTGGATGGGGTTTTTGAATGTTCTTAATTTTGTCACTAATCTGGTGGTCCAATTTTGTCCTTCATTTCTCCTCTCAGGGGTGAGGTGCCATGCCAAGACTCAGAGCCACTGGGCTAGTAGGCTGTCAGCCCCATCACACCAGTTTCTGGCAGTGCTGGGAATCCCACCAGTGACTGGGAAATGTGTGGGGCTCCCTCCAGCTCCTGTTCCCCTAACCCAAAGGTAGTCTGAGGGCATCCCAAAGTTGCAGCTCTCTTAGCAGGTCTGCACAGGCACTGCTGTCTCTCAGGCACTGTTTGGGAGGTAGAGACCCTAGGGCTGCCCTGTGCAAGCGAGACACAGGTGGAGGTGGAAACAAAGCAGCCAGGCTGGCTGCAGGACAGAACAAGAGGTTTTTCACTTGTCTGGGACAGTGAATGACTGGAAATAGTTGGAAGAAAGGTGGGATTTGTGAGATGCAGCAACTGTGTTGGGGCAGCAAACTGAGCTCATTCTCAAGGAGTCTGAAGGGCTGCAGGAGAGGAAAGCCCCAGCTATGCTCTGTGCCCAATGGTAGATTCATACAGGGCAGAATTTCCCTGCCTTGTGCCAGTTTGGAGCAAGACTATGCAAACTGCCCTGCTGCAGGTAGAGCTTGGCATGCCTGCCTGAGGAGGCAGGGTGTGGGTAGGGGGGGGTGGGCCTTGGCAAACTGGGCATGGTTCAGGTGTTTGCCTTCCTCCTGGATTGGCTATGGAGAGAAGAACTTGGCCTTATATGGTCAAAAAAGCCTATGCCGGCGGTGCTCCTCCCTGTGAAGAGACACGTGGAGAGGTGTGGATGGGCTGATGGGGTCAGGCGTGTTTTCCTCCATCCTCCCCTGCTCTCCCCTCCCTTCTCCAGATACCCTGGAGACAATTATGGCATTTGCTTTGCAGCCAAACGTGGCTGTTTCCTGGGGCTTGCAAAAAGGCTGCTTCCCCCAGCGGGTGCTGCTGGTTTTGTGTGTCCTCAAGAGCTGAGGGGTGGTGGATGGGCACAAAATGGTGCCTGTGGTCAGGGTTGAATATTTCATCAAGCTTGGGTGTCTGGGAAGATGGTAGTAGTGGTACAAATCATTGCCTCTCTGCTGGTTAAACCTCTTTTCTGCTTCTTTAATTGCCTGATGGAGTGTCTGGTTAGGAAAACTAAACTATAGCACAGCCCCTCTCCCCAAAAAGAAACCACAAAAAGGCTTGATCCTGTCTTAGGTTGCAGACAAAGATGCATAGGAGAAACTGAGGCACGGTCCAAGATAAGATAGGAAGAAATATCTATTACAGCTCTTCTCTTTGCACAGGATTGAGGGAGTTCTGTTTCCCAACAGCTGAGTTCTTGGGCTGAGCCACTTCCATCCCTGGCAATGACTGTGCTGATGGCAGGCTGGGAGGTGAGCCTGGGGGATCTGTCTTTCTCCCCTTATCTTGCACCCTGTGTCTTGCAGTTGCTCCAGATGTGAGCTGGAACCAGGAGGAGCAGTTGTGGGTGAAGTGGGACGGGCAGATTAAAGTGGGCTGGAGATTGGAGGGTGCTTAGAGGTAGGTGCAGTGGGGGGACCTACTGCAGCAGGACGGTGGACAAGGTGCAGTGGAAAGTCTGTAGAGCTCTGGGGACATCTCTTCTCCACCCCAGGAACATGTTTCCATCTCAGTTCCCATACATTTAACATCATGGAACGTGTGAAAGACTTTGCCATCCCTCTGGTACGAAACACGAACCTCACTTGCACTGATTTCTCTCATCTAAATTTCCTTACACTTCTGAGCCTGGCTGCTCAGTGGCCTGCATTGAGGCCAGGTCTGTGATATGTTTAGTTGGAGCCTCATAAAGCTCTCTTTGCTTCTCCTGAAGGAACGTGGCTGAATCTGGAGGGGATAGAAATGCGTGAGGAGAACCAGACAGCTGTCCATTTACAGGTGGGAGCCTGGTTCCTGCACAGCAGGCGGGCTGAAGGTTGCACATCCAATGGAAAGCTTGCTTTAACTCTTTATTAAAAAGTTATCTTAGTGATTACTGGCAAGCTTTAGCCCCATGGCAGACCTCAGTGGCTCAATTTCCCTTCATAACCACTGTGATACCCCCACGAAGTGTCCAGAGAGAGATGTTGACCACACTTTGTACCGTTTCTTGCAACCTGAGCACTGTTTTCCTTCTCCTGGGAGGCTGGGCTTGCTGGAAGGAAAAAAAGGAGAGGGTTGTTTGGCTGTTGAAGTGCTTGGAAGCCTCTGAGTCCTTTGGAAGCTCTTGCAATGGTATCACCTGCCCAGGAGAGGGAGCCTGGAGCTCACACTTGGGTGCTCCCCAGCCCGGGAGGCAGTGGCTCAGGCACGTGGTGCCCTTAGATGTGGTCTGGGGCTCAGGCACTGCCTGGGTGGAAAACAGCAGAGGAGCCCTGTTGCTTCCCTCTGTCTGCTCCAGCTTGTCTCCTGGACTCTGTCCCAGTTGCTGTTGTGCAGACGCAGATATTTGCCTGCTGATCCTCCCTGCCAGAGTCTGCACCACCAGCGCTGGCTCTGCTCCTGCTTTCAGCACACAGCTTTATCAATCTCTGGGTTTTGCCCCTGGGCTTTGTCTCACAACTGGGCTATGTCCTGGACATCTGATGTCTCCTTTCCCCTTGCTGGAGTAGACACTTTGATCTTTGGCCCCAGAGAGAGTTTGAGATCACCTTTGGGAAACCTTTTGCTGTTGAAGTGATGTGGCTTTACCTGGATGCAGCTGTGCTTTGGATTGTGCATACAGCTGGCCAGCTAATGAGGTTGAGCTTGCCTTTTTTTTAAGCAGCAGCAAAATCTGGTGGCCACAACACTGACTGCTGTGCTAGCTCAGCTTTATTCCCCTTTTAGGGCTGTCTGCTGCCACCCCAAAGGGAATTGTGAGATCCTGATTTGGTACTGCCCTGTATTCCTGCAGAATTCAAGAGCTGTGTTGCCCTTCACTGGAGAAAAAAGTTACAGAACTTCCCCGTGGAATTTAACAGCTGCTTTTGCGGTGCAGGCCATTTCTCTGCTGTAACAGGAATTAGCCCTAAGGAAGGGACTGGTCCTTCAGATAAAATCAGCACTTAAGGGATGGTATGGTGGAGGAGAAGGACTGGTAGATGCACAGATAGGGGTGTCCCAAAGGTATGGGATCATCTTGGGCATAACTCAGCTCCCATCAGTGGAGTACAGGAATTATCCTGCTGCCTAAAATCATTGTCTCAGTAGCTCTGTAGCTTGATACCACTTTTCCCATTGGCAGGGGGAAACTGAGGCACACAGCAGTGAAGTAAGTGAGACTGTGAGATGGTAAGCTGGGGTTGTCCTAATAGCTGCCCCTTTTCTTCCCAGTAGTTCTGCTTTTAGCCTGATGCTCTGGCCATAGGGTTCTTTTCTCAATCTCCTGGGCAGTGGAGAGCTCAGAAACAGCAAAAAAGAAAAAAGAAAAAAAAAAAAAATCCACCCAGAAACATGAAAGGGAGAGAAAGCAGCTACAAACACTGTGCACGACTGAGCTGCTGCTGAGCTCCTGCCCTCCCCAGCCTTGCGATGAGCACGGACCAAAACACCCCACCCTCCAGTACTCCTGCATTGAGAGTGCTGAGCTCCCTTCTGTTCAGGTTTCACCCTGAACAACACCAGCTCTGTCTCCTTCCAGCCGTGCTCCCCGTGCCTCAGCCCCACCCTGCCTTCCCAGAGCCCTGGGCTGCTCAGAGCTCTCATTCATTCCTCTCCTGGGCTCTGTGCACTTTTGCTGTTGCACGCCCTTGCACAAACCCAGCATTGTTCCTTCTCCTGGAAGGTCTGTGCTGGGTTCTGCCTCCAGGGGAAGCTCTGTGCTCAAGTTCCATCTGCTCCTGAGCTGGCAAGCTCACCCTACCCATGGCTCTCCCCTTTCCCCACCCCTACCAGTCTGAGAAATTAAGAGCCCTCGCCTGTGCCATCAGCTGGTGTAACAACTGGGAGCTCTAGCTGTTAGCCTGGAGCATCCTCCCTTCCTCTGATACGCTGATCGTGGAAGCAGAGCAATTCTTTTTGTTAGGCAGCAAAGGGCAGAGCAGAGATGTTGCCCGTCTCAGCTCCTCTCGCTCCTCTGGGGGCTTGTGTGTTGTGGATATCCCATGTGAGCCATAGAATCATAGAACGCCTGGGTTATAAGGGACCTTAGATATCATGCAGTTCCAACCCCTTTGCTGTTGGCATGTCTCACCCCTCTACCAGCTGCTCAGGTCCCCATCCATGGCCTTGAGCACCTTGAGGGATGAGGCATCCACAGCTCCTCTGAGCAACAGTGCCAGGGCCTCATCTCCCTCAGCTGTATATGTTCTTGAGCAAGGAGCAGCAAGAAAACCACTGTGCTCTGAAAGAGCACCTCTGAAGTGAGGGGCTGCATGGAAGTGTGGTTCCCTGGTGTAGACTTGGGTCCCAGCTGTGCAAAGGTTCCTCTTTGCAGAGTTGCAGGGGGAACTGAGCAAGGGGAGGCTCAGAGCAGGGTCAGGGGAGCAGCTTGATGCCCCTTGCAGAAACACATAGTCTCCTGAAGATGCTGTGTGCCCAGTGGGGAGCTCCCCAAAACTGTGGCTTCGTATTTGCCCCTCCAGCCCTGTGCTCTTTTTCCTGAGGATCTGGACCAAGCAAAGTGTCTGGGAAGCAATTTCAGCTTTGTTTGGCTGTGAGGGATTAACCAGAATTATCAACTCTGGCAGCTGAGGAAGGAATTGCCATTTCAGGTGGGTTGTGGTAAGAAATGCAGAGAAAACCATGAATGCAGTGTTATCCATGTGTCACTCAGTACTTTATTATAACTCTGGAGAGCAGGTGTTCTGGTTACATAGATGCTACAGTCGTTGTCTACCCTACAGAAACATGGAAATGCTGCGATGCACTCAATGGAGATGCACCATGAGGCTGATAACAGCTCCTGTGAACTCAGGTGGGGCTACATGGCAGTGATTGAGGTGAGAGCCTGGCCTCATGAAGGAAAATACTGCAGGGCTCTGCCTGTGTCAGTGTGTATAAGAGGGACACAGCAGTGCCTGTGCTGAGGCCAGGACTGCAGCTATACAGTTGGCTCCAGGAGCTTTGGTGCAACGTAGCTGGTGTGCATGAGCTGGGATCAGCCAGGTAAGATAAAAGCCACTACAGAAGTGCAATAAATACAAAGACAAGTCCTGCTTGTTTTAGTTAGATGGGAACCAGAGACTATCTCATTTTTAGGACCTAGCACCATTACATGTGAAGTCTGGAGTGCCTTTAGGGTCAACAGGCAGAGGTGCTCTCTGTTAGAAAGAGGTGGCTTATCAAAATAAAAGCTGAAGGAGTTTTAGCTTTAGTGGCATGGGAAAGAATGAGGGGCCACCCAAAAGGCAGTAAAATTGGTTAAACGCTCTGAAGTAGGCAAGGATTCCCAAATAGAGCCAGCATGTTTGTCAGCAGACCTGCAAATACAGATGTCACAAATTCACCTGGCTTGGGTTGATAGCCCACATCTCCCCCAGCTCTGCTTGGAAGGCTTGGAGCTGCCTTCCATTGAAAGCCACATCAGTGAGCACCTCTTAGACATGCACAGAGCAGAGACAGATCAGAAAGAATGGTTTTGTAATACTGGTAAACTGGCTGGGCTGATGGCTACTGTGTTAAGAGCTTGTGTAATAATACTTTCCCCTCCTGGCAAGCTCCTATAGATAGATCTCAACGGTTATGAATGCAGATCCTCTCCGGAAACAGACCTAGAGAGGAAGAAGATGTCAGTATGGTTTCATACAGGAGAGGTTCTAAAACCCTGGGTTGATTTCCGCTTGTAACTGGTAACAGAGATGTTAACTGGGATGCTGTGAAGATAAAAGGGACAGCCTGGAGGGGATTCCCATCCTTCAGCCCTTGGACATTGGCTTTAGTTCGGGAGAAAGTGCTCTGGCCTCATTGATCTCCAGGTGCCATTGGGTCTGGTTTGTGCTGTGGGTCTCCGTCTCTCCTAGGAGCATTCTTCAGTGAGCAGGGAGCTGAGCTTTGATCGGGCACTGCAGGTGTAGGGATCTGCTTCAGGCGCTGCCAGGCTGTCACTGTGGCTTCTGGAGAGCAGAGATTCTGTGCAGCCTCCGTTCAGCTTCATCTCACCATTGGCACTGCCTGTTCCCCTGGCAAACAGCTTGGAGTTCCTTAAGGTGCTGGCAGAAACTGCTGGGCGGGGGAAGATAAGAGGAGGTGAGCTTAGAAATGTTTTATTTATGCTTCATTTCACCATTTTGTGTGAATAAAACCACTTACGGTGCTTTGGTCTGGAGTGGACGGTGCTGATGACTGTGGGTATCGGTGACTCCATGCTGTGAACATAAGGAGAGAATGTGTTAATATCTGCAGTTCCAGAAAGGTGTGGAGGGCTTGAGTTTGGCTTATGAGAGCTGGGCTTCATGGGCAGAGCTAAGTGCATGGTTGGGTTGGGAAGGCTGACTCAACAGCATCTGGGAAAAGCAGCGTTAGAAAAGTGCTGGTGCTTTTCAGTCTGAAGGGTTTAAGGAAAAGTTCAGAGCAAGAGACAGGGCTGAGCTGTATGGGGACTTCTGGGATTTGCTCTTTATTTAATCAGTCCTTTAATACCAGACTCAAAGCAGGGGGTGTCTGCTTTCTCCCTAGGTGTTTGCGTGCATCCCTCCCACTGCTCAGGCACAGAGAAGCCCACCTCACCTGCTTTCCTCTCCTTCCACCAGCTTCCTGTAAGTGAGGATCTCCAAATCCAGGGCCAGCTTGATGTTCATCAGCTCCTGATACTCTTTCACCAGGTGAGCCATATCCTCCTTGCTCTTCTGTAAGGCTTCTTCTAGCTTGACCAGTTTGGCTTTGGCATCCTTGAGGGCCATCTCACCATGCTCTCCTGCTTCTTTGATATTCTCCTCTAAGTACAAGCACTGGTGTTACAAAAGGAGAGAAAGTAACGGAAGTGTTAGATGTGTTGTAGTTTCAAATCTGCCTGTCAGAGCTTTGTCACCCACCCCAGGACACACCTGGCTTTTTTGGGACACGATGCAGGACCTCAGCTTCTGGATTTGGATGTTCAGGTCTGCAATCTCCCGTCGGCTGTCAAGGAGGTGACCCCCGTAGGTGGCTGACTGGGTGTTCCCTTCATTCAGCTGCAGGGAAGATGGAAGCACGTGTTATCTCTTGCTCCTTTGCTGTAGCAAAGGAATCTAGTAAGTTTCCCACTGCCCCTGGGGAGAAATGCCTAAGTAGGGGAAGAAACAGCTGGTATGTGGAAGGATTTAGGGCTCGCTTTTATAGTGTCTTCTAGCTGTACTGTAGGCATGGAACACACTGTCCATTGGCGTTCACCACATTCTTGCTTGCTCTGTTTGGAGGAGGTACCAGAGGAAAATCATTTGCATCCTAAGTGGGCCAAGTTACCACTAGGCAATGATCTTGCCTTCCTCAGTTGGCAGTGCGGAGAGCCTGGGGCTGTGAAACTCCTGATTTACACACGAGTTAGAAGAGATTGATCTAGGTTAGCGTCCTGTCCCTCCTTCCATTCCCAGGTATAGTTTGTCTCTCCACATCTTGCTGAGTCTTGTTTCTTTTTCCCTCTTCTCTCCCTCCTCGCCCCATACCAATCAGATAAGGGGACATACCTTTCTCCTGGTAAGTGCTTCAGCCTCCTCCCAGCTCCGAAGAGCCAGGGCTTCATACTGAGACCTCACTTCTTCCACAATCCTGCTCAGGTCAAGCTTGCACGTGTTGTCAATTCCCAGTACAACAGAAATGTCCTTAATTTCTGTCAGCAGCTCCTCGAGTTCCTGAATAGCAGAGAATAGAGATATCAAGTGTTGAACAATGCTACTTGCCACAAGAGAGCTGAACTCTAGCAGATCTGATGTCCTGAGCCAGGCAAAGTGTCTTCCTGATATGCAGTGTTGGATGGGGAGACTTCATAGGTTTTTATTCTTTGAAGTTCTGTATCTGATATTTTTTTCCCCTTAAATTCAGGCTCAGGCTATGGTATGAATTTAAGACCCTTTGGGTAACATATGTTACTTGTCAAACAAAATGGTGTGTTTGCACTTCATCAAAAGCAGGTTAATTGCAGGTGATGCTTCAGTATCTATTGATGTTCAGATGATGGACATATCTCTGCAGGGCAAGAAATAGGGTATTGTTAGTGGTTCTGCAGCTAGTGCTTCCATAAAGGTGCCTTTACTCAGCTCTGCTTCAGTATCTAGAGAGGCAGGGGCTGCCACTTCTGTTGTTACAGCCTGCTTTGTGTCTAGGAAGATAAGGGAGAATGAAGACCTTTCTGTAAACACATCCATGGTTGGCAGAGCTGCTTCTGTATGCTGGAGAAACTCAAACCAGCCCAGGGGGGGGGGTGAGAAACAGGCATGCACAAGCTGCACTATCACTGACTCGAGTATTTACTCTTGATAGTTGACTCGGTCACAGAAGGAGTCAGACAATGATGAATGCAGTGAACCTAAAAAAGACCCTTCATCTCTGCCCGTAAACTGCTCAGCTGGGTAGTTTGTATCCTGACAAGACAGGACCTGATGCCTTGCACTGAGCAGATACTGTACACGTTCACTTGGCAGCTCCCCCAGCCTCAGACTGCTCCAGCAAAGGTTCACTCCTATCAGTTTCTCTGCAGTTTCTTCTGATTTGCACCAGTGTGAATGGGAGCAGCGTACATCTCTCCCCATCTTTGCTTTCGTCTCAGTGTTTTTTGTTCCTCCCTTTTGTACAGCTGCCTCTGATCTCTTAGAGAAACACCTGTATGCCTTGTTTGCCTTCCCTTCCCCTGACTGGGAAACAAAGAGCACCCTGATGTGGTGATTCATGAGGAAAAGGTACCCCACTGATCTTACAGAGAATGGGATTATCAGTGCACTTTTTCCTAGCTGTTATTAAATCCTTGTGCTTCCTTGTTAATGTTTGAGCATGGCAGTAGCTGTATGAGAAAAGTGATGTGTAGTGCAAGTGCTCTGCTAAAAAGAAAAGGGGAAAAAAGATAAAGGGGACCAAAGCTGGGGTGCTTTTCTGATTCATACTGACATGCTGTGAGCAAATCTGTCCCACAGTTCCCCCTGCATTCGCCCCTCTGCTGGGTATGCGTGCCCATGCATTGATGGCAGTCAAAGCAATTGGTGCAGGTGAGGAAATGACTGATGTGAAAACCAGCTTTGGAGGGGAGGGAGAGAGAGGTGGGAGGTGATTTCTTTGCATGGAGGATATGTTAAGAAATAGTGCAGACTGCTGCTAAGAACAGCAACATAGGACCTAGAAGAAATCAGACCTGGAAGATAGAAGCATCCTGGTATTCTGGGTAGGATCTAATATCCCACTGAAAACTGCTTTGCACCAGGAGTGATCATTTTAGAGGAATTCAGGCCTCGTGCTTGGATGTGTTCTAGCACAGTTCTGTTAGTGTGCAGGTCATTCTGCTTCTCCTGCCTCAGTTTTCCCACAAAAGGCAGTAGCACTCCTCTGCCAAGCATTCTAATTGTTTGTATTGGTAGAATTCTGACAAATCATTAGTATTCCCCAAACACTGCCTAGCCTGCTTGGTAGCATTTTACAGGCTCTGAGTAAGTGGCTGAAATCACACTGTTGTGTTTGAGGAGATGCAGGCATGCTGCACCCTATGGGCTTATTCAGATGCCGTATCCTTCCTCCCCTTGGTGAAGTAATCTCTCTCAGTTTGGTGCAAATTGGGAACAAAGCCCTCTCTGTATTGGAGCTATCTGCAAAAAAAAAAAGCCTTTTTTTTGTTTGGCCTTGCCTGTGTGCCAAGGCCACCCTCCCAGCTGCATTTCTACCTGCTCATAGATGGTTTTCTTCAGGTCCATCAGCTCTTGGAGCCCGCTGAGTTTCACCTCCAGCTCCGTTCTGTGCAAGGTACTGGCATCTAAATCCTGCAAAAGGTGTATTAACAAACAGTTTGAGTGTATTAATGAATAATCAGAGAAGTCCTTGCTGCTGGCCCATCATCTCCTGCAACTTTCTGCCTGCTGTGTAGTGCCTGGCACTCACGGAGCTGCTCTTTGAGCACAGAAGCTCCTGTGTGATTTCAGCTCTGCGCTTTTTGTTTCAGTGGTTGTTTTTGCTTTTTCTCCTCTTTTCTTTCCCCTTAGGTGAGAGCTTAGGTAGACGTCTGCAATGGAAGGGTGGAGAAGGAAACAGGCAGGGCTGGTCCATACCCACTCATCTTTTGTTCACCACAGAAAGCAGGGGTTATTGAAAACTGATGCTGTCCACAGAAGTCACCAGAACTGCCCCTACTGGCTGATGGCTGCGTCAGGGAAAACATGCAATTAGCCATAATGATCATTTGTGGAGAACATTTCCTCTGCCTAATAATATCCTGCATTCCTACACCTTTGATTATTTTTTTTTAATATAAAGACCGTGCACAAAGCCTTCCATTTGAGCTGATATTCAAATGCAGCTCCTCCTGGGACGGGATGTTTGTGCAGGGTGTGGCCGTGCAATGTTTTGTGGAAACAAAAGCAAACACATTTATCAATTTCCAACCTTTCCCAACCTGTGCTGTCATTCAGAGAGAACGCACAAAGGAGAAGCATTGCTTTGCAGGGTTCTGGGGTGCAGTGTGGCTCTGCCTGACCCCTATGCTCCTGCCATGAGCCATGGGGCTTTTCTATAACCACAGGTGGCTCAGATTCCCTTATATTCTCCCTGTTGAAATGGTGACCTTGTTCACCACGCTGCTGTCTTCCTCAGAGCCTTACTACCCTACAAAACCTCTGTGGTATGAGGGCTCTCGTGCTTCTGGGCAGCTCTGGACTGTCCTGGCTGAGCCTGGACCACACTGCCTCTCCCAGGCTGTTCTGTGACTGCAGGACTGGTCTACAGACCACACAGATGCAAAGCTCCTCTTGTGACTCACCTTCTTGAGCTCCATGAAGGTGTATTCCATGCCGCTGCAGAGGCGAATCTCATCCTCATATCTAAAGAGAGGGGGGAAAAAAGCAGACAGAAATTGCACAAGCCAGTCAGATGCTTCAGGTTGTCTCGCTGGCCCCCAAAAAAGCATTGGCATATAGGCTTTCTGCTTTTACCATCTCGTCCCACCTCCTCCAGAAGGTGTGAGATATCTTAGGTGTGAACACGAGAGAGAGGGCAACAAGCTACCACATGCCAGCTAACACCATTAGCACCTTCAGCCTGAAAAACTCCAGAGCACAGAGCAGGTAGCTTTAACACTTATTTAATTTGAGGGCTAAGCAGCCTCAGGATACCTCACGTTCACCACTGATAGAGAGCAGGCACTGTGAATTGAGGTATGGTGAATTGTTCTTGGTGAATTGTTCTCTGTGAAGCCCCGATTCTCACCCCAGCTCTTTTTTTCTCTTTCAGATATTTGGTTTCCAATATTTGAAAAGCTTCTCAAAGGAGGAAGCTTTGGATTGCGTAAAATCAAGAAAACAAACAAACCAAGAAAACAGACTGCATCATGGCCTATCTTAAATGTAAGCACAATTCATGAAGGAACAGAGGACATGGCAAAGCATTTCATGGAAAACATTGCCCACAGAGCAAAAGGTAGCAAAAACCAGATGGGACAGGGTGGAGTACTAACATCCAGCAAAGGAACCAACCCTGAAGGTGTTTAGAAACAGGTTTGATAAGGAGTAGGACAGCAAAGACTTGGTCCAAGGGCAAGCACGTTTCCTGAAGGTTGGCAACAGAACCAGGAGGATAGTTTAGGGAATACACCAGCCCTTTGGGACACAGAGTCTCTTTTGGGCTAGATCTGTGACCAGCAGATTGGTTGACTGGCTGTGCAGGACACCAGGAATTTTGTGTGATAGGTGCAAGGTGCATTATAGGAATGCTGGTTATGCTGAGAATGGAGGAGGTGGTTCTCTTAGAGAAGCCTTAGCTTCCCTGCTCTTCTGTGACACCTCCAGCTCCTCTTACCCAGATGTGCTCAGAGCATTTCCAGGCTGGGAATTAAATCTTTGAGTGCTACTTATATGTCATCGAATTGGTATGGGGAAGGCTGAGACATTTAGGAATCAGGTGAAATGGCATCTCCTAACAGAGAGATGATAATGAAATCAGGAATGGCAGCCATTCCATGGGCAGACTGAGATGGGACAAGGTGGGAATAGCTTTAAACTGAAAGAGGGGAGGATGGGATAGGATATAGGGGGGAAATTCTTTACTCAAAGGAGGGCGAGGCCCTGGTAGTGCTTCCCAGAGAAGTGAAGGTGCCCCATCCCTGAAGGGGCTCAGCGCTGATGGAGGGTTGGGAGCAGCCCAGGGCAGGGAGTGGGGCTGGAGGAGGTTTGGAGTCCCTTCCAACCCAAACCACTCTATGATTCTATGCTTGAATCTGTTCTTTGGCAGTCAGGTGTGCATCGCTCCAGTTAGAAGTGAGCCACCTCTGCTGCTTCCTTAACAGAAAGAGGGGCTGTGCCTAGGGGCAGAAAGAGGAACAAGCATTGGGAATGCAGCCAGGAGATTGCTTCGCAGGGCAAAAGGGATACATCCTGTCCAGGAGCTGATCTGGAACGTCAGAAACATTTCCCTTGAACTGTTGCTTTCTCCACGGAGGGGACAGTGAGGGCACAGAAGGATCTGACTGTCACAGGTCCTACGGTTGGGCACTTCTGAGGTTCCCTTTAGGTTCCCCGTGGTGTTAAACTCACCCTCTCTTTGCCTGTTCTTATAAGGCTAGGCAGCGTGGCTAGCAAGATTTACCTGTCTGGTTTTTCTGCTCTATAGCTGGAATGTTAGCTGTGTTGCCAGTAACTATGTACCGAGCTTAATTACAGCCTGCCACTCTTCCTTCATCCTCATTGCATCTCAGCCCAATCCCAGTCTGTCCCAGCCTGCCAAAGCAGCTTCAACGCATTGCCGGGCGCTGACATAATCTCTCATGTGGAGCAAACAACGCTCCTGACTGAAAGGGGAGCTGGCCAAGCCAGCCCGACGCGCTCACCACACGGCTCCAGAGGGACCTGGCAGCCAGGAGGTGACTCACACGGAGATGGAGCCTTCTACAAACTCATCACAGCATTTATCTCCTTCAAGGTAATCCTCAAGCAATCATGCATAAAGGTATAATCCATCCTATCTCGCTTTAACAGCACTTGAGATGGGCGTCTGGTCGCCTTGGGCTCCTTCTGGAGTCAGTGGAACAAAATTCAGAGTTGAGCTGAATCTCAGGCAGGATACATTCCTCTCTGGATGTACCTTCAAGGCTATCTGAGGGTAAAGATACAGTGGTGGGATGGATCTGAGCCCAGCAGCATGGAGCTACATCAGTGTGTCTCCTGCAGAGCAAGAAAATGGAGTAGGGAGCAGCTGAAAACCAGCTGTAAAGATTGAAGGTGAAGGAGTGCTGACTGACAGTGTTCAGGGGGAAAACCTAATTATCACAAACTCTGGCTTTTAGACCCGGCCCCTCTGAATGTTGTTAACTCTGTATTTTCCTGCAGTCTTTCTCCAGTCCCACCCCTGAGTTGCTCAGCACATGCAAAAATTCTGTGCCTTCTCATTCAAATGGATTTTTGCATGTGCAAATTGCACATGGGGAGCTGAAGCAAGCTCTGGGCAGTCACCCCTACCTGAGCACATTTCAGTTTTGGCATGATTTCCTAAAGAAACAGCATTTGAGACCCCCTGTCAGACTTTAACCCCCTCCCTTGTTCCCTCTCCATCCTCTTCTGTCTTTGGAACCATGACAACAGGTAGCAGCACTGCTCAACGGCAACCTAAAGAGGTTAGAAGAAACAAAAGCATCCCAGATAGCTAAGTCTCCTGTGTATTTTTTGCAAAGCTGTCCCTGAAGAGAGAGGAAAAAAGACAAATTGGAGTCTTTCTGAGGATGCTGACAGGCAGATTTTACATGTGAGCTGTTGGGCAGCAGCCTGCTTGCCTGGCTGCTGTGTGCACAGTGCTCTGTGGAGGTGCCACAGCAAGGACAAGTGGATATCCATTTAAAATTGGTAGTGGAATTCTTGCCTTTTGCTTCTCCCAAAATATTTCCCCTGGGAAAAATAAACCTCTACAGGAGCTGGAAACCTCCAAAATTTGCATGGATTAAGCAGCCCATTTACTCCAGGGAAAAAAAAAAACTGGGCAGGGGCAGTCTTCTCGACTTGCAGGACTCAACAGAGCTGGTGTGGGTTAGCATGGGGCTGGAGCACTGCCCTGGGATGCTCAGCAGAAGTAGCAGTGCTCTCCCCATGGATCATCAATGGCTGAAAGCAGCATGGTGGGTTTTTGCTGTGGCAGAAATCGACCTGGATTTCTGCTGCCTGATAATACTGTGTACGTTTGCACGCTGTGTTTTTATCCCCTGTGTGCTGGGTGGGATGTGGGTCCTGTTCCTCAAAACAGTTATGATTTCTGAATTTTTAGCAGTGTAGCATCTCTGCCTCTTCTGCTCTTAGCTTAAACTGTCCAAGATCGAACATTAGGGGGAAATACACAGCCTGCTTGGATACATACCTCTACCCTTAAGAAATCAGGTTGAGAAATAACAATATTAAGTGCCAGATGTGGGCAATTAGTAAGTTAATTTGAGTACAAATAGGAGTACAAACTGGGAGAGCAGATGGATTTGGCTGATATGATGTCTCTCCACAAGCCTGCCTATTTTCCTGACTTATGGAATAAGCCAAGAAGTGTCTTCTGTAAGTACAGAGCCATTGCTTCCTGGGGATGTACAAGGAGGAGCAGGAGCTCCAGAGAGGTATGGAGGTCTTAAAACCTTTTAGATAGGGAGTAAATGGTACAATCCCTATAATGTCTTTGATCCAAGTTTAGGGTTGCTGTCTGTCAGCAAAGCAAGTATCAGTGATTCCAGGTCTTCAAGTGAAACCAACATCTCAAAGCAGGAGCATCTCTATGAGGAATTAAGGATTTGCAGTGCATCAGTTCTAGAAGGAGGCTGAGCATTAATGCTTTCAGCATAAGGTCAGGAACCAAACTCCTAATTCCATGTCCTGTTCTGCCATCAGATTGAGTAAATTTAACTGCTGCCTGTTCTATCTGTCCATAAGTTCCTTCTGGATACCTTTATGGAGATATCAGTCTTTCCCCTGATCTGCAGACGTGTTGAGCAGCTGGCTTAATCAAAGCCTGCAAAGATCACCGAGATCCTTGGGCTAAGCTCTCTGGATAAGGGTGCTGTCGCTATTCACACATCACATCATGCATCAGGAAGAGGTGTGGGCTGTTATTTCAGATGTCTGTCAGTGCCAGCAGAGGGGTTGGCCCTTAGCTTTGTTGTTCTGTTTTGACAGTGCCCACAGGTGGGTCCTCCTCACTGCAAATCAGCATGAAAGTGCCAGAGATCCTGTATAGGCAAATGGGTGTAACTGGAAGGGAAAGTATCTAATTTGTGGATTCATCTGTGTGGTATGCAAATAACACCGATAATAAGGAAAGCATTGTTTTCTTAAATGAGCCGTGCTGCATCTCAGATGTTATCTGAGGATCTCAAAGCTGTTGACAAAAGCAGCAATAAGCCCTCTGCAGCCAGTCCTCTCAAACTATCATCTGCCTCGATAAGTTCTATCCAGAGGTTTAGGTTAGGGTTAGGTTAGAATTTAACCTTTTGGTGAAAACAAAACTTTGCTTTAATTTCTGGGGGGAGGAGGAGGAAAAGAGAGGCAGTTTGTTAATGCTAAAGGGCCCAAATCCATAGATTGGTCTGGGGAGAAAGCTTAGGTTTGTGATAACAGTATGGAGAATAACTAACTTTGTTTTATTGGCTGTCATTCCTGGTAGTATTGTTTCCTGTGCTCTGACCTCAGATGCCCCCATACTTTCTATAGGTTACTTTCATCTCTAGTTAGGAAGAGGGTAGGAAACCAGCTTCTCAAATATGCTGTCCTCTTTTTCTCTGGGAACAGCACCCTGACTGCTTTCAATCAGTGTCACACCACTCCTTGTCCTACAGCTTAACCAGCATCTTGCAAACATCCCCCCTCATATATGGAGCCACGTTGGACACCTACTTGCTTCGGAAGTTATCCATGGTGCTCAGGACCTCTGTCAACTCTGACTCGAGATTTTCTTGCTCGTAGTTGAGTGCCTGCATCTCTTGATTCATTTTGCTCATGTACTGATCGTAAATGGCCTTCATGTCAGATTCGGAGTGGGAATTGTCTTGATCCTTTAGGAAGTTCCACCGTGTCGTCAGGATCTTGTTCTGTTGCTCCAAGCATTGGACCTGCCAAAGAGATTGCAGAGACCTCAGTAATTCTGACAGCCTCCGGTCTGGAGACCTCAGCAGCAATGAAATGCTGCTGGGCTTAGCTGAGATCTCCAGGTAAGAGCAAGAAATCCCCTAAAGATCCAGGGCAGGGGATGAATATAGGGACTAACAGAGGTTTTATGCATTTGGTGCTGCTTAATTTCTTAACAGATCACATTCATGTGAAAATGAAGAAGCATCTCTTATTAAGTCGCTGAAAAAATAAAAGCTGATCTATGCTGGTCCCCTTTACCTCCAAACGTATTGAAACAAAGGCTGAAAAACCACCGTAGCTCATGCCCAGATGTCTGGGGTGGATGGAATTCTGATTTACTGCCTCAAAGTGGCACAATTCACTCCCCTCTAATCTGTAGGATTGCACCATGGTGAAGCCTGAGCAATGAATCACAGTCTTGGTTTGTATTGCAAAGCAGTGTAGATGAGAACTATGGGAGCTCTACAGAATAACTGAAATAATTAGGCTCCATGTGAGGTCTCAGAGTGCCTATCTGCTAAGAGGATATGTTGCATTCTGATCCACCCACTATCCAAATCTGACACTCTTCTTTCCTGATGCTCTCCATTCTGAAGAGTAATGCTGAGTGTTCAACAGATTTCACATTCAAAGCTCTTGACTAACGTTAATTAATTATTTAATCATCATCTCTCCTCATTGCTCTGTGAGGGAAACCAAACTCCCTCCGTCACATTTTGGCTGTGAGCTCCAAGCTGTCAATTGCCTTAACTCTGTTCTGGAGATGATTCAATGCTGATATGAGTTCATCTGTGCTATGAGGAAGATGCAGCATCACCAGTACACTATATAGCAAGAAATGGGGTACAAGGACTATCAGGCTTCGATCTCCTCCTTGGGCTTCAGTTTTGGCCAAGAGAACAGCAATGAATCAGTGAGACAGAGTGATCAGGTCTGAGCACTGCATAAATATGGAGAGGAGAGAGCACCATTCCCAGCTTCTCATCTGAGCAGAGGGCAGCCAAGCAAAGCAGTGGTGCTCAGATGCTTATAGTTGCATACATGTGTTAAGGTCTTTCAGGTCTTGCTGTTGGAGACCTACTCCTTCCTTACAGCATAACATGTGTCCATAGACATCAATTCAGCAGTGCAGTTTGGTGACTGGCTGCTTTGTCCTGGCACAAAAACAGCATCGTGCTGTGTATGTGCGCACGCGTGAGGCCAGACAGCTCAGTGGCATGAGGAAGTGGCCACTGGGGCTACCAGTAACCAATTGAGCCATTTGTTCTCTCCATCTGAGGCATCTTTGGGATTGCACAGCGGGACTGTGGTCAGTGGGGCCGGGATCAAACTGTGGGGTTGGATGTAGAGAACAGCCTCTCATTTTATGGCAGCTTTCCCATTCGCTGCTAGAATAGTCAGTGTTTGCATTGGCTGCTGATCCAAGTCTCTCCCTGACCCCGAAATGAAGTCTTGGTTCCTGACCTTGCTCCTGACAGTTTGTTGCTCTTTTTTCTGTACGTAAATCTCTAGTTTTTACCCTGTTCCCAAACCGTACCCACCCACCAGGCTGAACTGCTTTCATCCTGCCATCTTACACGTCATCCCTCTTCAGCAGAAATCCTTTGCAAAGTCATGAAATGTGAGCTTTGTAGCAGAAGAATCGCTCAAATCGAGCCTAATTTCCTGGAAGAATAAACACAGAAGTGACCAAAGCTTGGACCTTGGAGGCCTCTGCATCTGAGCTGCTCAGGTGAAGGCAGAGCTTCAGGCTCCATCACTTGGCTGTTGACTGTCTCCCACTTGCACATATCTGGATCAGATGAAAAGGCAATACTAGCAGATCTGGAACAGCCTGCTGGAAAGAAACCCATCAGCAGCAAACTCCTGCAGTTATTGTTGTCAATTATCCGAGGAATTAGCAGCTCGGGCTTCAGACCATCTGAATTCCTGATTAAAAAGACAAGTTCTCTGTGATGAGGAAGTGTCATTAACTTTCTTCTGGAATGAAGGCCTAAGGCAGGTGGCTGAAATTTCCCACTTATGTACCACTTGAAGCTGCAGCCTTCAAAGCTAACTGCAGAAGCTGCAGGTGCTGAAGTCAAAGCCTCTTAACTAAGGAGAGTTATTTGTATCTTCTGTCCATCAGGCCCAGTAATGCACACTTATCAGCAGGTCACCAGGTTGGGTTTATCAGGAAATCTAGAGGCTGTCACTTCTTCCATCTCCATTTGCGTGGAACAGGCTGGTGCCTGTGGTCAGGCTCACGTACATTCTGTTACTGTGTGGTCTTCTCTCATCTCCCCTGCCCCCATCCTCTCACCCAAGGTCTGGTTTCTGAGCAGGGCTCAGTACACACACACCCCTCAACCTCGTGTTCTGGGTGGTTGAAGGACCAGGACAGTAGCGCATGCAACACATCACTCCCCAGGTGATTTCCAAACCACTTGTTCTCCAAATCCAGGCCAAGATCAGTGCTTAGGAAAGCAGAAACTGCAGAGGCTGCTGTGTTCCTCTGTGCAGGGTCAGCCCCTGGCACTGCTGTACACTGTTGGCACATGGACGTGTGGTGGGTGCACAGCTCTTCGTTGGGATGGATACTGGGGGAGGTGGATCCCCACCCTCCTCTTTTCCAGCGTGAGCTCAGGTCCTTTTAGAGATTGACTTAAAGAAAATAGTACTGAAAAAAATAAAATAAAATCCCAAGCTGTAGTAGCTTGGCATTGAGTGCCGGTATTGTAGACTGCAGTGAAGCAATCCTAGGAGATTACCATCTGTTTACAGAGCACCAGGGCTTTGCAGAAACCTGCCTTGGCTGGATGAGTTGTTTTCCTTTGAGAAAAATCTTCTGCCTTCTCATGGCTCTTTTAAGAGATGAAAGCGACACTTTCTTGGCTGAGCGTGCAACCCCTCGTAGTGCAAACCGCAGAGGAGGGAGGTGGGTGGGGGTTATCCCTTGCCCACCATGCAGCTACAAAGATGAATTTCCAGCTCTCTCTCCGCAGCCAGGGAGGAAGTCTCTCTGCAGCCACTGCAGTCAGCGTTACTGCCCACGGCCATATGTCCATTGCAGGACCAAGGCCTGCTCCATCCATGTCCCTGCAGCCCAGGCAGGAAGGTCCCTGTCCCTGCTGTGCTGCCCAGGTTGACCAGCACAGTACAGGAGAAGCACGGGCTGCTGACCACAGCTATGGCCCAGCTTCACCTAGAGGTGATGGTAGCCCTTGTGCTAAGAGATAGCACTGAAGAAATATGTAATTGGGCAATTAGTCTCACATTCGGAGCCTGGCAGTGGTTCACTGAAGGCCTCCATGAGCCTCATGGCAGCGTCTGCATCCACTTCCCCACCACCACCACCAGCATCCCCATCCCCACGCCACAGCAGCTCCCCATACCTTCTCAATCAGGGTCACAAACTGGTTGTTGAGCAGTTTGATGTCCTCCTTCTCCTGCTCCCGCACAGCATGAAAGTCGGTGTCGATGTCAAGATGCACAGGAGCCAGGAGCCTGCCATCAATGGAGAGGTAAGAGGAACTCTGGTACCCACCATCTCCATGAAGGGCCCCACAGCTGGGGCTGCTCACACTGCTGGGACTGCAGCGGCCCAGGCTCTCCGGGGATGTGCTGCCTGCTCTGCCTCGGCTCATCCCCCCTGATGCCTCCCAGGAGCAGAGGGAGCCACTGCTGAAGGCTTTGCAGGGGTTAGTCATGCTCAGCTCGTGGCACTGCAGCTGTAGGGGAGTGCCCTACAGAGAGAAAGAAAAAAGGAAAAAAAAAAAAAAAAAAAGAGGTGAAGTTTTCTTGCTGCTGCTGCCTCAAAGGGAAGGAGAGCAGTGGCACGCTGAGCAGCTTGGGCAGCTAATTCCTGTCTCCTCAGCTCGTGGGTTGGCTAATAAATTACAAGCACCTGTTCTCCTATGTTCATTAAACGGAGGAGGGTGTAACCGTTGATGTAATCCAGATCAACCTGTTGGCTTCTCTCTCTCTTTTTTTTTTTTTCTTTCCTCCCTCTCTCTGTACCCTCCTTTCTTCAGGAGCTTGTTTGTGTGGTGAAGGCATAGGCATTCATAGCAAAAACAAATCACTCCCAGGTAATTCGCTGGGCTTTGAGCAGCTGCTTTCCTCGTCCTTAAATGGTGAAGAAAGCAAGCAAAGGAGCTGGGCTGCAGCAGGCAGGGAGTGCAGCGCTGAGCAGGGCTGCAAGCATACACCTGGGTCATGGAGCCTGGGCTCAGCCCTCTTGGGTTTCCAACCAAAGGAATTGTGGCTTGTTTTGTTTTTTTTTTTCTTTTCTAATAGAATGAAGGAGCTGAGGAAATCATAAAGGAAGGCTCTGAGTTTGCTAAGGGTGGGTATTTGGAGAATGCTTCTTGAGCTCGTTGGGATTAGAGGTGCTTATGGTTGACCACAGAGAAACTCCTGATGCTCTGAGTGTTTGGAGATGGTGGGTCTGCTTTTGGGACCCCTCGGTGCAGGGAGATGAGAGTCATTGAGGTTATTTGGTCCGACAGAAATGCAGGCGTTCAAAATAGACACCAAATTGGATCCCAGAAGTGCCCATGCCCCTCTCACACCTGCGTGTCCCAAAAGCCCTTTAAAAGCAAATTCTGGAGACACCAATAACCACTCTCTTTTAATAAATTCTAGCCTGCCAAGGTGGCACGCCCTTAAGTACTTGTTTGGACCTAGGAATAAACCAGCATTGGACACTGCTCTCCTGAAAGTGTTTTTCAGCTTTAACGCAGTTTCTCGTGTGAAAAACGAGGACAGAACACCTATTTCTGCTTCCTTTGCTTTGTGATGCTTTCAGAAAAGGGGGTGGTCTTCTCTGGCCGAAAGGTGGAATTTCCATTCTGTGGGAAAGCTGCTGCTTTACGGTCTGGTTGGAAGGCGAGCTGGGAATTTCCCCACCGAGTGAAGTGGGAGAAAGCTTGGGTCTATCACAGACTTGCTCCAACAAGAACCGTGTCTGATGGGGGTGTAGTTTCGGTCTTGTAGAAGACTTCATAAAGAAGCTGACCCATTCCAGTAGGATTTAACCTTTCTTCAAGCACAGTTTTAGTATTTGGCCAACGTCCTTTGCCCAGCAGCGCATCCATCTGACACTTCCTCGGGTGATCCATTTGAATATTAAGTCCCTCGCTTCGTGGATCCCTGTCAAAACTTCCCGGCTTAATCTTGAGGATTTAAAGGATTAGAAGGATGTTTATGGCTGGGAGGTGACAAAGCTCGTGGCTCTTGCAAGGTGAGGTGAGATATCTGCCTCATCACGGACTGCTTGTGGCTTTGCGGTTGCAGGCACATCGATGTTCCTGATTAGCATCAGGCCACGGGGTCACCTGGCAGGTTCTTTGCTTCATCTGCTGCTGAGCGCCGTTGTGATGGCTCCTAGGAATGATCACATCAAGGGAAGGAGATAGTTCCATTGCTGGTTCCATTTAATAGCGGCTAGGAGCTGGGCTGGATGCTAGCATGCTTCTGTTTTGCAATATCCCAGGAAGGACTGCTGCAGAGGAAGCACTGCCGCTCATTGCATCAGCAGCCACATCTCCCTGAGCATCAGTTCCTACTGCTTTCTTCTCCACGTATCAATTATTTCTTCCCCCCATTATCTTTTCCTTGAAATGACATTTGTAACACCGGATCCAGTCTAAGAGTGTATCTACTTCGGCTGAAATGGCTTCACCCAGTGCAGAATGGAAGGGTTAGGAACCCAAACAAAACACTGTGACCAGATTTAATTGTAATACGTCGTTTAGTGCCCTCTGAGTCCTGCTTTCTGCATAGGGACACATACTATATCCCTTATCCCCTCTGTCAGGTGTTGCTCAGGTGCTGAAGGAAGATGGTTTAGGATTAAAGCTGACTTTACTGCTTGGGAAAGGTGAGGTGGAAAGCTATCTTCCAGTGGCAGCAATGGGGCCTCTCCATTCTGAGATGGGCATTAAAGCTCTGCCTCCTTCCGGAAGGATGGGTAGAGTTTGCCATAACCTTCTACAGCAAATGTTTGCTTTCTAACCTCTCTTTTCTAGGTGCCAAGCTCCTGTTGTCCCACTTCTAGGCAGTGGGGTGAGATGGAGACCCAAGCTTGCACCTTTATGGGGAGGCAGTGCTGGGTCCCAGGGAACCCTAATTTCAGTCTAACCAAGGCAATGCTCAACAGCCTGTCCCAATCCTCAGATGCTGCTGCTTGCTTTTCGGTATTTTGGGTGCTGTTAAGGCAAAAACCTGCTACCCTGTGTTGTCCTTCCAAGGATGGAGAATGGAGATATGCTGTGCATAGTGGCAGCCAAAGCCTTGCTGCATGCTTCTCCCCCTTGCTGTCCTCCCTGCCCTATGGGAGAGGCAATGCTGAGTCAGGCTGCTTCTCCTCTTCGTGCTGATGTTCTTGATGCTCCTCCTTGGCCAGGTATTTAGTTCAGTTTGGAGCGGGCTTGCTCTCCAAAATCTTGCTTTGAGATTAGGCGCCAGCCTTCTTGTCTGCATGGCAAAACAAGCTGAAAAAGGATGGGAGAAGAGAGGAGAGTGGAGAAGGCTCTGGAGGATGTGATGAAAGTTTCAGCCACCTCCAGGCAAACTGCTGTGTCCTCCTGCTCCCATAGTGGTATTCCTCGTCCTGCTCATCTCCTGATCCTGATTGGCATGCAGGAGTTACCATCCAAAGATGCCGAACAGTCTGAGGATCTCCCATTGTGGGAACATCCGGAGCAAGGCAATGAATTCCTGGAGTTTGTAGTGTGGTTGTTTGGTAGGTTGAGGTTTGGGGGTGGAATGGGGTGACTTAAACCACAGAAAAGTCACTTGGGGATGCTTAAACCTCTGTGCAGACAAACCTGGAGTTCCCTTGGCGCGTGGAGATTTATCCCAGCTGTTTGAAAAAGCACCTTGTAGGGTTACTGGCTCAATAAGTATATGCACAGAAGGATAATTCATTTATCAAAGCTCCCTAAGTAATTGCTGTTCATTAAGCGTGGGTAATGTATGAAGATTAAGCAGCGAATCAGCGCTTGCCTTGAGGAATCAGAGTGATTAGGGTTAAGCAAGGCAGGGACAGGGCTTTGGGGCTCAGGAGGTAATGAGTGGGTCAGCAGGACGCGTTTGGGCCACGCCGGGCACGCGAGGAGCGTCTGCAGTGGGAGCTGTGTGTGTTCAGCCCAATGACACATTGCAGGGGAATGGCTGATACTGCGGCCATGGGGCAGAGCAGCTGCGGTTCCTGGTTGAGGAGCTGGGGTTGGTCCACCAAGATAGGAAAAAAAAAAAAGAAGAAAAAAGAAAAAGAAGAGAGACCCTGATTGCCTGCGTTACATTTGCCTGTTGGGTCCCATCTGAGCTGCTTGGAGCCTACAGCAGGCTCTGGAAGTAGATGTAGGGCTGCAGCTGGCTCTGGAGGTAGATGTGGGGCTGCAGCAGGCTCTCGGGGTACATGTGGAGCTGCAGGAGGCTCTTGGGGTACATATGGGGCTGCTGGAAGCTCTGGATGTGGGGCTGCAGGCCAACAGTGGAGCTGGGTTGGTGGTGGGGGGTTTTGATTCCCCTGGGAGATGGAGGTGAGGGGAAGTGCTGCAGCTGTGTCACACACACTGGGATGAGGCACTGAGGCTGGGGAGAGAATTACACCCCATAATGGGGCTTGGTAATGGCTGGGGCTGCTCTCCAGCCTTACCCAGCTCCTATCCTTCCCCCTCTATCCACCTGTCCAGTGTTACATTCCCATCCTCACCATCTCCTTTCACTCCTTTCTGTGCCTGCCCAGAGCTGTCCACGTCCCCTTCCTCCTTCCAGCCCACTGCCCCTTTCATCTCCTCTCTGATTTCTGACTTTGTTGCAGGAGCAGAAGCTCTTGATGCCATCTAAATCGCTTCCCCCAGAAGAGACGTCACCTGCAAAGAATTTACAGAAGGGTTTGGAAGGCAGGATGGGACGTGCCCCAGTTTGCTTCGCGCTCAGGAAGATTTCCAGCCCATCTGCTGCTCACGTAGCTTCCAGGAAATTTCAGGTATTGAAAAAAAAAAAAAAAAAATAGGGCTAATTAAGTGGTGGTGACATCATTCATTTCTGCTCCGGTGCAGCAGCCTCTTCCCTTCCCACAGTGGTTTGGGTGATACTGTCTGTGCCCGGGGCTCTCCCCCAAGCAGCTGCATCCTGTCATCTCCAGCATAAAGGGGTTTGGTTTAATCTTAGAAACCGCTGCTTTTGCTATCAGGTGAAGTCTGTGAACCTGCTTGTCTCCTTGGCTCTGCACCCCAGCTTGTCCCAGTGTCTTTCAGCCCACTCGTAAGCTGCGCTGGGAGCCTGAAGGTTGCCTGGCTCTATGTAACCCCATCCTGTTATTTGCCAAATGGTTTCTCTTTTCTTTGTCCCTGCTTGTAAAAAGAACGTGAATGAGACACACAGTGCAAGGATTTACTGCTTAGTGTTTCTCAATCCACACTTGGGCAAGTGAGTTTGTTCCTTTTAAGCAGCACCCAGCATCCACCGCTCTGATTACGATCTGGCTCTGTGCTCTTGTGTCACTTTTAATTAGGCATTTTGTTTTTGCATTGTGTGTCATTTTCACATGGTTTGCAGCATGAATGATGATGTATTGTGTTTCAGTTGGTACTGCGAGCCTTCAGCTGGTAATGAGGTTGTGAGGATATTTATGAGGCTGTGTACCTGTTTTGCAACATTTAGGTTCTGAGGCTAAAATACACAGGAATCTTTATTGGGAGGCAGAAGGCACCTAAGGCATCAGCATGATAGCTGGTTAGGTGGGCATCTGCTTTGGGAATTGCAGAAACCTGCTGTTTTGCCCCAAAATAGGGATCAGTGGCTGTGATCAGAACAATCCCAGCCTGCTGCAGCTTCTCCCTTAAAATCAGCATTGCAGAAGTGAGCTCAGAAATTCAAAGCAAGCCAAAATACCCTGATGGCACTGAGGCAGGATGGCTTTGAGGACTCCTTGTCTCTCTGCAAGGGCTGTGGCTCCTGCTCCTTGTGTTGTCAGGTGGGATCCTCAAGCTGGGATCAGAGCATGGCAGAAGGAGGGGATGGTGTCATGGCTGTTAGCACAGTCTGGGGCCACTCGGCTGTCAGGTCCCCAAAAGATCACAGTGGGAGCTCCTTATTTCCCTCCCCAGTGCCTCTTTGCCCCCTCACTTGCAGCTGCTTTGGCAGAGGCCCCATCAGAAAAAAGGCCCCATTTTACTTTTTGCCAGCCAAACTTGGTCTCTCACTTTCCACCTCACGCCACCAACACCTTTTTGGAAGCAGTGCACAGCAGGTGTTCAGCCTCACCACAGCTTTCCTCGAGGCACTTTGTCCTGCTGCACACTCCCTGCATGATGCAACCCTGCACTGCACGAGAGCTGCACAGCACAGCATGCTCAGCTGCAGCTCAGCGCTGCATTGCTGCAAGGGGCAGTGGCTGCAAGGCATGGCTTTGGTGCTGGGTTACCCCCTGGGCTTTCCTCTTAGCACTTCAGCGTGCTGTCAGGAGCTGCCTGCTATCCTCAAACTCAGCAGGTTTGTAGCATGCGTGCTGCACAGACCCAAGTGAGCACGGCCTCATCTTCAGAAGGACACATTCTTTAGGATGCACGTGCAGCAGCCTCGTGTGTCTGCACGTGTTTGCATTTGTCAGGACTGGGCTGGTGCTAAGCCCAGGAGGAAGCCTGTAATCCTGGTGAAATCTGGTACCCGATCTGATTCACCCCGAGTTTAATTCCTGAGGTTAAATTCTACCTGGCTGATTCATGCCTGGTGAATGCAGGAAGCTGGGAGCCTGGCTCTGCCTTGCACAGCCCCTAAGGTGTCTTCATATTGGCTGAAATTCTGCTCAACCCCTTTGCTGCAGCCGAGGGACCATGCAGCCCATGTGTCAGCAGGAGCAAAGCATCTTCAGCATCACTCCTAGGACATGCAGAATAATTCTTCCTTTTGCCCCATTTCAGCTCAGCAGCTCTCCTCCCTCATGGCAAGCGTGTGCTGATGGTTGGGGCTGGTTTGGGGTTTGCCAGGGGGTGTAGGGAGGAGCCCAGGTGGGTTTGGGTCTGGAGGAGCTGATTCTGAGCAGCAGCTCTGGATCTGTACAGCGCTGCTGGTCCTGATCTTCCCTCCCCTCCTACAGACCTCGTGTGAGACAGCGTGGGCACAGGGGAGGTAATTCTGATCCTAATTACTATTGTCACCGCTGAATGCATTGATTACGGCGCTGCGCAACGCCCTGCCCCACCCTCTGCTGCCATCAGCACCAGGGCTGGGCTCTGTTGGGCCCAAGGCTGCTGGTCTTGCACTTTGCTCTTACTGGAAAACATCAGACCCGGCCACCAGCTGCAAAAGAACCAGAGGAAGGGAGGTTGAGGGGGTGCACCTTCCTTTTGGAGTTCATTGGGAAGCTGCCACTTGGGAGTGTTGGGTTAAAAGTGGAGGCTGGAGTGTCATTATGCAGGGGTTTTGCTGTATGGGGGATAAACAGCAGGATAAATATATATAAATACCTCCCCAGCATGGCAGGTGGGAAGCACTGAGCCTAAATCCTAGGAATTTCTGTGCGTGCAATACTAGGAAAAAGCACTTGAATGCACTCTGAGAGCTGAACTGGCTCCTCTGTAGGCAAAGGTTATCGTCTCATCTTCGTGATTACAGCCGTAATAAAACACTCATAACCAATTAATCATTTGAATGTTATTTACCTTTGTCTTTCAGCTTTGACTCATCCGTGGGGAGATCCTACCCCTCCCTTTCACCCAACTCCCTCCCCACCTTTGCCCACTGCTTTCTGCTTCTCTGCCTGCCTTTTACAAAACTGCTCTGATGTTCCAAAAATTGGGCTGCAAGCTCCTGCTATGCGCAGTGCTGCAGCTCCGCGTGGGAGATGTCCCCAGAACTCCTCCAGGAGCAGCTCCCTCCGGAAACCCGACTGCTGCAAACTGCCCTCTGTAGCAGCACGGTTGGCCCCGGATCTGATGGAGTTTTTGCAGTCTTGTGTCCCAAAGATTTAAGCAAGTGCTGATATGATAAGCGATGTGCTTAGGGAGCGGAGGGAGGTGGTGCAGCTCTGCCTCTCCCACGGACTTCCTGCCTGCAGGACGGCTTATCTGGAAAATACTGCACGCAGATTTGTGTTGCTCTTCGTTATTTTTCTTCCGTAGGAGAGTTCGTTAGGCAACAGGTCTGTTTGGACAGCTTTGATTTTTGCGAAAGGTTTCGGAATTCATAATTGGGGCCAGAGGCTGCCGAGCCGCTTTGTTCCGTGCAGCCACGGGGGTGCAGATGGTTGTTTGTCTTGCGGCAGCTATTAAGACACCCAGTCGTTGTTCTTAATTATGTTGTGCCAAGGGCTGTACAAACAAGGGTTCATGAGGATGGCTGTCATGTTGGGTGCTCGGTGCTTTGGGAGTCCTTAATCCCTCCTGAACCCGGAGGTGGAGGATCGGTTGGTGTCAGCTGGCGTTGTGCCACTGGCTCTGCCCAAGCTGTGTCTGAAGCAGAATTTTGATATGGGCATTTCTTCTTGATGACTGTGCTTGATCACTCCTCTCCATCCCCGCTCCATTCACTTGGCTCCAGTTACGATGGCATTATCCTTTAACCTAGACATGAATCAGGCCCACAATTCCCGTAGTAATGCAGAGTGCCATTGCACTGCGTTGCCTGCTGTGAATGGCGTGCTTTGCTTTGCAATTGAGTCAATTAAAAGAGGAATACAGGGAGATCTCACACCACGTGCAATCTCATTGCCACAGGCTGTGGTGGGAGGAATGGGTTGACCCGAGGAACGGACCAACAGTGGGGAGAGAGGTCATAAGCAGCAGATTAATGTGCTGGGCAAGATGCAATTTGGGAAGGGCTAAGTGCTGATAGCTATAGGAGTATGGCTGGGAGGATGGCTGTAATTGCCCTGGGTTTGTGTGCAGCCCAGCCTGTGTTACTGGCTGAGATAGATTGACTCTAGTCTGCCCCAGCCCCGCTCTGTGCTGTGGGTGTATGCACAGAGCCCAGCTCAGCTCTACCATTGGGAAACGGAACAGACCCAGAGATGCAATGGGCCGGGCTTATAGCTCACATGTGATTTTCTGGGGACAAAATGTGGGTTTTCCATTCTCTCCTGAGGTGTGCCACCTCCAGAAAAGCTGAGCCTGGCACTGCCAGGATGGAGAACTGCAGTGGTTTTGATTGTTTGTTTTCCTTCAGGCTTCAGCTGCAGGAGAGGCTCTCAACTTTCATGTACAAAATTATCTGTGTAATTACGATTATACATAATTATAGCTATATTTATACTTATTCCTTCATGATTTCTTGTAATCATAAGATGTCATAATTTGGGGGAGAGGGGAAAAAAACAGCTTTAAGTGCATGTTAAGGAGGCTGGAGAGAGAAGAAAGTCCATAGCTCAAATGCTTGCATCATGTGTCAGGCACGGGGAGCCGGAGCTGCACTGCACTGTGTCCCCAGGACGGATCCCATGGGCTGGGTTTGCTTGTTTGTCCTGGAGCTCATGGCAACGCAGCTCCCATAGCAGCAGCTGCAGTGCTCCGGGTGCAATTGGGGCAGGAGGTACACAGGGCTGCATCGTGTGGAGCTGCGTCACTATGCTGAATGGATGAGAAATGTCTGGGGGGAGGACTGGAGGGGTAACAGCTGTTTATGGTGGTCTGAGGTGATCCTGGAGATGGCGGTGGGTGGGTTTGTGCTGTTATCATGTTGAGACCCCAGCATGAGAAAGACACAGAGCTGTTGGAGTGGGGCCAGAGGAGGACATGAGGGATGCTCAGAAGCTACAGTGCCTCTGCTATGGGGACAGAGAGCTGGGGGTGACCCAGCCCTTGAGCTGCTGAGGGCCATGGAGGAGACCCTGGATAGCTGATGGAGGGGTGGGACCAGCCCAGGGCAGGAGGTGGAGCTGGAAGATCTTTGACATTCCTCTTGCCCCAACCATGCTGTGATTCTGTGTTTCTGTGTTCTTGAAGGACCCTTCCAACCCAACCATCCTGTGTTTCTCTGATCCTGAAGGACTCTTCCAAGCCAACCCTCCTCTGGTTCTATGATCTTGAAGGACCCTTCCAACCCAACCATCTTGTGTTTCTATGATCTTGAAGGGCCTTTCCAACCCAACATCCTCTGGTTCTCTGATCTTTGTGGACCGTTCCAACCCAACCATCCTATGTTTCTGTGATCCTGAAGGAACCTTCCAACCCAACCATCCTGTGTTTCTGTGATCCTGAAGGACTCTTCCAAGCCAACCATCCTGTGTTTCTGTGATCCTGAAGGACCCTTCCAACCCAACCATCCTATGTTTCTGTGATCCTGAAGGACACTTCCAACCCAACCATTCTCTGGTTCTATGATCTTGAAGGACCCTTCCAACCCAACCATCCTGTGTTTCTGTGATCTTGAAGGACACTTCCAACCCAACCGTCCTCTGTTTCTATGATCTTGAAGGGCCCTTCCAACCCAACATCCTCTGGTTCTCTGATCTTTATAGACTCTTCCAGTCCTACCATTCCATCAGTTTATGATTCTGTGATCTAAAAGCCTCTGTCTTTGAGCCACTGTGTTTCAGATAAAAGGAAGAACAGGGAAGTGTAGCTCCTGCAGTGAAGGCAACAGCTTTTGGAAGCTGTGCTGTTAATGTGATGTTGGCTCTGCTCTGTGGCAGCTGGCTGTCACTCTGGGAAGCAGGTGATCTTTCTGTTCCTGCTGGTCTTAAGATGACCCTGTCAACACTAAGTCTGCTCAGCTTTGTTTCAAGAAGGAGAGGCATAGCTGGGAGATGCAGTGTAGCAGAGGTGAGCCCCATTGTAGCAGCTTCCATTGCTGGTGGAGACATGAAGCTTTTGGAGCCACTGGCTGTAAGAATGGTGAGCAAAATTTCCATGTGTAAAAACTGCATGAGTTTGTAGTGCAAATTGCACGAGCACGTGGCATCTGCACCTCACCATGAGCATTGGAACAGAGAGGCCGCAGCAGGAATTCAAGGTTTCCAAAAAAGCCTCTGGATTCTGAGGTGTGATGGTTCAGTTTATCAACAGAAGACCAAATGAGTGTGAGTTAACGTTAACAGGAAGATCGTACGAAGCTCAAAGGAACCGCTTCAGTTCTTCAGAAATGGGCAGTGGCAGAATGTTAAAGACATGAATTAAGCAGCCTCGAGGTGGGGCCCTGAGTTACAGCGGAAGGGTGATGAGCTGTACCAAGGTACCAACCTCTGGAACGTTGAATCCTTTGAACCAGCAGCCTTCTGGAAAAGCTGCTTTCCTGTCATTGAGATTCTGTGCTGCTGAGCTGTGTCATTGCTTTGAGTTTTATTGCCCCAGTGACAAGGAAAGTACAACTCAATAATCCTTCTTGTGAATTAACCACTTTGTCTTGACGTGGCTGGTGTCTGTGTGTTCATACATCACACTGTAGATGTTCTCTTACTGCCCTCAAACCACAGGTGCTGCACAGGTTTCCTTTGGAGGTCTCTCAGTATTCATAGCAATAGCTGAGGAGCTGCAAATGTTTATTGCAGGAGCTCATCTAGGAGCCAGATTTTGGGAGGAGAGTGAGCAGTGATCGCAGCATGGGGATATCACCACCAGCATGGCAGCTCTATGACTGCAAGCATCAGCATTGGCATTGCATTTGGGCATTGGTATAATGAAAAACAGCCTGACAGTGTCATTCTCTGATGGTCCCATGAGTGCTGTGTCGTGCTCTTGCACAATTGCCCCTGCTTATCAGACCACCAAAACACTGCTCGTCGACAGGATGCAAGCTGACTTATAAATGACTCACTGCTGAAGCACTTTGGAGCAGTAATTGCAAACTAGGACTGTGCTGTGCAAACACAAAACCTAAGGGCACTCCCAGCTCCAGAAAGCTTTCAAAGCAAACATTGCAGTCTAAACACACAGCAAGAGATAGCCCACGGATACCAACTGAGCGCGAGGAAACAGCAGACCCACGTTCTTAACGTGGTTTTTTCTCATCTGCAAAGATTTCTTCCTCTTCCATCAGGATGTGGCCATATTTGATGGGGCTCTCCTGTGCTTTCAGGGCTGGAGTTGAAAACTCGGTGTATTTGATGTAGGGTTTGTGGAAGGGTTTATCACCTGTGGCTCTTGTTGGCTCTGTGAGCGTCAGTGATAGAGTTGGTTGAGGTGGGTAGGGTTGACTTGTTGTGACCCTGAGCAGAATGGTCACAGTGTCCAAGCACTCAGTTCCCTAAAGGGTGCTTAACCACTCCATATGGTGTCTTCTGTATCACCAAACCCCAATCCCATGGGGGTCATTCGCGTGGGTCGGAAATGATACAGAACAGTGTGTGGGAACTTGGGAAAGCCAACTCAGCAGACTCATCTTCACCTACAGTCAGTCGTGTTGCATGGTGGTAATTAATTACAATTAGAAAAATGGCTTTTTGTGGGTCTGGCCCTCAGTAGTACAAAGCAGGTGAAGTTCAGTTCTCTGGCTGCCTACCAGTTGTTTCCTCTGAGGTTGCTGGGAAGACGTTTGCCTTTATGACAGTTTATCTGGCAGAGGAGTTGTATTTTACCCGTCTGGATTGCTTTCTGGTTTGCATGCTGCCTTGTGCAAAAATCCCATCTGCTGATGCAGGGCGGTTGAGGCTGGAAAGCAACCTGATAAAACGCACAGTTAGAGCTTGCTTTGTTGCAGGTTATTCCTGCCAAAGCAGGGCTCTTAAGTGGCACTTTCAGCTCCAATTCCTTTCCTCTTACAACAGCCCAGAGGAGTTGCAGGAAAGCGGCCTCTCTGTGTGCTTGGGAGGACCTGAAGCCAAGTAACACAGCTGGAGACTTCTGCCTTGCAGGTGGCTGCATAGAGATGCAATGAACCCTATCCTGTCTGCATCAGCCATCAGGTCAAGGCAGAGCTGGCTGTGTGGAACGTGGAAGTTTGCTTTGCACTCAGTGAATCTTATTTTTTGCTGCTGAAAGCTGAAGCAGCTCGCATGGCACAGGGAGGGATTTCACATCATCTGTCTCTGTCAGGATCCGTTTCTCATTTTGAAAAGAGAATTTCCTTTTGGTAGCTGGGATATGCAGCCAGCTTGCATTCTTCCCATGAAGAAGGAAGCTCATACTTGGAGAAGGCTGTGGCCAGAAAATGGAGCCAGCACTATCTCAGTGCCCTGATGGGAGGAAGATCTGAGGGGTGACGCATTCTGGCCCAACTGGAGGATTTATGACCTGGTAGTAAAGATGTGTATCCCTTTAAGGCGATTAAAAAAATGCAGAAAGCCTGTAAAACCATTTCTTGTGTCTCTGTCACTTCTGTGTGGGAGCCCTGGAGTTTAAGCAGGAATCTGTCCTGTTTCCTCCAGTCAGGCTGGACCAGGCACTGAGCAGCCTGATGGAGCTGTAGGTTCCCTGTTCATTGCAGAGGAGTTGGAGTAGATGACCTTTAAGGATCCCTTCCAAACGATTCTATGATTCCTTTTCAGTCTGCACTGACATGTTGAGTATTTAAACCTGCAAGGTGCAACCCACCAAAAACACTTTTGTTTCAGAGCCAGCAGGGGAAGGATGGCAAAAATGCTGTGTCCAGGGACAGCTCTGGCATCTCACATTCTTCTGCACAGAGCAGGCTGGCTGGGCAGCGTATGGTGTGAGCTGGCTTTGGTTCTTATCAAACTTGGCTGTACTGAAACTGAGTTGAGGCCCCTTATCTCCTCTCTGCTGCTGCACAGGGGGCTGCCTGCAATGCAGTGAGTTAGAAATCAATGCATATTCCCCCTCTTCTCATTTCAGCGTCCCCTCATGCAAGCAGGGAGGAACAGAGAAGCTTCGAGGAAATGGGGACCAGCCCTGTCCTGCTGCACCTCTGCTCTGCTCGGAGGAGCCCAGGGCTTCACATCCCTCGGCTGTGCTGGTGGCAGGGACACAGGGAGCTGCGGAACAAAAGCTGTGAGCGCGGCACCGGGCGCCAGGTGTGTCCTGTCCCCCTTCCCCAGCCCTTCCCTTCGGGTTCAGCAGGTTGACGGAGGGTGGGAGGGCTGCCAGGCACACCCAGATCTGCAGGCAGTAAAACGATCCCTCTTTTGCCCTCGAGCCAAGCCCAGCTCTCCTAACGGATAAAAGGGGAAGCGAGGTAGGAGAGCTCACTTGCTCCCTGCCCTGGTCTTCCAGCACAGCTGCCCTCAGGTTTAAGGACAGGAGATACCGCAGGACCCGCAGCAGCCATGTCCCGCTCCATCAGCTTCAGCTCTCGCTCCGTGGCCGTCCCAGGGGTCAGCCAGGTGCGGGTCAGCTCCGTCTCCTCTGTCCGTGGAGGCAGTGGCCTTAGCAAGGCAGGGGGCTTTGGCAGCTCCAGCCTCTACAACCTGGGCTCTGCCAACAAGCGGATCTCCTTCGGAGGCAGCAGCTCCTATAGTGTTCGCTCTGGATACGGCATGGGGTTCGGTGGGGCCATCGCCCCCGGGGCGGGCATCCAGGAGGTCACTGTCAACCAGAGCCTCCTGACCCCCCTCAACCTGGAGATCGACCCCAACATCCAGCGGGTGCGCAAGGAGGAGAAGGAGCAGATCAAGACCCTCAACAACCGCTTTGCCTCCTTCATTGACAAGGTGAGGCTGGCTGCGCTGGGCTTGAATGCAGCCCTGACCTAAAGCTCACTTAATGGGGTGGGGGTTCGTGAATGGGGTTGGGGTTTCACCAACCTGATGTGATTTTCCTGCAGTCTAATAACTGTCATTAAATCTCTGCTGTCAGCAGAGGTTTTTGCTCTGCTTAGGACAGCTTTGCACCCCCTTTACTTAGCTAGCATTGCAGCCCCACACGCACCAGCAATTCAGGGGGAGGGGGCTCTTTGGAAAGGAGCTGACCTGGTAGAACAGACCTTTGATGTAAGTCAGGGCTTGCTGTGTTTGTTTGCACTACCCTGTACCTCTGCAGCTCTGTTATCTCCCACCAATGCACCGGGGACCCTGTGTTGTAAACCGGCTCTGGCATCCTCAAAATGTTAGGAATCCAGCTGTGGAGTTGGGTTTAATTGGCTGACACTGTGATCTCTGAATGGTTTCTCTTATGCGTCAGGCAAGCAGAATCTCCTTATCTTTAATTCAAACAAAACCTCAGTACTGCAAGGCAAACCCCAGAGCAGCCATGCTCCCTCTGGTCTTTATCATCCTTTAGAATGTAGGTGCTTTTCATCAACACAGTGAATCCTTCAGATACCATCCACAGCCCACGGGTCCCCCAGCATCCCAGCTCTGCAGTGTCAGCTCCCCCCCTTCCCCATCCTTTCACAAATGACCCCTTGGTTTCTCGGCAGGTCCGGTTCCTGGAGCAACAAAACAAAATGCTGGAGACCAAATGGAGTCTGCTCCAGGACCAGAAGACCACCCGGAGTAACATCGTCCCCATGTTTGAGGCATACATCACCAACCTGAGGAGGCAGCTGGATGGGTTGTTAAATGACAAAGGGCGTTTGGAGGGTGAACTGAGGAACATGCAGGATCTTGTTGAGGATTTCAAGGCCAAGTAATGTATAATCCAAGCATCTAACGGTATAGCTGAACAGTTAGATTGGTAGAGGCGTACCCAGCTTTTCTGCTAGGGAGGGTGATTTGTTTTTTGCTAGGTGTCTGCCCAAGGAAGTTGCCTGGGTTACGCGGTGCTCCTGGCACCTTGCTCCCACATGCTCCATCCCCATGGCTTTGCTTTGCAGCCTCCCCAGGGATCGATTCCTACTTTGGTTGGACTGGGTGTGGGTCTGTAGGAGCCCCATAGGAGCTCTGCAGGTTGCAGGCAGTGGGTGAACTGCTTCTTGTTCCATGGGGAGGCAATGGAACAGATGAGTTGCATTATCTTATAGCAGTTTTTCTATCTGAATCACATTACTTGTGAGGAGTGCCATCAAGAAAGTAGCCTTTGTGCGCAGTGCAGCCCTACAGGGAAATGCCTGAAAGGAAAGAAAAGAGCGAACTGGCAAACTGGATCAAGCAGGGACTGAAAGCAAACATCTGATAATCCCCAGGGTGTGTTTAGGGAAAGTCAATAGCCAGCACTTCCCAACGAGGAGCATGGGAGTGATGTTCTCCCTGCCCTGCTCAGTTACTCTGTGCTCATCCACAGTTGCACTTTGTTTCTCTGCACGGCAGCAGCAGGGAACTGGTTTGCACCCAGAGGAGCTGTAGCCCTAATTTTAGCTGCATATTACATGAATACAAGGTGCACAGGTGCTTATTTATTCCTCCCACTGAGGGGTCCATGCTGGGGAGCAAAACCCTGTATGGGGAGGGAAGTAGGAATTAGGAGCCTGAGATGCTGGCTTTGGTAACTGGAATTCAGAACTGTTTCTCCCCATTTGTATGAAGAAAATCTCATCTCCTGAGTCAAATACCTAGAACATGAGTAGCCCCTTATGTGCCTGTTGCCACATTTTCATACACAGCCATTCCCCACCAATATCTCAGGTAGGGGAGGAGATTGATATGCACGAGGCTCCAGGGGATGCAATTTGGTCCCTTATTTGGTCACTGCCTTGACTCAGGGTGTGGTTCAAAATAAGCAAGGGTAGGAATGCTCTGGGTAGTGCTGCCCACGTGGCTCTGTGTGGGCTGTGCTGTGCTTTCTGTGGGAGTTACGGAGAGCACTGAATGATTTGTTGGTGCTGCACTGAGCAGCTCGGCGGAGCTTCCCCCTGCAAATAGAGCTCAACAAACCATTCTATAAAAAATGCAGTCGGTGCTGGGTTTTGTTTTATTTTGTTTGTACACCTCTCTGATTACCTCTGCTAGAGACCAGGCTTTGATTCCCTTTTATTATGCATATGCAGCACAGGTGCAGCATCCGTGTTGTGCAGAGCTCTGCAATAGCAACGGATGCAGTTCATTGACCTCCAGAAGGACAGCACCTGCTTATATCAGCATGGATGGGCAAGCTTCCAGTACAAAGCACTAGGAGTATTACGTGAAGGCTTAAAACTGAACTAGCTCAAACTTTGGAAGGCAAATTGCAGTGCTAGCCGTGCAAGGACAGTGTCAATAGAACAGAGCTCTAACTTTGCCAGCAGCCATTCCAAAGCAGCTGGTTAAAGTGGTTCCTGCTCTATTTTTTAGATAAGACTTACAGGATCCACACAGCAGTTTCTTGCTGTTTGGGATCAGCAGGTTGGCTGTACACAGCTCTGAAAAGCAGACTCTGAGAGCCAGGTTTGCAGGTGGTAGAAAATCTGTGAGGCCAACCCATAAAGCCAATGGAGCATGATTTATGTCTGCTGAGAATTGAAGTCATTGCACCTCAAGTCAGACACTTAAAGAAGGGATGTGGCCAATTTTAGAAGTCTGTGGGGCTTTCGAGCAGAGCCACTCTGTGCAGAATAGTTGCACTCAATTCTTAGGTGTGATTGGCACCTGCACAGTGTGCTCGGATGCCTGGAGTAAGGAAGTGCAGAGTGAGCAGAGCTTTAACAGCCCCTTGATCAGTGCTGATGAATGTTTGCATCTCTTCTGCGTTTTTATTTATTTGTTCTCTCAGTGGCTGAGGGAAGGAGCTGAGAGCCTCAGGACACAGAGCACAGCCCTGCAGGACAGCACTGAGCTGTGCATGAGTGGGGATAAGGAGCAGAAAACTCCCTAAGTGCAATGGGAAAAAAAGTGGGTGAGAAGTGCTTCCCAGCTCAGTGGTGGTGGCAGTGTGGACCAGAGCAGCTTTCAGGCATCAGTTTGTCCAAACAATAGCTTTCAAACGTGGCACCTTCAATGCAAAAAATGCAGATTCCTCAGTGGTGCAGCAAACCTCTGCCTGTGACTGGCTTGCTTGGATAATCACAGGCTGGCAAAGTGCTTCAGAAAGGGAGAAACGGGGAGAGAGAGGGCAGAATTGAGTAACTTTTCACTGAGACATTGCCTTCTTTTACCCAGGCTTTAACTGCTCCCTTCTCTCCTTGCAGATATGAAGATGAGATCAACAAGCGCACGACAGCAGAGAATGAGTTTGTGGTGCTCAAGAAGGTGCGAGCCTTGAATATTAGCTGGGTCTGGTCAAACCTGGGTGCAGCCTTTCTCCCCCTTCTGCTCTTCCAATCCCTTTGCTGCTGTTCTGCTTGGATACCCAACTTCAGCTCTTATTTCTGCTTCTGTGTGAGCACCAGGATCGTTGTAGGAACAAGAAAGGAGGAGCAGCCCCTGTGCATCTCACACATTATGGCTGTATATTTCTTTAAGTTATCTTTTTTTGATTTTCCTGCCTTGACTCTTAAAACCTAAAAAGTCAGAGAGGCCTTAAGGCCCAGTTTCCATGGTTTGTGTGGTCCAAACTGTCACTGGCCGTGCAAACATAGGTGCAGGCACAGTCCTGGGATCACTGAGTTGAAATGGATGATCCTTATGGATCCCTTCCAACTCAAGGTATGCTATGAACCCTGCAGAACGTACAGGGACCAGCAGTGCAGTGCACCAGTGGATAACTTTTAGGGCATGCTAGGGGGGGGTTGAGGGTTTGAGCAGGTGATGTGGGGAACTTGCTTGGCGCACGGCTGCTTTTGAAGCCAGCAAAGTTTGAGTGGATTTGGTCACCAAAACTCCATCAACCTCACTGGATTGTCGCTCTTTTAGGATGTGGATGCTGCCTACATGAACAAAGTGGAGCTGGAGGCTAAGGTGGATGCGCTGACGGATGAGATTAACTTCCTGAGATCTCTCTACGAAGCGGTAAGGCCCTTCTGCTTCCTGTGGGTGCTGCAGTGCAGTACCACTATTGGTGTCTGAGAGCATCGCTATGCTGTTGCCAGAGATAAGAAAAGTAGTGGAGAGATCAAGTAGGCAAAACTGAGCTGCAAGTGAAGTACAAGTTCTGTGAGCTCTCACAGTAGTTTTTCCCTGTCTGGGACGTGAGTTGGTTTTGTTGCAAACGCAGCTAGGGCATGCTTTAGTCATTTCTGTAGTTAGTGTGAAAACAAGAAAAGCAATGCATTATACTCAGTGCTGAAGCACTGATGTGTTTTCATGCTGTCTGAGAAAGAAAGAAAGGAAAGCTCCTTGCCCCAGAGTCATTTATCTTCAGCATCATTTACAAGATAAGAGACTGATGCAAGCATGCACATTGCACCCTTGTGTAAGATGGTGGAATTTGGCCCTTTGCTGAGGAGCTGATGCTCAAGCTTCTTAGACCAGCACTTCATGCCGAGGTCTTATCTCAGGAGAGGAGTCAGCTAACCTTGCTCTTAACCTGGGAGTGATAAGAAATGGCTCCCTTTCTGCTGCTGCACTTTGCATGATCGATGTGACTCAGTTGGTTTCCTTTTAATTATTGATGCTTTCAAGGAACTTTTATCTGCTTCCCTTTTCTTCTCAGATTCTCTCTGTAATTGGCTTCTAAAAGAGAGGCTGTTATCAATGACTAATAGTATTGTTTTTAATGCGACTGGCAGGAGCTTCGTGAGCTGCAGGCCCAGATCTCTGACACCTCCGTGGTGCTGTCCATGGATAACAGCAGAAACCTGGACCTGGACAGCATCATTGCGGAGGTCAAAGCACAGTATGAGGATATTGCCAACAGGAGCCGGGCGGAGGCTGAGTCCTGGTACCAGAGCAAGGTGAGTTATGGGAGAGAGAAGGGCAGTAATAACGGCTTCTATTATTCCATCTCTCCTACGTATGAGGAGTGTGGAGAGGTTTCAGCCTGTGGTGGGCTGCTGGTCTGACTCCATCCTTCCTTGTGTCGCAGTTCGAAGCGCTGCAGGTCACTGCTGGGAAGCACGGGGATGATCTGCGCAACACCAAGAATGAAATCACAGAGATAAACCGTGTGATCCAGAGGCTGCAGGGCGAGATTGAAAACGCAAAGGCCCAGGTGAGGAGCTGCCCTTGTTCTCTTGCTGCAGAGCAGTGGGTTTAGCAGCAGCAGGTGGACCGGGGGGCAAAGCTTAAGGCAGCATCTGTTAGAAGCAGTTTGGGATAGCTGCAGCCATCATCCTGGAAGACATCAGTTCTGCAGGAGGAGAAAAAAAGCACAGGTATGAGCAACATGGTGCTGAAAAGGAGCTGAGCTGTAGAGTCCTGGGAGTGCAGAAGTGAGGAGATGCAGAGCCCTTTCCAAAGAGAAGCGCTGAATGCAGCAGCCTGCTCAGCTGCACACTTCCTTGTGCCCTTTTGCTGCTGGGATCTTTGTCCACTCCCTTTTGTGCAGAAGGGAACACCGTGTTTGGGCACACAAAAGGATTTTTTAGCTGTACAGGAGTTCTGTTTGCTTTCTCCAGAGGCGGTTATCGCTTTATCAGTAGAGCTGGTGAGAGCCAGAACAGTGCATGGCTCAGACCATTTTGGGGCTGAAGGCTGGCTGTGAACAACCAGCAGTTCACAGGCTGGAGATAAGCCATTGTGATTCATCCATTCATGTTTATTTGGTTTCAGGGCAGGGATGTTTCCACATACATTTACAAGCAAAAAGCTGACCCAGTGCAGCTCCCTAAATAATGAATGAGAGTATATAAAACATATGTTCATTGTGAGACCTTCCTGCCAAACACGAAGCTCTCTGGGTGTGCAAGGGACACTGGTGGGTATGCATTAGGCTGCCAGCTTGATGTACCCCCATAGAGATGCTTTTTGGGGTATGCGTATGATTTGTTAACTGCAGGTCTGCTGCAGCCCATGGTTGCCTCACATCAAAGCTTGCTGGAGATCAACTGGCTGTGAATGAGCTCTGGGGCATAAAGAGAGAAACCCAGAGCTTGCATTAACCCTGAGTGTAGTGTTGTTGTGTGCAGTGTGGGTGGGCTGAGAAACTGAGGGTCAACTGAAAGTCCTCTGAAAGTGTAATTGGTACAGAGAAATAAGGTCTGATGAATTGCATTTCAGAATAACATGTCCTGGAATAAGGTGAGCTTCCTTCACAGGTGATCTCCTCTGGTGACCCAAAAAATGTGTAGGCATGAGTTTGTATGGCTTTGGAAGGAGCTTTTTGAGCTCTGCAGAACCACAGATGGACTGGCCTGTAGATGCCAGAAGTCCATGGGTGGTGAGATGCCCTCTAACATGCTCTGCTTTGTCACTGCAGCGTGCCAAGCTGGAAGCTGCCATTGCTGAAGCTGAGGAACGTGGTGAGTTGGCTATCAAAGATGCCAGGACAAAGCTGGAGGAGCTGGAGGCTGCTCTGCAAAAGGCAAAGCAGGACATGGCCCGGCAGCTGCGTGAGTACCAGGAGCTGATGAACGTCAAGCTGGCCCTGGACATTGAGATTGCAACCTACAGGAAGCTGCTGGAGGGCGAGGAGAGCAGGTGGGTGCTGCCTGGGGACTTTACGTGATGGAGGATCTAATCCTTTGTATCGTGGTGACATCATGAGGGCCCAGTTCCAATTTCTGGAAGGAAACACGGAAGAGAAAACTTTGCATTTTAACTCAGTTTAAATTCAGATTTTTGGTTCTGAATATGCTTTGGCCGTAAAGCCAAACTGTCAAGCTCTGGGGAAGAGTGAATAGTTTGATGAAAGCATACAAGGAAATAAGTGCTGCTTTCCGTTGTACATTTGAGGATGTGGAAGAAGATTTCCAAGTGACTTAAATCCTCATAGAATTAAGCCTCAGTTCCTTGTGCTCTTTCAGCACCTCCCCTCCAGGTGATAACAGTGCCTGTAAATGTAGGGCCGGAACAAAGCGCTGGATGGCACACTTATCTTGTCTGAATTATTTACAGCAGCAGTAATAACTCTGCCATTGTCTTCATCCCCAGCACTGAGGCCCTGGGGGAACACTGAGTAATGCAGAGTCTAACCCATTCTCTTCCCTTTTGCCTTTGTGTTTTTCTGCTCCAACAGGTTGGCTGGTGATGGGGTTGGCAGCGTCAACATCTGTGAGTTGATTTTATTATTTATAATAGTTACTCTTATAGTTTCTATGGGATCAACTGGGTCTGCATGCAGAAGCCTTGTAGTGCCCTGCCTTAATTAACCCCTTCTTAAATGAGAGCCCTCCCAGGACAAAAGTTGATAGTGCTGTTGGCTCCATGGCAGATTCCAATTCTAACTCATCTGTACAAATGGGGGAATGAATGAATGAATCTGTGTGAGTGTTAAAATGGGGGAATATTGACTCCCCCTTGCCCTGTCCCCTTCCTCCCATTTTTATATGGAGAAAAGTGCACTAAAAAGAAAAGTTGAGAGAAAGATAAGTGCCTGCATTAGAAGCCAGCTCAAAGGTGATGTTAGAGGGTGTCTTTCCACCTTGGGAAGCACTGGTCACTTGCCTTACCTGGGTGTTGGACATAAGCAGGTGTCTTGGAGACACTGCTCTTAACCAGTGACTCTACTTTTCATCCATTCATCTACTTATCATTGCTGCTGATGGCTGTGGGCATGTCTGGTGCACCACGAGATGAACAGAATGTATTTCTGATTCTGTGTTTATGGTACTGGGTTCCCCATTCTGCAGGAGGCCCTGAGCCACATGGAGTGATGGATGGGGGGTGTGTGTGCAGCTCCCCCTGCACACACATCTGGTACATGCTCTGTGCCAAACTGGAGCAAGATATTTGTGTCCTGGGCGTTGTGTTTAGCAGGTGGTCTTAGGAAGCTCTCATCTGCTTGCTGAGATTTAAAAATGCCCTTTCTGAGAAGGGTGCCAGGCTGGGTTTTGCTGTTCCCCAGTGCTTACGGTTGTTTTCCTTCTCTCTGCGCCGCAGCCATGGTCACCTCCAGCGGTGGTGGATCCAGTGGATTCCTGGGAGGAGGGGTCCGTGGAGGCCTTGCCCTGGGAGCAGGGATGGGCAGCGGAGCACTTGGCTTCTCCTCGGGGGGCTCCAGCAAATCCTACACTGTCACCACGACCTCATCCACCAGAAGCTTCAGGAAGTAAAGGCAGGAACGGAACCCAGCGGTACCCACGACACGGGAGGAGGGAAAACACAGAAAGAGAAGTTTGGTTGCCTTTCGTAGGACAAATTGGCTGCAAAATTTCTGCAGTGATGAACGAATTGGAATAAGATATACCAGAGTATATACTTGACCCTGCTGCGTCACACCTAAGGCTTGATCCTGTACTGTTGAACTCAGTGGGAGCCATCCCACTGAGAGCAGGGTCAAGCCTGTAGGGTGAAATTCCTCCGGGGAAGCAGGCAGGTTAATGCTTTTGTTACTTGTATGCTTGGTACCCCTGCTCAGGGCTGGCTTTCACCCTTTGAAGGGCAAAGCAATCATTGTGGCAAGCTTTTCCACATTTCTGCTGTGGTTTTACAAAAGAGACCAGAAGATTATCTCCCTCTGAATATGATTTGGAAGACTTCATTCCCTTGGGCTGCTCAGAAAGTGCCAGCCCTGATTGAGATTTCAATCGGGGGTTGTTTTCTTAAAATATACCAGGAAGAAAATGGTGAAACTGCTTTGGGTTTCTCCTTATGTTCTTTAGAAATTGGCTCAGAAATGGAATTGGACAATTCTGGTCTGATGGAAGCTAATTTCTTACCGAAGGCAATGCAGACAGATCTCCTTTATAGGTATAACAAAATAACTCACAAACTCACCCATTCTGTCTTCTTAACAGAAGCCCAAAGCCTAAAGAGTATGGAAATTGCTTAAAATTACAAGCAGCACACTGAAATGGGAGATAACACTCCCCATCCTTGGGTGCCTCTGTTTACTACCCTATATTCTAGAGCATTACTAGTGATATCCGGGGTCTCTCCTACCATTGGGGAAAAAGCGTGTTTTGTTGATGCTTCATTACAATAACTCCTTGTTCCTGCCAAAATGAGTCTTCAACCTAAACACGTCGGGGAAATAGTTTGTTACTGCGGTAGGAAGAATTTTTAAATAAACAAGTCAAAGAAACTGCATGGAATTGTTGCATTGCGTGCTCTGCCGTGTCCTAGCAGCGTATCTCTGGTTGATGTTTTATACCTTTGTGGTCTGGGAGTTTGCCATGAGGCCGTTAATAAAGTTGCCCTGCTGTGTGCTTCTTCAGTCCCAGCTGAGTTCCTCGTGTGTTGCTGCTCAGGAGCCTGGAGAATCATCTCAGTCCTCACCTCCCTCCAGGCTGTGTCCCTTGGAGCAGTGCCACGCTGTGGTCAGGATGAGGATTTGGGGTTTGCTGCCTGCAGTCTCACCCATGGGTGAATTTATTCCCATGCTTTGCATTGGGTTTGGGTGATGGGACTGGTTTTGTTCCCTCAGCTTGGCTCAGCCCAGCCCTCAGCTCAACTGGAACCACTTGGGACTGAGCGCCGTATGCTGAGCAGAGAGGATCCAAACGCTGGGAGAAATACTTTGCTTGCAAGCACCCAAAGCTCAGCAAAATGAATCTGCACAAGGACAGCTCCTTGCTGCTCCTTTTGGGGCAGCACAGGTGAGCAGTGTGTGCAGATGTAGGGTGAGCCCCCAGTGCTGAAGGTGTCATTCCATGGGATGGAAATGGGGCCAGGCAGAAATTCCATAGTTAGTGAGAAAAGCTAAACAGCAGCACCACGGTGGCTGTGAGACCATTAAACCCTGGGAGATGCTGTGCCTGTGGCAAACCCCTCCCTGTCATCCCAGCACCCTGCATGAGTGCAGTGCTCAGGCTGGGTGTGTGGTTTTACAGCACACGTGGCACTAATGCAGGGAGGGGAGCTCCACGTGTGCCCAGCAGAGCTGTGCTATCAGCCTGGCACACCCAGCTCATCTCTTTCATGTCACAGCGGAGGGAGTGAAATGCAAAAAGAAATCCCCTGGAGTGAATGGAAACAAAGGGCTCAAAGAAAGGCCTTGCCCAGATGGTTTTTGGGCAGGGGAGGCTGCTGCTTGCTGTCATTTGCATGGCTCTGTGATGCCTAATTGGGAATGGAGGCTCTGTCTCTGATGATGAATTGTGTGCAGTGATGATCTGGGAACAGGGATGTGGAAGGTGTGGCTGCAGCTCTCCCACACTGCAGAACAATGCTCACTGCTGGGGAGATGGGGATCTGCACCCTTCAGGTGCTTCGTGTCTCTGTGAGGCCGTGGGGATGGATGCATCTCGTTCCTTGGGTCTGGTCTGGGGCTGGTTGGAATTTAACCTCTACTTATTAAATTAGTGCAAAGCCAGGTGTGTCCTGAGCCTTCTGTTGCATTCAGGAGCTGTAATTCAGGAACAGCTTTGCGGTGGGTGAGGTGTTTGCATTTCCAGAAGGAGACAGGTGTGACCCAGCGCCCACCGCAGCACCAAGAAGGTTTTTTTTGGCCTCTTGTTTTGCAGCAGTGATTAAGATGGATAATGAGCATCTGAAATGTGCATCAATCCTGAGCTAAGGGTGTTCCTGGGAGCTGAGAGCTGGGAACATGCTTAGTGCAAGTGCTGGAGTGGCACCAGCAGCTGCTATGGGTCCTGGAGGAGCTGTGAACTGGGACTCAGAGGACACAGATCACTGCAGGCTGTTGAGTTCTGCAAACAGAGGAGTCAAGGGGAAGATGAATCCGAACAGGCAGCAAAAGAATCGCAGAGGGAATCCTTCCTGGATGGGTGAGTCCTCTGATCCATGGAAGGAAACTTCTTTGTTCACCCCCTGGGGAAGGGTGATACCAAGTTTCCCCTCCCAGCCTGCTGTCCCTGCCATTGTGATTAGGGCAGGGATACAACACAGGAGCACATCCATCTCTGCACACACCTGTGTGATTAATTACAGTTTCCCACAGTACAGCTCAAAGCCCTTTGCTGCTCTTAAAATCAGACATCAATGCCTCTGCCCCAATGCCAGCACATTAATAGCTGGATGCTCCATGCAAATGCCTTACACATCTTAAAGACTTCCAGCTGATTTCGTGGTCAGTAGGGTTTGCTTTTTCCCTACCAACTGGAATACAATAAAATCTGGCTGCCTTCTGAACATAAAAGCAGTGAAATGTTTTTTTTTCCTTCTTCCAGCATTGCTGGTGTCTGTGTAAGTGTATATCCAGGTATTTGCTGCAGCTCAGAGCACTTCAGCCTCTTCTTCCTGCTTTCTGTGGGATAAAATGCATAACATTTATGTGTATTTATAATATTTAGGTATACTTTACAATGTAATTTATCTGATTCTCTAAGCCAGTGCTACTTTGAGTGTTTCTGCTGCTCTGCTTGCTCTCAGCCCTTCTGTTTCTCCCCTCCTCTGGTGCTCTCTCTCCAGCAGCAGACACCAGGATGTGGCTGTGGATGTGTGTTGCTGTAACAACAGGACTGAGAGCTCTGGAGATGCATGCTGTCCACAGGCAGCAGAGGGTTTTACAAAGGAGGTAAGTTCTGTTATTCTCTCTAGGGAAACTGAGGCAGAAGAGCAGTGAGGACTTGGGGGCAGCAACGACTGGGAGGAAAGCTTTGGGTGCTGGGACTTTCTGCAGCTCCCCTGCATTCAAGTTGCATTTGTTTTGTGTTTTCCATCAGTTTTTCAGCAGCTACAAAGGCCAAAATCCTGCTCTGGGCTTGACTGAGGTTGTCACCTTGTGTTTATTATGGGTTGGGCTGGGTCTGAGCTCTACCAGGCACAGAAGAGTGAGGTGGAAGCACATCTCTTGGGAAGATGGGGTGCACCAGGGGAGCCTAATTGGCTTGATGAGGTTCTAAAGCCAACCTTCCATCTGGTGAAGAGGAAAAGAGGTTCCCCAGACTCTACTGGGGAAAGATGATGCTCTGTGCTCTGGTGCTGGAGTGTTTGCAGCATAGTGTGGACTGAGAGCTGGCACCGGAGCAAAGAGAGGACAAATTGGCCCCAAACCACCCAGCAGCTCCTGCCATCAGGATGCAAAGAGATCCTGGGCAAGTTGGGGCAGTCAGTGCTGTTCTCAGGGGATTTAGGCATTGATGGTGGTAATGAGAAGTTTCAGTTAGCTTTATGCAAACTGCAAGAGCATCTTTGCTTAGTCAGTGCCCTCTAAATGGTGTTTTGTTTTGGTTTCTTTTTTTTCCTGGGAGGAAAATTATTTGGAGCTCCACCCTGCCTTAATAAAGATATGTAACCCCATGAGTTGGCTCCTGCTCCATGCATGCAAGAAGAGAGCTGTGCCTTGGAGAGAGGTTTGGTGCTTTGGAGGGAGGTTTGTAAGCTCCTTGCACGCAGAATGTTGGTAGATCGAGGGATATGGGAGACCACTGATGGGAGGGCTTTGTCAGGGGATATGGGGCTTGGACCTGCCTGTCAGACCCCTCTAAATGTTGACATTTGAGATCCTGGAGCAAAGACAAAACCAACCCTTCTTCTCCCCAAAAAGAAGCCACATGGTAACTGAATTGCTATGTAGATTTATTGGAGATGCGAGACTATAACTGGGATAGAAGCCACTGACAAGCATTGCAGACAAAATGTGAAGTCATTAGAAATAAATCACTGCATCCTCTCCCCTTCCCAGACTTCAAGTAGTATAAATGCGTTTACACCAGCAGCTCAGCTTAATAGGTACTGGCAAATTGAAAAGGTGATTGATGTGGATGCCAGGTGTTTAAGGCTGGGTCTGGATCCCTTGAACACGACAGCAGAGGAGTTTTGTGACCTGTGGCCAGGCTTATTGATGGATCAGCCCTTGTCACTTTTGACAGTGGGCTTAGGCCCCAAGATCCTTTATTTAAGATGGTATTTATGGCATCAGATGAGCCGGACCATTACAAACCCTGAAGAAAAAGGGAAAGTTGAGGATTGGTTTCCAAACATGTAATGCAAATAAAAAGCAAACTGCCTCCAAACAGCAACAGCCATTGAAATCCACCCCTTGGGATGTGAAATTGGTATGTGTAGGGAAAGTAGGCAATTTTGGGTGAGTTCTGCTGATGGCAGAGGTGTATCTGTAAATCAGGACAGCTGATATAACTAGGTTATAGTAATAGGTAATATATGGGAGCTGCTAAGACAAGAGGGCTGAATGAAGCCCTAATTAGAAGCTCATGGGTGACAGCTGTTCTGTCCTACACCTCATCCTGATCCTGCAGTCTGTAGGAGCAGAAAGAGCAAGGAATTACACCAAGGGCCTCTTATGTGAATTGCATATAAGAAGGGGATTCTGAAGGAGATTTGGGGTTTGCTCCTAGAATTCCCTAGCAGAAACAGCAAATCTCTTTGACAGAAATACCCCTCTTTGCCTTTTGTATCCCTTTGCATGGAAAATAGGTGTGCAATGTAGGGGAGCTGGGTGCTTGTGCTCCTGCACCAGCCAGGCTCTTGCTGTGTGTAGGCAGAAGGGTGTGCATTGTGCTTCGTTTCCAGCCTTGCCATTCATCTGCAGCTCTTTACACAGTTGACTTGCCCATGGACACAACCTTCATGTGGGTGCTCCCACTCCTAATGCATGAGCTTCCGTTGGCCAACCCAGCAAAGCTGGGTTCTGGGCTGTAGGTGAGACCTCCTTGGGAATGGCAGACAGCTGTGGAAGGCAAAGCTGAGTTTCAGCTTAGGGAATTGCTGGGAGATAAGACAGGAGATGCCCAAGCTTGGAAGAAGTTTTATGCTCCAACTTACAGATGTTGACAGGGATGCCTCCTTCTGCACAGAGCCTGTAGAGGGAAGGTTGCACTTGGTTATGTGTGTTCACATGCAGAGCCCTGTGAGCCTCAAAAGTTTGCAGGCAGCAGGACAGCCTCTGCACCAGTGGAGGTGTGGTGGGATTGATGGGAAGAACTGATCTGTGAGGTGGATTTACCACAGGGCAGCTCTGAAAAGCACCGCCCAGTTGGTTTTCCCATTCTGGCACATGGATCTGAAGGGTCTTGTGTTGGTATCTGCCACCCACCTGCTCTCCTCACCCTCCAGCAGCTTTCTGTAGGTCGTGATCTCGATGTCCAGGGCCAGCTTGACGTTCATCAGCTCCTGGAACTCCCACAGCTGCCGGGCCAGGTCCTGCTTCGCCTTCTGCAGAGCCGCCTCCAGCTTGGTGAGTTTGCTCTTTGCATCCTTGATGGATGTTTTCTTTTGCTGCTCAGCATCAGCCACGGCCGTTTCCAGTTTGCAGCACTACAAAGATGTGGTCAGCCTTAAATGTCTCTCGGTGTTTGTAAACATAACATGTTTGGAACAACAATTCAGCATCGCTCTGCCCTGATGGTTCCAGCAGACCTGGTAGTACTCACCTGCTCCTTGGCACTCCTGACTTCTCCACTCAGTTTCTTGACCACCCGTGTCAGCTCAGCCGCCTCTTTTTTCTTCTCTTGCAAACTATCAGCATTTCTGCCTGCAGTAACTCGCAGCTCCTCAAACTGCAAAAGCCCCAAAGACGTGGGTTGTGCGTCCCCAAAAGCACGTGCTTTGAGTTGGATCAGAGCAACTCTGGGTTTTCAGAGGAAAGATGCACCTACACCCTCCTCCTGGCTGCTTTTCTCACCTTGCCTTTACACCAGGCTTCAGTTTCTGCCCTGCTCCTGCAGGCAGTGTCCTCATAGTGAGCCTTGACATTGGCAACAATGCCATCCAGATCAGGATCCCGGCTGTTGTCCATCTGCACAACCACTGCCGTGTCTGAGATGTGAACCTGCAGCTGGTGGCTCTCCTGGAGGTGACAATGAGATGCTGGCACTGCTGTGATCCCATCCAACACCACTCGTACACTTGCTCCCCCCTTTGCAGTGAACACACAGGGGTGGATTGTTGGTCCCCCCATTCACCATAAGGGCTTACCATTGTCCCACATTACCCATTCTTCCCCTGTCCTTCAAGATAGACCTTCCAGATCTGCCTGAGAAATGCAGAGCTGAAGCAACAGGGAGCTGCTTACCTCCTCATAGAGCTCCCTGAGGAAGTCAAACTCTCCTTCCATCCTTCCCACCTTGGCCCCCAGCTCTGCTTTGTTTAAGAAAAAGCAGTCCATGTCCTGAAGTGGCAGGGGGGAGAGAAGGAGGAAGCTGATTAGTGGAAGCTGATTAGTGAGAGACTCAGGGCTGCCCTTGGGCTGGGGGACTTTGGGTGCAGGTAGCATGGCTGCACGCCAGCTCGCGCTTGCACAACTGCTGCTGGTCTGAGTTCAAGCACACCTGAGTATCAGCTCCTGCTGGTACTTGTTCTGTGCAATGCTTTGGGGGAAAGAAATCACTGCCTGCATGCACCCCAAAGACCTGGACACAACAGGAAGGTTCAAACGGCCTTTGCTCACCTTCTTCAGGGCAATCAACTCCTTCTCAGTGCAGCTCCGTTGGCTGCGTTCATCCTCATACCTGCATGGGAAAATGGAAGACTTCAAGCTCAGCACAATTACGTCTTTGTTTGGGATTCTGCAGGCTTACTTCAAGAAATGGAACCTCTCCTATTTTTTTTTCCCCCCTTTTCCCCAGATGATATTTAGGGATGTTTTGTTCTGTTTCATAGCCCATGGGAAAACACACTTGCTTTCAGAGAGGTTTTGGTGCTCTTACAAATTTGCAGCGGAACTGTTCTGATTTGACTTCTGCACCAGAGAACAGAGGAACACTTGGAATTGCTGTGTTAATTCCTTGAGTTAGGAAAGAGTGAGAGAATCTAAAAGAGATGTGTCCTCTGTTTAGTCCACTTCCATAAACCGGGACATGGTTTTATGATCCTGTTCTCTGGGGACAATTTATTATATCAAAATGTTCTCACTTACATTTTCTTGTTGGTTTCCAAAGCCTCTTGGGCTGCTTTCAGGTGTGTTTCCAACTGGCCTCTGTTGCACCCCAGCGCTTCCAGCTGCTGCTTCAAGTTCCTGATACAAGCCTCCAACATGGGCACAATGGTGTTTCTGCAATGTTTCTGACCCTGCAGAAATCTCCATTTGGTCTCCAGCACTTCGTTCTGCTGCTCCAGTAATCGCACCTGAATCCCAGAGCAAAATAGGAAATGAGATGAGGGTTAAGTGGTTGTGAGAGGTGATGTCCATGCAACAGCCATAAAATGCAGCTCTTGGTACGCCTGAATGCAATATTTCCTACTCCACTGTTCTTTTGTGCATATGGTTTTTGTGGGTAAGCCTTGTGGAAATGCATCAAACTCATAACACTTCTAGAAAAGAACACCTTGGTGCTCAACTGACCTTCTAAAGTTGTCCTCAGTGTCTAAAACAGAACTGTATTACCCAGATTCCTCACCCTTTCCATGCTAGACCTCCCTGAGACTGGAGTTGGGGAGGGTTTCTCTGCTCACCTTCTCAATGAATGAAGCAAATTTGTTGTTGAGGGTCTTGATCTGCTCCTTCTCTTGGTACTTCACGGTCTGCACGTTGGGGTCGAGCTCCAGTTGAAGTGGTTGTAGCAGTTTCTCATTGACGGTGATGGGTACGATGGTGCACAGCCCGGGGGATGCACCAACCCTGTAACCAAAGCCAGCACCTCTGCAGCCAAATCCAGCTCCAGCAGCACCAAAACCGTATCCACATCTTGTAGGAGGGCACCTTCCTACAGCTATTCTGGGCTTGGAGGATGCTACACCGCTGAGGCTCCTGGTGCTGAAGGAACCCAACCCACGTTGGCGACACAAGACTCTACCAAAGCTTTGCCCATTCCTGGGAAGAGCAAGAGAGGATGAGCTGAAATTGCCAACGCGAACAACGTTGGTGCCATAGGAGCAGGACATGGCTGCTGGTGAGGAGGGCTGGGTGCAGGTGGTGTGCTGGGCCCCAGCGCAGTTCCCTCTGCCTCCAGTGCAGCACCTTCTTCCTTTTATTTGTGTGGAAAACGGGGCGAGGCTGCATGAAACTTCCACAAGATGTTTACGATGCAGAGTAGGAGCTGCTTAGCATACATTGCGCTCACCAATGGAGAAAGCAGATTTGTCCCATAACGCAATTGAAGACTGCTGTTAAGTCAGTGGGGTCATACTGAAGTCTTGTGTAATCACAATGAAAATCATGGCTTGTGCTGGTGCTCCTTGTTTTCAGGAATGTAAAAGATTTTGCCTTGCTATAGGTTGGATGAAGATGTCAAGTTTTCACTCATCGAAGTGCTTCCCTAGCTTTACATTTTGCTGCTACCTCAGCTTGCGAGTAAGAGCTCTGAAGGAGAATGTGGCTGGATATTAGGAATTATTTCTTCTCTGGAAGACTGGTGATGCATTGGCACAGGCTGCCCGGGGAGATGATGGGGTCACCGTCCCTGGAAGAACCATGGAGATGTGGCACTTGGGGACACGGTCAGTGGGCATGGTGTATGGGTTGGGGTTGGGCTGGGAGATCTGGGAGGTCTTTTCCAACCTGAATGAGTCTGTGATACAACCAGATGTTCAATAAATAGCATCAGTAATGAAAGTGAATTCATTGAGAGTTAGCAAATAAAGCCTTGTGTGCAGGTTAGTGATAGATGACAGCTTTTTGTTGGCTTTGCCTATGAAAAGGCAACATCTTTTTGAATGCCTGGCAAACGTCGTTGGGACCAGGTCTATTTGTCAAGGGTTTTTTTCTGTATATTACTGACGAGAGTGTTTTCCATCATAACTTTCTTTGTGGGATATTAGTTGAAACAGAGACCTACATTTGGAACATGGTGGCAGTTGTGGGTGTTCCAAATTGGCCAAATCCTCAGAAAAAAAATGCTGTCTCCTTGTCCTCTAAGGCTCCTTCCTTGCCTGGGGCTCACTCCTTTGCCTCCCACGTTGGGTGAGTGCCCTCACTGAGGCATCAGGGCTCCATTCCTCCCATCTTTGCTATTCACATGTGTGTGTGTCCTTGGCTTGGAGAGATGGGAACGGCGTTGGAGCCCGCGTCGCCGTGTGGGAGGGCAGCATGCTTTCTAGGGGCAGGGTGGAAGTTCCAAGCTAATGGCTGGGTTTTGTTTATTGCGTTTTCCCCCTTCCTTGTTCAGTGGTTGATTGCAAGCCCAAATTAGTAGCCTCACTGGACTCTTCGGCTCCAGGGCCCTCAAAGACTTTCCAGGGATGGTGCATGAGAGGATGGAGCAAATTTGGTGATTCCACAGTGTCCTTCATCCTCCTGTGCCAGGTCACCTTGCTCCAGTTTGGGCTCTGGCTGCATTTCATGGCTCTGTGAGTGCATCTCTTCCTTCCACATCCTCTAAATGCCATTTTTCCCTTCATTTTGGGAAACACTTTCTCATGTTATTGAGGCAAGTAACACTGAGTGCGACTGTACAGCACTTTTGGACAGAAATTTTAGGGGAAGGATTGTAAGAGGTGGGTGGCATGCAGGGTGCCTATCCCAAAAGGAGAGGGGTCCCTGAATGAAGCTTCAGGTCCTCCAGTTCAATGAGGCAAAGCAGCAGAGCATGATGTTGGACACCAAGAAAACCCACCAAGATCCTTTGAGCTAGCTCAGTTAGTCCAAATAGTGCCAATTGGCTTGAGCAGGATTGGAGTAGTATGCTTGGGTGAGTGGTGAAAATGGAAGAAGTGTGTGTGGGGGGTCAGACATGCAGTGGACCCCCCTCCTTTTTTTGGGGGGGGGGAGAGTATTTTGAGCTGCAGGAGGTTATAGAGGATGCACCTTTGATGCTGGAGTCCTTTCCTACTCACAGCACCGTGCAGTGGTACAAGCAGCATCTGGAGCAATGATGCTCTTGTCCCTCAGTGCCTCCTGTGGTTACACTTACAGAGGTGGTGGCTGTAAAAGGAGCTGATGGGCTTGGATGCATTGCTGATTCCCCCATGTAAGCCTCTTGCAGGCTGGACCAGCACCCACAGAGCATTTTGCTCTCTACTCTGGATTATCAGCAAGTGCAAGAGTCGAGCAGCTGATGTGTATTTCATCAGTCTGTGGATGTCCCTGTTCATTGCGGGGGAGTTGGGCTGGATGGCCTTTAAAGGTCCCTTCCAGCTCAAATGGTTCTATGATTCTATGATCAAAACGACCTTAATTGCTCCCTTTCTCTCGTGGAGGAGTTGGAAATCCACAGCCTGGGAATTACCATTGGCACATTACTGTCCTTGAGTCATCCTTCCCTGGGCTTCGGTGTTTTCATGTTCTCCAGTTGTCTCTGAATCACCCAATTTAGCTCCCTAATTTTGGTTTTTTATGTTACGCAAGCTGTGTTTGCCAGCAGTTTCTCTCAGTTCCTCATACTCTGGAGAGAGAAAACGCAATGAAAATAAATACCAGATGTCAGTGATGAGAACTGCTGTGGGGTGCTGGGGTTGCAGCCCCCAGTCTCAAGCTATAAGGCTGAGATCTTTAACACTGGTGTCACAGCTGACTCATTTACACCATAGCAGCTACGTGTGTGAAGGTGTTAGCAGAGAATGTACCAAGCAGCACGTGGCTGAGACAACACACCTTTAAAGAGCATCTTCAGCCCAACTTGGGAAATCTGAAGAAGCAAAAGTGGGGCATAAATCCCTTTGTGAATGTCTCTTCTTGTTGCAGGACTCTGTCAGCCCAGCTTCTTCTAGCAGTGTCCAGAAGCTTTGGTTTGCCACCAGGCTTTGGTTTCATACATTATTTGAAAAATCATAAAGATTTGCCCACAGTGGATGCCTGGATCCGAATGATTCCCTGGGGGCAGCAGCAAGGTGAGCAATTGTCCATTTCTATGGCACTTTACCATCAAGTAGAAACAGATTCTTTAGGATCTTGCCCATGCAATGCAACAGTAGTGCCTTTGAAATGTGGAGGACCAGTCTGATGTATACACAGAACACCAAAAATCTTCCTGACCTTAAGTGATGAGCTTTAAGAGCTGAACTCTGTGGGCCTCCCCGAGAGGCATGGGTTGGAGGAAAAGTAAAAGAAGTCATTATTCTGCTTATGGGCTCCTCTGGAGGCTGACTATGGGTGAGGGACTCCACCTTGGCTTCCAGCTCAGCTTTGCTCATGGAGACACTATCCATGTCCCCAAGCACATCAGAAGGGTTTATGCAATGAAGGAGCATTCTGCTTAATGCCACATGCAATGGGATTACAGCTCCCAGCGCTGCTCCTTTCAAGGACGTGAGTTTTACTGTGTTATTAAGTGGATTTCCTCTCTCATCCTCTTAGGCACAAGAGGAACGTTGCTGGGCAGAGCAGAGAAGGGTTTGACCAGCCTGGGTACACAAATGTCCCAAAGGGCCACGTTGAGCTGCAACCGACTGACTGAAGGTGGGATACAATTCCTTTAGTTAAATCTTCCCTAAAGTTGGCCTGTAGGTCCCTCTAGAGTCTCTGGAGAGCGAGATGCATTCTCACCACTGTCCATCCAGCAATGTTCACTGTTGTTCCTACCAAGCACCAAAGAAGTGTTTGAGTAGGTCTGAAATGCCCTCAGCTCTTGGAGCAGAACACACTCTTTCCCTGCACGCCTTTCCTCTCCTTGCCTGTGAGGAGATGAAAAAACGTAATTTTGCTCCTCTTTATTCAACCTAGGCAAGAATTTGATCTCTTCCTCTTGCCTTGTCTCCAAATGCCCAATGCCAGCATGGACACAGCTGCTGACACAAATCGTGCAGATGGACATCGCTGGTGGCATTGCATCTTGTGCAGCTCTGCCAATTTAAAATGAACCAGATCCATTCCAGCTCTAGTTTTGGAGCTTTTATTTTCAAACAAAATTTCTTTTTCTTGTATTTATCAGTCTTTCATGATACCTTGCATATTGCTCAGTTCTGTTGCCAGCTTGGCTCTTTCCTTTCCCAGAACATCCTGCTGCCTCTTCCAGTTGGCAATAGAAGTTCCCGAGGTTAGCTCAGCATTGCTGTTGTAACACTTCTGCTCCCACAGAAATCCCCATGTGGTCTCCAGCCCCTCCAGCAATTGGGCCTGAAATTCAAAGTGTAAAGATTTGTTACCAGTGATACAGAAGGGAACAGTTACAGCCCCCCAAGTGGCAAACTGAGAGATGAAATCAGTATTGTTCAGGGTAGTAGTGGGTGAATGGAGAAAGCAGACAGCCAAAATCTGTCAAGTGACATCTCCTCGTGAGAAGGCTGTTCTGAAAAATGTCTCTGCTGTTATTATATGAAAAGCCCTAAGTCACTCATTACTGAGATGGGATAAAGCAGGGGTAATTCTGCTTCAGTTTAGGATTCGAGGGATGTAAAAATGAGGCTTAAAGAACCAACTTGTCTGCAGCAAAACTGGTTCCATCTCCATCCTGAGCTTCTTGGGGCTTGATGGGGAGCTTGAGCTTGATGGGGATTTGGGATATGCAGATCCCCTGGTGTCATTGACCCCATAGCCAAAGCCAGTGCTTCCATAGCCCAACCCCGTGCTGAAGGAGCCATGGCCTTATCTCTGTATTGCCACTCAGGCTCATGCTGCTGACAAACCCCAGCCCTGGGCACCCTCTGCCATGGCACAAGAATCAATGGTGGATCTCCTCCTGCTCTTAAGGATCCCAGCAGAGCAGGAGCTGAAACTCCTTCTGCTTTAGGTGGGATTGGCAAAGCCATCATGGCTGCCTTGAAGGGGAACGAAGGTGGAGGGAGGAGCAGGCAATGCACGTAAGATGACCTCGTTGGAGGAATGAGAAGCAGAGCTTTCACCCTTCTTTCTCCCTGAAAAAAGGGCTTTTGCTGCACAACCATCCCCAAATGATCATTTTAAACCACATCCATGAGCTTGGGGTATTTGGTAATGTCCCACTCATCTCCTTTGCTGAAGAGCAACTTGAGCTGCTTTTAAGCACATATCTGTCATTGGGTTCTGGGCTGTGTTTCTAATTTGAATGGGAGGGAATCCTTGGCCCCGTAACAACTGCATTTGCAAACCTCCCTTTTTTATAATGACCATGAAAGAGAGAAGCAGAACCAATCATTTGATGTTTGCGGGGCACCGGGCTGTAGAAAGAAGCATTGTTTAATGTGTGCAAATAGAAGAATCCAAATTGAGCTCTTTTTTGCCTCTCTCCCTCTTCCATACAAAGGCTGGGGGGAGCTAAGAACAAAGGCACTGAACCAGGGATGATTTCCTTGTGTTTTTAACCCTGCTGATTTTACTGCCTCCAGTTTGACTGGTGGAGTTAGTTGTGCTTACAGCCAGGATTCACCCCCATCCAGCTCCCTGGAAACAGAGGATTTGGGGCTTCCTGCTGAAGCTAATGGAGAAAGAGATGTATCCTGTCCTAAAATGTCTTCATCCATCCTGCTGCTGAAGGTGGCAGAGGTGTCAGACCATGAACTCCCTCCCCAGAAGGGCAGAGCAGAGGGTGCTGTGCCCTTCTTTTCAGTTGCTCCTCACTCTCCTCTCTTGTTTTTCTGGTTCCACACCAACGATTTAAGCTCCTTACTTACTCAAATCCATTACGCAGTGCATCCCCTGGGGGTATGGTAGCAGACTCTGAGGTTTGACAGAAGTTTTTCCAAAGTGCATAGAGTGGATGAGAAGGAGCAGCTCCTCCTAAAGAGTTAATGAGCTGAGCTGAAACCTTCAGAGAGTTTCCATGGGGTGGAAATTACCTCTTGGCTTCCAGCAGTGCTGGAACCCAACCATCAGGAGCAAGGGTTGCTATTATTTTAGAGAGAGAAAGGGGCACTTAAGATCGCACTTAAAATTAATCCTTGTTTTTTTGGCAATTTTTTTCTCCTGGAAAGGAACCCACATCAGTAAGAAGTGGTCAGTGTGCTCCTAGTTTTAAAAAAAGCAGTAGAAATAATAATAATGATAATAATAATAATAATGAAAGGCAGATGTCACGCAGAGTGCTTCTATTTATACAGCAGCTGAAGAATGCCAGGCCAGGTTAGTCCTTGCTGAGGTCTCATAGTTCTGGGTTGCCTTGTGTCTTAACCTCTTCCAGAAAGAAGACAGAATGGAGAAAATACTGGATGGGGTTCTTTCCTTCTGTTGTGTGTTGTTGCTTACGTGATCTTGACGTGTTTGCCTTGTGCATGGTCTGCACCATCCCACGTGGCCCTCAGCATCAGTGATGGCTCATTGGTAGGGAAGTTTGGATAGGAGGAGCGGTGTTCAGTTGCAAAGAAATCTGGAGAAATAGTGTGTTCCTTATCCAGCCCTACTTACTAAGCTCCTGAACTCTTTATCAGGGATTCGGAGGTGAATGTCTGACATGGAGAGCAATCCTGATCCCACTCTGCAGATAATGACAACTATGCCAGGATGGATGAATGAAAAGAGCCTCACCTTGCTAATGAAGGAGGCAAATCTGCTGGTGAGGGCTTTGATCTGATCCTTCTTCTCCTAACACACGCACTGCACTGGGGCTGATCTGCAAGTTGATACTGACCAGGAGGTTTGGGTTGACCACGATCCCTTGAATACCACCGGGGCCACATCTTCTTCCAAACCCAAACCCTCCATCACTCACATCATGACTGCACCTTGACCTGGCAGAGCAGTGCCCTCTGCTCCTGGAAATCCTCTTGCTTGCTTCCCCTTGGGTGGGAAGGTTCCTGCTGCCAAATGCACTGCAGATCCATCCCACACTTCTCCCATTGCTATGGGACATGGAGATGGAGCTGAAGATGCTTTGAGCAATATGCACAGTGATGGAAACAGCATCAAACCCCTCAGTGGTCCTGACCTGTGGCTGTCTGACTTCAGTGTGGCTGCAGAAGGATGAGATGGCAGAGGGACAAAGATCTCCAGGTTTGGCTCTGCCTTAAATCCTTCTGTGTTCTGGGCTTGTGCAAAGGGCTGGGTGGTGAAATCATAGAATCATTAAGGCTGGAAAGGACCACTAAGATCATCAAGTCCAACCATCAAGCCATCACCACTGTGCCCACTAACCCATGCAGCTCAGTGCCACATGAAGTGTATCAGCTCTCAGTGCTGCACCTGGCCACATTTCCAGCCCATTAATCACCCAACTCTCTGGTGTACCATGTTGGCAACCTCCAGGCTCATAAAACTACTCAAACTTTCCAGCCTGTATTTTTCAGGATACTGATATCTGCTGGGAAAATATATATCTGTACCTATGCTCGTTCCCTTTAAGCTTGCTTTTAGCTTGGTGTCAGTGCCTGTTTAGTTCAAAGCAGATGGAACTGAAGCTGCCACAAAGGGGAGTGGTGAAGATGTTGAAAACACCAATTTGATGGCTTTGCTAAGGGAAACCTAGCATTGCTCCCAGGAGTAACATGTGGTCGAGGCAAGGGGCAGCTGGAGGAGCACACCATGGTGTGCTCCTCTACTTGGCAAGCATGACCTCTTGTGATGAAGGGGATAGTTTGGGAGGCACTTCTGCCCTTCTGCTTGCTACAGGAGAAGCCTGGCTGCTTTGCTTGGCCATAATGCTGGATGCTGAGGTATCTACATTTAAAAATCATGCTGGCTGTAGAAATGCAGCTATCAGGAGCCTTTTTGCTGCTGGATAGTGTTTGCATGGCCTCCAGCAAGCCAAAATCTTTTCTATGAGTGTCAGTGAAAATCATGTCCAGAGATGCCAAAGATGGAATGGCAGGCATTAGAGAATGGGCCAGAGCACTGTTGTGCTCAGATCTGGAGGATTAATGAGAAACTGGGTTTTTTATCACTTTCTCTAGGCCAGGAGTTGATCAGTGAGTCACGTTTGCCTCCAGCACTTTGCTTACCCAGCATAGCTGGGTCACGCTGGACATGGCTCTTCCCTAAAAGGATGTTTGGGGCTTTTGAGTTTTTGCAGTTTTAATTATGGTGGTACCAATGACAGCATTTTATTAATCCCTGCAGCTATCGCATGTACAGAACACATGGGCTGAACTTCTCGGGAAAACTGAATTATGTCCCTGTGTGAGTCATCACATAAAAACCTGAAAAATTACAGGGGCTTGGGGGTGATCAAGCTGGGATTACACTGCTGAGATGCCACAACAGAAATTAGGATAGAAGGACGTTTTCTCTGGTGTATGGAGGCAAGAGTTAGAAATTTCCCTTTCCCTTGGAGGCTGATCCCAAAAAATCTTGCTGCAAAAATGGGAATGGGGCATCCCCACTCCTTGTTCCTTTTGAATGTAAGTGATGGCCATGGAAGGAGAAGTCTCAAATGTTATGTGTGTGACTTGGTCATGCTTGACCAATCCAGTGGCCTTTTATAATGGAGTGATGGCATCGGTGGATAAGGGAAAGGTGACCAATGTCATTTACCTGGACTTGAGCAAGGCCTTTGACACGATCCCCCACCACATCCTTATCTCCAAGTTGGAGGGATGTGGATTTGATGGGTGGACCAGTCGCAGACAGAGGGTGGTCATCAATGGCTCTATGTCCAGGTGGAGGCAGGTAAGGGGTGGCGTCCCTCAGGGCTCTGTCTTGGGACCGGTGCTCTTTAACATCTTTCTCAGAGACATCGATGGTAGAATCGAGTGCACCCTCAGCAATTTGCTGACAACACCCAGCTGAGTGGTGTGGTCAACACGGTGGAAGGAAGGGATGCCATTCAGAGGGACCTCGAGAGGCTGGAAAGGTGGGCCTGGGTGAACCTGATGAGGTTCAACACGGCAAAGTGCAAGGTTTGGCACTTGGGCCGGAGGAATGCCAGGCATCCATACGGACTGGGAGGAGCGGGCCTTGAGAGCAGCCCTGTGGAGAAGGACCTGGGGGTCTTGATAGATGAAAAACTTCATATGAACCAGTAGTGTGCCCTTGCGGCTCGGAAGGCAAATGGGATCCTGGGCTCCAGCAGCAGAGGGGTGGCCAGCAGGGACAGGGAGGTGATCGTCCCCCTCTACTCTGCTCTCGTGAGGCCCCATCTGCAGCACTGCGTCCAGGGCTGGAGCCCCCAGGACAAGAAAGACAGGGAGCTGCTGGAGAGGGGCCAGAGGAGCCATGAAGATGATCAGGGGACTGCAGCACCTCCCCTGTGAAGACAGGCTGAGGGAGCTGGGCTTGTTCAGCCTGGAGAAAAGAAGGCTGCGGGGTGAATCATTGCAGCATTTCAATACCTAAAGGGAGCCTACAGAGGGGGGGGGGATCAACTCTGTGAAAGGGTAGATAACTACAGAACGAGGGGAAATGGTTTTAAGTTGAGGGACGGGAGATTTAGGTTGAACATCAGGGGGAAATTCTTTACAGAGAGAGTGGTGAGGTGCTGGAACAGCTGCCCAGAGAGGCTGCGGATGCCCTGTCCATCCCTGGAAGTGTTCAAGGCCAGACTGGATGGGGCCCTGGGCAGCCTGGTCTAGCATTAAATGAGGAGGTTGGTGGCCATGCATGTGGCAGGGGGTTGGAGCTTCATGATCCTTGAGGTCCCTTCCAACCCTGGCCATTCTGTGATTCTGTGACTTGTATTCCCCTCCTGCTAAAGAGATGATAGTGCCACCATGGCTGTGTAAAGTCATTGAAATTAAAAGGAGAATGCAACGGAATGAATTTCATATGCCTTTTATTAGACAAACACTGGGAGGTGAGGCTTTGGGAGCATCTAAGAACAAACAGGAGCAAGGCATTTGCATAAATAAGGGCAGACAGCTTGGAATTCCAAACCTTTTGCAAGTAACGGGGTGAGGACTGCACACAACATGAGGGACAGAGCGGCACGTGGCTGTTGGACCTCAGTAGCACCTCTTGGTCGAAGAGCTGCTGATGTACTGCATGCTGGAGCTGCTTCCACCGACCACACATGACCCAGCCATGCCTTGTCCGCTCCCAGAGCTGAAGCCCATTCCTCCAGCACAGAGCCCAGCTCCAGCCCCACTGCTGCCTCTGAAGCTCTGGCAGCTCCCACTTCCATATCCCGATCCTACACTGGTTCTGGTCACAGCTGCAAGAAAAGAACACACTCATCAGAGGCACCCACAAACAGATGGACAGAGCTGCTGGCAGACAGATGGAAAAGTCACAAAACTGCCTTTGGAAGGTACTTACAGATGTTCACTGCACCAGCACCTTCTCCAGAGAGCCTGGAATTGAGCAAAAGAAGACAGTAAGCATTTAAGGGGAGACCATGAACAAGATGTGCTTGAAAAGCCAACAGAACACCTGTAAAATATTTCTGGGGGAAGATGCAGATCTTGCAACTGCACAGCTTGGCTTCACCCACCTGCACTCCTCGCCCTCCAGCAGCTTCCTGTAGGTTGCAATCTCAATGTCCAGGGCCAGCTTGACGTTCATCAGCTCCTGGTACTCACGCAGCTGCCGGGCCAGGTCTGCCTTTGCTTGCTGCAGGGCTGCCTCCAGCTCAGCCAGTTTGTCCCTGGCATCCTTCAGGGCCAGCTCCCCGCGCTGCTCAGCGTCTGCGATGGCTGTTTGCAAGCTGGCACACTGGGAAGGAAAAACAGTGGCTGAATTCCCCATCTAGAGCATAGAGCAGTTTGTTTCGCCTTACAGTCATGATGCGTGGCCATAGGTGCAGAAGGCTTTGAATTAATTAATTTGCAATCCAGCAGAACACTGAGGTGCATTTATAGTTATTTGCAGGGCTTGATTGAGTCTTTGCATTAGAACCATACCTGTTTCTTCACGTTGTCAATCTCAGCCCGCAGCCGCTGGACGTGTCGGTTGAGCTCAGAAATCTCCTGCTTGGTGCTGCGGAGGTCATCCCCGTGCCTACCTGCAGTAGCCTGCAGCTCTTCATACTGCCAGGGAGAGGGACAGAGGTCAAGGCAGAATCCAGCATTGTAGAGTGAAGCATGTGAGTATCATATCATGGAACCATGAGATGTTTGGGTTGGAAGGGACCTTCAAGATCATGGAACCATAGGGTGGTTGGATTGGACAGGATAGTCCTAAAAGATCATAGAACCATAGGACATTTGGGTTGGAAGAGTACATCAAGGTCATCAAACCATAGGATGGTTGAGTTGGAGGGGTCCTCAAAGATCATAGAACCATTGAATGGTTGGGTTGGAAGGCTCCTTGAAGATCATATAGAACCATGTAATCACAGCATGTCTTGGGTTGGAAGGGTCCTTAGATCTCCCCAAACCTCACCCCTACCCTGGACTGCTCCCTCCTCTCCATCAGACCAGCACCCCATCCATGGACTTGAGCACCTCCAGTCATGGGGCATCCACACGTCTCAGGGCAGCAGTGCTAGGGTCTCACCATCTTTTGAGCAAAGAATTTCCTCCCCACATCTCACCTCACTTTTCCCCTTTTATCTTAAACCCAATTCCCCTTGTCCTATCACTATCAGATATAGTATTTCAGCTCGGAGGTGTGTGTCTCTTTTCAATCCCAAACCAGCATTTAGAGCTTTATGGGTTTATTAAATCTAAAGGCATCCTCTGCTGTAAAAGTACCAGTAGAACCTACCCCTTGGGGAGCTGGGGAAGGGAACATGGTTTACCCTTTGCAGAACCCATCCTGGGCACTCACCCTGGACTGGTACCAGGACTCAGCCTCCTCCCGGCTGCGCTTGGCAATGTCCTCATACTGTGCCTTCACCTCAGCAATGATGCTGTCCATGTCCAGCCTGCGGTTGTTGTCCATGGTCAGGATGACGGAGGTGTCAGAGATCTGGCTCTGCAGCTGAGACAGCTCCTGCCAAAGCAGTGGGGGTTGGGTGAGTCACTACAGGGCACATCTCTTGTTCCAGGCCCCAGTGGAGGACAGAGTTGTGTTTGCAAAGTGATTTTTTTTTCCGTGAATCTTCCAGGAAGGGTTACTACAGTGGGTGAAATGGAATAAGTGTGGAGGTACGTAGTGCAACAGAGTGGAAAATAATCCATCCCGAGCTACTGAGGTGGGAAAAGGAAGCAAAGGTGTTAGAAAATGGGCAGGACATGAAGGTCCTGGGAAGGTGCTTACAGCTTCGTAGAGGGCTCTGAGGAAGTCTATCTCCTCCAGGAGGGCATCCCGCCTGGCTTGCAGCTCTGTCTTGGTCATATGGGTAGAATCCACCTCCTAGGGGGAAGAAGCACAGCACAGAAATGGAGCTGTTTCCAGAGGAGAAGCTGCAGTGTTTCTTGCAGCAGCTGTGCAGCAGCGGGTTGCAGCATGCATGCACCCACCTTCTTCAGAATCACAAACTCATTCTCGGCAGCTGTGCGCTTGTTGATCTCCTCTTCGTATCTGCGGGATGGAAATGGAGGGTTGCTATTGGTTTATGCAGAAGTTTTGTAAGTGTTTGTAGGACCTGGCTCAACTTTCTTTAGAGAAACAGCTTGGTACTTTGGTCTCCTAGCCCTATAGCTTTCTGCCTCTGAGTTTCAGCCATGGTGTTGTGTGTGTCACATATGCAAACCTAACCCTGGGCATTTATATCAGAAAAATGAGAATAATTTAAAAAGGCCTTTCTTCCTTGTCGGACTGCACAGGTACAATGGAGCACTGCACAGGTGCAATGGAGCACTGCCCAGCCTACTCACCAAGCAGACCCCAAACAAAGACTTACTTGTTCTTGAAGTCCTCAGCCAGACTCTGCACCTTATTCAGCTCCCCACCCAGGTTCTCCTTGTCAGCCAGCAAGTTGCTCAGCTGCCTCCTGAGGTTGTTGATGTAAGCCTCAAAGAGGGGCTCAATGTTGTTTCTGACTGTTTTGTGTCCCTGTTCTTGCAGAAGGGCCCACTTGGTCTCCAGGACTTTGTTTTCTTGCTCAAGGAACCGGACCTGGAAGGAGAAAGCAGCTACTTCAGAAGTAGTGACTTTAGGATGGTTTTCCCTATCTCTGCTTCCCTACATCCCAAAGCACCATTTCCCCTCTGCTGCCCTCATTATGTGGGATGAAACCCTCAAACCAAACAACCCTCAGGCTGCTGCTGATAGAAATGGCTTTGCATCAAAAGCAACATGGCTGGTACAGCTTGCCCTGCTTTGTGCTTCTCCACTGAAGAATCAGCATGGCACAGCCAAGAAATCTCATGGCTCACCTTGTCGATGAAGGAGGCAAATTTGTTGTTGAGGGTTTGGATCTGCTCCTTCTCCTCCTTACGGATGCTCTGGATGCTGGGGTCGATCGCCAGGTTGAGGGGCTTCAAAAGGCTCTGGTTGACGGAGACCTCCTGGATGCCCCCAGTGGGGACAGCAGGGAATCCAGGGCCACCCATGCCCCCACCAAACCCAAAAGCACCACCAAACCCACAGGAGATCCCAGTGCCAGCACCAAACCCTGCAGGTCCATAAAATCCACTGCCCCTTCCAGCCATAGAGATCCTCTTGCATCCACCAACGCTGTAGAGGCTTCTGCTCCCAAAACCTCTTCCAAATCCTCCATACCCCACAGCAGTGCCACAGCTTCCACCTTGAGCCATGGAGCGTGAGACGAACCCGGTGCTGCACGCACTGGGGATGAAGGCAGATGCAGCACTGAAGCCAGTCCGGCCCTGGTTCCTCACAGTGCACTGCCGAGACATCGCAACCAACGGGAGAGATTGGAGGAGCAAAGCAGTGAGGATGAGGAGGAGTGCAGCGAGATGAGGTTGTGTTCCCTGGGCTGGGGTTGGTCCTTTTATTCCCTTACGAGCTGGGGGTGGGTTTGGTGTGCTGCTCACCAGACTGATTAATCAGGCTCGACACGCCTCGCCACGATGCCGATCACCAGCAAAGTTGCAGCTGTTGCATTTTTTGGAACAGTCATGGTCTGGCTGTTGAAATATCTGAGAAAACACCAAAGGCTGCTCACAGCCACCCCTTCCCCACTCCTTTCTGCAGTGCATTGTCCGTGTTGGGAAAGCGCTCGCTCATCTCTATTTCATGGGTGAATCAGTCCCTCCCTTGCGTCAAAGCGCATTTTTTCACTTTGCAGCTCTCTGCAAAGGGTGGGAAATCTCTGATTGTGGATCTGTGTTTTCCTGCTGCTGAGGTTCTGAGTAAAGCCATCAGCATCAGCACCTCGGGCCTCAACTTGTTGGATGTTCTAGGCTTTTCTTCTCATGCTCGAATGTGGCATTTAACGTGAGATGGTAGGAAAAAGGAAGAAAGAGGTGGTGGACAAAGCCAACGTGGCAATGGGCACTGATGGAAGTCTTGGACCATCAGCTATGGAAAACCATTTGGGGAATGGCAGGACATGGAAGTTGCTTAGTGAACAATACCTTCAGACCTTTCCTTTCCATGAAATGAGTCTGCAAATCATCCTGATTCAGACTGACAACAAATGATGAAATATTACGGTGTGAGCTGGGAGGGAGCTCCTGCTGGCAGTGACGGCAGAGCCTGAGCTGGTGATTCCGCACGGCTTCACCTCACAGATGTTGAGCCGTTCCCTAAATGATGGGTGACCCTGCCCTAACCCAGCCTATTCCCAGGCTCTCCTCCCCACATCTCTTCTCTTCCCCTTTCGATAAGTCTTAGTCACCAGGAAATTCAGTGCCGGGGATCTGCTTTTGTGGCATTGTTCTCAGCCAACTCCTTCCACTCCAATTCTTCAGAGTTCCCAGGAAATGCCAATAATGCACTTTTTCAACGATTCACGCTGTCCTGACTAGCCCTCTGTGCCCTGCACTGTAGTACTGGGTGCGTGGAAACCTGCCCGGAGGTGCTCCAAGGCCACTCCTGATGTCTGCTCTCTGTGTCCAGCAATTTCCAGGGCCAGAAATAAGCCAAGTGCTTTTGGCCAGAATGTCCCCAGGGATGATTTGGAGATGCCCATTGTCTCTGTTTTTCAGCCTTACTCTTCCCTTCTGCTCTTCTTCTTCCCCCATTTCCCCTTTTTCTTCCATTTCCACTTCTTTTTTTTCCCTTTTTCCTCTTATTTTTCCCCATTTTCTCTTTCTTTTTCTACCACTTCTTTTTTCTTCCTTTTCCCTTTCTTCTTCCCTCTTCTCTCCTTCTTTCTCCCTTCCTTTCCCCTTCTTTTTTCCTCTTTTGCCTCTCTTTTCTCTCCTTTTCCTCTTCTTTTCAATCTTTTCCCCCTTCTTTCCCCACTTTCCCCCTTCTTTTTCCTCCTTTTCATCTCCTTCCTTTTCTTTTCCCCTTGTTTCCCCCCCCACCCCTCCTTTCCCCTGCTATTTCCCTTCTCTTTTTCCCCTTCCTCTCCTCCCCTTTATCCCCCTCTGTTCTCTCCTTGCTCTCCTAGTATTTCCATCACACACCCTGCAAGGAAGATAAAATAACTGTCCTGGCAGTGTTTTGTCACCTGTGAGCTACAGCATGCAGCAGATTTCATGGCAGCTCATCACTCAAAGAAGAGCTTCAGTACCCAATCCTAAGGCACTGGTCTCGACTGTCTGCAGAACTCCATCACAGGCAACACTCGGTGATGGGTGTTTGGAGTCACAGTTTCCTCCACACATTGCAAATTCGAGTCTCTGGGCTGTGCCAGTGTTAATGATGTGCCAGTGTTAATCTCCTGTCTTGCAGGAGAGCATCCCCAGTTCATCTCTACACCCGTGTTTGTGCATGGAGAGCAGACCGTGCTCTGCAGCAGGACAGCTGCACGTTGTGTGATGAGAAACTTTGCTTCATTCTTGCTATCTTGTTAAAAAGCAATGCCCGGGGAGAAGGAATTCTGCCCTCAGCCTTTCCCATGCTCGTTGAAGAGCTTTGTAATCTCACTGCTATGACCCAGGTGTGATGCAACCGCTGCTGTGCCCCTGGCTACGTGCGCTGCTGCGTCCTGGTGGCTGAGGGTTGCAACCCACAGCACTGGCTGGGATGCTGGATGGGGGATCCCAGGAGCCCTCAGCAGGGAGAGATGGGGGAGGAGGAGCACAGAGATGCAGCAGAGCTGTAACCCTGCTGGCAACTCACTGCAGGGAGATTCCCTGTGGGATGTGGAGAGGAGCAGAAGGAGTTCAGAGCATCCCAGAAAAGCATGGGAAACTGCTAATTTTGAAGAAAAACCTAAATATATTCTGCCACTCAGGGGCCTTTTCTCCTCTGTGAACCCAACTCTTATTTTTTTTTATTTTCCCAAGAGTGTGGCTCTACCCATTTCCTGACCTTACATACAGAGGCAATGGAGACTTTTTTGAAAATCCTGTATCTTTCCCACTTGTCTTCCAGCAACTGTCACTACTTTGGAGCTTTCAGCCAGATAATGCTCTGCTTTCACTTCTCAATTAATTTCTCCTGATTAGTCACAGAACCACATCTAAAACTGCTGCACCTCCCCTGATTCTCCTCCACCTCCTCAAAACAAGATCTTGCATTCTAGGAACAAGAAGAAACAGTGGATGTTGGAGACTTGCTATTTCTGACAGGTTCTTGGATAACTTTTTATAGGTGTTGGATGGGAGACAGCTCCCTTCAACACAGCACATGGATGTGTGTGAATGGGTCTCTCCAGAAGGGGAGTGCTTCCAGGTGTCTGCTCTTACACTTACAGAATCATAGTCAGTAAGGTTGGAAAAGACCTCTAGGTTCATCAAGTCCAACCATCAGTCCTTCCCCACAGATGAATGAGATAGGACAGGACCTCTCAGACCATCCAGTCCAACCCCAACCCATCCCACCATGCCCACTAATATTCCCTCAGTGCCACATCTCCATGGTTTTTGAACACCTCCATGGACAGTGACTCCAACAGCCTGTTCCTGTGCCTGACGGCTCTTCTAGAAGAGAAATTTCTCCTAAAACCAAGAACTGAGTTGAGACATCATGCAGTAAATTGAGTTTCGAGATGGGTTTATATCCTTGGACAGGTTGGGTGGTTGTGCTGACTCCACTGCTAATTAGTTCCCTATTGTTCTAAGTTCATGCAGGTACATCACACACCTGGCACAGCCCCCTGGGAACTGTTGTGCTGGCTGCAGGCTGCACGCTAAATGAATCCCAGACCTTTTCCCCTATGCTTTACTCTTGCCTTGGCGTGCCCTACATTTTGCTTCCGGGGGTTTTCCTTGCTCAGTGGGGAGAAGCAACGCATTGCAACCCATGGCACCCTCCCCTTGCTGCTGCACCATGCCTTTATTTGGCTGCTCATGGAGAGATTCAGGAGACATGAACAGGGAGCAAAGAACTGCACCTTGAACTGGGCAGGGCCCCATGAAAAGTGCTTGTTATCCGCATTTGCATTTGTTGTTCCATGCCTTTAATTAAAAGCTCCACGCAATAGAATAAATTACATATGCATTTTTATTAGACAAACACCAGAAAGTGAAGAGAGACAGTCATGGGACACATTTTATATACAAAATCTGGCTGGAAAAAAAAAAAATAACAAAACAACAAAAAACCAAAAAGCTGAGCGGTAATAAGCGAGCTGCAGATTTAAAACAGAGGGATTCCCGGTCCACGGCAGAGCCCTGCATGTGTGCAAGAGAGGAGGTTTCCAATGAGGCTCCTGCACCACAGGACATCGGGTTCAGGTGGCTCCTGTTCTGCTTCCCCTGATTATCTGTGGTGAAGGACCCGTGTCGTGGTGTTCTATGGCAAGGGAGGGAGAGCTTTAGCTCCTGTAACTTCTCCGGGAGGAGGAGGAGAAGAACTTCATGCTGGAGCTGCTGCCCCCACCCATGGCACTGCTCCCCCCAGGCCCACTGCAGCTGTAGTTGTTCCCCATGCTGCACATGCCACCCCCCATGCTGAGGTTGCTTCCTCCTCCGTATCCCGATCCCACAGTGGTTCTGGTCACGGCTGCAAAGAGATAGAAAAGTAATAAGGCATTGGCTTCTCAGTGCAGGGGCATAAACACGCTCAGGTGAGGTAATTTTATAGATTTTAGAGACTTACAGATATTCACTGGGACACCGTCTCCAGCCAGCCTGTATGGGGAGAGAACAGCAATGTCAGAGGACAGGGATAAAGAAGACAGCAGGGGAAAATACATGGGCCATTTTATAAGACTCCTGTAAATATTTGGTATTGCCCATGGATGCTCCTCACAACATCAATCCATCCCCCGACATCCCCCTGCCCCTGGGTACCCCAGTCGATGTGTGTACTTCATAAGGGAGCATCCCACCCACGTTTTAAAATACCCTCCACCTCCTCCCTCGTTTTATACTGGTTCGTGCTCCAGCTCTTTGAACCCAATGGAATGTGTTCATCTCCAGGGATGATCACACAGGGAAAAGTGATATTTGCTATTTATTTCTGCAGGGATTCTGCACCCACCTGCACTCCTCGCCCTCCAGCAGCTTCCTGTAGGTCGCAATCTCAATGTCCAGGGCCAGCTTGACGTTCATCAGCTCCTGGTACTCACGCAGCTGCCGGGCCAGGTCTGCCTTTGCCTGCTGCAGGGCATCCTCCAGCTCAGCCAGTTTCGCTTTGGCATCCTTCAGGGCAATCTCCCCACGCTCCTCAGCATCCGCAATGGCTGCTTTCAGATTTGCGCACTAGGGGAAAGAAACTTTTGGTCACATTCCCCCACTTGGCTTGTTCCTTTTCTATTCTATAATCGCAAGGTCTTATTCCAGCATCACCGATTTAACCAATTTTAGTGACTTTTCTGTTTTTGACAGAAGCAGTGACTAGCTAAGCAGAACTCGCCTCTGATATTTTCTCTCCTTTCTTCCAATCTGGGGGGTAAATTGGTTAAAAGCATGGATTTTCCTGCCCTGTACCTGTTTCTTCACGCTGTCAATCTCAGCCCGCAGCCGCTGGACGTGTCGGTTGAGCTCAGAGATCTCCTGCTTGGTGCTGCGGAGGTCATCCCCGTGCCTGCCTGCGGTAGCCTGCAGCTCTTCATACTGCCAGGGAGAGGGACAGAGGTCAGGGCAGAATCCAGCATTGTAGAGTGAAGCAGCATGTGAGTATCATATCATGGAACCATGAGATGTTTGGGTTGGAAGAAACCTTCATGATCATGGAACCATGGGATGGTTGGGTCGGTAGGGTCCTTCCAGGTCACAGAACCATGGGATGGTTGGGTTGGAAGGGTCCTTACAGCCCCAAAAGCCCCACTCCCTGCCTGGGTTGGTCCCACTCCTCCATCAACTGCCCAGGACCTCATTCAGCCTGGACCTGTTCACCTCCAGGGATAGGGCACCCACAGGTCTCCCTCCTGTTTCTAAGCTCCCTTTATGCATGCGAAGACTGCAGTGAAGTCTCTCTGAAGCCTTCCCATCTCCAGCTGAATTTCCCCAGCTCCCTCATCCCTTCTCCATAGGAGAAGATTTTCCTGGAAGAGTCAGCCCTTCTCTATTCAAGACAAGACATGAAGACAGCAGCACGGAAAGCCCCATCTCCTTTACCTTGGTTTGGTACCAGGACTCAGCTTCAGCCCGGCTGCGGTTGGCGATGTCCTCATACTGCGCCTTCACCTCTGCAATGATGCTGTCCAGGTCCAGGTTGCGGTTGTTGTCCATGGTCAGCACCACAGAGGTGTCGGAGATCTGGGTCTGCATCTGGGACAGCTCCTGCAATGGAAATGGGGTGAGCTTGGCACTCGGTGGTGCCTCCTCATCCCTAAGGATGAGCGCGCCAAACTGGGAGAGGCTGCAGATCATTATCTGCACGGTTCTAAAGAGTGAAGAGTTCAGCATCTCCCAAGGGGAGGAATTAAGGGCTGTTGGAGGGAGGTGGGTGATAGTACTCACAGCTTCGTAGAGGGCTCTCAGGAAATTGATTTCTTCGGTCAACGCATCTGCCTTGGCTTGTAGCTCAACCTTGTTCATGTAGGAAGCATCCACGTCCTGGAGGATGAGAGAAATGGGCAGTGAGTTTTAAAGTCTTGTTCACAGGGATGTGTGTATCTCTGCGGTACAGAGCAGGGAAGAAGTCATAAGGGCATCAAGAAGTACGGATGGGTTTGTGGATGGAGAGTGGATGGAGATCTGCAAAGAGTCATGAGCCGATGAGCCGCAATGCGCTCTCACCTTCTTAAGTGTCACAAACTCATTCTCTGCAATGGTGCGCCTGTTGATTTCATCTTCGTACCTAATGGAGGAGGAAGAGGGAGCATTGTTTAGGCAGGTAGCAGACGGAGGTGATTTTATTTTGCTGGAATGAACTTCCTTAATAGCAGTTTGCATACAATGTTCTTTTCTCCTACGTTGCATCTGAATAAGAGACCATGAGCGATTTCCTAGGCTGAACTAGTTAAAACAAGTACATTAAGAAAAAAAAAGTGAAAGCATCTCTGCTATTCCTTTTCTCCTCTTTCTGGCCGTTACTCATTCCTCTTCAGCCTCTCTTAAGCAAATTAAGCATGCTGCCTCAAAACTTTCAGACCTACCGTGTAATTTTTTCTCAGTGCTAGGTAATTTATTTAATAAGCCTTTGATCATATTCTAAGTTATTCCCTGAATATTTGTGCATTTGGATCTGTTGCTCCGTTACCATTTATCTTGAGAAAGTGGCACAGCCTTCGCTGTCGGGAATTCCTTCACTGTTGGGATTCCCATGTCCCAGTGCTAGAGGACTCACCTGGACCCCCAGATGGCAGTAGGATGGGGGGAGCTGCACCCATCAGGTGGGCAGAGTAACTCCCATGGACTTACTTCTTCTTGAAGTCCTCAACCAGGTACTGTGTGTTGACGAGCTCTCCCTCCAGCCTCCCCTTGTCGCTCAGCAGGCTGTTCAGCTGCATCCTCAGGTTGTTGATGTACGTCTCAAAAAGTGGCTCCAGGTTGTTCCGGACCGTTTTCATGCCCTGCTCCTGCAGCAGGCTCCACTTTGTTTCCAGCACTTTGTTTTGTTGCTCGAGGAATCGGACCTGCAAGAAGAAATATGCTGAAGATGTTTGGAAAGGGCAGAGATTGGGGTGAACTTCCTTTGCACTTATGGGGACCCAGGACCAGAGAGGGGGTGCAGTACCCTTTCCAGCTGGTTTTCACAGATAAATTTACCTCTGATAGAAGCAGGAATTTGCTATTTGATTGCCATCTCCCTGCTCAGTGTTGCAAACAAGCATTGGAACTAATTTCCTTTCCCCTTCTTTCCTTTGAATAAGTGTGCAAGATGCAAACAGCATGTTGAAAATCAAATGAGGAGTAAACAGGATTGGAACTCCTAGTAAGAAAAGTGCTAGTTCCTCCCCCCCTCTCAGCATTGCTCCTCCACTTTGAAAAACCTCTGAAATAATGCAGAATAATGCAGCGTTCTGCTTGGAAGCAAGAGGAGCTGCTCAACCAGGAGAGAAATCAAGCAGGTGCTCTTGTGCATCTAATATGCTTAATGAGGAAATGAAGTGGACAGAAAGTGTCAGATCAGATTTTGCTATTTTGAGCAGTCCCAACTTGCTGGTACTGTTTCATTTTGAGCTTTAAATGCCTTTGAGGAAAATTCAAGCACTGAGAGGCTTATATCTTCCTTTGTGCACTTCTTTTTCTAGTCATTTCAGGATTGCTCGCATCTCACTTTAACCACCCAACACCTGTTATCCTGCAGTGCTCAATGGAGAGACCCCAACACCTGCAGAGGGGTGGAATTGCCTCTGAGAGTTTTCTCTCTCCATTTGCCTAGCAGCAAATGAGAACCTCAGATGCTGGATGATGCACTCATAGCAACCACTGTGCAGCAGGTACCGCTGCCTGGAGTTCCAGGGACAGAGGCATCTTCCACTCCCATTCCTGATCACCATTCCTTCTTGCTCAGCTCATGTGCTCATCATGCAATAAGAATCCCCATCAAAACATGAGGGCAGGGAAGCTCATGGCTCACCTTATCGATGAAGGATGCAAATTTGTTGTTGAGGGTTTTGATCTGCTCCTTCTCTTCCTTTCGGATCCTCTGGATGCTGGGGTCGATCTCCAGGTTGAGGGGCTTCAGAAGGCTCTGATTGATGGAGACCTCCTGGATGCCACCAGCAGGGAACCCAGGGCCTCCAAATGCCCCATATCCGTAGCCCAGCATGCTCCCAGCACCTCCACCAAACCCTGCGGGGCCGTAGAAGCCCCCACCCCTTCCAGCTGCAGAGATCCTCTTGCATCCACCGAAATTGTAGAGGCTTCTGCTTCCAAAGCCACCTCCAACCCTTGCAAAGCCACTGCCAGCATTGCAGCCCCCAACACGGGTGACGGAGCGTGAGCTGAAGCTGGTGCGACACGTGCCGGGCACGATGGCCGACGCAGCGCTGAAGCCACTTCTCCCCCTCTGGATCCTGACGGTGGATTGGCGAGACATGGCTGGTTTGGGATGGGGTGGATGCTAAGGCACGAGGGAAGCAGTAGAGGTGCTGGCCTGGAGCAAGGAGTGGGAGGGAAAGTAGAAAGATGAACCTGTGCTCCGCACGGGCTCGGGAGAGCCCTTTTATGCATTTATGAGACTGGGATGGGTTTGATGAGGTGGATCGTCTTTCTGATTAATTAGGCTTGGCATGTCCAACAGCATTCTGGAGAGAGAACTCACTCCGCACACACGCCCTTGTGAAATAATACAGCCAAGTTCTGAGCAACAGTGGTATTGTTTGGGAATAACTGTCGCCTTCTGCTGTCTTTGTAGACGGGCAGGCTCCGCACCATATCAAAGAGTTTGGGAGCTGCAATGAATCAGCCTGGTCACGGGAGGGAAACACCGTTTAGAACGGCTGTCACTCAGCTCTTGGGACCTTCAGTCCATGGGACTGCTCTCCTCAGCCCATCTCTGTGAATGGGGCTTTAAGAAGCTGCAGTCCCTGGTGTTTTAGGGAATGTGTTGGCAGGGCAGCGTTGTGCAGTCCTGTAGAACATTGCACGTTGCTTTACCCTGGGATTTTGTGGTATCACGGAATTGCAGAATCCTTGGGTGGCTTGGGTTGGAAGGGTCCTTCAAGATCACAGAATCATGGAATCACAGTGTGGCTGGGGTAAGAAGGGAACTTCAAAGCCCCCCCATCCCCACTGCTTGCCTTTGGGCTGATCCCATTCCTCCATCAGCTTCCCAGGGTCCATTTATGGCCTCGAGCATACATAAATGCCCCATTTCTCTGGGCAGTATGTTAGGGCCTCACCACCCTCTGGGTGAAGAATTTCCCTCTCACATCTGACCCAGATCTCCCCTCTTTTAGTTTGAAATAAGCCACGTGGTCCCCTTCTGCAGTACATCTACACAAATATTTCCACTTTATATAGGCTCAGTTTCTTGAGCTGGTGTCCTCTGAAAATCCTGCTCCAGTGGATATACCTTTCTGTGACTCTTAAAAATAATATATATATTTAGAGAGAGAGAGAGAGAGAGAGAGAGGGAGAGAGGAAGGAATGAAAATGGGACATTCTGTCAGTTTACACCTGGACTTTACAGCCCTATTCACAGCTGCCATTGAGTTCTGTCACTGCTGTGCTATTCCCCCAGCTTCCAGGCTTTCAAATTTGGCATTTAGGAGGATGGAAACTAAAACAACAACAACAAAAAAAAAAGACAAAAAAAAAAAAACTTAAGGAGGAGGAAGGACTGTGGGAATGGAGCTGCTCTGAATCCACTGGCTCTATGGAAATAGAGTGCTCCAGGGCTGCTCCCAGCTCCCTGTCTATAAACATGATGTCATTTCCCAAAGATTTAATCAGCTCTCTCTGCTCATCTGGAAGAGGGATCCCATCAACCTGAATCCATGAGAAAAGTTCTCCACAGGATCTCTTGCCCAAATCCTCAGCAATCTGGGCACAACGATACGTGGTCCTGTCCTTTCCCATCCATGTGCAACGTTTGCTTTGCATGAGCATCACAAGCAGTTCAAGTAACGAGTCAAACAGAAAACGTGAAAAAGCTTCAATTTTGAGGGGTGGGAAGAGGATCTGGCCCTCTCTGTTTCAGGTAGGTCTGGAAAAGATGACTCATATGTAATTACACAAGAGGGTGACTTTGCAAGAGCATCCCCCCTAACAGCTTTATCTCGTGTTTCTGGAGCAGCAATCCTTTGTTTATTTTGGTAGCTGTTCCTTCAGCTCCTTCAATGAAAGGCTGAGCCCTCATTGTGATGCTGCAGCTTCCACACTGCAACAGTCCCAGTGGGGCTATTCACCAGGTGTGCACATTTGCACACCCAAAGCCCCGTGATGCTTTGGGCATTGCTCCCTGGGGTGCCCTCCATCCCTTGTGGCTCCACCTGAAAGCTTTTCCCCGTTGCTGTGCAGCTCAGGAGGGCATCAGCACCAAAGGGATTCCCCATCCTTTGCACTGCTGCAGCACCACAGAGCTGACTCAGGGTGTGCAGAGCCTGAATCCCACCCTTGGTTACCAACAAGTGTGATGAGTCAGTGCTTTCCTTTCCCCCCTCAGGCTCCATTTTACATATGAAACTCGTCTTTTTTAGCCAAAGAATACGCCAACTGCGTTGGAGTCCATTGTTAATAATAGTAATAATACAGCTCCTCCAACCAAATAAAAAGAAATTAATTTCTTTCCATTTCACATTTGCACTAGGGTGGAGGTGATGTGGTTGTCACTCATCTGGAAGGAATTTGAGAGGTAATTACAAAAGGCAGAACTGGGAGCACCAGGAGCTGCAGCTACAGGTCTGGGGTATGGGTGATGGCAGAGGGCCCCCACCCTGCCCTGTTGATGAAACACTGGGTTTCCAGGTAGCTCCTGGGGGAGTGTCTCCCCTGTGCCCTGCAGCTCCAGGCATGTGGTTGAATTTGCTGCTCCAATGCAGATAGCTCACCCTGATACAGACTTCTCTGGCAGAGTGTAACACTGGAGCTGCTCTGCTTTTTCCTCCTGATCAGACCACAGAGCTGTGCTGGAGCTGAGAGCCCTGTGATGCAGCTCTGGAGCCTTTTACACCCCCCTCCCTTCCTCCTTTTCTCCTCCAGGGATAGGTGGGAGATCCCTGGGGTGCAGCCGGGTATCACCCTAAGATTGAGGTAATATAGTCCTTTGAGGGTAGAAAAGTGAATTCTGACTGCATCAGGGCAATAACTACAACTCGGGTCCCTGTAGTGGGAAATTTGAGCTGTTTCCCAGCCAGAGAGAAAGAAGACAGCTTCAACAACTTGCCACCAACACCTGCCCTTCTCCAGCATCCACCACGAGACGCTTCCACGGATGCATCCACCATGGGAGCCTTCATTTCGTGATGGATGTCTGTTCTCAGGCAAGGTTGTAACCTTTTAGCAGTGGCTTCATGTGATTTCTTTGCAAAAACAGACATTTATAAAATAAGAGCGTGTCCTACTGACTCGTGTTGGTTCACTACCTAATCTCAGTTTAATTATCAGTAAAGTCAAGGCTATAATTTACGTTAATTGCTTAAATTAAAGCCTTTGGGTTAAACTTGGGCTGCTAACCTAAATTCTAACCCTGCTCATTTTGGCTGTAATTTACCATATCATCACAAGCCAACACAGTCCCAATGGTCACTCTGAGCTTTTTCCACACTGCACCCCATGGTCACTGCATGGCACAGCAGAGACCTCCAGGAGCAGAGGGGGAGCTGGGATTCACATCCCTGAATCTCATTTCCCCAAGGAATGAATTGGGATGAGCTGCTCCGGAGCGTTCCCATAGGTGTTGCCCCGTGCTGGGTGTTGCAGTCCTTTGAGCCTGTTCCCAGCAGTATCTGGAGGCCAGTCAGCTGGAAGTAGTGCAGGACTTTGAAGTGTAGGTGTGACCAGCTTTCTCCAGATAATTGGTTTTTCTGTGTTAGTGCAGAGACACTGGTTCAGCTCAGGGTTTTGGAGTAACTTTGCTTTTATTATTGCTGTTGTTGCAGATTGGGGAAGTCTCGTTTCAGCCCATGGCTTGTTGCATCCCAAAAGAACCTCTAACTTTGGTGGGTATATATTCTTATCCTGCTCTGCATTCAGCACAGCTGCTTGCGTGGAGGTACCCAAATAATATATAATAAATAATACCCAAATAAATAATCCTAAATACCCTGAAATTGTTCTGTAGCACCCTCCGAGCACCTTTAATCCCTGGATAGGGCTCTGTGACCCTTCTAACCCAAACCATGCTGCAATTCCATGGTTCTATGATCCCTTCCAACCCAACCATCCTATGGTTCTATGGTCTGTAAGGACCCTTCCACCCCAACCATCCTATGGTTCTATGGTCTGTAAATATAAATACCCTTCCAACCCAACCATCCTATGGTTCTATGGTCTGTAAGGACCCTTCCACTCCAACCATCCTATGATTCTACGGTCTGTAAATATAAATACCCTTCCAACCCAACCATCCTATGATTATGATTCTGTAATCTCCTTTCTCATGGCCCTAGGGTGAATCTTCTCTCATTGTAAAGCTGCAGTGAAAGTGAAGTTGCCGAATACCTCATGATTTCAGGTTAGCATCCTGCACCAGCACCGCTTCCAGCTCAGGGTTTCTTGCAGACAGACCTAGTGCTTCTGCAAAATTTAATTTCTCCCAATTAAAACAAAGAACACCATTCTCTGAGCAGGTAAAATCAACAAGTATTATTCACATATTCTAGGAGGTGTCTCCGAGCAGGGTTTTGCTCTCCAAACAGTTGAGTGATCCTCGTGAATTGTAGCAGGGGTGTTGTTCCTCTGCTGGATTTACTGAATCCTCCGTCACCTTCCCTGAAGCCATTTTGTGTCTTGCTTCATGTCCAGGCTGCATGCATTTGCAAATTTTAAAAAAATAATAATTTTATTGGGTGAAAACCTTGTCTGGAGGGGACCCTGCGTGGTAGGACCAACGCTTCCAGCCTGGCAGCCAGCTCTGTGCCTTTCCCTTGCTCTGGGTCCCCACCTACTGGAGACAGCAGGCTGGGGTGTTGGGTGCCTGCACACCTCCGGCTTTTTGGCAGTGGGGCTGCTCCTTCTCCTCTCCCTCCTTTGGGGTACCCATGGTTGGAGCTGGTAGGTAATGTGGGATGGTGGGTGGATACTGGGAAGGAGTGGGATGTTCACCCTTAGGACATCTTCCCAAAGGGCTGTGGGCATTCTCTGCTCCCCTCCTTCATGCTGCAGCTCTCAGCTTCGTGCTGGGTTTCCAGTTCGCACCCATTGCTGCTGTTACCCGGATTGCCACCCACTGAGTGGTGGGATCCCATCCCAAACCTGCTCCCAGGGGTCACTGAAACCTCCCAGGGAAATGGGTGGAAATGGGGCTGCCAGGTCCTGCAGGTTCACTCAAAATGAAGCTGAGGTCCCAGAACAGCCCTTCCAGAGCAGCATTTAGTGAGATATCACAGTGCAAGGGAAAACTCCACATGCAAGCATGCAGTGAGATATTGGACGCTTTGCCCTGGTCCTGCCCCAATTTGCTCTTTGCTGGTACTGCCCTCCTCCCTCAGGGGGTGACATTTCCCTTCCTGGGGGCTCGGTGCATAGCCCCCCCTCCTCAGTGCAGTTCTTGATGTCCTGGCTGTGGTCCTCATGCCAGCACTGGGCTCCTTTGCTGTAAGGTTTGCTCCATGCTATGCCTACACTAACTCAAGGATCTTGGCCAAGCCTTTGGCAATCACCTTTCTTTCCACATTTCCTGTGTTTTCTCACTCCTACAGGGATGAGACAAAAAGACAGCCCCATGGTGGAGCTCCTCCAGCTTTTGTCTTGCCCAGAAGCAGCTTGTCCTCTCTGTGCCTCGGTTCTCTGCCCAGCCCACTCTCCCCAGGGCCACACTGGAGGCTGATTCCTAGCCCTGAGCTCAAGGTAGTGGTCTTAGAATCACAGAATCACAGAATGTCTGGGTTGGAATAGACTTCAAAGACCAAAGAACCATAGAATGGATGAGTTGGAAGGACCCCAAAGTCCTCCCTCTATGAGCTGCTCCCACCCCCCATCAGCTGTCCATCACCCCATCCATGGCCATGAGCACATCTGGGAATGGGGTTCCCACACTTCTCCAGGCAGCAGTGCCACGGCCTCACCACCTCTGGGTAAAGAATATCCTCCCCACACCTCACCCAAATCTCCTATCTTTTAATTTAAAGCCATTCCCCCTTGTCCTATCACTGTCTGCCATTGCATAAAGCTGCTCTTCTCCAGTTTACAAGCTCCATGTAAGTACTGAAAGGCTGCAACTATATCTGCATCCACGGAGCCTTCTTGTCTCCAAACCAATTCCCACCAGAGAATGAAACCAAGAAGCAGCAGTTTTTAAAAATGACAGATGCTCTTTATTGGACAACACAGTATGGTAGGAAATGAAGAGGCTATAGCCATGGGGACAAGAAGTTGGAGATCAGTGGCGATTCTTGTATGCAGAAAGCAGTAACCTTTCCCCTGGGTTCCTGAGAGAATAGAAGGGGCTGGAAAAATCTTTTAATTGCAGCTGAAAGGTTTGGAGGTTGTAACATGTGATGTGAGTAGGGGCTTGCAGAGCCTCTTGGGGCTCCTGTCCTTGCCGAGGACCTGGGGCTGAGGTTTCACAGGGCTGTCCCCTTGCTGTGGGGTGAATGAAACAAATGCATGTGGCCTCCCCCCATTCAGCAAAGTGCTTTAAATGCTTTGCATTAAATACATGATCTCGTGGGGAGGAATGGAGGAGGGCTGGCATCGGGTACCGTGCCAGCTCCCAAAGCCCCATTGGTGACCTGCTACAACCTGTGCTTTGGCCAAAGGTGCTCCAGATTCTCACAGCGGGGTCCTGGTCTCCCCCCAGTACCCCAAGAGAGGCTGGCAAAGGACGGAGGGAGGAGAGGGCGCAGCGCAGCTATGTACAGCACTGATTGGTAAGGCAGCACGTTGCTTTTGGAAGGCAGGAAACACACCGTTGGCCGGAACCATCCTTATCTGATGGTCTTTTTGCTGGTAGTGGTCTTGGAAACGATCCGCACGCTGCCTCCCGTGCTGGAGCTGACCCCTCGGCTGCTGCTGGAGCTGAAGTTGCTTCCTCCGCCATAGCCGTAGCTTCCACTCCCGCCCCCGAATCCTCCACCTCCGCCACTGCTGCTCATGGTGTAGCTGCCACCGCCTCCCATGCTGAGACCACTGCTCATGCCGAGACCTCCTCCCATGCCGAGACCACTGCCCATGCCGAGGCCACTTCCCATGCCGAGACCTCCTCCCATGCCGCCGCCGTAGCCCATCCCGCTGGAGCTGCTCACTACAGCTGTGAGGGAACAAGGATGGGTGAGCCCACCTCAGCATGTCCCCGGGGTGGGGGAACCAACCCCAGCAAACAAGGGTGGAAGAGGGGGAGATACTTACAGACACTCACGGCTCCAACGCCCTCTCCAGCGAGCCTGGTGGGGAAGGGGAAAGAAGGAGGTAATGCAGGCAAGATGCAGTGGTACTTAGGAGCGTCTCACTGCAGGAGCATCCAGTTGGGGAACTATCCAATGGGGGCACCATCTAAATGGGGGACTATCCAACTGAGGGGCCATCCAACTGGAAGGCCTCCAAACTGGGAGACCATCTAATTGGGAGAACATGCAATTGGGGAATCATTCATCTAGGGGACCACTCAATTGGAGGACCATCTAAATAGGGAATCATCTAATTTGGGGACTTTCTGTTTGGAGGCCCATCTAATTAGACTTTCATGGCCTTCAATTAGGGTCTGTCCACTGCTGGGCTATGTCTGCAGCATATGTGGAAGTGGCAATTTTTCTTAGTGCATCAGATGCCAACAAATGGGGAACCCAGCTTTTCCTAGAAACCTCACATTTCAAAACACCCATCTCCTCCCTCTTTTTTTATGTTCCTTTATGCTCCAAATCCTTGGGGTGAGCTGAGGCTTTGGACCCAAAGAAAGGTATAGCATGCAGGGAAAAGTGATATTCGCTATTTATTTCTACAGGAATTCTGTACCCACCTGCTCTCCTCTCCCTCCAGCAGCTTCCTGTAGGTTGCAATCTCAATGTCCAGGGCCAGCTTGACGTTCATCAGCTCCTGGTACTCACGCAGCTGCCGGGCTAGGTCTGCCTTGGCTTTCTGCAGGGCATCCTCCAGCTCGGCCAGCTTTGATTTGGCATCTTTCAGGGCCATCTCCCCACGCTCCTCTGCCTCAGCAATGGCTGCTTGGAGGCTGGCACACTAAAACAGAGGGAAACAGAAAGCTGTTTAAATTGGGCTACCCACATCTGCAGTCCTGTGGTACTGTAGGTGCTATTGGGTGGCTCCAGCATAGCTCTGGGATGCGTGGAGCTATCAGAGAGGTGTCACAGGGTGGGTGACTGACGAGCCACAGTCCTGTTCCACATGAAAATGAGCAAAATCTGCATCTCTTTGCTTTGCTGGCATGATGCAATAGCTCGCAGCTTGTTTCCCCAGCAAGTAAGCAGCAATCGCAACACATCCTTACATCCAGGGACCTTCTCCAGTAGGGATAAGAGATGGCCATGCCTGCCAATGCAGGACATGGGCTTCCATCCCTGCCCAAAGCTAGGAGATCCCCCCTACCTGTTTCTTCACACTCTCAATCTCGTTGCGCAGCCGCTGCACCATCCGGTTGATCTCTGAGATCTCCATCTTGGTGTTCCTGAGGTCATCCCCGTGGCGCCCAGCTGAGACCTGCAGCTCTTCATACTGGTGAGCAGAAAGGAGGAAAGCAGTGGTGAGGGACCATGGGGCTGGGAATGGTGTGTACCAAGTCTGGGTCTGCAGAGAGGGGGACCACTGAGCACCTTGCTTAGCCCAGTGTTGGCAAACTATGCTTTGCATAGAGCACCTGTGAGTTGTCACTTGCTTTAGGAACCTGAAAGGGAAAGAGCAGTGCCCTGTGTTTAAGGCCAGGTCTACCAGCAGCTCTGTGAGCCCAGAATCAAGGTGTTTAATCTTGGGTTCACAGCAGGGAAAGTCTGCTGCCTTGTGCAGCGGTCCACCAGCAAGCAATGGCAATCTGTATGCAAGAGCCCATCGCAACGTGCACAGAACGTTAATTAATTTCTTGTGCAGCGCTGAGATCCTTCCTTGGTGAGTCCTGCTTCCCTTCAGCTAATATGATGCAGCATCTGTGGTCCCAGTTACCCACCTTATTCTGGTACCAAGCCTCTGCCTCAGCCCGGCTGCGGTTGGCGATGTCCTCATACTGTGCCTTCACCTCTGCGATGATGCTGTTGAGGTCCAGGCTGCGGTTGTTATCCATGGACAGCACCACGGAGGTGTCAGATACTTGCTGCTGCATCTGGGACAATTCCTGCAGAAGATAGGAAAAAATGAGTTAATTGTCTATTTTCTGCAGTAGAAATCATAAGATGGCTTCTGAGCTCTGTCTTCCAAGAGATGCAATTTCTTGCACTTCTCTCAATCTCTCTTGGCACAGGTCATCATCCTGGAGGTGTTCAAGAAACGTGGAGATGTGGCAGTTGGGGACAAGGTTAGTGGGCATGGTGAGATGGATTGAGGTTGGACTGGATGATCTTAGAAGTCTTTCCCAACCATAATGATCCTATGAGTCTACAATTCTTCTCTGATTCTACTTATCCACAATTTTCTATCTTATGGCTGCATTGTGATTTCTTACAGGCAGTGATGCTTCCTCCTTCTCTGCCGTGCAGCACTGAGTGTGGAGTCGAGGGCACAGAGCTGCAGGGGACATCGTGCAGGGAACCAACTACTCACCGCTTCATACAGAGCCCTCAGGAAGTTGATCTCATCTGCCAGCCCGTCTGCTTTGGCCTGCAGTTCCACCTTGTTCATGTAAGCACCATCCACATCCTAAAGAAAAGCAAAGCAAAGCTTCAGGTGCAAACCCACAGCAAAGGGATGTCCATTTTTTGGGCAGAGGACAAAGCTCAGATTCATGGGGATCTGACTGGGATCAGAATTGCTCCCTTGCTGTGGGTATCTGGAGCAGTACTCAGCCCATTACCCATTCCTGGTTGTGGTAACGCTGTATTCCACTGCCTGACCCTGCTGTGATGCTGCAGGACCTCATTTCCCAGCAGCTCTGCTTGGGCTCAGCCCTTTTATTCCATTCCCCCTTCCCTCACTCCCTCTTTGCTCACCTTCTTGAGCACCACGAACTCGTTCTCTGCGCCCGTGCGCCGGTTGATCTCATCCTCATACCTGCAGAGATAGGAGAGGGTTTGAGTAGCAGCAAAGAACCCCACGGAGCACAAGGAACAGAAATGGGTCCCACATCACTCATTGTGGCTCGCGGATTCATCCTGCACTCCCACTTCTTTACAGATCAGATGCAGAGCACATTGTCACTGGGGCTTCAAGGACTTCATGTGTGAGAAGTCCTGGCTGAAATCTAAAGAATCCAATTGCTGCCCTTAGATCCAAGCTTATGCAGGGTTGCATAAGGCAGCAGGCACTCGTGGAGACCTTTGGCCAAAGCAAAGATGTGCAAAGGCTTTCAGTGAAGCTGGACTGCAATACCGACCATTTGATGTTTGATATTATAATAATGCTGGTGGCTCTGAATAACCCACCACAGCATTTAATTTACTAAAAAAAGGGGAAAAAAAGGAGAAGTCTGTGATTCTTTAACCACGGTTGTGCAAGGACAGATCGTTAAGTAAGCCTCAGAGGAACTTTTTATGGCTCTGAGCAACATCCTCTCATCAGATAATCAGGGCAGGGCTGAGCTAGAAAGCCGACAAAGCATGTGGGCTGTTGTGGCAAAGAGCTGGCTTTGAAAGGCAGGTTTGTGCCAGTCCTCCAGCTAATGCTGGCGAGCATCTCCCTGCAGCTGGAGCTTGGGTGGACAGCAGGCAAGGTCGAAATGAGCCAGAGGGTGAGGAACCAGCTCCAGACTTGAAATAAAACATGTTCTCTTGCCCAGGCAGTAGCTCAAAGATCCAGACAATGCCCTCTGTGGTATTAGCTGATGCTCACAAAAGGCTCTAACTCATACCAAGACCTGAAATGCACCCAAGAACAACATACCAGGAGCTGGTTTGTGTCAGCCCATCCTGTCAGATCTAACTAGCTCCCACCCCCAAAATCACACGCCATTCACACACTTAGCTCTCTAATATTACCATGTCCCCATACTTCAGGGTGTTTTATTCAAATTCACAGTTGACCAGATCTGGTTGCATGAGAGAGAGACTGTTCTCACTGATGGAAAACAAATTGCTGCGCCTAAAAAAAGTACCTAAATGTCCTCAGAGCCAGTGGGCACCCACCAACACGTCCCAAAAATGATTCATCCTCCTCTGCTGGGTGATGGGGCTGATAGCCTTTCCCAGAGGTTTACTTTAAGGGGAGCTGAGGCAATGGGCAAAGAAAACAGCTGAGCATCTTCCACATGATTGGAGCTGAGCGAGGCTGAGCACGTGCGGGTTGCCTGGGCCCCTCTGGAAAGCTTTGCTACAACAGAAAATTAGGGATTTTGGGAGCTGGCTACGTTTTATCCCTGTTTTCATGTCTAATGCGGTCATGAGCTGCACTTTTTGCTCTTTATAGCTTATATTTTGGGAAGCCCAAGGGTTCAGACCATGGCTCCATGACAATGCATGAGCGAATCCTGTGCTAAATGCCAATCCTGTGTGCGAGAAACTCAACGTGAACAGAGGTAACCAAGATCAAAATTTTGCTGCTCTGTGTTCATTCTGCAAACTGCAAGAGGAGCCCAGTGCAAGCACAAGGCATGCACCACAGAACCCAGCTCCTCTGAAATCAATTTTCATGTCTGTTGTCCTACAGAGCGCAATCTCTTACTTGTTCTTGAAGTCCTCCACCATGTCCTGCATGCTCCGCAGCTCCGAGTCCAGTCGTCCCCTCTCCCCCATCAGGCTGTCCAGCTGCCGCCTCAGGTTGTTGATGTAGGACTCGAAGAGGGGCTCCAGGGACTTCCTGGTGACCGTGTGGCCCTGCTCTTGCAGGAGGCTCCATTTGGTCTCCAGCACTTTGTTCTGCTGCTCCAGGAACCGCACCTGGGGAAACAAAAAATGGCTGTAACCCAACAGAAAGAGAAGGGGGAGAGCATGGAATGAGGATCTTCCCACAGGAATTCAGGGCACTGAGTTCTCCAAAGCAGCACAAGCAGCTTAGGGAGAATTTTCAAGAATTATCAAGCTGCCAAGCACCTGTTTTTGCAATTCTATGTGTTTCTCCCTGCACTGGATGCTCAGCCCTCCTTAATGGTTTAAACTGGAGGAACTTTGGCCCTTTACAATCCATGGAGGATCCACGCAGTGCCTGGGCAGTTTTTTAGGCAAAAGGGGGGATTTGCTATGTCAGCGAAACGAGGCTCTGGAAATCTTGTCCTTGCAAAGAGCGTAGGACAATTCTTAATGTTCAGCCAAGCACGGATTAGTTCAGGCAAGCCCTGAATCCAAAGAAAGCTCTTCCTGCTGTTCTTTCCCGAGGCAAAAGAGAATGTGCCCGGGCTGAGACCCAGCTCTCACCTTGTCGATGAAGGAGGCGAATTTGTTGTTGAGGGTCTTGATCTGCTCCCGCTCATGTGTCCGCACCTTCTGGATCTCAGGGTCGATGTCCAGTTTGAGGGGTGCCAGCAGGCTCTGGTTGACGGTCACTTCGTGGATGCCACCGGGTGGGCAAACGGGGAACCCGGGGCCACCACGACCACCAAATCCGGGACCTCCCATCCCAAACCCACCCAGCCCATAGCCACCACCGCCACCAGCTCCTCCTAAGCCCAAAGCAGCGCCTGCTCCTCCACCATAGCCCAGACCAAAGCCAGCTCCTCCACCAAAGCCGTATCCAGCGCCGGCTCCGCTCCGCAGCCCTCCGCCAAGGGAGATTCTCTTGCTTCCACCCAGGTTATAGAGACTTCTGCTGCCAAAGCCGCCACCGGCTCCGAAGCCTCCTCCGCCTCCAGCTCTTCCTCCTCCAACTCTGGAGACAGAGATGGAGCTGAAGCTGCTCCGCGTGCCACTGCCACCTCCCACGATAGCAGAGCCTGAGCTAAAGCCCCTCATGCCCCCTCCGGTGGAAGATCTGTATGAGATCCGGCTCATGGCTTGTGCGGTTGGAAACGCAAAGAGCAGGAACGAGGGAAAGAGCTGGTGATAGAAGCTGAGCAGCAGGGAAGCAGCAGAGGGCAATGGAGACAGAAACCCCTGTGATGGGAGAGCCTGGGAGCCTCCTCTTTTATCTGCTTGGAAAACTTGGCACGGGGATTCAGAACTTGACGTGCCTTGCAGCAACTTGCCTTGTCAAACACACCTAGGCTACCGCGAGGCGCTGAAAAATGCATTGTTTGCAGGCAAGAAAGTAACGGAGCAAGGGAGCTCCCCCCACCCCCAGAGCCCTGAGTCACCGAAGGAGAACTGGACGGGATCGGCACGAGCAGGACGCGGCACGAAGCTCCCAGAGCCCCAGGAGATCCTGTTCCCTATGCCAAGCTCACCCGTTGGAGCAAGCTTCCCTGCTCTGAGGCGAGGGGAAATTTGGGGTTGAGCACACTGAATGCAAAAAATTAAAAAATAAGATAAAATAATAGGGGCTGATGTCCCCAGGACCACCTGGTATGGAGTTGTGTTATGTTACATGGTGACCAAATGGGGGCTGATGTCCCACGGACCGCCCGATTTAGGATTCTGTTGGGTTACATAGTGAAAACATGTGGGCTGATGTTTCCAGGACCACCTGGTATGGGGTTGTGTTGTGTTACATGGTGAAAAAAATAGGGGGCTGATGTCCCCAAGACTGCCCTGATTTGGGGTTTTGTGCCCCGGGAAGTGCTGAGGGGGGAAGTGGGTCTGCTTCCCAGTTCTGTACTTTTGGTTCTTTTTGGAAAAGAGCTCTGAGGGATCAGGGGCTGAGTGGGAGATGTCTCCTGGTTGTTTTAGCAAAAACTTGTCTCTCTCCATTGCAGGAGGAACAGAGAAATCAATTATCGTTGCTTTCAAAGACAGCAAGGGACTCACCTTTCTGAAATAACATGAAACTGCATTAAATAGTGTGCTGACCCTTCCAAAGGAGATATTACAGAGCTGCTGGGGAGTTGTTCTTGTTTCGAGCCTTCCAGCCAACTGAAGGCTTAGAAGTTCCCAAGGAAGCTGTTTTGTATTGCTCCCCCCATTTTGGCCCTCAAACCCGCAGTTTCCACGTCACTGTGCTCAGCAGGGGGGAACTTACCACCTTCTCCCCCATCTCCCTCCCACCCCTCCCTCGCTCTGCTGAGATCATCTCAGATGGTTTTCTCCTTGATCCTGAGCTCGGGTGAACCCGCCCTGCAGTGGGGCTTTGGGATGGTGCAGGAGCAGTGGATGGCATCTCTTCTCGTGCCCCCAAAGGGATGAGTTGCACATCCCCCACCCACCCAACCCATCTGCAGCGCAGACCCAGCCCAGCTGCCATCCGTGTGCCAGATAAACCAACAGCACACGGCAGAGAGATAAAGCTGAATCAAAGAGATTTTAAAAAATTGGCTACGTGAGCAATAAGTATGGAACATAATCCAGGATGAGTCGCCCCAGGGTATCTGCGGCATCTCATGGCTTGTTTCTGTTGATGTGTTTCCAGCTGCCGTTTGCTCTGTCTGGGAACTTGAAAGAACCTGAGCAGAAGGGATTTTTGATTTATTTATTTTATTTTGTTTTATTTATTTCCTTACTGCAATCATAAAAGCACTCCCAACCCTCATCCGTGCCATCCACTGCGTGATGCCAAAGATGTGAGTCATGGGCATGGAGCGCACTGGGGTGAGCAGAAGGAGTGGGGCCAGGCTGTAGCGAGGGGGTGCTCTCAGCTCAGGAATGGAGGCACTGAAAACACCAAATTTTTGCAGGAAAACCTAACCCACACCCACCTACCCCGAAGTTGATGGAGCTCTGGTTTCACAGTGATGCACCACGACTGTAGAACCCAATCCTAACGCCAATTCCAGGAATGCAGCTGTGGCTATTGACATGAAATAAATCGTGCTGGGAGAACAGCATGTGTGCAGAGGTTGGGTTCCTGGTGGATGGATCCATCGCTGCAGATGGAGCCATGGACAGGGGCCAAGCAGCAGTGCGGGGAGCATGCCTTTGGCTCCTAGAGCTATGCAAAGTCACACCTGGGAACCAAGCACAGCGTTGTAATTAACACAAAGAGAAAAAGGCTTCATGGCAAGGCACTCATTACCTCCCAGCTCTTCTAGGAAAGCCTGTTGCTGCAGACAGTGGTAATTAAGTGGAATATTACAAAGGGCTCAGTGAGCTGGTTAGGCATAGAACCCGAGGAGAATTCTTGCAGTGTCTCACTCCTTGCTCTCTCTATATCTGCCCAGGGCTGCTGTGCTTGCCCCCTTTGGGTATCCCCACCTCCCTTTTAGGCCCTATCTATTTTTTCTTCCTTTTTTCTTTTTTTTATTCTCCATGGCATAAAAGACACTCCCAATGTAAGGTGAGATGAGTTTAGGTCATCCTTAGCTGCATTAACTCCTACCACACTCCGCAGGTCAGCCTTAGCACAGGGCGCACAACCCGAGATGACTCACCATTTATTTTTAACCTTCATTCATTTTTGGCCTCTTTACCCCAAACACCATCCTCTGTGGGGGCCAAGGAGAGGGGATTTTCCTCCAGATTTTGGTCTCTTTCACTGCAGCTCCTTTGTTTTTTGGGTGGTGCTTCCGCACTCGCTGCTGCCGGATCCCGGCAAGGTTTTGCGTGCACGCGCCTGCCCTGGGGATGGTGAGGGCAGAGCAAAGCGTCTGGCCCTTTGAAATGCAATAAGGCATGAGGGTTTGTCTGAGGGTTCTTTTTTTCTTTTCTCTTTTTATTTTTTTCTCCTTCCCCTTTTACAATCGCCAAACCTGCAGGCCTCATAGGCTGCTCTGCTCCATCACCAAAACCACCCTCAGCGCAGGTTGTCCTGATGACATCCTCCCCCAGAGCTCTGCACTCTGTGTCCCTTGAGAAAGCCAAAATTAAACACTGTGTGACCTTTATTTCTCCTGTTTTTCACTTTTGCCTGAGCTTTTAGAGCTGTCCCAAACCCTCTTTTCTGGAAGAAAGGCTTTTGAGTTAATCCTAATGATCCAAGAAACAAACAATGCCGGATTTCTTTTTGTCCCCCTTCCTCCTCTTTTCCCACATGCCTCGATTCACTTTCAGACAGCACACACCTGATTTCAAGCATTTAATTGTATTTTCCTTTTCAGTTTTGAAACTTTTTCCCTAAAGTGAAACAAAATCCTCACCCTGCTCATTTTTCTGCAGGCTCATTCTGCTGGTTCTGCTTTGGAAGAAAAGCACTCAGGAACAAATACATTACAGTTGTTTTATTGGACACGTTCCCAAAAGAGAGAGGAAGGAAAACACAGCATTGGAACGGTTTTGCTACTGTTGAAGTATAAAAAGCTGCAAATTTCTTTGGTATTTGCACCAAAATAAAGGCAGAGTGGAGCACTACAGGGGCAGATCCCATCAGAAAGGGGCGCCTTTGGCACCTGCTCCCGATCGCCACATTTTCCATGTGTTGGGCTGAGATTTGAATGAATTTTTTTACCCAAATGCATCTCTTTTGGCCCAGAAATGCATACCCCATGGAGCGGATGAGGTCCCCCTGGAGCAGCATGGACGTGATGCATAGCCCTCTGTGTGGGTTTTAGCAGGGAAATTTTGTCTCAGCAGACTTTCACCTTGATTTCTGCTGCCGACACCATGGGGGAAGTCAGTGAGGTTTGGGTGTTGGGGTGATTTCAGCACTTTTTAAGCCATTCCCACAAAACCTAGCATGAAGCAAGACAACAACCCAATGCAACTGCAAACACTGATCTACTGAAAACCTCTGTGCTCTGGTTATTTTTTAAAACAATCCCAAAAATCTGGTAATTTAGGGAACAAGGCCTTTCCCACCTGCTTGGGATCCATCAGAGGTGACCAAATGCACCTGCAAGGTTACATGCAAGGTGCTGCTATGAGGCAAACATTCATTTGGGAAGAGAAAGGACAGAGGTGAGAGTGGTTCAGGGTTCTGTGGACATCTCAGGGAGCTTTCCAGATGCTGTGTGGTTGCTCAGCACATCTGGAAGCAATGCACTTTTCGAAGCTCAGCCACAGGTGGGGAAAAGAGGGATATTTTCCATCAAACTCGCTGACTGAGAAATGTCTCCTCATGGTTCTGTGTTGCCATTGGAAGCGGTGTCTTAAGAGGAGCACTGAGCTTGCAAACCACTGCCTGGGATCTTTCAGGAGCTTCCCAAAGTGTTTCTACATAGCAGAAAAAGCCCCCACAGATGTATGGAGATGTGTGAAGATGAGTTACTTGACTTGAAGGGATGAGTTTGATTTGTCCCAGCAGCGAGGGAGAAGCAGCCTGAATGGAAGCCATGTTCCCAGCCCGTCCCTGGGCTTCTGCAGGCCAGAACAGTGAATGCAAAACCCAGTTATTGCGTCTGAGCTGCTATTTGATCTGTGCTGCTGAGGGCCATCAGCTAGCCGCAATTACAGGCTGCTCATCCTCATTAAAAAAAAAATAATAATAAAAAAAATTCCCCATTCCAAAAATCTTGTAGACCTGTGTTTTCCTTTGAAACCTGTTCTGGTGCTTCAAGTTAGCTCGTGCTCACTGCTTTCCTGAGGTGGAACCCAAATGCTTAAGAACTACAGCAGAGAGGTGGTGGGTGCGGGAGCGGTACAGGAGCGGTGCAGCAGCTTTGGGGGAAAGGGTCTGGCAGCATCACTTTACTCAGGTTGTGAGGCATTCTTCAGGCTTTGGCTCTTTATGCTCTTTTTGCTGGAAGAGGTTTTGGAGACGATTTTCACACCTGGATTGGTGCCTTTTGCACTCCCAGAGCTGAAATTCCCTCCTGCAGAACTCAGCCCACTTCCGCTGCTGCCTCCTCCAAGCCCGAGCCCGCTGCCACCTCCATACCCACCTCCGAGACCACCCCCACCTCCAAGTCCAAGTCCTCCTCCACTTCCAAAGCTGTAGCCTCCACCACCTCCTCCAAGACTGTATCCACTTCCACCGCCTCCTCCAAGACCGTATCCGCTTCCACCACCTCCTCCAAGAACGTATCCGCTTCCACCACCTCCTCCAAGACCGTATCCACTTCCACCACCTCCTCCAAGACCAAATCCGCTTCCACCACCTCCTCCAAGACCAAATCCGCTTCCACCGCCGCCTCCACTTAGGCTCAGTCCACCAAATCCTCCTCCTCCACCAGCTGTGCCAGAGCTGGAGCTGATCACCGCTGCAAGGAAAAAACAGCCAGAATGTTGGACATCTATTCTGGTGATCAGCCAGTTCCAGAAAGCACCACCATCAAGGCCCATAGGGCCTGAACCCAACTTCTGTCCCCAAGTCACTAGGGGTTCTGGTAGGTTCTGAATCTCTTATATGGAGTAGTTGGGTAAAATCTCTCTTTTTCCAAAGCTTTACTTTCAATGGGCCCCCAGAAGATGTGCTCTGTGGTACTTACAGTAGCCGATGGGGTTGAGTCCTTCTCCGCTCAGCCTGTTGGAGGGCAAATAAAGGGGATATTAGAGCAAAATGCATATGCAGGCAGGGGGACCAACATGCTCAGAGTGGAAAAGTGACATTTGCTATTTATTTCTGCAGGAATTCTGCTCCCACCTGCTCTCCTCGCCTTCCAGCAGTTTTCTGTAGGTCGCGATCTCGATGTCCAGGGCCAGCTTGACATTCATCAGCTCCTGGTACTCACGCAGCTGCCGGGCCATATCGGCTTTGGCTTTCTGCAGGGCATCCTCCAGCTCCATCATCTTTGCCTTTGCATCCTTGAGAGCCAGCTCCCCGCGCTCCTCAGAGTCTCCGATGGCCGTTTGCAGGGTGGCACACTGCAAGAGGACAACGGGGAATCCTGACTGCTGCTTTTCTCTTTGAGTAAGAGTCAGACAACACAATTCCTGGAGAAGCTGTGGTTGTTCCTGTGGTGCTTAAGACCATATATGGGTCCCCGGGCCGCTGATGGAGGGAGCAGTGGCACCAGTCCATGGCTGGGAGTGGGACTGGAGATTTTGAGGTCCCTTCCAACCCAACCATTCTGTGATTCTATGATCTTTAAGTTCCCTTCCAATCCAACCATTCTATTGTTCTGTGATCTTTAAGGTCCCTTCCAACCCAAAACATTCTGTGATTCTATGATACAGTGAAGAAAGAAAACCATTCTGGCTGGGGTCTTTATGAACAACGGTTATGACTGAGGTCATTCAACCATATCTGACAGTCCTGGAGTTGCAAAGCCAGTCTGGTTTGATGCATGACACAGTGATACTCCTTCCAGGTACATCGCGCTCTGTGGCTGCTGTCTCTGTTCAGCAAATGGTAGCAGAGAGCAGAGCTGTAATGTTTAGGGACCCCAGAATGGGGCTCTTTTGCCATACCTACCTGGTTCCTTGTGTTCTCTATCTCTGCTCGGATCCTCTGGATGAGCCGGTTGAGCTCAGAGATCTCCCCCTTTGTGTTGCGGAGGTCATCCCCATGCTTCCCAGCGGTGGCCTGCAGCTCTTCATACTGGGATTCAGAAGGAAGAGGAAACATTCAGAGATGTCCAGGTGGCTTAGACAACCTGGGACAGCAACAATTTTTCCCACAAATACACCTACAAGCGTGCTCACCTTGGTTTGGTACCAAGCCTCCGCCTCAGCCCGGCTGCGGTTGGCAATGTCCTCATACTGTGCTTTGACTTCAGCGATGATGCTGCTGAGATCCAGGTCCCGGTTGTTGTCCATGGACAGGATGACGGCAGTGTCAGACGCTTGTGCGCTGAGCTGAGCCAGTTCCTGTGGGGAAGCACGTGGGAACCCAGCTGCACTTACCTCCAAAGTGCCATCTGTAGTGGCAGTCACTGCCTGGGGGCGATGGCAGGACAGAGTCAGGGGAGGAAGGTGTCTGTACCGCCTCGTAGAGGGCTCGGAGGAAGTTGAGCTCATCAGTCAGGGCATCCACCTTGGCCTCCAGCTCCACCTTATTCATGTAAGCAGCATCCACATCCTGGAAAAGAACAGCCGTGGGGACATCTGCAGCACCTGTTATCTCTTCTTTGGCTCTGCCAAGATTTTGTGAGTCACAGGGACAGGCTGCTGCAGTGGTAATGCATGACTGGAGAAGCTGTGCTTGGCACATGCTCCTGGAAGGCCACCATGAGAACATCTCTTGACCAAGAGAAGTGCTGGGTGTAACCTTGCTAGAGGATAAGGACAGCATGCAGTCCATCTAGCCTTGGGACATGCATCTCCCAGCATTGCTCAGCGTCTTTATATCTACGTGGTCTATTCTGCTCAAGCAAGCATGAATGCATAGTTTGGCGTCAAGAGTTGACTTTCATCCTTCTTCAACTCCCTTCCTTCCTTTCTCCTAAAACCATAACACCACTTTAAAGGATGAGGATGCATCTCTATGAGATCTCCCATCTGTTAGCGCACTTGTTGAGCATGGCTCAGCATCCATACAACTCATCTCACCCACCTTCTTCAGCACCACAAATTCATTCTCTGCTGCTGTGCGTCGGTTGATTTCCTCTTCATACCTACAGGGATAAAGTAAAGGGAAAGCTGTGCCGGGTCACACCTTGGTAAGCACAGCAGCTGTACAGGTGGGACAGCAAGATGATTTGGGTTGAGTGTGACATTTTACATAAAGCAGCTTTAGATGATTTTCCTTTGCAAGTTTCATCACAAGTTGCCACATCCTGGCTGAACCTGCATTTTCTGCTTGGAGAAATGTTGCTGGAGCACTCTTCTGCCATGCCAGGTGGCAGGGACTTTGCAGGCAGGGGCACTGTGTGAGAGCCATGCTTTACAGGGAGGTTAATCCGGTCTCATGTTATGGACTAAAGCACTTTTTTCCCCTTTCTCATAGAAAGTTTGATGAATATCTCAGGCTAGATGTTTGTCCATGAGAAAACTAGTTCTAAGTGAGACTAATCCTACTGCCTAATGCTAAGCTGAACCATTTGCATCACATTTCACCCCAGGCTGCCGGGATGTGCCACCAAACAGGCACTCACTTGTTCTTGAAATCCTCAACAAGGTCTTGCATGTTCTTCAGCTCCCCATCCATGCGTCCTCTCTCGCTCAGCAGGTTGGCCAGCTGCCGCTTCATGTTATTGATGTAAGCCTCAAAGAGTGGGTCCAGGTTGTTCTTGCCTGTGCTGTTTTTCTGACCCTGGTCCTGCAGGAGGGTCCATTTGGTCTCGAGCACCTTGTTCTGCTGTTCCAGGAAGCGAACCTGGGCATTGGGAAGGAGAAGGGGTTAGCAGAAGACAAGCGCTGATGGCCAAGAGTCAGTAACTGAGACTGATGCACAGCACAGACACAGTAAATCCCAAACCAGGAGCATTAAGTCCAGTTGTCAGTATCACCTGGACTATCTAGGGCTATGTTAGCCTATCCAGTAGCTAAGCAGATTTTCCATTAGTGGACAGTTCTAATGAGAGACAATGTAATTCAGCAAGCTGGTGAGCAATCATCACAAAATGTGGGCTCAGCTCCTTCACTATTTGCTTTCTTTAAAATCATTTTTTCCTTCTTTGTAGGTGATATTTATCTTCCTTCATTAAGGCTAAGATCTGAGCACTACAGGTTACAAGACAGGTGAAAGGCAGTTAAGTTGCCTTGTCTCTTGCTCATTTATACTATATATAAGGTATTTGTCCAAGGAAAAGCTGAGAAAGGACTTGAGTCTATACAAAAAGGGCTTTAGCTTGCAGGCAATAAAACTGGACATAAGGACCAACACTTCTGCTATAATACCCCACAGAGACAGTTTGTTTAAGCAACTGGCTTACTAATATTTGAACTAGCATGTCTTATTTTCAAGGAACAAAACCTGAATCTAAGCCTCTAGTTTCCACTATCTCATTTTCTGCCTTGTAGCTGTTGAGAAGTATATTAGTTTTTGACATATATTTAGGAAACATACAGGAGACTGAAGATTCCTGAAGCCGTATTTTTGTAGATATAGCTCTGTCTTGCTCCCTCTCACAGTTCCACAGCACTTGATGACACCTCACCTTGTCAATGAAGGAAGCAAACTTGTTGTTGAGGGTCTTGATCTGCTCCTTCTCCTCCTTGCGCACCTGCTGGATGTTGGGGTCGATCTCCAGGTTAAGGGGTGCCAGCAGGCTCTGGTTGACTGTCACTTCTTGGATGGTGCCCATGCCAGGAGGGCCACCAAACCCCACGGGACCCCTGCCAACACCCAGCCCTCCAAATCCCCCCATGCCTCCTGCTCCACCAAAGCCAAGCCCACCAGGACCTCCACCAAAGCCATAGCCACCACTGCCACCTCCGCCACCACCAAGACCAAGTCCAAGGCCACCGCCACCTCCGCCACCACCAAGACCAAGTCCAAGGCCACCACCCCCTCCACCACCACCAAGACCAAAGCCACCACCACTGCCACCTCCCAAGCCAGATCCACCGCCCCCAAAAGCACTCCGGAAGCTGCTTCCAACACCGAAGGAAATCCTCTTGGAACCACCGAGGCTGTAGAGGCTCCTGCTGCCAAAACCTCCACCACCGCCGCCACCTCCTCCTCCTCCTCCTCCTCCAAGGAGCCTTCCAAAGCCACCACCACCTCCTCCAGATCGTGCCACTGACACCGAGCTAAAGCCAGCCCTGCTGCCCCCAGGAATGATGGCTGAAGCAGCGCTGTACGACCGCCCTCCACCCCCAGCTCTGGTGCTGTATGTCTGCCGGCTCATGGCAGCAGGAGGTCACAACAAGGAGCAGCAATCTGGGAGTGGGCAGCTCTGTGCGAGGAGCAAGCACAGGAAGGCCCTTTTTATCCCCCTGAGGATCTGGGCTTGGTTGCATGGAAGTCCAGAGATCAACTCAGAGCCTTCATGGTTTTGACGTGCCAGGCAGCCAGCTGTCTGATTGAAGCTTGTTAAACTGATTGCACCCAAACACACCTCTTGGAGACAGCGTGAAGCTGCTCAGCTAGAAGCGTTACCTAACTGATTTCTGGCAAGAATCACTCAACCTTAGTGCAAAGCATGCTTGCACAGATGCCTTGTTTTATTTCATCCCTACGAAGCAAAAGAAAATAAACAAAAAAAGATAAAGATGAGAAATATCTACCCAGATACCCCTGCCTTATTTAAGTGCAGTAGATCACCAAAGAGCCTAGTGGAGATTCCTCCAAAGTAACTCAAGTGGAAAGCAGTGAAATTAAAATGAGTAAAGCTGAAGGGAAATATTGCATGGGACATTGCTGCATGAAGGCCCAGTGAAGGAGTGATGTTCATGAGGGCTGACACCTCCTCAGGGCTCTCTCCTGTCGTCTTTGTTCACACTCGTCAGGCAGAGACCCAATCTGAGCTGATCCAGACCCAAGCACAGAGAGATCCAATCCATCATTTGCCTTTGAGTTGCTGCATTTCGGTGTCATCTCACATTCTGGCCATTTAATGTCAGGTATTTCGTCTGTGGCAGATTTTCTGGGATGCATTTCTGAAGATACCAGTAAATCCGTCAGACAGCTCCATCCACCCAGAGGTGTTCATTGCACTGCTCCCAGCCTACAGGTGATGTTGTTGTGATGCATTTCCACCTCAACCTAAAAACATGTCAACGAAAGAGGCAAATTTTCCGAAACAGTGTTTTGCCCAAATTTGTGGAACTGCGTGATTTGCATGCTTAGCACTCGGAGCAATCAGTCTTGAGTTTCTAGCTCTCTTACAGCTGCAATTGCTTTGAAAGATCTTTGAACCTTTCGAAATGTTGCCAAAAGCAAAGATTTAACCGGCATGAAAAAAATCCTCCCACAACTTCTGGTTATTTTACTTTCTGAAGTCCTTGGGAAAAAGGGCAAAGCTGGTGGGGTGTGGTAGCCCTTTCTGGCCTCTCAATTTTTAGGGAACTTCGATCTTTACAATATTTTGTTCTTCATATTTATGTTTTCAGCTTGTTGTTCTGGTGGATATCCCATGCTGTGTGCATGACTGGCGCTTAAACATCTGCCTCTGCATTTGCAGGACAGGATTCCACATGCCCTCTGCAATATGCTCATGTGCCCCAGCACTGCAGAGCTGTTAAGCATGAGCTAAGGTCCCACTGGAAGAGAAACTAAGCAGGTGCTTGGTGTTCTGCTGCGTACACGAGACCACATCTGCAATTATCCCTGGATAAATGCTGCCAGCTTGGCTTGGACCAAGGGAGTTGGTTGCTCACACTGAATTTCCCATTGAAATTCCTGGGCTGGAGTGCATTGGGTTGCTCATTGAGTTGGAGATACCTGAGATACTACAATACCTGAAATCCACAAACACCCATTGCCTTCATTATTTGCATAAAATTCAAAGCCTCGGTGTGATGGGAAAATTAGATTGTCTTCATACTGGCTTGACCCCAGTGAAGGCTGATTGTCCTGAAGCTGACAAACGGGTTCGGATCAGACATTATAGCTGAATGAATATAATGGCATTAAGGGTGCGGCTGACAGAAGAAAGAGGGAATTGTTAGCTGGGGCTCCCACACTCTTCTCCCTTCAGCCCACTTCTTCAAGGCATGCGAGCGATGCGAGGGCTGGAGGAAAGGCCCCATTGCTTGTCGGTTGTGGACTCCACACCCAGATGTGGCTTTTCACATCTGTCCCTTCAGATCAGCTCCAACAAAGGTTCACATCTAGGGTAACGTCCAGCAAGATTTAGCCCCAAAATAGCCCCCAAAATCCTACGCCTGGACTCCTGACCTTTATTTCTCCTTCAGGAAAGCAGCAAGAATCATGGGTTGCTGTTAAGTCATGCTGTTCACTAAAAATTAATCAGCCATCAGTTCCAAGGTGAGCACATCCCATAGAACCTCCTTGCTTTCCCAGCAGAAAATCTCTGCAAGTCACAATGAGCCCAAATGCAGCACGAGGGCAGCAGAGGTGATTGCCCCTGTTGGAAACTATGGGCAGACCAAGCCTGGATGGTTTTGTTTCCCCATCTGTGGAGCGAGATGCAGGAAGGATGGGGGAGACATGCCATGAGTCAGCAGTGAAGCCAAGGAAGTGGAGTGGGAAATGAATTGCAATACTCACTCCTCTTCAGTTTGCATTACAGAGGTAAATTAACCTGCCTGCACCTTGAGATGCTTCCAAATGCGTTTCTCCAAAAGGAAACTCATAGCAGAGATGTCCTGGGGGGGGGAACAGGAGGGGGGGAGTGTGGGAGCCATGGTGATGACTGATTTGTCCACATCCAGGTGTGCATTCAGCTGTGCCAAGCACCCACACAGCAAACTATTCCAGCTGTGCTGTGAGATTTTCCAGGGGGCACCATGCGTTTGGGAATGGGGAGATGGGAAGAAGCAATGTTTCCTCCGCACCTTTGGGAGATGGGAAGGAACAATGCGCCTCTGTGCACCCATGGGAGATAAGAAGAAGCAGTGCTCCTCTATTAACTGATGGGAAGATGGGAAGGAGCAGTGCAATCCCTCTGCACCTGTGGGGATGGAGGCTTTCCTGGCATCCAGCTGTGCATCCAGCTGTGCTGTCGGGACCTTCCAGGGGTACAGTGCCTTGGGAACAGGAGCCCAGCACAGAGCAAAGGGACGGGGAGCCTGACCTCACCCAAACTCAACTGCCTAAAAGGGCACTGAGGGCTCATCCCTCCCTGTGCATCCTGCAGACCCCGGTGCAGACTGTGTGCTTTAAAGGTGTGGTGCTTGAGGACACCTCTGTGCTATGTTTTGCAAAGACAGACATCTGTTTCATTTAGAAATTAACCTGCTCTTGCGAGAGGGTTTCAGGGGTGGGGTGTGGGATTCTTTCCTTTTTTTTTTTTTGCTGATTGCTTTAAACAAGGGCCTGCCTGCTTTGTGTTCTGCCTGCAGCGTGTGAGATCCCAGTGTCCTGAGTGATGCTGTGCATTCGCTCACCTCTGATGGAACAGAGCTATGCAAAAGTGCATGGGGAAGGAGAGCAGACAGCGTCTAAGGACTTAGTTAAAACTTTGCAAACTACAAACTCCACCCATTTGGAGGTTCATGTCTGAGAAGACATCGCTGCTTTGGTAATGCTGGGAGGGAAATGAAACCTGTGGAGCGCGGCTTGAATAATGCATGTAGTTTATTGAAGGTACAGCTGAAAGTCTGGAGTAAGCGAAGGGTAATCAACTGTTCACTTACACATTAAAAGCGTTAAATCCGTTTATCTGGTACACACACAGGAAAAACAATGCATGCATTTAACTACAGAAATATAAGGTGCTCGTCGGCGTGTAATTAAAATCTGCTCTACCAAACCTGGTGTAGCAACTTGGGCCCATTTACATAACCATTACCAACCCTCTCGTAAACAGGAAAAATTGGATTTTCAGGTGTCATTAAAGGAGCTAAATAATAGATGCGGCTTCATCTGGGGCAGTGTAAGATGTGGCTGCTCTTTCTGATGAGCAAATTTTTTGTTCTTTTGCAATTGCTGTGTGAGGGACAAGAAATCCCTTGGAAAAGGGGCTGAGCAGAAAGAGCCATAAAGGCAGCAGACTGAAATGCAAATCTCGCCTGCCTGAGACCTGGGGGTCCGCTGACCCCCAGAGCACCACGTGAGAGAAGGTGAGTGGTGACCATTCAAAAAACCACCATGTTTTTGGCAGAGCTACCGACCTTACTGCGTGTGCAATGTATGCTTGTGTGATTCAGCTGTTAGAAGGAAGGGGAATACTGTTTTACTGCAGAAATGCTGATTCTTTCTCAATACAACGCGGTGCTGCCCACCTACCGGCTTGTTCTGACCACGCGCACGGCCGTGCTGTACCGGCTGCCCCCTCCACACACCCCCGCCCCTGGGATGATGACAGCCCCAGGGCTGCACTGCTCCACTCCAGCACACACCAGGTTGCCCACACCGGCTGCACACTGCAGCCCATCAGCACCGGGCAGCACCTCGCGCCCCACGCAGTTGGCTGCACTCCGGGCTCCAAAGCCACCCCCCACCCTGGGGACGCAGTCCACGCTGCGAGCACTGAATCCAGCACTGCTCACCCCAAAGGATGAGACCACCCCACCCAGCCCCGAGCTGACTCCAGTCTTCACAGAGCATTTGCCACCGATTCCTGATAGGGATCGGCACTCACCGACCGTGCCGCCGCCGCTGACCACGGCTGCAGGAAAAGAAGGGTCTGGTCACTGCTGAGCAGCACCCAGGTAGGTTGTGTGAGGTGTAAAAGGGAATGAAAGGGTTTTATGGGCTTATTAAGGGGGGTGCGTGGTGGGCTTACCTACGCTCACAGGGTTGCCAGTGCATATCCTGTAAAAAAAAAGCAACGTCTCAGAGAAGTGCTTAAGGGAATGCTCCCCAGACACGCACGCACATGGAGATGCTGCCCAGTCTTAGAAATCCTGGAGGTCCTTCAGCTCATCTGTGTGCCCGGGGGAGGTCTGTATTGGCCACTGAACTGCTGCGGGTTGAACCCGAAACCCCACAGGTGGCCAAATGTCACATCCCTGTCTGTCTGTCCTGCAGCACTGCGATGCAGCTGCATTGAGTGGGTGAGAGGGGGACGGGAGCAATGCTCCTCTCTACACCCACGGGGAGATGGGAAGGAGCAGTGCCCTTCTTTGGACCCATGGGGAGATGGGAAGGAGCTGTACTCCTCTTTGTACCCACACGGAGATGGGAAGGAGCTGTTCTCCCCTTGCATCCATGGGGAGACGAGAAGGAGCAATGCTTCTCTTTGTACCCACAGGGAGATGGGAAGGAACTGTGATCTTCTTTGCACTCACAGGGAACCGCAGCCACCCAACATTCCCCACTCCCTCTCCTGTTGGGTTTTGCTGCAAGCTGCAACTGGGCATGTTCCCACCTGCTCTCTTCTCCTTCCAGCAGAGTCCTGTAGGTCGCAATCTCAATGTCCAGGGCCAGCTTGACGTTCAGCAGCTCCTGGTAGTCCCTCAGCAGACATGCCATCTTGTCCTTGGCCTGCTGCAGAGCTGTCTGCAGGTCCACCAGCTTCTGCCGTGCATCTTTGAGGGCGCAGTCACCGCGCTGCTCGGCGTCACAGATGGCTGTCTGCAGAGCTGCGATCTGTGAATGGCAACAAGTGGCTGAGATAGCAATACGGAGTTTGGCAGGGCTGCAAGTTTCCCCCCTTGTTTCTCAGCTAGAAACTTCTGGAGAAACCTAGATTTTGATCAGGCACCTGCAATGGCCATGCACTGGGGGATGAAGGGAAGGGATGTGCTGACTGCGCTGTAGCAAACATGCAGCCATCATTATTGCTGGTAGAGACAAACCAACTGTGATGACACACCCAGGCTGGAGTTGGGGCTGGGGGTTCCTTTGCACACTGCCTCCCGTGCAGCGCTCAGCTCTTCACCTACCTGTTTCTTCACATTATCTGATTCACACTGCAACTTCTGGATCATCCGGTTCAGTTCAGCTATCTCACTCTGGTTGTTCCGTAGGTCATCACAGAACTTGCCCCGGCTGCTGTGGAGCTCTTCCAGCTGTGCATGGGAAGGGGACAACATTACACTGGGAATCACTCCTTGCAGGGAAGGGGACAACGCTCTGGAGCTGCAGCAATGCTCCAAGGTAGCACTGAGATGGGACCTTATATGGGCCCTGAGCACTTTGGGAAGGGGGTGGTGTTCCTGATGGGTGTGAAAGAAGAGATCATGATGTTCTTTTTTTATGGGAAATTCTTCAGATGCAATAGTCACAGTGTTGTGTTGATTGGGTTTCTTTTTGGCACAGTTTTCTTTATCAAACTACAGTGCCTGAACACCAAGGGATGGGTTTGAGCTGTGTCACGAAGGACAGAAGTGCTCCTCAGTGTTTTGTTGGTGGAGGGTTTCATTGCTACTTGTGCAGTACTCACTCTGGTCTGGTAGAAAGCCTCCACTTCAGCCTTGCTCTTCTGGGCAATCTCCTCATAGCAGCACTCCACGCTTTTGATGATGCCCTCCATGTCCAGGTCACGGCTGTTGTCCATTTGCACGACGACCGAAGTGTCACACAGCTGGCAGTCCATCTGTGCTCTCTCCTGCAAGATCCATCACAGGTCATTCCCCTTCCCATGCCAGTCCCATGGCTGCACCTCAGCTAAAGGGTCTGGAGGGAAGAAGGAGCCTTGGGGACAACTAGGGACAGTTGTCCTATGGATGCCCAACTGGGACATGGCATCCTTCAGGCAGCTGACTGGTTCCCAACAGCTGGGACTTGCTGTGGTGGCACGAAATGGGATTGGAAGGAGCCTGAAGGTGCAAAGTAATCCGGCTGGAGTGACTCGTGGGGTTGCAGCTCAGCATTGTGACTGTGCCAGCAGATTTTTGGGCTGGGCATCCCTTGGGGTAAGTGCTTTGGGCCCAATGCCTGCAGGCTGCTGGGAAGTGTTGGTTAGAAAAGGTGGAGAGCAAGCATCAAGCATCCCCTGTATTTTTTGGTAGGAACTTGCTACATTTTAGGTGAAAGCATTATTTTCATTATGACTAAAAGATGTCAACGTATGCAGCTAGAAAAGTAAAATGCTAAAAATAATCTCGGTTTTCAAGATCAAGGTTTTTCAGTGGCTCCCAGTCATGGATTGGATGCAAATTTGAGGGGCTTTTTTCATGCAAAAGATCCCTCCCTTTGCAGCCAGCTGTGTGGCAGACAACCAAAGCATCTAAGCGTCATTACCAGATACATATATAGAGATAGGGATTTTTTTTGGCTGTGGTTGTAGGATTTTAGGAGAAGACACCTTTCCCTGTGTTGGTTTTGCTCTCAGAGCCTGGGGCAGTGGGTGAGCAGCTCTTACCTCAGCATAGATGCACTTGAGGAATTCCAGCTGCTGCCGCAGGAGGCCCACCCGCACCTCCAGCTCTTCCTTGGTCAGGTAGAGGCAATCCACATCCTGAAGAGAAAACATGTGTTGGGTGAAAAGAGAGAAAAGAACTAAGGGCTGTGCCCAAGCTCATTTTCTGTTAGCTTTGCAGGACTCTCGCTGTGGCCAACCCCTGACTCTACCTGGATTTGCATTATCCGTGCTTAAAACCTGAGGTTCTGCACGTTCCTTGGGTCACCTCTATGTTGGGCTTCCCCTGCTCAGGCAGTGCTGTGGCTTTGCATTTCTCCCCCAGGTTTTGCTCACCTTCTTCAGCACCACGAACTCATTCTCCGCTGCCGTGCGCTTGTTGATCTCATCTTCATACCTGTGTTGGAAAGCATAGGGAGGGGGCTGCTGAGTGCTGGGGGTCCTGTCCTCACAGCCCACCATCGTTAAAGCCGGGACCTCTCCCTGTTTACTTTGCATCTCAAATTTGGTTTTTGCTTTGTTGTTATTTTTCCTCCCTGCTTGGCTGTGTTCAGCACTTCTAAATAGCCCACGCCAGCAGTATCGGTGGCTGGTGTGAGGTGGCAGCAAGACAGGTGAAACTATGAGAAGTGCAAAACTGTGCACCGAGCCGAAGGCTGGGTGTGCTCCTCCTAGACCTGCAAGGACTCTTCTCTGAGAGTTTATGGGCAGAATGTGACCAAAATGCTCCAGGGGAGGTCAGGAGCTTGAGCAAGCCATGCAACTCCCATTTGCAATGAGAGCAGAGGCAGTGCGTAATGGCCGAGTAATTGGGGCTGAGAAGAACTTTCACAGGTTGAGTCTGACCTCATTGAGTGAGAGAAAACTTCTGAGAGCTTGGCTGTAAGTTCTTTGGAGAAGACTCTTTCATCCTGACTGTGCATAACCAGCCACCAAGCGTCCTGGTTATGGCTGAGCATAGCACACAGGGAGCAATTAAGGAATATCTGCATCGTAGATCAAAAAGCTGTTCCCACATTGCCTCTGAATGAATGAACACAGTGGGGATGATGTGGATGAAGGGTTTTGGGGGAAGGGGCAGCACCAGGGGCACAGAGTTTGGTGAAGTAGGAAGATTGATGTGGCAAACCACCGTGTACAGGAGCATCAGGGTGAGGGAAGGAGCTCCCTGTCCCCTCCTATGGGTATATTGCAAGTCTTGGGTGTGAGGCAATGGGACCCCAGCACAGAGACCTGCTCTGTGCCCAAGTTTTTAGACTCGTGGACCAATGCATTAGCTTCGTGCTCTAAAAAGCAACCAGCACCCTCCACCTCCCCTTTGCACCATGCTTACTTGCACTTGTATTCCTGCACCAGGTCCCGTAGGCAACGCTCCTCATTCTCCAGCCTCTCTCGCTCCCCCAGCACGCACTCCAGCTGCTTCCTCAGATTGCAGATGAAATTCTCGAAGACGGGCTCCAGGTTGCGCCGGGATGCCGGCAGCACATACTGCTGCAGCAGCTCCCACTTGGTGGTCAGCACCTTGTTCTGCTGCTCCAGCAGCCGGACCTGCAGAAGGAAGAGATGAGAAAGTCACCCGGCCTCTCTCATCTTGGGCAAAGGCACTTTGGTCCCTCTGCTTGCAGGACGTAAGAACAGAACTAAAATGCAAGTGGTTAAGGGCTGATTTCTCAACAGCCTGAGTGCTTAATGCATCATCTCCCAGCCCAGGGCTGAACAACACCCGTGTGCTTGCTCCATGTGGAACCCAATGATCTGTTTGAGCAAAGCACACTTCTGCTGAGGAAGGATCCCTTCCTGCTCTGACGAGCTGATTCCAGGAACGAGCTCTCCCAGTGCTGAAAGCTCCATCCAAGAGCTCATTTGAATACATCTGATTGAAGCTCTAACCACGGGTACTTATCATGCCTTTCACTTCTAGATTAAAGAGCTCTCTAAGTACTTGGGAACCTTTATGGATCATGAATAAATCATTTTTCAGCGGGAGGAAGTAGGGTGGCTCCTTTACGTGGGTTTGTTTTTCTCAGCTGTGGAACAGCTCACAGGGAAATCTGAGCTTGGATGGAGCAAAGAATCCTCTGTCATTTGAGAAATCATTTTCCATAACACACTCCTAAACAGCAACAAAAGTCCCTTAGGCTTAGCTAAGATAGTAATGATAAATAACATTTGTTTAGGAAATCACCAAATCCTTTCATTGACAGAGTGGACAGAGAAATTAAAGTTGATCTCATTTTAGCTAGATCTGCATCTTTCTTCCTCTGCAGGGTGAAATGAACAAACAGCTTTAAGAATACAGATGTCATAGAACTGTAGAATAGTTTGGGTTGGATGGGACCTTAATGATCCAACCTTATCACAGAATCATAGAATCATAGATCCAGAGGATAGTTGGATTGGAAGGGACTTTAAAGATCATAGAACCATCGGATGGTTGGGTTGGAAGGGTCCTGAAAAATCACAGAACCATAGGATGGTTGGGTTGGAAGGGTCCCTAAAGACAAAAAATCATAGGATTTTTGTGTTGAAAGGGTCCTGAAAGATCATAAACCATAGGATGGTTGGGTTGGAAGGGTCCTCAAAAACCCCCCATCCCCATCCCTTGCCCTGGGCTGGTCCCACCTCTCCATCAGTTGCCCAGGCCCCATCCATAGTCTTGAACACCTCCAAGGTGTTTCTTTGGTGTTTGTAGAGGTAGGAGAGCAATTGCCAATCACATATGGCATAGAACCCTCTAGGTAGGAGAAGACCTCCAAGGTCATCTCAGCATCTCCCTCCTTTGTCCCACAAGCTTTGGCTTGCTGCTGACCCCAGCTGAGCCATTTTGCAAGCTGGTGGCCATCAAGAGGCACAGCAGAAGGGCTGGGATCCAAGCAGTGCCTGCACCAAGAGCCACTGGTGTCACATTATCTGCGGGGCTCACCTTGTCGATGAAGCAGGCGAACTGGTTGTTGAGGTTCTTGATCTGCTCCTTCTCATGGGTCCGCACCTGGCACTCCTCAGGGTCCACCCCCACACACAGGGGCTTGAGGAGCTCCGGGTGGATGCTGACACCGCGGATCCCTTCTGATCGACCTCCTCCAAGCCCGATGCTGATGCCTCCGCCATAGCCGCCCATCGCCACGCCATCCCCCAGGCCTCTGTAGCTGCCCAGGCCCCCGTAGCCTCCGCAGTTACCGAACCCCACCACCGTGCCCACACCAAAGCGACCTCCGCCGTAGGCAGTGCCGCATCGTCCCACGCTGCCCGCTCCGTACGCCGCGCTACGGCAGCTTCCTCCGAAGGAAATCCTCTGCCCACGGCCCAGGTCGCAGACACTCCGGCTGCTGAAGCCACCCAACCCGCAGCGCCGTGCTGCCGGTTGGCACACCGAGGCTGAGCTGCTGCCTGCCCTGCCCAGACCGCAGACAGCGGAGGCTGAGGAGAAGCCACGTCGGCCCAGCAGCGAGCTGGAGGTGTAGCACTGCCGGCTCATGCTGCGATGCACGGGGATGGGAGCAACGGTGGTGGAAGAAAGTGGAGGAGCGAGAGAGGAGCGTGAGGAGATCTCCTGTGGCTGCTCCCAGGTGCAGCCCGGCTCCTTATATACGTTCCAGGAGGTGCCTGAGATGCAAAAATTTAATTTATCCACTGGGTTTGGTCTGCCTGGCAGCAAGGAATGGCTTCCAACATTTCCAACCCACAGCAAACACTTCCATCTCATATGAAATAATGTGGAAATTAAAATAAACTGCTTTGCTTGCAAGCTTCAGTTTCAGGACTTATATTTTACTTAATTAATCTGCTTCCTTATTGTGTAATTATAGTTTAGCAAAATAATTCAAGGGGTTTTTATTCATGGCTTGTTTACGGTTCGGTTTCACCACGGTGTTTAATTACATTCCAGGACCTCCTGCAGAACGCCCCGCCAGGGTCCCTGGGCAGCTCTTGAGCAATGGACAATGGAGCAAGGAGGCGGTTCCATCAGCACACGCATTTCTGCACCTCAGTGCACGGCCATGGCTCTCCAAAATGGATGCTTGCAGCTGTATCAGGTCAAACGTGGATGGAATAAGAGAGAGCACAGGGCTGGTGGTGGAGTCAGTGGAGCGTTGTGTGGTTGTGTTGAGTTTGGTCATGGGGAGATGCTCTGGAGATAGGGTTCATGGGCAAGAAGTCAAAAAGTCAAAGTGCCTATTGGAAAAGTGTTTTGTGCTGAATGATGTGCTTAGGGAAGGGGTGGCTGCGCTTGGTGTCTGGGTGTGATGAGACCAGAGAATACCTGGAGATGCAACAAAGACATGAAGAAGGACGTTTCAGACAGGTTGAGCGATGCTGGCCAGAGTGAACATTTTTCCTCTTATTCCTGCGACACGCCTATTGGACGTTAAATTATTCGAGTGATATCTGTTAATGAGAAAGCACCTTGTCTTCTTAATTAAAATTCTTAAAAAGAGTTTTGAATTTGCTTGGAAACAAATAAAGTGCTCTTTTTTTTTTTTTTGCCTTAACAAAGGAGTCTAATCACAGAAGCACAAGTGGTTGCACAGCGTGCCCAAAGAAGGTTTTGCATCTTTGCTAGGGCAAAATTTCCTGGTTCGGGGAGGATTCCTAGACAATGGGATTGTATACTTAAAATGGATTGTCTCAAATGAGAAAATAATGCAAAGGAATTATGGTAATTTAGAATATTTGTGGTGTCTCCCCAGTTAAAGGTCTTCCTATTCTTTTTTACAGATCTCACAGTGGGTTGAAATGAGGCATGAAATATTCCATGCAATTTTAATCGCATCGTAGCTCTGTTGTAGCCACATTGGTCTGAGAAATGAGGTTTAGTGATGAGATGTAATTCCATGCATGAGGTCGTGATAGCTGGAGAAAGGAGATGGACTTTTGGTTCTGCCGTCTCCATCTCATCCTGCCCACAGTCACCCAGGCAGATGAACCTCTTGCTGGTAAGCAAAAGGGGGAATTATTTCAGAAATGTATATTGTGCCCAAGTTTTGGTGCAGGAAAACAGGTGTGTTGTCTAAAGTCCAACCTGGAGTGCTGTCTGTGCACAGAGCACTCATGGCCCCGTTGCACCACATGTGCAATGCTTGCACAATTTTAGGGTTGTAAAGCAAGGAAAATGGGACCATCACCTGTGTTCCTCCCATAGCTACCATCCCTGCAACCCCTCCCTGCTCTTTCCCCATGCACTCAGAGCACCAAGCCCATACTCCAGCCCTGAGAGGTGGCTGCTTGCAGGTGCCCAGCCCCGCACATCAGAGGGTTCAGGGCAGTGCTTGTGGTTTGCAGCTGCTGAGCTGTCACAAAGCCAGTTCTGGTTACATAAACTTCAAAGTAAAGAGCATGCCGATGCCATTTCACCTTCTGCATGGAAGGATTGCAGTCACACATCTTCCCTTCTCTCCAAGCTTTGTCCCGTCTGATGCAGGTCTGGTGGTGGCTGGGGAGCTGTGGAGAGGCACTGATCTGCTGCTTTAAAGGAAAAAGTTGAAACTGTTGTTTTTAGGCTGATGGGATTCAGCAAAGCTTTAAAGCAGCAGATGATACTTGAATTTGCCAGGAAACCTAGAGGTTCTTGGCCTTAAATATGCCTCAGGGCCTGGTGGCTACCCTGGGACCCAAGGCCTTGAGATTTACATCCGTCCTGCATTAGGGCAAATTAGTCCTATTTAAGCACCCTGCTACATTCAGTCTGTTGGGTCATCTGTGAAAACAGAGAGAGCCCCAGGGGTTTCCCAGCCTCCTGCTGTGATGACCAGCCACCCAAGATTGCTTTATCCCAATGAGAAAACCACTTTTTAAAGACCCTTTCCTGATGAAATGGGGCCAGCAGAGCTTGGCTGTGCTCCCAGCACTGTCAGTGCCCTCCTTCCCTTCCCTGGGCTGTTTCTGTGGCTCCTTGCAAAGGGACCCTGCAGTCACCATTAAAAGCATTAATGAGGCCCCTGGATCATCACCCTCTGATTGCAGAGGTCCATGAGGGTTCTTCCTGCTCTTAACTGCAGCTGGATGTTCCCACATCAAAGCAGGTGGTGGATTTGTTGGGACAATAGTCTGAGCTCCTTCCATTGCTATGGGCACCATGCCCCCCATCTGCCCACCCTCAACCTTGCTTTCCACTGGACAGCACACGGCTTTCATGCTGCTTTTGGACAAAAAAAATGATCAGGATAGTTGCAACCTTCCAGGTTGGATATCAGGAAAAAAATCTCCTCTGAAAGAGTGGTGATGCATTGGAACTGGCTGCCCGGGAAGGTGGTGGAGTCACCATCTCTGGGTATGTTCAAGAACCACGGAGATGTGGCACTGAGGGTCATGGTTAGTGGGCATGCTGGGGTGGGTTGGGGTTGGACTGGATGGTCTTGGAGGTCTTTTCCAGACTTAATGATTCTTTGTTTCCATGAGTAGGCATGCTGGTGTTGGGTCAATGGTTGGACTCGGTGATCTTAGTGGTCTTTTCCAACCTTAATGACCATGATTCCATGATTCTGTGATTCCAGGCCAACACTGGCAACTGCCCACGTGCACCGTATTTATTTGCCATGCTGCTACGTAGGATTTCACCTAAATCTTTCCCTTCATTTGCAGCCTTTCTACTGGAAAGAGGATCTGCACAGTGATGAACAGAGGATCACCAACATCAGTCACGCCACCAGCACCCATGCTGGGCGTTGTGATGGTAAGGAAAGCAGAAGTGAGCGTTACTCCCAAGGGCAATGTGTCACGCCATGGAGAGCTTCCTACTGTCCTGTTTCCTTTGTCAAGCAGTTGCCAACCCTGGTGCCCTGAAAGCAAATCCAGGTGTTTTATTTGGGGTGCCTTTGCCATATTCAGTGCTTCTTTTTTACTATTTTCATGGTGGGGAAGCTGGGTGCAGAGTGCTGCTTTGGGCACTGCTGGGTGATTGCTGGAAATGTTGAGCGAATCCAATAGCAGCACACAGCATCCTGTTTGGGTTTAGAAAATCTCCTCGTTGATGGTGCTGACAGTGACCTAAGCAGAGAAACTCTCCATTGTAGTCCTTGTTTACCGCCTTATTTTGCAAGAGACAAATAGGTTTCGTACCAAACACTGTGGGTGTCCACCATCTTCCTTTGTAAAGTTCCTCTTTTGCATAGGAATTTGTAAGGCCCTTTTGCATCACCTGGCCAGCCGTGTGGCCCGATGGGTTATTAGGGCTCTGAGTAATGGGGTGGAATGGGCAAGGCAGGGTCACGATGAAAGCGCGTGGAGCAGTGCTGGGAATGGTCACTGCAAAGGGAGTGCAACCACACGCTGGGAGCAGGGCGTGAGGTTTGCACCTGAAGTGTTTTTCTGCAGAAAGGTGGCAAACAGCAGCCAGGTGCTGAGGCTGGAAGTATTGCTGTGCTGTGTCATGGGACAGCTGCCTCTGCCTCTCCTCTGGTGAGATATGAACAATTCCAAACAAAGCGTGTTCCTTCATGCACAGGGACTCCAGAGATGCCTTGCAGCAGTGGAGGTGTGGGAGGAGGGAAATGCAGCCCAGAATTTCAACCTGTTCCCATTGGTGGGTCTGGAAATCTCTTTGTGTGTGCATCGTAATGGCCATAGAAAGGAGCTGTGCAGCAGCATGTGTGATTGATGTGTAACAGCATTAATGTTTCAGACTTACATTTAGATTTTCCTAGAATAAAAATGCAGTACCAGTAGTACACATGCACGGAGCAGAAAATTCAAAGCTTTTATCAGCAATGCAACCTCTGCATGCTTGTGGAGCCAAGACATCGCTCTATGGAGGGGGACATGGGGAAATGTTAGAGAGCAAATCTCATTAAAGGCCAGGTCTAAATGGCTTGGCAGGTAGGATAAGGAGAGAAAAAGAACACTTCTTGCACTGGTTTCCTCCACCACCAAGCTGAAGCTGGAGGCCCCACACATAGTCAAGGAGAGTGACAGGCAGATTCAGGAGCAGAGGTGGAGCTCTTTGTCAAAGCCAAACAAAAAAGGACAAATGGGAACTGGGAGAAGCAACAATGCTGTGCTGGTAAGCACCCAGCAATTCATAATGCCTTCCAGATGGACACTCAGATTAAGGAGATTACAGAAGGTATAGCTTGTAGAATATGTACCTATTATCTTAATGAATGGTTAGAATCGTGTTTTGTGGCTCATTTTGCCACTAGCATGAAAAAAATGACTGTGTGTCACGGCAGAGGCGGTGGCTGGGTGCGTAAGCTCTGTGTAATGGTTGGCCTCACTGGGCTGAGCGTGATAAAGAGAAGCATTTGTCCTGGAGGAAGATGCAGCCAGCTTCCATTCCTTGCAGTGCAATGCTCAGCACCCAGAGGTGCTCAGATCTGCCCCGGGGGGCACTGCAGCCTCTATCTTCCCCTCTGAGCAGCTCACAGGCTCATAGCTTCTAACCCCAGACATGGGCTCTCTGAGTTGCCAGAAAAACACATAGCCAGGGAGATAAAGCCAAGCAACAGTGACAATTATAGCTGCTTCCTCCAGGAGCTGAGCTCCCCTCTGCAGCAGCCACATCCTGTGGGGAGCAAGATCAGAGGCAAAACCATGCTTCTATTTGTTGGAATGTCTTTCTGCAGGGGATTCCTGAGCTTTCTGACCTCCATCTCCTGCTTTAGGAAGCTGTTTTTTCCACATGTCCGTGGTGGGCTTGAAATCCAGCTGGGCACCTTTCCTTGACCACCGCCATGGATTGGGAACTGTGCTGCAAGAAAACACAGCTCTCAGTAAATAGGGAGAAAAAAACAAGCTGGGATTGGCAGAGAAACACAGAAAGGAGAAAGTCTGGCGGTGAACGACAAGTTGCACAGGACTCCCTGGCCATCCTCTGTTGAAAGACACAGGGAAGCATGTTATTAGGGATACCTGCTGCTTTCAGAAGGATGAGCAGGGTCTCAGAAACCCAGGGTTTGGTTTAACAGCCGGACTGCCTGCACGCTGGCAAAGGTTTGTTTGGGGAATTCCAGCGTCGTTTCTTGCTCCATGCATCAGTGTTGCCTCATTATTCTCTTTGTTCTTGTTATTATGTGGTTGCATATTCTCACTGAAATCCCTATGGGGTAACCACCTGCGTGTGACACTGGGCAGTGCTCAGCACCTGGCTCTCTTGTTCTCCATCCAGGAATGGCTTGCATGGGGAAATGACAATGACCAGAAGCCAGCTGGGTGCCCTGGACATCCCAATAATTGCACACCTGCCCTCACAGCTCCTCAGCTTCCTGCAGAGAGCAGCTACTGTTTTTCCCCAGGGCAATTTTGCAAAGGCAGTCACCACGCTGCTCAGCATCGCAAATCCCCGTCTGTCCAAGGTGCAACTTTCCCTTTAATTACCAAGAGTGACAGCTGTGGCTTCTCTGTCCTCGTTTCCATTAAGGATTGACAAACACCAGAGTCTCACTGTCCCGGAAGCATCCCCACCCCTCTCCAATGACTTTCTTTCAAGTTATTCCAAGAGCATGCGATAGAGAGAAGCAGTTGCTTGTGAGATTGCTCCTGGGCTTGGTGTGATTGCTGCTTTGGCACCACACCCCTCATCACCAACACTGGAGCTGGGTGCTCAGACCCTGTTCCTTAGGAACACCCAATTCCCTCTCCTTGACCCCAAAACTGAAGAAGTATCTTCCAATGGGAAATGCTTCTATACTTCGCCCTTCTGCCTCCCTGCTTACTGCAAGGTGCTGCTGCCCAGGAATGATAACAGCATCAATTTAACTTTTGTTGTACAAAATAGCTTTTTTCAAGATATCTGGCATTAGCCCTTTTTTAAGGATCCATCCTAGGTCAGTGTGTGGGTGTTGCAGCTGTGCAGTTGGGTTAAGGGGTTGATGTGTTGTGCATCTGCTCAGAGCTGTGCTCGGTGCTGGGTTCCCAACGGTGCCCATCGCCCATCATTTGTCCATTTCCACCCTGACGGAGGTGATGCAAAGTTTGTGCCTAAAGGTTGAGAAAAGCTGCAGTTCGGAGTGATTCCCCCTCATTTGCATCACTTTTGGGGAAATGCAGAACTAATTGCATAATGTGAATCCTCATCCTGCAGCAGGGATCAGGCCAGGGTGACTCATCCTCAAGGAACAGTTCCTTTAATCCAAGAAAGGATGAAGCCAACCTGCTGAGCTGGTCCATGGCCAATGGGTGCTGGATGGGGGGTGGAGGGTTCTGCACTGCGGATGTAATGGCTATGCCAACCCACCCAACCCATGGAGAACATCTGTGTGACTCAGGTTCCATATGTAAAGAGTTTGAGTCAGCAGAAATTCCAGCTCCAGAACCCAATTCTGTCTGCACTAAAGCTGCAGCTAAAGATGAGGGTGTTTCTGGAAAAAAAAAAAAAAAAAAATCATAGAATCATAGTTAGGAAAAGACTTTAAGATCACCAGATCCAACCCCAACCCACCCCACCATGCCCACTGTGTCCCCAAGTGCCACATCTCTATGGTTCTTGAACACCTCCAGGGATGGTAACTCCACCACCTCTCCGGGCAGCAGTTCCAAGGCCTGTCCACTCTTTCAGAGGATAAATTTTTTGCTAATATCCAACCTGAATATCCCATGAAAGAAGGAATCACTGCCTCCTGGAGCCCAGCTCAGCCCTGAAATCCAGGCAGCAAAAAATGCACGGGTGCACTCAGGTCAGAATGTACCCAGATGTTTGGCCCAGCCACCAGGTCCAAAATTCATTTTGCTCTGGTGCTGCTGAAATACAGTGAAAGAAAAAGATTAATTTTCCATTAAAATAATCTTACAAGGAAATACAGTTCATTAAGCAGAGGCAAGGAAATCTAGCACAACCCTGTGAGGCTCATATCTAGAGGCTGGGGATTCCTCCAGCCTTAGGCTAAGCCTGGACCACAATCCTAGAGCATCTCCTTTTCCACGTGAGATCTCTGCCTAAAGCCTCCCCCCTCTCTCCTGGTGCCATTGACCACATCACAAGAAACAACTTGCTTCTGGATATAATGCGGATTGTGGAGCCGTCTGGCTGCAAGGAATGAGCATTTACGGGAGGAACTAATTACTGGCACATTTCTTACCTGCATTTATCCATGATCTGCTTTGTGGCAGGCTCCTTGGGTATCATTTGCTCCCACCTGCTGTGCAAAGAACCTATCTGCTTCTTGGGGCTGGAAGCACCGCCTCCAATTTCCCATGCGTGTTCCCCACTTGGCTGCCAGCAATAATAATAACGTGGTGATAATTATAGGCAGTGGTGTGTTCATTAAAGAATAGAAAGCAGCGCATCAGGAGGACACCGAGGCCATTCCGACTGGTGCAGGGGTCAGAAAGGGGAAATTAAACCTCTAGTGCTTCCTGGGAGCAGGCTGTGTGGCTTGGAAATTGGGTATCTGAAGCAAGGGAAATGCAAATGATCCCTGATAATGATTCCCTGAGTAATGGTAAAAAGCGCAATAAATCTGCATCCATTTTGTCAGACCACAAAAATGCAGCTTTGGTCCCCCAGGAAATCCTGAGGTATTTAAATTTATTTCTTTTTTTTTCACCTCAGGTGAAATTACATGAAAGATTTTTTAAAAATCTTTTATACTTACTTTTTTAATTATTTTTTTTTAAGTGGGATATTCCAAATCATTTCCATCTGATGCAGGTGGGGACTTCCTGCTTCAGCTGCGTAAGGAATTCAGCATTGAACAAAGCAAAATTCCCACTTCTGCCTTATCTGTGAAGTGGGCAGGTTTGATGCTGAGTTTTTGTATGTGTTTCATGCTCCTCTCCTTCAGCCCCAAAGGTGCATTGGTGTTTCCACAGTTTGCAGAATGAGTGGGACCTCCAGGATCAGCATGACCAGGACTCTCCCTATGTCCCCTCCATAAGAACCAAACCTTCTGTGCTATCTGAGGCCCCCACAGCCTCTGGGATCCTCATTCCAGCCCTGTGACACTCCACATCTCATGCCACCCCACCTGCAGCTCCGTGTTGTCCATCACCAAGATCTCTGTAGCACTGCAAAGACCAAAGGTAAGTTTTCGTTTTGGCAAAGCTGCTCAATTTCTTTGCTGTTGATCATGAATTTGAAACCTCTTTATCACAGAGTCAGAGAATCTATTGGAAAAGGTCACTAATATCATCTAGCTCCACCATCAACCCATCAACTTCCAACCGTCAACCCATTATCTAGTCCAACCATCAACCCATCATCTTCCAACCATCAACCCAGTTATCCCCCAGCCAATAGAAAAAAGAGAAGAAAAGACCCATTTTCCAGTGCTGAGCCTCAGGGGCTGCGTCTTCATCTTGATCCAGGTAAAAAAAGATGGAAAAGGACTTTGCCCATAGGCAAAGTGCAGAGCAGGAAGAGAAGGAGCCCATCTAGCGGCACGCTTTGAAAACAGCCCTCACGTTGGGCATGGTTGGACGAAATTAATGGTTTTGAACCTGTGCCATTTGGTTTGGCTCATGGTAACCAATGGTTGGATTTGAGATGAAAAAAACATTCTAGCGGCTAACACACAAAAGCATGAAAAATAGTGAATAAGTGAAAAAGATTAATTGACAAATGCGGCCTGAAGAATTTTGCCTTCTTTAATGTCACGCTCAAGGTACGTGCTCAAATACTTGCTGCAAAGTGTGCTCTTCAGGCTGATGCTGTGGTTGTGCCATCTCTTCCATATCATGCTGCAGGGACATGGGGCACCCCAGGGACAACTTCCCCTCTGTTTCTATTACTGCCCCTCTTCCTCCTCTCCTAAAATTCTTATCTGGCTGTGTTTAGCACAGAGAACTGCCATGGGGGATGACAAGTCATCCTTCCTTCCCTATAAAGTATTTCATCTTCATCTCCTTGGCTGTGATAGGTTTTAGAGTGCTTGTACTGGTCAAGCAAAACACCAAACCCCAAACATTTCCTACGATAAAATCTCTGGAATGCTATTTCCATATTCATATCATAACTAGTTTTGCTAAAAAGACTGGAGGGAATCTTTTCTCAGTTATCAAAATGCTTTCTCTGGGTATTTGAAGAGACAGAAACATCCAGATGTTGGCCTGAAACAGCAGTTTGTTTAAGAAAACCAAAATGAGAAAGAAGAGAAAAAAAAAAAAAAGAATTCTTTTTAGAAGTCAAAACTGCCCTTTGAAATGTTTGCACTGGAATTCCATAGCTGGCAGGATTTCGCAAATACGGTAATGTGTGTTTTGCTATTTTGCCATCATTCAGAATGGGGGCATTGTTTCAGTACTTAAAACAAACAGCTACAGAACAAGACTAGGAAGAAAAAATAGTAATCACTTATCTGGAACTGTTCCCAGCCTCTCAAAGCTTGTAATACACTTCTTAATGAATAGCCTGAAAACCATCTGAGATAAACCTTTCCCCTTTGTTGCAGTGACAGAACCTTTACAGCTGTAGCCATAGAGAAGAAGTAAATGCTGTCTTCATTTTCCTCGTTGGTTTGCTAAAATTATAGCTGAGAACGTTTGGGTGTTGGCTCAAACACGAGGAGGAAAGGTGCTCCCTGTGTTTTGGAAGAAGTGGTATCATTTTCCTTTCTTCTCTATTATTCAGGCCACTACGTGGTAATTTTTCTTCCATTGCAATTAGGCAGTCATCTGCTGCTTCCTGGGGTGGGAGAAGTCACCTTACTGGCAGATTCCTCCCTGCAGGAGGAGGGTGAATTGTTGGGTTGAGTTACCCCTCACACCTCAACATTCCAGGGGATGTCTTCTTTGGTGGTGCTGTTGGGGAATGCAGGTTTTACAGTCTCTAAGGGTCGGAGGGGAAAGATCTGGAAAGGCCACAACTGGGCTCAGCCCTTGGAGCTTGGGAGTGTCATGCAAAGCAAGTTCCTGCTCTACCAGGCTGCATATAAGGGCCAGACCGACTGGCCAACAAGTCAACCTGCATCAGGTTGGGCAATAACCCAGGTCCAAATCTTTCTCAAACAACCGTCTTCTTTAGCAACGCTGAGACCCAACCAAAGCAGATTCCACTCAGCCTCTGAAGGAAAGTCAAGCAGAGTTGCTCTGGCTATGGATTGCAAGAGGATGGCCATGCCTCTCCACACCCCAAGGAGAACCCAAACTTGGAGCCACAACAGTTCCATGCCACGGACCAGAGTGTGGAGACGATGACATGCAGGCGGTCAGTGGAGCTGCCCGTGTCCCAGCATTGCTCCAGGCTCTGCACTGCTCTTTTTCCCAACTCACGTCTGTGAGCAAACAATGGGAAACGCACTAAACTCAGATGCAAAATCAGCTGCTTAAGTGGACTCCATCCCACCCAGTTTTAGCTGCTTGGATGAGCCACCAAACTGGATTTCTTCGATCAAGTGGAGCTCAGCCAGAGGACTGCCCATCTCCCTTAACCTGGGTCTGACATTCTGATGACCAAATTCAGATGAGATAATTTCTTCTTTTAGCACTGAAGTGACACCTCCTGCCCATCCCCAAGGTGCTTATCTTCTTTGCAACAGCCTTTAATATTCACTTTTTTTTTTTTTTAAGGTTGCCATTAGAATTTTGCCTCATGAGAGCACAGAGATTAATAGCTCCGTGTGACCTGTAATTCTTTGTGTGCTGGAGACAGGAAGAAATTCATGGTGATAATAGTGTCTGCAAACCCTGTGGATGACAGGCAGGCTGTATTTATCTGAGTGTATGCTGGCGTCTTGCATGGTGATGTCTCCATTTGCACTAATGCCCCTGCCCTGGGCTGCCTGTAGAGCCGAGATGGATCTAATTGATGCATCCAGTAGAGTCTTGCACTTGATGCATTTCATGCTAAACTAGGCTTCTGTGTTTGGTCAGGTGAATCATCTCATGGAAATGTTGGTTTCTTTCCATGAAATGAGCCCCCAGCTACCAGCTCTCACTTTGAACTCTGAGTGGGAGGTTTCAAAACTAGACAATTTTATTTCCACCCCATTATGGCCAAGAGATCTTCCAACTCATCCTTTTTAAGTCGTATGGGGGAACGTCACCCTTTCTCAGCCTTAATGCCACTTGAAGCAAAGGTATTAATATCTGGAGTACATACAAATATGGCAGAGCCCATCAAGCCCATAGAGGTCAGCGCTGGCACTGTCCTCATCCAGTTGCTGGGATGTGGAAGGACCATATGAGTGTGTTGTTCAGATATCACAGTGGTGAGCAAAGCTACAGGTGGCACACTAGTTGTGGAGGTGTTACGACACTGGAACATTTTGGGGATTCCTAGCAAGCTTTGATATCAGCTGTTACTTACGCAAATGGCACCTTGGCCTTTAAAATACTTAAAAGCTCATGTCACATGAGGAAGTAAATAGAATAAACATCATAGGACTCTCCTTGTGTCTGAGCCCCAACATGTCCCAAATTGTCTACAGAGACAATGGGTCCTTTCTCTACCTGTAGACATACAGACAGCAAAAGAGCACTTCTCCCCCTGTCTTATAATTACATTAGCCAGCATCTATGGAAAAATCCAGGGACAAAGCAAATACTTTCAATGCAGTTTATTGAAGGCACAGTGGAAAGCTGGGAAGTTTGAGCAGTCAGTGGAAGAAGCTCTGTTTGTGTGAGCACAAGATGTCAGAGTCAGAAGCCTTAACACTTCCTCAGCGTTTTGGGGTGGGGATGGGGGTGAGCGCTTCTAAGACTCAGCACGCTTTGAACCAGCCACCCCTAACATGCACAAGCAAACAAAAGTACTACGTATTCATCTGTAAGCAAATTCCACAAAAAAGCCTATGGTTGCGGTGCAAACAGCAGGTGCTTTAAACGCTGAAGTTGCCTTGCTTAAAATTTAAGCTCAAATTCTCAGCTTGGGGTTTCTCTTTGGATAAGAAGAGGAACATGCTCCGTGCAGCGCCTCCTGGGAAAGTTAAATCATCACGCTCTTTTCTGAAATGCTTTGGGAGGTGCAGTAAGAAAAAGAGGTGTCTTGTAAGGAAGAACACCCCTAATGCACCTGCTTGTTATGGGAAAGCTGGGGGGAATGCGATGGAACAAACAAAACCTAAAAGCTGCAGTCAACTAAGCAGTATAAACTCAAAGAAGTAAGATGACGTGGAGCACCTGCTGGAGAAGCTTGCTAGATATGACTGTAAGGTTGGGGACTCTGAAAACAAAGTTTTCAGAGCATGTGTGTGATGTCAACGACTTTGGGAAAGGACTGGGTGACAAATGTTGCTATTTGAGGGCAGAAAAACCCTTCTGCCTCATCTCAGTGGTAGGAACTGCGCATCTACACGCCGCGCTCTGCTGCTCCTAGCTGTGCCATCTCTGTGGCTGCTGTCCCTATGGGACCACACAAGGGTCTCTGACCACCCCAAAATTCCCCACCACGCCGTTGTTGCATGCCACAACCTCAGGGCTGTTGGCCACCACCACCGGTGGGCCCGCCAGCTGCCGGATGACACAGCCTTGGTTCCCAAAGCTGACCACACCGCCAGGTTGGCAAGCCCCCATCCTAGCATTCAAGCCCCCACTGGCTGTGCTGATGATGGTGCGGGCTGGGTACCCCCCGCTACGGGAGCTGAACCCCCCGGTTTTACAGTTGACTCCTCCAGCTTGACAGAACACCTCTGGGACACACGGCTTGGCCACCGAGCTGATGACCCTCTTGGGGTGGATCCCGGCGCTGCGGGAGCTGAATCCTCCATTCTGGGAGCTATGACGTCCAGACCGTCTCCCCAAGGAGCCGTAGCCACACGCCGCCGCGTTGGCAGCCAACATCCCGCAGTCATCAGGGAGATTGTAGCCACTGCTGACCACCGCTGCAAGACAGTCCATGGGATGCATTACTTGGAGCTTGGGGAGTCTTGCATGCGTGTCATTACACAAATGGCAGAACCAACTGAGCCTGATTACCCCTGGGTTGGTCCAACACTACTCCTCCCGTCTCCTCGTCATGCCCCAGTGCATCCCCTCCATGTCCTCCCACTTCCCATTCTGCTCTTCAGGCGAGTGCAATGCTGTCTCCCATGCACAATGCATGTTCTGGTGGCCAGGACAGAATGCTGTTGCCCACAAAAGTAGAAAAGGGGTATGAATTTGACTTTTTCTCCTACATCGAATTGATGGTTTTCTTGAAATTCAGGGCCATTTGGGATTTCTGGGACAAACGTTTCTCACTGTGGGCCTAGGCTGAAATGAGGCAGGGAGCCAAAAGGCAGAGGGGGCTGGGACAGGTTGTGCTGCCCCATAAACTGCCCTTCCTACAAGGAGAAACCCTCCAGGTTGTAAAACTTCAGGTTACTTACACACGCTCACCGGGTTCCCCACACATATCCTGTTAGTGGAAAGAAAAGAAATGTGTGTTATCCCGTTAACCAGTGGCATGTATATCAAGAAATTTGACGTCACTCATCACTTGCAGCCACATATCCAGCCCACTTGTCTGTTAATTCCATGTTGCAACACATCTGACTATTCCTAGGACAGTAACTGTTGTTGCTGGCAGAAAGTGAATGGGATGGCCTTCATCCATCTCTCCATCCCCAGCTTCTGTGAGCCTGGGAGGATCCCAGAGCTGTAGGGTTCACTTAAGAGCTGGACTCATTCTGGCCTTAGCTCTGATATTCAGGAAGAAAGAGACAAACCTTCTGCCACCCACCTGCTCTCTTCACCCTCCAGCAAAGTCTTATAGGTGGCAATCTCAATGTCCAGGGCCAGCTTGACATTCAGCAGCTCCTGGTAATCCCGCAGCATGCAAGCCAGCTCATCCTTGGCCTTCTGGAGGGCATTCTGCAGCTCAACGTGCTTCTCCCGTGCATCCTTCAGGGCACAGTCCCCGCGCTGCTCAACATCACAGATGGAGGTTTGCAGGCAGGAGACCTGTCAGAGGAGAGGACAACAGTGCAGGTGTCTTCGGTTTCCTAGTGCTTGGGTGTTCTGCATGCAGCTCTTCTGATTGCAAACAGGGAGAGATACCAGCTTCCCTGGAGTGCTTTCTTATCTCTATCCACTTTTCTACCACTTTGTACAATGCATGACTAAAGCAACAACTTTTAAATAAAAGGAATATTTGGCTCTCAGCTTTCTCACTGTTTAAATTCACCACTGGTCACCATGGTAGGCTAGATTTGGGTCATACATTAACTGAAGGCCAGTGCAAATGCATTACCTTCCCCCATGCCTGAGCTGTCCTCCAGACACACGTGGCCTCTGGGTCCCGCCTACCTGCTTCTTCACGTTCTCCAGTTCACACTGCAATTTCTGTATCATCCGGGTCAGCTCTGAAATCTCACACTTGTTGCTCTGCAGATCGTCGCAGTACTTGCCCCTTTTATCCTGAAGCTCCTGAAACTGGAAGGCAGAAACATGATGGTTGCCACATCTGACCTGCAGCCCATGAGCTGGCATAGGTTGCTTCATACTCACCCTGGTTTGGTAGAAGGCATCCACTTCTTCTTTGCTTTTCTGAGCAATTTCTTGGTACCAGCACTCAACGTTCTTGATGATGCTCTCCATGTCCAGGTCCCGGTTGTTGTCCATCTTCACGATGACCGAAGTGTCGCAAAGCTGGCGATCGACCTGAGCCCGTTCCTGAACATTGGGGAATGGCTTGGTCAGCTGTAAGGAATTCTCAGGCTTTGTAGCAAAGGGAGGGCTGGAACAAAGAGCCACTCTGCTCGGCTGATGGATGCAAGTCAAGAGCTCTCCCTCAGGTTGGCTCAGCAGAAAATCCTCCCTGCTGGATGAGTTGCCGCGCACCAGCTGCTGACTTGCAGCAATTCTGTCCACATCAAGGGCAAGGAATGCAAGTGACTTAACCCTTGGTATCCTGTCATCTTCAGCTGCTTTGCTGATGTTAATGACAGGATTAAGCAGGGAGCTCTAATCAGACAACTGCAATCTGGAGTGACGAGACAGGTTCACCTCTGTTCTCAGGGGTAGAGTTAGGACACGACCAATTCATACCCAGAGATGCATTAAGAGAGGGGGAACCACCCGATTCTCAACATAATCACGCTAATATCAACCCTGTTGTCCCATCAGCCTTGCAGTTCCATGGTTTCAAGTGTTCAGGGTTTGGGATGAGACAGGTCCAAGAGGGATTGGGTACTGGAGCACCCAAGGATGAGGCAGCACCCAGTGCTGGGACAGAGCCGAGGAACTCACCTCTTCAAATACACACTTGAGCAGCTCCAGCTGCCTTCTAAGCAGGTCCACCTTCACCTCCAGCTCTTCCTTGTTCAAAAAGATGCAGTCTGCATCCTGAAAGAGAGGAGGTGTGCTCTGAACACTTTGGGGAAGCATAGGGAAGGCAGAGGCGGCCCCAGTGGAGCAGAGACATGTTCCAACAGAGTTCCAGGAGCAGAAAGGTGTAAAGGGATGAGTCAGGTGCCCCACTGTCTCCTCAAGGAAAACAAAGCCACTCCAACGTGACTGACAGGGATTAGTTTATTTATTTGGACTTAGCTACAAACTCAGAATGGACTAATGAGGACTTTAAAATGATTTTTTAATATTGTTCAAATGATTTCTCCTTTTCTGATGTGCAAATATAAAGGATATGAAGAGACTGTCAGGAAATAACCTGTGTCTCATGCACCACTTAGTGGCCTCACACTCTGCCCCCATTCCATGAATGCACCACAAAACACACAATCTAAGGGTGTGTTTGGTCCAACAAAGCTATTGCTGCAGTGCTGATCATTGAGTATTTTCACTTTCTCCTCCTATTTGCCTCTTTTTCTGGCTGTGCTTCTTCACAGGCCTCCCTCTTATCTGCTCACTGTAATACTTACACTGAGTGTTTGCTAGCCATGCTCTATTGCAGCCATGTTTCACACCAGATAAACCCATGAAAGGTCTAACAACCCACTTACTTTGAGCTTCTCACCTTTTTGAGTGCCACAAACTCATTCTCTACAGTCGTACGTCTGTTGATTTCCTCCTCATATCTGTTGGGAAAGGAGAAGAAAAGGGCTGAGCTGAGCAGCACCACCAAGCACACAACCACCAAGACAAAGAGCAGCCTCCCCTTGCTCAGACTGCCATCAGGCACTGAGGGCACTGCGTGCAAGCCAACATTAGACCATCCAAAGATCACAAGCTTCTTCACCAACACCGGCATTAACAATGCAAAGAGTCTGTGAGTGAGACAGAGGAATGGGACATCCCCGAAGGGGACACACCGTGTGTCTGAGACAAACTAAAAAGAAGTCTCAAAAGAGACCCAGCGGCCCATACTTGCACTTGAACTCCTCCACCAGCTGGCTTGTGGCACACTCCTCATTGCCCAGCTTCTGCTTCTCACACAGCAAGCAGTCCAGGCGCTTCCGCAGGTCGCAGATGTAGTTCTCAAAGTAGAGCTCCAGGTTCTTCCCCTTCTTTGGCAGGACATACTGCTGCAGGAGGCCCCACTTGGTCTCCAGCACCTTGTTCTGCTGCTCCAGGAACCGGACCTGCAGGCCAAAAAGGAGTGATTCTTCAAAGAAAGGTGGATGCAATAATTCTGCACCTGATTTAACTGTCTGCTCTCACTTTGAAACCAGCGAGAGTCTTGCAGGCGTAAGAACGGGATTTTAGGAAAGTGAGGGGTGATATGCCATGAGGAATATGAAATTATCTGCTGGCACATGGAAATCTTAGATACACACAGGCCTGTGCTAACTCCACTTCTCCCCAGTGGTTGCAAATGAGCTCTTCCAGAAGCTCGAATGGACTCTAATGGAGCACCCAACTGGAGGGACCTGCTTGTCTCTTTTCTCTACAAAGGGATCCCAAAGTAACAGCTCAGAATTAGACGCCTAACATTTAAATGCTTGAATCAGGAACAACTTTCTCTGTCTTCAGGAGTGTTTTTGGAACAGTCACTACATTTAATAGCAAAAGGAAAAAGGACTCTAATACAGGACAGAAAGATGAACCCATCTGAATTGGAGCTGTTGGACTGGATGACCAATAATGACTATTCCAACCTTAGCTGTTCTCTGATTCCCTGATTTTGTATTGCTATGATTCTATGATTCCATGATTCCATGACTCTATGATCCCATGATTCAATAATCCCTTGATTCCATAATTCTGTGATTCTATGATTCCAAAATTCCATGATTCCACAATTCTGTGATTACATGATTATATGTTTCTAAAGATTCAGTGACTCTATGAATCTATCATTCTATATCATATGATTCTGTGTTTTTATAATTCCACGATTCCATGATTCTGTGATTCTATAATTGTATAATTCCATGATTCTATGATTATATAATTCTATGGTTCTTTTAATTTTGTGATTCTGGCTGGGCTACAAAAAGGCTGAAACAAGAATTCAGCTTTAATCTGGGGCCATCCAGGCAGGAGACAACAGCAATAAGCTCCAGTGCTGCCATGGCCAGAACAGTCTCCATCAAATCCTATGTGCCCACACTGAGACATTCTCCTACACTGAAGACCTCATTCTGAAGAATGTGGGTCATTGCATGTACCCAGCTCAGCAACGGATGGCCTGAGAAGCACTGGAGGTCTGGGGAGTGTTTATTTTTACTTTTTCCACCACCAGCTGCAAGCAGGGAGCAGTTTGCACTCACCTTGTCGATGAAGCAGGCAAACTGTGTGTTGAGTGTCTTGATCTGTTCCTTCTCCTGACAGCGTATTTCGTGTTCCAGAGGGTCAACCCCAACGCAGAGGGGCTTCAGGAGCCTCTCATCGATGCAGATGCCCTGGATACCTTCCCCCTTGCGATCGGGGTACCCCCTCACAATGCTGAATCCCCTGGGACCGCAAAGGCCGACCCTTCCTCCGGTGTTACCGTAGCCAACGACCCCTCCAAAGCCGAAATCTCCAAAACACCCATTGCCACAGACCCCATTCACATAGGAAATTCTTCTGCTCCCACCCAGATTGCAGACACTGCGGCTGCTGTAGGCTCCGGCCGCGCACCGAGCAGGCTGGCATGCAGCAGCATAGCTCCGACCACAGATCTCCGACGCCGAGCTGAAGCCTCGCCGTCCCAGCATGGACCTCACCGTCGGTGCCTGTCTGCTCATCGTGGGTGAGGGCGGATCACGGGAGTCGAGGGGAAGCTCTTCTGCAGGAGAGGAACAGAGATCCCGCTGGGGTGACACCGCGATGCCACTCCTTATATACGTTTGGGAAGCTGGCCTTGATAGGATCAGGACGTTAATTTAAAGCGCTTAAGGGTTTGGTTTGCCTGGCAGCAATAAATGCTCCTCAAAATGCAAAGCAGCCCAGCAAATACCAACTACTGAGGAAATAAAAAGGAATCTAAAAGTGCTCTGTTTGCAAGTTGGCTTAGAATATATTACGGTTTGAAGTGCTCCCCTAACTTAGGCTAATTATAGTTTAGTGAACGTTTTTTCTGAAGAAACTCTTTGTGATTTGTTTGCTGTGTGTCGTTTGGGGTTTTGTGTCTCATGGTTTCTGTGAATGATGGCATATTTTGCAGGCTTGCACTTTGTGAGGTTAATTTCACAATCTCTTCTTTTTTTTCTCACCAGGTTTGTTTTGGGCATGGAAAAGTTACCAAAATCAACCATGGAAAAACATTGGCAGTCATGTTGTGATGTATGTGTTGTTTCCCTGCCTGTGCCACAGGTAAATCTACTGAGTTGTGGGTCTGTATTCATATGCGAGGACTCAAAGTGCTCCGCAAAAGCATTCCCTTGCATTTGACTGACCTCCTACCATCATGAAACCCCACCAAAACAGAGCAGGTTCCCCCAGGAATTGAGGCATCTTCCAGTCTGCCCACTGGATTTACGTTCCGTGGCATTTCAGTGATGTTCTCACTCAAGTGATGCTGCAAATTTTTAACCACAGACCCAATGGGGTCCATTTGACATTGTTAAATCTTCATCTATTGCAGTTTTGGAGATTCTACCCATCTGAACGCGAGACCTTTTGTTTCATCATCCAGTGGTCTCTACAGCTAACAAAAAGGGAAGAGCTGCACCTTCCAGCCTGGTGAGTATTCAAGAAGTGAGTGCTGAAGGTTGGGTGACATTGCCAGGCATGTCCTTGACCCAATGGAAATGCATTAGGGAGAGACAACAGCCCCCGGCTCGGTGTCCAGGGAGCTGAGGTGATTCACACCCACAGGCATTGGTCTTCTTCATCAACAGAGGAAGTCTTAATGAGTAGATTAAACTGAACACCTGGGATGGCTTTGACTCACGTTGACAAGACAAATCTCTCGCTCCTAATCACCAGCCCAAGGAGGTGAGGCTGAGCCAATTCTCCCTGGGCCTTTCTGAATGACAATTGCAAAGTCAAAACAATAGGGCTTTTTCAGCTCTTTCAGAGTAAAGATTTCAGGATAGAAAGACACATTACCACGCACTCAACAAATTGCCTTCAGCCCTTACAAAGGGGAACTACGCTTGGAGAAACCTTCATGTTCTCTCTATACCAATGATGGTATCTGGAGACAGCCAGTAGTGATGTTCCTACATCCTCTTTAGTCCCGCTGAAGACATTTTCATTGCAAGTCACAAAATGAAGACTAAACCTCCTTATAACATCAAACCTTCTTATATCAAGCTCTCTGAAAGGGATGTACTCCTTGAACCTTAGCGAACCATAGGACGTGACTGCAGCACCGAGATTCACCAGGCTACTAATTGAATGTGTAATTGCAACTTGCATGAGTCTGAGGGGCTGGTGGTATAAATTAGTTGCGTAAACTGATACTCTTGCCCTATACAGGTGGAATAATTTGACATATTTATAGCATGACTTTTTTGTTTATAACATCTTAGGCTCACAGTTCATGTTGTGTTGCCAGCGCAACCGGCAATATCAGTTAAAATATTCTGCTGGCAAATATTAGAGTCTTCAAGCTAAAGCTTGCAACTTTTCAGATCCTTTAAGTTCTGAACAAAGGTTTATCAAAAGCAAAATGCATATTTGAATCCAAAGAGCAGTACAAAAGGCAATTGTTCCAGCTCTTTCACTCAGCTGAAGCTAATGCATGCTCTAGATAGGAAGACTGCATCCCAAATCAGAAGTTGGACTGAGAGCTGTGTGCTCCTTCCTGCACCCCATTATACGTTCAGGCTGTGTGGGAGACGCCTGGAACACATCACAGACTGCAATTAAACGTCTGCCAACTAACTGCACTGAATTGGCCCCACTTCCAAAATGTCTCACCACAGCTCTGTGAGAGGAGCAAGATTTTGGCATGGGTTGTCCAGTGTTGGGTGACACTTCTCTTGGCCAACCTTCTGCTCATGATCTCAGTTATCAGGCAGCTATGTGGAAGGTTCACTCAATGTCATTCAGATCTTTCCGAAGGAAACTGAGTGTTTCTTCTGTTGGGACATCAGGCCTCAGGAATCACCAATTTGTTGTGAGTACAAACACGGGAGATGGGAGAGCACTTTGAAGCAAAAAAAAAGACGTTTTTGACTGAAAAAAAAAAAAAAATGGGAGGGATTCATCCTACTTTCATCTTATAGAGAAGAAGGACAAAGGAAGGAAAGAAGGAAAATATTTTGATGGGTTGAATGAATCATTTTAATGACTTGCAATCTCTCCCTTTGTCAGCGTTCTCCTGTATGTGCAGCTGAGAATGGAATTCATTATGAGAATATGAGAAGTTCACTAATTTGCTTGTTGCCTCTGGAGGTGAATCTGAACTAGCTCTTAAAATGCATTTTATGCGATAGTCTCAAAGAGCTGTGCTCCATCTCTGTAATTACAGACAGCCATAAAGAACTCATTGCATTCAGACAAGACAATGGCAATAACCTACCTGTGCTAACAGCATTTGATAGAAGTAAGATTGGGTCACAATATGTATTTTCACACGCACACACAACTACAAGGACTATGTAGTCTCTCTTGTCTGTGACATTCATGAGATGTTCAAGACTTGATTTGATTGGTGCATCCCTTTTCTCATGCATCCTAAAGCCAAGAGAATTCAGTGTGGTAATGTGCTTTTTCCCCTCATACCCTGTATCTGCTCTATGTTTAGAAGTCAAGGCTGGGATTTTCAAAGAACGTTCCTCAAAAAACGCATCAAACACTGGGCCTGGATTCACCTCCCTCCCAGCTTCAGCCATCAAACTCGCTATGTATTCTAATTTCCTCTTCAAGACTCCCTCTACGGCTCATGGAGGGAGATAGGCATCTCCAGACGGTGACTCATCACTACCTAAAATAGGCAGCAAAGACAGGTGGGAGGAATCAGCCTCTGGAGGCACTTGCCTCGCTCCTTACTGACGACCAGAGGCAGTCTAGACAACCAGACAAGAGCCCCGGCGCCCAGCTGCTGGATGGGCACAGCTGGGCGAGATGAGTCCCACCCTTTGGGTGCCACATTTCTTCATCACCTTTGAAGTCTTAATGAGAGCACACAACATCACACGCTCTTCTGGATTTGCTCCGTTCCCCGTGGATGCATATGTCCTATCTCCGTGCTGTGATTAGCGCCTATAAAGCCAAGGCTTGCGACAAAGCAAAGGGTTGTTTTGATCTTCTTCACACTGATGCCTTCCCCCCACACAGCAGAAATAAAGGTGTGGTGTATGGGAATCCAGGCCCTCAAATGGGACAGTATCCAACTGCCTGTTGGAAGAGAAAAGGAAAAGAAAACATTGCAACTGTCACTGGGCAACAGCAACATCCCTATAAACATAGAGCTCTTCCCTCAAAGCTGTTTTCTTTGGGAGATGAGGTTCCATGAGCACCACAGGAGGAAGGAATTGCCTGTGGAAGATGGGTCAGGTCCTCCTGGGAAGCGTAACCAAGGGATAGGTCCTTCCCTTTGTAATGTGAAGGCACCAGTGCCCCAGCCCCTGTTTGGTTGGATTTGCGGAGCTGTGTGATCTATGTCTTCTGAATTTCTGATGAGTGCTGGTTCATGAAGCATGGCTGGGGGAGAGAGTTGGGAGAATCTTAATTCTACTTCATCTCCCTGACTTCTTTTGTGACAGAATCATCTGTTTTCAGTGAGAACACTATAACCTTTATGAGACACTTAACCCCCTCTTAATGGATGCTTATGGTGCTCAATTGTTCCTTCCTTGTCAAAGCTTTCCCATGGTTTTATTCACTAACGATTGTGACTGTTCTGTGCTCCTGATTTTCTGCTCATATTTGATTGGGAAGGAGGGATGGTAGAGAGAGAGAAGGGTCTTCCAGTCCCAAATCCCAACAATTGCTTCCCTCTGGATTTTGTAAAACACCTCTCTGTCGACTTGTGCATGTATGGTTCGTTTCTTTGCTCTGCCAGCTCGCTTTAATTGCTTTAATCACAAAACAATTCAGTCCTCTGTAGTTGGTTTAACACATTAATTTGTTGGCTTCTTTTCAGAAGAACAGATTCAGGCACACAACAAATGTCATCCCCTGATCTGTTTTAAAACCAGTTTAAAACTGGCCATCACTAGATTTCCAAAATGATGCTGAAAACATCAACCAAGCACATTCCTGGTATTTTTCCAATAATGTCCCCATTGCAGAAAATTTGAGCAGCGATAAAATGTGTTTTATCATCATTCCTTGGTAGCATACGTGCTATAAAAATGCAAAGCAGCTGAGATGACTTCTCCATGAGTCTTAAAACTCTCATTAAATGGAATGGGTAGGAGCCAAATTTGGTGCAAATTGGCATAAAAAAGCTGGCTTTAAAAGGCTTCAATAGTTTACAATTAGCAATATTTGGATCTGCATGACAGTCTCCGTGCAGCCCACTTAGCTGTTGAGGCTTCTCAACAGCAGATCTGCCTCTTCCAATGAAGGAATTTCTGTATCTTTGTTTAACACAACAAATGAAGTGGCAACACATTCATTGTCCATGCACTTTATTGGAACAAGAGCAAATATTGCAGAGCTCGAGTCATTCAGACACAAGCTAGGGTGTAGAAATGGATGCATATGTCAAAGTGCAGACTGCCTGTCAGGACATAAAGAAGGAAGCTAACAGAAATACAAGAAATATAATTAGTTTTTGCTGGCTACAGAAGGTGAAATGCCTTTTTTTTTTTTTTAATTGAGATTTCTTTTATGACTTTCCTGCCTGCATGGGGATGACAAAGATGCTCCAAGACAGTGCACAAAGAGCACACAGGAGTCTGGCCCCTCCTCTCTTGCTGAAGCACTCCAGGGAAAGGCTTTCACATTAAATGTCATAACTTGTTTCATAGAAAGCAAAGCTTTAATTGGGAAAAAAGAAAAGGCTGGTGGGAAGCTGAGATTGAGTGATAAGTGCTTTTAGAAAAGCAGCATGTTCTAAGCATCCCTTTTTTGATGTGATCCTGGTAGAGCTGCTCTGATGTGATTTCCTGATGTCTGTCCCCCTCATGCAAGGCGGAGCTGAGGTGGAGCAGAGCTTTCATTTTCTACTTTGGATCTTGCATCCTCTCAGATCTGGAGCTCAGACACGGGTGGTGTTCCTGGAGCACGGCATCCCAGCTGAGATCCTCGCTCCTATCCAGCACGGTGCTGATGGCTGAGCTGAGCTCTCTGAGCTCCCTGCAGTCCCACAGCAGAGCTCAGCAGCGCTCACGTGGGCTGAGCTCTGGCACGCATGGGCCCCACCTCCACAGCTCTTTTGGTGGCCCCTTGGGAAGCAGCCACATCTGGGAGCACTGGGGAGACATTTCTTGCCTGCAGAGCTGGTGGACCCTCTGTGGCAGACACCATCATCCCCAGGTTGGGATGCTCTGCTGGCACCAGGGGAGGACCCACGTCTTCTGCTCGCTGCACGAGGTCCACGTCCCAGGCTGGTGCTGCAGCCAGAGGAGGTGTTGCACGGTGTTGTGATCACTGCCATAGGGAAACACAAACTGAACCTCTGAGTGGGAATTATTTCCATGTGAATAATGCAAATCCTGCTCTATGTCCCTGCAAATCACCCCCTGGCTTTTGTAGTGTTGTAAGGAAAACGGAAAACCTGGAGCTTACTTACACATTCTCACAGGGCACCCAGTGCGTAACCTGAATGGCAAGAAAATCATAGAATCATTAAAGGTTGAAAAGACCTCTAAGACCATCCAGTCCACCCCCAACCCATCTGACCATGTCCCTCAGTGCCACATCTCCATGGTTCTTGAACCACTCCAGCTACAGTGACTACACCACCTCCCTGAGCAGCCTGTGCTGGTGCATAACCATTCACTCTTTCAGAAGAGAAATTGTTCCTCACAGCCAACCTGACTCTCCCCTGATTCAACTTGAGGCCTATCTCTCATCCTACCTCTGCTACTTGGGAGAAGGGAGCAACCTCCACCCCACCACAACCTCCTTTCAGGGAGTTGAAGGGAGCAATAAAGTCTCCCTTGAGCCTCCTCTTTTCCAAACTGAACAATGCCAGTTTCCTTAGCCTCTCATCAAACATTATCAGAACGTTATTCATCACATAATTAGCATCTCTAGCGTTTTCCAGCCTTCTTGTCTCTGCTAAGAGCCCCAGGAGCTGAGGACTGCTCGCACATTGTAGAGGAACCCACCTGCTCTCTTCACCCTCCAACAAAGTCTTATAGGTGGCAATCTCAATGTCCAGGGCCAGCTTGACATTCAGCAGCTCCTGGTAATCCCGCAGCATGCAAGCCAGCTCATCCTTGGCCTTCTGGAGGGCATTCTGCAGCTCATTGTGCTTCTCCTGTGCATCCTTCAGGGCACGGTCCCCACGTTGCTCAGTGTCACTAACTGATGTCTGCAGAGAGGACACCTGTGTGGGCAATAAATGAATCCTTATTTTCCATAATCATCTGCAAAACCTAAATTCTCTCCTCTTCCGGGAGTCCCAAATTGGGAATTATTGGTGTCGTATTTCCAAAAGCCAAACATTTCCAAAACCAAGTATCGATTCTGAAATACTGGAGAAAGGCTGAGCACGTCTCCTCACTGTGCTAAGCTTTGTTTCGAGGATACTAACACTTTGTTCTAATTGGAACTAATAATTGAGGTTTTCCTTTACTTCCCGTTATAAAATATTTAATGAATCAGATGGTCTGAAAATTGCACAGGTTACTATGGGTGCTGAATTACTGGTGACTCATAATTTTACCCAACCTATTGGATGCTTTGAACCTGTGTTAGAAGCATTGCCTCCCGCTGGAATTCTCACTGAAGCAATTGTCTGAGTGCTGCAGCAATGCCAAGCATCTAATATGGCACAATTATTTTTTTGCAATAATCAATCCAACAGAAAATAGGCCAGCAGATAACCCTTCTTCCCTGCTTGGCAATGGTAAGTTCTTTATAGCAATGAGACCATGCTCTTAGGTAAAGACAGAAGAAATGCAAGAGATGCAGAAAACAAGACTTGGGATCCCACACTTAGGATAAAAAAAAGGTAAATTTTCAGGGTAAATGCAGCCCATCGTACCTGGTTCTTCACGTTCTCAAGGTCGCACTGCCATCTCTGCATCACAAAACTCAGCTCCTCAATCTCTTGCTGGTGGGACTTCAGTTCACTGCATTGCTTCCTCTTTGCCTCCTCAAGCTCTTGGTACTGACAGAAAAGACAGAGCTGGCAGAAAGCACTGGTGGTGTTTGCAACATAGGAGCCTTTCCTCTGTTTCCAAACTTGAGGAAAGTTCTCACGCACAGCAGCTCCTGAGGCTGTCAGCAGCAAACTGAGCATTCCTCCTGCAGCCCTCAGAGCCCACGTTACCCATCACCTCCCCATTCCCTGCATGGCTGCGTGCTGTCCTATTGCACTGTGTGCGTTTTGGGGATGTTCTCCTGACTTGGAGATTCCATCAGGTTTAGCAGAATGGAAAGCTAAGTCTGGAAGTCACATACTCAAGACACAGTGAATGAAGTCATTGCCTCTGAGCTACTACATTTAGCACCTACAGAGCTAACGATGTGTTCCTGGTTGTTACAACTTACCCTAGCTCTGTACAGTGCTTCCAACTCCGCCTTGCTTTTCTGTGCTGCATCTTCATACCAGAGCTCAATGCCCTTGAGAATGCCTTCTGTGCCCAGGCTTTGGCTGTTGTCCATTTTCACCACAACAGAGGTGTCACAGAGACTTTTCTCCAGCTCAGCAGTTCCCTAGGAGCCATAAGAAGAAGCTGTCAGCACTTCTTATCTCACATTCCAGTGGAAGAGCCACCATCACTGAGAATTCATCTGGAGCCACAGCCCATGAGCTGTGGCTTGATTTGGTCATGCATGCAGCTAGAAGGAATTCTTTTAAGGTCTCAAAGCCTTCCTTGTTCCCACTGCCTCTCAAAGAGAGCCTGCTGGCTTGGTTTAATCAGGCCTACATCAGTGTAGACAAGGAGAGGTTTGTAGGAACATCTGCAAGAATGGAAGAGGAGCATCCATACCTGAGCAGACACACACTTCAGGAGCTCTATCTGCTGCTTGAGGGTTTCCAGCTTCGCTTCCAGCTCTGCTTTGGTGAGGTAGACACAGTCCACATCCTAAAAGAGTTCCAGCATTGAGGGTAACTTCATTATGTTTTTAGCCTAAGAGATTTTGTTTAGGTGATATAATGGGGAATTTTTTCTGAATCCACACTTGTCCAATGACTTTCAGCATTCTCAAAACCTGATCCATGTCTTGCAAGCACCAGGCCTGAGGAAACTCCTTGGATACCTCAACCCATCCTTTCTGTCCACCCAATTCCTTACCTTCTTCAGCAGCACAAGCTCATTCTCAGCAGCTGTGCATCTGTTCACCTCCTGCTCATATCTGTTGGGGAAGAGATGGGACCAGTTGCTGGGTCACCCTGAGGCTGCAGCCTCGTCTGCGTACTGGGGGAGTTTGGGGTTCTTTGGGATCTCAGCCTTTATCAGACAGAAGTTAGTTGGTACTGACAAAAAGAAATCCAGCTGGAGAAGCTGTTTGAGCTCTCTGCCCTGGAAACTCACTTGCATTTGAGCTCTTCAATGAGCTTCTCGGTGTTGTTCAGCTCCAGCTCCATCTGCTCCTGCTCGTGCAGCAGTGAGTCCAGCCTCCTCTGCAGGGTGCAGATGAAAGTGTTGAAGACATGCTTGAAGTTCTTCTGGGATGGCAGGAGGTGCTTTTGGAGGAGGGCCCATTTGGTGGCCAGCAGCCTGTTCTGCTGCTCCAGATGCTGCACCTGAGTTCAGAATGCAAAGCATGTGTGAAGATGTATCATACGGGGACCAGATGAATGTGAGGGAACACACATTCTCTTCTGAGTTTATGCTCCAGGGACAAATTATGGTTTGAAGGCAACAAGAGGACAAAAGGGGAGCGCTGGAGCCTTTGCAACCCAAGAATGCTAAAGCAAGCTGGGCGTGATGCTCTGCCATTCTCCAAGGAAGCCCCATAGCCTTTGTGGCTGCTACAGGATCCATGGGCTCTTTAAGCAGATCAGCAGACTGATAAAGGAAACCATCACTTGTGGGTAGGAGGCAATGCAGCTTCACAAGGGCTACCTGCACAGAGAGAGGGCAGCAGCACAGGAGTTCAGGCAGATCCCTTAGAGAAACAGCTCCCTTCTGCCATTAATGGTAGCTTGTCAAAGCATAATAGCAATCAGATAAAAATTACATCAGCTAGATCTGCACTTACAGCTCATGGTACTGGAGCCAGATGTGTTAAAACAGCGTGTGATACAAAGAATTGGACAGAAGAAGGAGAGGAATGAAAGACCCAAGCACGAAATAGCTTTCCTCTATACTTAAACCTCATCACCCCTTTAATCTTGGCCCATCTCTCACCTTGTCAATCAAACAGGCAAACTGGTTATTGAGGCTCCTCATTTGCTCTCTCTCCTGCCTTCGGATGCGCTGGATTTCGGGGTCGATCTTCACATCAAGTGGCCGCAGCAGGTTCTCATTGACACGCACTGCACGAATGCCTTCCCTTCCACAGCCACGGAAGCCCAGCATGCTCCCATGCCTCCCGCCTTCACCATTGGCACGAACACCAGAACAAATCCATTTACACCCATCCACGTTTTGCAAGCTTCGGCTGCTCCAGGTTCCATAACCTCTTCCAGATGGAGCAGTGGAGGGGAAGGCACTGCTCCGGCAGCAGCTCATACCACCACCAGCAGAAGATGCTGAGAACTTCCTTCCATGAAGAGCCCTTCCAGCTGCAAGCTGCTGGCTCATATTGTCTGATGTGACCCAAGAGAGGACAAGAACACAGGGCTGCTAGAAGAGAGTGGAGCAGGCAGCTCCAAAAGGGCCCCTCTGCTCTGCCACCCCCGAGCACCACCTTTATACACATCTCAGGAGCAGGGCTTGGTTGAGGCAGATAAATAATTTGGGGTTTTTGCGAGGTTTGCCTCACCTGGCAGCAATTCATAGGTTTAAATATGCAAAACAATGCATAACACTGAACATTTGTGAAATCCTATGGAATTTTGCTGTTTTTAAATTGCTTTGCTTGCCTTCCCAGCCTTGAGGATACCGTGGGCTGAGTTTTGCAAGGATTCTTCTTTTTCTCAGCTTGTCTTCCTTCCTTCCATTAATCACCCTTGAGAGAATCTCCCACTCTGCGAAGGAAAGTTTGTAGGGCAATTTTCTGTTGGACAGCAAATTAAAACTGAGTTTTGCATTATCTGCTCCTTTTGTGGCCACTCCCTTAGGATTCTCTGAGTCTTAGGCTGGTTATTAGGGAAATTTATTCTCAGAAAGAGTGGTCAGGCATTGGCACAGACTGCCCAGGAAGGTGGTGGGGGTCACCATTGCTGGAGGTGTTCTAGAGCCATGGAGATGTGGCACTGAGGGACCTGACTCAGCAGCATGATGGGTTGGGTCAACCATTGGACTGGGTGATCTTGCAGGTCTTTTCCAGCTTGAATGATCACTAGAGTGAGTGGGCATGGTGGGGATGGGCTGGCGGTTGGACTTGGTGATCTTAGAGGTCTTTTCCAACCCTAATGATTCTAAGATTCTATAATTCCAAGTCTTCTCACAGAGTAGCAAAGACGGGACGTGTCCACCAAGCACAACACCTCGAAGCTGGGACATGGGGTGGACTGGGCACTCTGATTTCCTCACACAGGGGTGTGAATACTTCTTTTTATATAGCCTTCTGTGCACCATCCCTGGTTCAAGAAAATCACTGGTTGGGCAGGAGTCACCTCCTCTAACTTTTGATGCTAAGCTGTGCTGAGATAGCTCTCCAGAGAGCCTTTCTCTTCTTCACTGACTACAGTGAAAGCCTAAAATGATGAGCTCAGACTTAGATGCCCAACTTTATAAGTACAGATGAGTGCAGCTGTATCTTCTCACTAGGTTTCTAACCCTGATTGTATAGAATACACCAAAACAAACAAACAAAAAAAACCAACGAAAAGCAAGATTCCTTGAAGATAATAAATACTCTAGAAAGTAGGAGGCTTAGCCACAAAGCTGTTAGCTGGATGCTTGCTAACCATTTAATTAGGAGCAGTGGTAGACTTGGCCTTGGTGGGAAGGCTACAAATGGAGCAGCAACCATGCAAAAACACGCACCTTATTAATACAGCTGCTCTATGGCTATTCCCTGTCACTATTCTTTATATTTGAGCTTGTAATTAAAACTCAGGATACCTCAAGGCAAATAAAAATGATTTATTAGGGTTGCTTGACAGGTGGGGAAGAAAAGGCTGATAATTTTAATACCTTTGCTGAGATCCTCACAATGCCTCAGAGTGAAGCCAAGATTACATCTCTGTCCTGGTGGCATCTTTCCAAAGCCTCTTTCAAAACAGAATAGCAAAGGGTTTCATTTCAGAGGATTTGGAAAAAAAGGTTTTCCCCTTCTATTATGCCATCTTAAGCTGTAACTTCTCAATAGGCTCAAAACTTGATCAATATTTTTGGCAGTGTAACATCCAAATGTTTCAAATTTTGGCAAAAAAGGAAGGAAGGAAGGAAGGAAGGAAGGAAGGAAGGAAGGAAGGAAGGAAGGAAGGAAGGAAGGAAGGAAGGAAGGAAGGAAGGAAGGAAGGAAGGAAGGAAGGAAGGAAGGACGGGAGGGAGGGAGGGAGGGAGGGAGGGAGGAAGGGAAGGAGGGAGGGAGGGAGGGAGGGAGAAAAGCATACTATTTCATTTGCTTATTTCTTTCCTGGCTTTGGCAAGGATATTTTATTTTATTTTCTCATTTCCTGGTTTCATTGGAAGCCTTTCTCGCTACCTTTCACAAGAAGACTGACGAAAAGCAAAACTGGTTACCAGAAACCTTGCTGGTATTCTGTCTGAGGAGCGGCTGATGTCAAAGGTTTTCTTGTACCTCATTATTTGCAAATGTTCTTCACTGGAACAGTTTGCCCTTAGCCCAGCAAGAGAGATAATTGATGGTATGCAGTAGCTGGAAAGACAACTAGCTTAATTGCAGGTTCTTGACAGCACTATCAATTACACCTACGCACAGAAGAGCAGGAATGATTGAAGCCCTGGGTGTCTCACTTGCCTGCTTAAATGCTGGCAGAGTATATGACAATCCCAGCTGGAAGAGCAAGATCAGAGCCCAGGAGGAGGACTTGGCCTGGAGCTGCTCCAACTCCATGCTCATCTTGTGCTTCCAGGCTGTCTCTCCTTGGTCTCCCACAGAACTCCTTGCTGCATCCTGTGGCCTGGAGATGGGCTGTTGTGATGCTTGGTGACTCTCCTGCACCTTAGGAGAAGAGATCTCATGGTGCTCTGCCCAGCAATGAGTGTTTGCACCTCTCAGGGTTAGCTCCAAGCTTTTATTCCCTTGTTGGTGTAGAGCCCACAGGGTTACAGCTCCTGCTTTCAAAAGTTTTCTTTCCCTAGACACACTTTGATGAGCAAAACTCCTGAACTCTGGTTTTTGCTCCCCTAGACACAGCAAAAGGTTCATCTGTCTGGAGCAGCCTGCCTCACCTCTGACTCCAAGTCCTGATGTCCCCCCATGACTTTGAGTCCCCAGAAGGCAACAATATCACATGAGCCTTTGGGTTGTTTTCTGCTGCTCAGCCGTGGTTTAATGGGACATACAGTCAGCTCTGCCCTCCTCTCCAAACTTCAACTCATCCCACCCAACTTGCTTCAGGAGCTAGAATTTGTGTGTGTCACTGGCTTGGGGAGATGACCTAGGTTTAGCATTTGACAACTCTTCTCCTCTTGCATCCCGTTGATGGGACTCCATGTCATTGTCACAGCAATCCCAGTTACTGCAGCTCCCTTGCAGGAGATAGGAGTTGTACGTGTTTGTGAGCACCTAGCAGAAAGGGGAATGGCTATTAAGGTGATCACAGCTCACTAATTTTCTTCTAATCGCCAGGAATTTTGGAAAGAGGCCCAGCAGTAAATATAGAAGACCCACAATTCTGACGTTGCCGTGACTAATTTCACGGCTTTCTGCCAAAGTAAATCAGGAGGGAACTTTTTGTTCTGGCAAACTGGGCACAAGCCTCAAACTCCATCAGTCAGGTTGGGAGAGAGCTCCTGACCAGCTCTGTGGCACAACTTTTCTCTCCCACTAGGTGGTGGCATCTATTGCATCTTCAGCAGCCCTGCCCAGACAGGTTCCTGGTTAAGTTCTTGGTGGTGACATGGTCTTGTTCACACCTTCTCCAACACTCTGCAATGATACAGCTAGCAAGGGCTGGCTCCCACCTGCAGAGGGCAACGTTTCGGAGGAAGGACGGCATGGGGACAAGGTCCTCAGTCTTGCAAGAAGGTGAAATTCCTTATGGATTTGTACCCTGAGGTTGGCTGTGAGCCTGGGATGTTTTCTAAATGCAGAGTTACCACTGACCTACTGTCATCTTCACCATCCTCGTGTCCTCCCCTCCTACCTGAAGCTTTGCTTCTACTGTCAGAGTTCCTGGATGCTCACACCATGCTGAGGCCCAGGCTGTCCGTGGGTCCTTCCTGCAGTGTTACATGCCAGCCATGTTCACAGCTGGCTGCTTCTACCCATCTCAAGACTTTAACGATACTGATCTGAAAGTCTCAATTTCTGCCCGTTCTCATGATTTTGACTCAGCCTCTGAACTTCAAAACTCAAAATGTCTCTTGGTGCAACCTTAGCCAACCCATCTGGTGCCATCTAAGAGCAGAAATGGCCCTACTACCCCTCATGGCCCTACAGACCCTCAAGGCCCTACAACCCCTCATGGCCCTACAACCCCTCATGGCCCTACAACCCCTCATGGCCCTACAACCCCTCATGACCCTACAGCCCCCTCATGGCCCTACAGCTCCTTATGACCTACAGCCCCTCATGACCCTACAGGTCCTCATGTCCTACAGTTTCTCATGTTCCTGCACTTTCTCATGGTCCTACAGATCCTCATGGCCCTACAACCCCTTATGGCCCAACAATCCCTCATGACCCTACAGCCTCTCATGGCCTACAACTCCCTCTGACGGAGGGCAGAGGGGTAGGCACTGGTCTCTGCTCTCTGCTCTTTTTTTTTCTTTTTTTTTTAATATTACATTATTAGATATGTTAAATTCTAGGCCAGATTTTTGACTCCTATATACACAGGTAATTTGGTGTAGAAAGAGGTGCCAGAACACTCATCTCCAGAAACTGGAGATATCATTATAGCTCAGCTGACAAGCAGAACAGGTTTTGATGTACCCTTCCAAACCATTCCTTCACAAAATTAGCCCAGCACTCAAGGCTATGTACTACCAGTGTGTAAACAGTACTTAAAGCAACGTGGTGGAAATGCTGATCCAGCTCTCGTATAAGGTCAGGGTTAGCAATCTCTCTTCCACATTGGTCTCCCAGGCTCCTGCAAAGTCGACTGGAGCAGATGGTTTGTCTGATCTCCAGCAGTGATTCATCCTGCACTAAGGTAGATGCACAAATTAGACCTTTTGAACTGCCTCCAGAAATGCTTGTTTCTCTCCGTTGACTCTACCTTCTTCCTTTTCTCCCTTTCACTCTGCAAAATGCATCAGAAAAAAAGAAACCCGCAGACCTGACCACAGCGTTCATATTAATTCTTTATTTCTTCTGATGGCACGGATTAGCAATGAAAAGCTCCAGGCATCCTGTCTACATAATTTAAGCGTGAAACAAAAGCCCAGCAACACTTTGCGAGGTGCACTTAAAATAGAAGGGGCTTTCAGTTTTTGTTGTGAGAGAGGAGCATTGTCTTAGCTCCTCTGTTAGGTAAAAATGGGTTATGATGATGCAACTTGTCCCTTGAGTCCTTGCATTGAGCTATTTCAGTGGCTGGCATTGCAGCAGCCATTAACAAGGTGAGCAAAGTGTCCCAGCTATTCGAGCACAGCTCTGCAGGGCATTGTGCAAGCTGAGGTGCACTCACACCACCCACACACTGAACCTGTGGGGTGTGAGCCAGTGTGGATGAAAACACGAGCTTATCTTATCAGGGTTTGCTAACACAACCTCCAGCACAGCCCCACAACAGCTGGCAGGTTCCACACGTGTGGGGCTTTCTGCTTTGGGTGAGAGCAGTGATAACTCAGTTTTGCCTGAAATTTTCTTAGCCCTCCCTTTTTGAAGGGCATTTCAAGCTGCTTCCAGACGACATCATTAAGGTTTGATTTAGCCCTTTGTGTCTGCAAATCATCTCTAATTGCTTTCATGATTTGATGGACATTTGTAAATGGATCTCCACAGTGGATTTCCTGCCTAAAGAGCACCTCATTCCCCAGAAAAGAGCTGCCACTGGCTGCCCTTCCCACTACTATTCATAATCTGGGAAAACAGTTTAGAGGTTCCAACTTTCCCTCTGAATGGGAATAGACAAGCAATATTCCCGGTGTGGATTATGATACTCCAGTTATCTAAGTGTAGTGTTGCTAAATTAAGATGACACCGTTGCACTGAGCTTCTTGAACAAACCTTCCTGGTAACCTCTGCTCTGTCCACCATCAGGAGATGCAAATAGGACAGAGCCAGGGCTCCTTGCAGTGGTGCCCATTGCCAGGAGAAGAGGAAATGGGCACAAACTGCAAGACAAGAGCTTCCAGCTGAATAGTAGGAAATATTTAATTATAAGTAACTGAACACTGGAAAAGGTTGCTCAAAAATAATCAAAAACCACCAGGGTATTGTCTTGGGCCCATGGTCCGTGACCTGAGTGGCCATGTTTGAGCAGAGGGGGGGGACTAGAAGGGCCTAGAGATGCCTTCCAAACCCAACCTCATAGAGAGCTTCCATGAATTGTGATGGATCCATGTGTCCTGGTTGACTGTGTGGATTTGGCCAATGGGTGTATACCCTGAAACCATTCTTCACAGCAGATGGTCAGCCACAACCAACCACAAATCATCCTGTTTCTAATAAATTTGCCCTGACTTTGGATCAGGTCTCCATAAGATGTATTTTGTATTTCACTCAGTTGGTTTGAAAGTCTTGTATATGTTGGAGCTGCACTCATGAATGGACACACAGACACGGGACAGGGTGTCAAGCTTTTAGTTGGCAAAGAAAAGGCAACAGACAGAATGAGCTGAAGTGCTCAGGCCATTCCAGAAAAAGACTAAGAAAACAAGAAAAATCATCAAAACACAATCACAAGAGAGAGGTGCAGCAGTGACAGATTGGAGAATTCAATAAATGGCTGTATGTGGAGAAAAATGGTCAGTGTCACAAGTGACCCGGTGAGGGACAGAAAAGCCATACTTGCATTGAAAGCAAGGGGAAAGCATTTCTCCCATTCCAGCAGCAAAAACTACTTATGGTAAGGATCACCAGAAAAATCAGAAGTCTCTGAGCCAAAAGCTGAGCCAGACGAGTATGCACATCTTGGAGAAGATGGCCCAACTTCAGAGCTGCATTCTCCAGTTTCAACCCTATGGCCATAATAATCAAATCCACCACACTCACCACCACCCTGGTAACATTCATCCCCTCCAGAAAAATGCCCACTCCCAAGCCCGTACCCGTCACTGCCAGAACCACAGACATCCCCAGAGCATGAACCACGATACCCATAACCTTCACCAAAAGAACTTGAACCCCAATCACTAGAGCTGTGACCAACAGGAGAAATACATGACCCTCCACTGAATGCTCCAGCATCATGGGATACAGACCCACCACTGCCAAAGCTACCACCAGATCCTGACCCAGAGCCAGAGCTTCCTCCTCTACAGATGGAGCCCCCACTTCCACTGCCATAGCTGGAACCGCCATGACCTGAGCTTCCACTTCCTCCAGAAATAGACCCTCTCCTGCCAGAGCCACTGCCAGAGCTCAACCCAAAGCCTCCGGAGCTGTGGCCACCTCCAGACGAGGACCCACCACTGCCAAAGCTTCCTCCAGAACCTGACCCAGAGCCAGAGCCAGAGCCAGAGCCCCCTCCTCCACAGATGGAGCCTCCGCTTCCACTGCCATAGCTCGATCCCCCATGACCTGAGCTTCCTCCTTCCCCTGAAATGGACCCTCTCCTGCCAGAGCCACTGCTCCCTCCAGAGCTCAGCCCTCCACCGTGAGGACTGCATCGGCCACTGCCAGAGCTGGAACCAAAGCCTCCAGAGCTGTGGCCACCTCCAGGTGATGAACCACCACTTCCAAAGCTACCGCCGGATCCTGACCCAGAGCCAGAGCTTCCTCCTCTACAGATGGAGCCCCCACTTCCACTGCCATAGCTGGAACCGCCATGACCTGAGCTTCCACTTCCTCCAGACCTGCCAGATCCACTGCCAGAGCTCGACCCAAAGCCTCCGGAGCTGTGGCCACCTCCAGACGAGGACCCACCACTGCCAAAGCTTCCTCCAGAACCTGACCCAGAGCCAGAGCCAGAGCCAGAGCCAGAGCCAGAGCCAGAGCCCCCTCCTCCACAGATGGAGCCTCCACTTCCACTGCCATAGCTCGATCCCCCATGACCCGAGCTTCCTCCTTCCCCTGAAATGGACCCTCTCCTGCCAGAGCCACTGCTCCCTCCAGAGCTCAGCCCTCCACCGTGAGGACTGCATCGGCCACTGCCAGAGCTGGAACCAAAGCCTCCAGAGCTGTGGCCACCTCCAGGTGATGAACCACCACTTCCAAAGCTACCGCCGGATCCTGACCCAGAGCCAGAGCTTCCTCCTCTACAGATGGAGCCCCCACTTCCACTGCCATAGCTGGAACCGCCATGACCTGAGCTTCCACTTCCTCCAGAAATAGACCCTCTCCTGCCAGAGCCACTGCCAGAGCTCGACCCAAAGCCTCCGGAGCTGTGGCCACCTCCAGACGAGGACCCACCACTGCCAAAGCTTCCTCCAGAACCTGACCCAGAGCCAGAGCCAGAGCCCCCTCCTCCACAGATGGAGCCTCCACTTCCACTGCCATAGCTCGATCCCCCATGACCTGAGCTTCCTCCTTCCCCTGAAATGGACCCTCTCCTGCCAGAGCCACTGCTCCCTCCAGAGCTCAGCCCTCCACCGTGAGGACTGCATCGGCCACTGCCAGAGCTGGAACCAAAGCCTCCAGAGCTGTGGCCACCTCCAGGTGATGAACCACCACTTCCAAAGCTACCGCTGGATCCTGACCCAGAGCCAGAGCTTCCTCCTCTACAGATGGAGCCCCCACTTCCACTGCCATAGCTGGAACCGCCATGACCTGAGCTTCCACTTCCTCCAGAAATAGACCCTCTCCTGCCAGAGCCACTGCCAGAGCTCGACCCAAAGCCTCCGGAGCTGTGGCCACCTCCAGACGAGGACCCACCACTGCCAAAGCTTCCTCCAGAACCTGACCCAGAGCCAGAGCCAGAGCCCCCTCCTCCACAGATGGAGCCTCCACTTCCACTGCCATAGCTCGATCCCCCATGACCTGAGCTTCCTCCTTCCCCTGAAATGGACCCTCTCCTGCCAGAGCCACTGCTTCCTCCAGAGCTCAGCCCTCCACCGTGAGGACTGCATCGGCCACTGCCAGAGCTGGAACCAAAGCCTCCAGAGCTGTGGCCACCTCCAGGTGATGAACCACCACTTCCAAAGCTACCGCCGGATCCTGACCCAGAGCCAGAGCTTCCTCCTCTACAGATGGAGCCCCCACTTCCACTGCCATAGCTGGAACCGCCATGACCTGAGCTTCCACTTCCTCCAGACCTGCCAGATCCACTGCCAGAGCTCGACCCAAAGCCTCCGGAGCTGTGGCCACCTCCAGACGAGGACCCACCACTGCCAAAGCTTCCTCCAGAACCTGACCCAGAGCCAGAGCCAGAGCCCCCTCCTCCACAGATGGAGCCTCCACTTCCACTGCCATAGCTCGATCCCCCATGACCTGAGCTTCCTCCTTCCCCTGAAATGGACCCTCTCCTGCCAGAGCCACTGCTCCCTCCAGAGCTCAGCCCTCCACCGTGAGGACTGCATCGGCCACTGCCAGAGCTGGAACCAAAGCCTCCAGAGCTGTGGCCACCTCCAGGTGATGAACCACCACTTCCAAAGCTACCGCTGGATCCTGACCCAGAGCCAGAGCTTCCTCCTCTACAGATGGAGCCCCCACTTCCACTGCCATAGCTGGAACCGCCATGACCTGAGCTTCCACTTCCTCCAGACCTGCCAGATCCACTGCCAGAGCTCGACCCAAAGCCTCCGGAGCTGTGGCCACCTCCAGACGAGGACCCACCACTGCCAAAGCTTCCTCCAGAACCTGACCCAGAGCCAGAGCCAGAGCCAGAGCCAGAGCCAGAGCCAGAGCCCCCTCCTCCACAGATGGAGCCTCCACTTCCACTGCCATAGCTCGATCCCCCATGACCCGAGCTTCCTCCTTCCCCTGAAATGGACCCTCTCCTGCCAGAGCCACTGCTCCCTCCAGAGCTCAGCCCTCCACCGTGAGGACTGCATCGGCCACTGCCAGAGCTGGAACCAAAGCCTCCAGAGCTGTGGCCACCTCCAGGTGATGAACCACCACTTCCAAAGCTACCGCCGGATCCTGACCCAGAGCCAGAGCTTCCTCCTCTACAGATGGAGCCCCCACTTCCACTGCCATAGCTGGAACCGCCATGACCTGAGCTTCCACTTCCTCCAGAAATAGACCCTCTCCTGCCAGAGCCACTGCCAGAGCTCGACCCAAAGCCTCTGGAGCTGTGGCCACCTCCAGACGAGGACCCACCACTGCCAAAGCTTCCTCCAGAACCTGACCCAGAGCCAGAGCCAGAGCCAGAGCCAGAGCCCCCTCCTCCACAGATGGAGCCTCCACTTCCACTGCCATAGCTCGATCCCCCATGACCTGAGCTTCCTCCTTCCCCTGAAATGGACCCTCTCCTGCCAGAGCCACTGCTCCCTCCAGAGCTCAGCCCTCCACCGTGAGGACTGCATCGGCCACTGCCAGAGCTGGAACCAAAGCCTCCGGAGCTGTGGCCACCTCCAGGTGATGAACCACCACTTCCAAAGCTACCGCTGGATCCTGACCCAGAGCCAGAGCTTCCTCCTCTACAGATGGAGCCCCCACTTCCACTGCCATAGCTGGAACCGCCATGACCTGAGCTTCCACTTCCTCCAGAAATAGACCCTCTCCTGCCAGAGCCACTGCCAGAGCTCGACCCAAAGCCTCCGGAGCTGTGGCCACCTCCAGACGAGGACCCACCACTGCCAAAGCTTCCTCCAGAACCTGACCCAGAGCCAGAGCCAGAGCCAGAGCCAGAGCCCCCTCCTCCACAGATGGAGCCTCCACTTCCACTGCCATAGCTCGATCCCCCATGACCTGAGCTTCCTCCTTCCCCTGAAATGGACCCTCTCCTGCCAGAGCCACTGCTCCCTCCAGAGCTCAGCCCTCCACCGTGAGGACTGCATCGGCCACTGCCAGAGCTGGAACCAAAGCCTCCGGAGCTGTGGCCACCTCCATGTGATGAACCACCACTTCCAAAGCTACCGCCGGATCCTGACCCAGAGCCAGAGCTTCCTCCTCTACAGATGGAGCCCCCACTTCCACTGCCATAGCTGGAACCGCCATGACCTGAGCTTCCACTTCCTCCAGAAATAGACCCTCTCCTGCCAGAGCCACTGCCAGAGCTCGACCCAAAGCCTCCGGAGCTGTGGCCACCTCCAGACGAGGACCCACCACTGCCAAAGCTTCCTCCAGAACCTGACCCAGAGCCAGAGCCAGAGCCAGAGCCAGAGCCCCCTCCTCCACAGATGGAGCCTCCACTTCCACTGCCATAGCTCGATCCCCCATGACCTGAGCTTCCTCCTTCCCCTGAAATGGACCCTCTCCTGCCAGAGCCACTGCTCCCTCCAGAGCTCAGCCCTCCACCGTGAGGACTGCATCGGCCACTGCCAGAGCTGGAACCAAAGCCTCCAGAGCTGTGGCCACCTCCAGGTGATGAACCACCACTTCCAAAGCTACCGCCGGATCCTGACCCAGAGCCAGAGCTTCCTCCTCTACAGATGGAGCCCCCACTTCCACTGCCATAGCTGGAACCGCCATGACCTGAGCTTCCACTTCCTCCAGAAATAGACCCTCTCCTGCCAGAGCCACTGCCAGAGCTCGACCCAAAGCCTCCGGAGCTGTGGCCACCTCCAGACGAGGACCCACCACTGCCAAAGCTTCCTCCAGAACCTGACCCAGAGCCAGAGCCAGAGCCCCCTCCTCCACAGATGGAGCCTCCACTTCCACTGCCATAGCTCGATCCCCCATGACCTGAGCTTCCTCCTTCCCCTGAAATGGACCCTCTCCTGCCAGAGCCACTGCTCCCTCCAGAGCTCAGCCCTCCACTGTGAGGACTGCATCGGCCACTGCCAGAGCTGGAACCAAAGCCTCCAGAGCTGTGGCCACCTCCATGTGATGAACCACCACTTCCAAAGCTACCGCCGGATCCTGACCCAGAGCCAGAGCTTCCTCCTCTACAGATGGAGCCCCCACTTCCACTGCCATAGCTGGAACCGCCATGACCTGAGCTTCCACTTCCTCCAGAAATAGACCCTCTCCTGCCAGAGCCACTGCCAGAGCTCGACCCAAAGCCTCCGGAGCTGTGGCCACCTCCAGACGAGGACCCACCACTGCCAAAGCTTCCTCCAGAACCTGACCCAGAGCCAGAGCCAGAGCCCCCTCCTCCACAGATGGAGCCTCCACTTCCACTGCCATAGCTCGATCCCCCATGACCTGAGCTTCCTCCTTCCCCTGAAATGGACCCTCTCCTGCCAGAGCCACTGCTCCCTCCAGAGCTCAGCCCTCCACCGTGAGGACTGCATCGGCCACTGCCAGAGCTGGAACCAAAGCCTCCAGAGCTGTGGCCACCTCCAGGTGATGAACCACCACTTCCAAAGCTACCGCTGGATCCTGACCCAGAGCCAGAGCTTCCTCCTCTACAGATGGAGCCCCCACTTCCACTGCCATAGCTGGAACCGCCATGACCTGAGCTTCCACTTCCTCCAGACCTGCCAGATCCACTGCCAGAGCTTGACCCAAAGCCTCCGGAGCTGTGGCCACCTCCAGACGAGGACCCACCACTGCCAAAGCTTCCTCCAGAACCTGACCCAGAGCCAGAGCCAGAGCCAGAGCCAGAGCCAGAGCCCCCTCCTCTACAGATGGAGCCCCCACTTCCACTGCCATAGCTGGAACCGCCATGACCTGAGCTTCCACTTCCTCCAGAAATAGACCCTCTCCTGCCAGAGCCACTGCCAGAGCTCGACCCAAAGCCTCCGGAGCTGTGGCCACCTCCAGACGAGGACCCACCACTGCCAAAGCTTCCTCCAGAACCTGACCCAGAGCCAGAGCCAGAGCCCCCTCCTCCACAGATGGAGCCTCCACTTCCACTGCCATAGCTCGATCCCCCATGACCTGAGCTTCCTCCTTCCCCTGAAATGGACCCTCTCCTGCCAGAGCCACTGCTCCCTCCAGAGCTCAGCCCTCCACCGTGAGGACTGCATCGGCCACTGCCAGAGCTGGAACCAAAGCCTCCAGAGCTGTGGCCACCTCCAGGTGATGAACCACCACTTCCAAAGCTACCGCCGGATCCTGACCCAGAGCCAGAGCTTCCTCCTCTACAGATGGAGCCCCCACTTCCACTGCCATAGCTGGAACCGCCATGACCTGAGCTTCCACTTCCTCCAGAAATAGACCCTCTCCTGCCAGAGCCACTGCCAGAGCTCGACCCAAAGCCTCCGGAGCTGTGGCCACCTCCAGACAAGGACCCACCACTGCCAAAGCTTCCTCCAGAACCTGACCCAGAGCCAGAGCCAGAGCCAGAGCCAGAGCCAGAGCCAGAGCCCCCTCCTCCACAGATGGAGCCTCCACTTCCACTGCCATAGCTCGATCCCCCATGACCTGAGCTTCCTCCTTCCCCTGAAATGGACCCTCTCCTGCCAGAGCCACTGCTCCCTCCAGAGCTCAGCCCTCCACCGTGAGGACTGCATCGGCCACTGCCAGAGCTGGAACCAAAGCCTCCGGAGCTGTGGCCACCTCCAGGTGATGAACCACCACTTCCAAAGCTACCGCCGGATCCTGACCCAGAGCCAGAGCTTCCTCCTCTACAGATGGAGCCCCCACTTCCACTGCCATAGCTGGAACCGCCATGACCTGAGCTTCCACTTCCTCCAGAAATAGACCCTCTCCTGCCAGAGCCACTGCCAGAGCTCGACCCAAAGCCTCCGGAGCTGTGGCCACCTCCAGACGAGGACCCACCACTGCCAAAGCTTCCTCCAGAACCTGACCCAGAGCCAGAGCCAGAGCCAGAGCCAGAGCCCCCTCCTCCACAGATGGAGCCTCCACTTCCACTGCCATAGCTCGATCCCCCATGACCTGAGCTTCCTCCTTCCCCTGAAATGGACCCTCTCCTGCCAGAGCCACTGCTCCCTCCAGAGCTCAGCCCTCCACCGTGAGGACTGCATCGGCCACTGCCAGAGCTGGAACCAAAGCCTCCAGAGCTGTGGCCACCTCCAGGTGAGGACCCACCTGTGCTAATTCTCCTATCTGATGCATACCCTGATCCAGAGCCCGAGCTTGAGCTCCTTCCAGTATGATATCTCCCTTCTTCTCCACCCCTTTGTCCTCTACTGCCATATATTGATCCCCTATCACTTCCTCTTCCACCTTCACTTCCCCCTCCCGGTGTTGTCTCTGTCCATATTGTCCTCTTGCTATCATCAGAGCTCATTTCTTCCTTTCCTCTGTTGAATTCGCCATATTCTCTTCCAAAGCCACTGGCACCACTCGCGCTGTGTGTAACAACACCTGCAAGAAGTAAAGATATATCAAACTTATTTTTCCAGCAGTGACTTCTGTAGGATGTAAGAGATACATATTTACTTTCATTTGGCCATGCCTAGTCTTCTGAAAAGAATATGAGTGAGCCCTGTTCTGTCTCTCCTTTGGTTGACTTTCTACTTAAAGAAATTTTAGGACTATTTCAATTACTTTTTACATTCACCACATGGACATAGTGAGCTATCCTCCATTTCCTTTGTATATGGCTGAATTTGGTGGAATTTAATCAAAAAATTTAAAATCGAGATTGACGTATATCGACATATAAATGCACATATACATGCACATTCCCACTCATGAAGGAGTGCCACTTGTTTCTTTTTCCTAGGAAACTAATCTAGAAGCACATGGCATCGTTCTGGTGGTCGGTGTTAAGCATACTGCAAGCAAAATAGTAACAGTGCCCTCAAGAACTCCGAAACCTGAAGATACTTACGGACAGTGGCTGGCACACCTTCCAGTATCCTGTGAACAGAAAGTGACAGTAAGAGGATGGAACCAGCAAACATGAAAATAATCCTAGGTGCTATCAATAGGCAAACAAAGATCTCAACCCTTCCAGATAGGAACTCATCTAAGAGCCAAGTAATGGATCATAGGATGGGATTGCAGGTTGCTGCTACTTGTGATGAGCAGTTTGTGCCTACCTGATCTCCTCCTCTTCAAGCAGTGACCTGTACATGGCAATTTCAACATCCAGGGCCAATTTAGCATTCAGAAGCTCCTGATGATCATGCAGAATTCGAGCCAGGTCTTCCCTGGCCTGTTGCAAAGCATTCTCCAGATCCTGAAGCTTTTTCTGTCCGTCTTTGACTGCAGAGCTCCCACGGTGCTCAGCATCTCTGATAGCCTCTTGGTGTCTGTCATTCTGCAGAGGGCATAAATAGAATTTGTCTCTTTTCTTCCAGTGGGACTGGGATTTTCAAGCCCTCCTCGTTTTTCTTGGAAATTAAAAGACCACAATGACAAAGCTTAGAAGATACAACATTAGACTGGGTAAATCAACTGAAATTAAATCCCAGTAGACACTCAAAATTCAAATTTTCTTCATTTTGAAGAGAAATTATCATCTTTAGCTTTGCCTCCAAAGGGCAGGCTACATTATTCTCCACTTTGTCCCCATGTAAGAGTGGCAAGAATAGTTTAGTCTTGTTGGGATGTATCAGCTTTACCTCTTTCCTGACTATTTCAATTTCCGGCTGCAGTCTTTGGATCTGCCTGGTAAGTTCTTGGATTTCCTGGTAACTGTTCCTCAGTTGCTCTCGTTGATTTACCCACATGTTCTGAAGGTCCTGGTACTGATGGGTAGAGAGAAGAGAATGGACACGTTGGTTTCTGGATCAATTAACCCTAAGCAAGGTAGACTCATTGATATGTCTACTCACCCTGCCTTGGTACATGGCATTGACTTCATCTTTGCTTTTCTGAGCAGCTCTCTCATACGCCTGCCTGACTTCTTCAATGATGCTATCCATGTCCACTTCTCTGCCGTTGTCCATGGACAGAATGACATTGGTGTTGTCAACTACTGTTTGCAGCTGGGACAGCTCCTGCAAGAAAAACAAGATTTTTGGATTTTCACAGTCCAGACAAGCAGTTTGGGTCCTGTTATGAGGACTGAAATTGGACCTTCTGGTCAGTTACCCACTGGAATATCCCAGCCTCCCTCAAGTCCTGCTGCTCTATCCCCAGTTTCAATTTTCCCATGTTTCTTCCAGCCCCTTTTTTCACTCACAGATTAAAAAAACCCACAACATTATTAAATCAAGGGTGATCCCATCTATAGCACCACCCTGCACACCAAATCCTGCTCAGAATTTTCCTGCAGCTTCCAAAGGGCGTGTGTGTGCTCCTGACCCAAGAAACGTACTCACCGCCTCATATAAGCATCTGAGGAACTCAAGCTCCTGCTTTAGTATTTCCACCCGAACCTCAAACTCCATTTTTCTCATGTAGGCACTGTCCAGTTCCTGTGAAAGAAACACACATTTATTTATGTTCCTTTGATGGCCAACTCCTTTCTGAATCGCAGTTCATACAAAGTTTGATTTCAGTCTTTCATTCCTGGAGCACACAGATCCTTGTGCTAGATTTATCTTCCTCAACTTCAGACCCTAACAACAGTCTCTCCTTTAGGCTTGAGTGAATGGAGACAGACAGAGACTTCTAGATACACATCTTACACAGAACAAATACATTCTCTGGAAGAAGTGATTTCTCTCCATTCTGTCAGTAAACAGCTCAGATTTTAGATGTCTCCAGACAAAGGGAGTGAAGTTAATCCCTATTTCTGAAAACCTCAACAACCAACTGTTTTATTTCCAAGGCTTTGGTTTAACCCAGTGTCTTGAGTTACTTCACCTTTTTAAGCTCCACATATTCCTCTTCTTTAGATGCACGCTTGTTGATTTCGTCCTCAAATCTGTAGCAGAGAGAAGAAACAGGTATCTAATTGCCTATCTGACTTCTTCAGCCAAATGGATCATAAACAAAAGAGAATCATCCAAACAGTGGACATGTTGAACTTGCTTTCAACTTCAGCTCCAAAAGCCCCAAACAAGCCTACCACGGAGCAGCGCTCTCAAGTCTACAGCGTGTGTGAAGGCCAGAAAGCCATGCCATCCCAAAGCATGATACCACTGCCTGGGAAAACTCCAGCTCAATAATATGCCTTGTCCTGGTTTAGTGACTATTCACCTCTTTTTGTAATCTTCAACAAGCTGAAGTATTTCATAGGCTTCTGGATCCAGCTGCTCCTTCTGGCTCTGGAGTGTGTCCAGCTGCCTCTGCAGGTTATTGATGTAGGACTGGAAGAAAGAGGTGATGCTTCTCCTCTCCTCCGGCTGGGAGCTTTGCTGCTGCAGCAGTTCCCATTTGGTCATCAGAGCCTGGTTCTGCCTCTCCAGGCACTGAACCTGGAAGGCAAAACACAGGAGCACCTCAGCCACTGGGAAGCACTGACAGCAGCGTAGGGACAACGAACAACACTGCACACTGGCAGCTCTCATGCAAAAGGTTTAAAATAAAGAAGAAAGAGTCCAACTGACCCCATTTTTTAGGATTAAGCATGGTTAAAACAGCTGGGTGTAACCGACAGCTTTTCTGTATGGTAATACAAGAGGCTCTTATGTCTTCATGTGTAACAAATGACACCAGCTTCCACCCTATGCAGACACATGTGAACACCCAAACAAAGGCACACGCCTTTGTCTGCGTGGGTGGAAGTGTTTTTCAGGCTGTTTTTCTCCTGTGCATGTGTGTAGGAATGGCTGAGAAGGTAAAATCATACAGAGGTGAAAGTTCTGAATATAAACCAAGGAAAGAGGTAAAGAATGGTGTGCAAAACATCTGGAAGATCTCCAAGCAAATAAGTCCATGTTTTATGGTTGGGAGAAATGAAACGTTTTGCTAGGTTTGAGAAAAAGAAACAGAAAACCTCCAGGATGCTCAAATCCGCCACCTGTTTCTCTTGCTAGCACAAACAATTCTTAGCCCTGGAGAATCACTAACCATGCACAAACCCATTTCCTCAAAAGTCAAATGAGTTGATATGTTGGCAACAATGCAGTAGTTCGTTATTGTCCTGCCACAAGACATGACACAAAGATTCCTATTCCACAGCTAAATATAATTCACACAGCAGCGTTTGTAGCAAGCCATCAAGGCAGAAGGGAGTCCAGCCAGTGCAGAGATTTTGAGGCAGAGCATGAGATGCAGAGGAGGATCAGATGCATTGGTTGGACCTGTAAAAAGCACCCCTGGCGTTTCCCACTCCATGATAAGCAAAGAAAGAACAGGGACTCACCTTATCAATGAATGATGCGAATTTGTTGTTGAGTGTCTTAATCTGCTCTTTCTCATCTGACCGCATTCTCTGGAACTCGGGGTCAACTTGCACTTGTGTTGGCCTCAGCAGGTTGGTGTCAATATGGACCTCCTCGATGCCTCCACCAGCAGCAGTGTGCCTCAAGCCCTGCCCAGTCCCATGCTCACGAAGGCCTCCACTGAGCGTTCCCCTGCTTGAGCCTCCTCCATACATCCTACCTTCCCCACCTTGAAAATCCCCTACAAAATACCCTCTGCTCCCTAAGTCCCTGTCCAGGTATCTCCCACCATAGTACCCCCAGTGCCTTCCATACCCTCCTACATCTCCTCCATAGATTCCACCAGTAGAAAAGTTCCTAATCCCACTGAGGTTGTGGAGGCTCCTGCTGCCATAGCCATACCCACAGCCATAGCCATAACCACCAAATCTTTGTCCTCTATCATCTTCCCAATGGCTCATGGCAGAGGAGCCTCTCCCGTTCCCCAGTGTGCCACAGTGAGCAGAAGAAGAACTGAAATTCCCATCGCCAAATCTGAAGAAATGGTAGCTCATAGCGACGCTTCAGAGAGTTAAGATGAGAGCAGATGGAGAAGGCTGTAAAACAGGAGGAGAAATGAGAGTGTAGGATCCTCAGCTCCTCTGCTGGGGGTAACAGAAGTTCTCCTTTATATGTTCGGAGAAGTTCGTCTCCATTCCGTGGTAATTATCAGCTCTGTTAATGTTATTATTGGTTTGTATCATCAGGCAGCAATTATTGGGCACTTGAGCAGGAGATAGAGTAAACACCACACACCAATGAAGTAGTTGTGAAATTCCAACAAATCCTGCTTGACTCATCAGCTTTGCTCAGATGAGATTTCCTTATCTCATTAGCTCGCCCCTCCACCATTAATTACAGTTCGCACAGTTATCCATGCACCTCACCATGGTTTGATTTCTCTTGAATTTCCCCACCTCCTTTGGCATCTCAATTTATGAGACACGAGGTCTTGATATTGTCCTCCTATTGAATTGGGCTGGGGGTGGCTCACCTCGCTTCACACATACCAAGAATGCACCACACAGAGCAAAGAATTTTCTGCCTTAGTTCCCTTTTCTCCGTTTTTTCTTGTTCCTGGAATTAAGCACAGCTTCCAAAGGGCTGCATGGACAGGGAGGGTGGTGAAGTTGTGTATTCTTGCTAACAGTCTTTGGTTCACAAAGCTGAGACTGTGTCTTGAAAACAGAAAGAGGAAAAAAAAATCTGTATTGATCTTAGCTTTAATGAATGCAAGGTTGTAAATGGAAAAGAATAAGCTCTGAGAGATGTAAACATCCATCAGTTAAACCAAGATGTTCTGCTCAGATTCTCCCACCGAGCATCACTCTGATCCCCCCCTCCGTTCTCTCACCATCTCTGTGCAGGGCTTTCTTTACTTTTCCAGCCCCAGCACATACTGGTGCAGATGTAATGGCCATGGACGTGTCGAAAAGCATTTGGCAGCCAAGTCCTGCTGCTGAGAGCATCAAGTCTTCATCTTTGTCTTGTGTCTTCAGAATGATGCTCTTCCTTCCACAGATGCTGGAGGAAGCCACTCTGGGCACCCTTCAGTTGCACAGTGGTTGTGTGGTCAGGGCTTTGTGAACTTCCCCTGAGAAGATCCCCTAAATGAAGGGTTTGTAGGGAGAGCTAAGAGCTGCCATTAGACCAGTTGGTATAAATAGAAATGAGCAAGTTTTTGGGTGCTTAGTGACCAGATGAAGGCCTTTTCCCAGAAGTAGATGCAGTGTTCTCCAGGCAGTCACAGAATCATAGAACCATGGAATGATTGGGCTGGAGGGGTCCTTAAAGATCACATAACCATAGGATGGTTGGGTTGGAAGGGTCCTTATATATCACAGAACCATAGGGTGATTGGTTTGGAAGGGTCCTTCAAGATCATAGAATGATAGAATGGTTGGGTTGAAGGGGTCCTCAAAGGTCATGTAGTTCCAACACTGAAAACAATAATTCTAAAATCCATTTGTGCTACATTTTTGTAGTTAAACTTCAATAGTTACTTACAGTTACTTACAGTTACTGAGAATTTTAACAAAGTTTCCAGCTGAATTTATCCTCTTTTAATATACCTAAATAAAAACATGGCTTGGGTTGAGAACTGTGTGTCCTGCTGGGAAGAATAATCGTGGTAAACAGACAACAACAAAAAAGTAGAAAAGATCATAATTTAAAATGGAGAAGTAGGAAACAGATCCATTACAATGCATCTGCTAAACAGCACTTTGGATTTTACACAAAATCCTTCCTCTTCTGCTTTGGCCCAGCTCAATATTTCCTAGATGCTGTTGCATCTCAAGGGAATACAATGCAAGTGCTCTTCTTCAACCCTATTTTGTCAAGTCCTGAGCTTTGTCTGCTCCCTTAAGAATTTTGTTGAGGAGATACTGTGCACTGCAGAGCCTGATGATCCCACATGACCTCGGGACCATTATCAGGCTCAGGTGAAGATTAAGACAATATCATATTTCCCGTCAGGAGGAGCTGATACTCAGTGGCCATGACTCATCATTTTCCTTACCAGTTTTGAGCTAAAATACCCATTTTCCTCGCTTTAATTAACGTTTTCTTGGTGACATGCAGCAGTTGCTAAAGACATGCTGCCCCTCCACCTGTCTGCTGAATTTTGGGGTCTGCTCATCCTCATCCTTTCTTTTTTCCTGATGAGAGCAGCTCATCGCCACACACCATGAACCAACAGCAGATGGATCACCCACACGGGTTGGGAAGGAAGTGCCACAAGCCAGGGGAGGGAACACCCATGGGCCAAACAAGCCATTTCCATGTAGAACAAAGGCTGTGGGTGTCTGTACAAACCACTGCCCTAAATACATCAATTCACTGCTTGAAGCAAACCAGGTGCCCATTCAGATATAGAGAACCGCTGCATCAACTCCCAAAGCAGCTCTTTCTGCTTCCTGTAACCCCTGTGTGATGGAGCAGCCACCCTGCACCATGTGCCACGTACAGCATGTAGGCTGCTGTTGTGACCATCCTTGGCACAGCTCAGCCCTGGTACAGCAAACCTGGCCACACCTGGACCTGTTGGGCTGGATCTCGTCGACACATCCTGCGGATGGAGGGGGAGATGTCACGAGTTCCTCTCCCCTGCAAGGACCTGGCATTGCTCTCAGATGTGTCCAAGTGCCTTCAGATCATTCATGCGGAAGAGAGTTCCCAATGTGTGTAGACAAAAAGACTTCCAGTTCAACATATCCTTACTATGGACCAGCACCAGAGAGCAGAGTCCTTAGGGGTTTCACATGGCCATGAGCATCTGGGTCTTTGCTGGCAGTATTTTTTAATAAGAAAATTGAAATAGTGTCCAGTAAGTAATTGAGGCACAGTCTACTGCCTGGGCTTCTTCTACAGGGAGCCCAGAACCTCCATGTGTGGTATCTCCCACTCAGAGAAGTTTCCTACACAGATGACTTGCGTTTGCCTTTCTCATTTTCCTCCATGGACCGGAATGGGACTTGGAGAACTCATCAGCTCCTGAGTTTGGGTGGTGAAAGTGGTGCAAATTGAGCCCTTCTCCAGCAGATCCATGTCACCAAGGGACTACACAAAATATTAGCATTTTCAAACCATTGATACAATTCACAAACAAAGCCACACATTGGTTTTCTTGGGAACAACAGATGGAGGAACCCACCAGCTCCCTCTCTCATTCCACTTCCAGTCAACCGAGTAACAAATGGGAAATATCTCTCATTCCACCTCCAGTCAACATAAGCAATAAATGGGAAACATCATAACTGGTACTTAGGCTCATTTCAAGGAAATATCTTGACATTTTGGAAGGGCTGTCTTAAGCCATTAATAGCCATTAACAGAAAGCCAAAACATGACTAAAATAGGGCAGATTTGAGAGAAAATCTACTTCTATTCAACTTGGGACAGAAATTGATGGCTTTTACAAGTCGGATGAGATGAGGAAAAGGAAATTGGCAGTGCAGTGGGCATCCAGCAGTGTGGTACAGTAGGACATAAATGCAGTAAGACGGTAATAAATGCAGTAATAAATACGGTACTTAAACTTAAGAGCTGCCCAGATGGAAGAGATAGGCATGCACATGGAAAATTGAAATAGTAGATCTTGATCAGCAGTTACCCAAATACCTGCGTAAGTAGGGCCTCAGTCACCTAGGAAATGGGACTGAGGTCATGCAGACACCCACAGATAAATGCCCTCTCCCTACAGGTTTTCATTTTCCCCCATCATCTTGTAGGAGAACCTACAATCCGGAGATGTCTCCCTAAGACAGAAGGGAAGGGATAATACACATTGGTATTGACTGCTGTCTAGGAATGGTTTGGGGGGCAAATGTCTCTTTGTAATGAGAAGGATTCTGTGGGAAAGCATTGGTGGCATTGTATAGAAGCAGGATGCAGGCTGGGGTCAGTGCTGAGCAGGTGGGTGTGTGAGTGTGTGCCATCACCCCTCCATTGGGAGCTGCCCCATAATGTGGATGTATGGAGACAGATTGCAGTATTTTGGATGGTAAGAAGCAGTTCTGCTGGCATGTGAGTGGCTGCTTTTTGGATGGAAGAAAGAATAAAGTGGAGGTCAAAGCATGAGGAGCAGAGCAGAACAGCCCATATGTGGTTGGAATCGAGAGCTCAGATACAGCATCAAGGGGGTGGAAGACCAACAGGAATCATAGAATCATTAAGGTTGGAAAACACAGTCAAGCTCATCCAGTCCAGCCCCAACACATCCCTCCGTGCCCACTGACCATGTCCCAAAGTGCCACATCTCCACAGTTCTGAGCACTCCAGGGACAGTGACTCCCTCACTTCCCCAGACAGTCAGTGCCAATGCATTACCACTCTTTCAGAGGTGAAATTTTTCCAAATATCCAACTAGGACAGCTGGTAGGGAGTGACCCAACTCCCCTTGGCCAGCCTTGGGTTGAGCATTCACCTCTGAGAATGCCAAAGCTTTGCAGGATGAGTTCTCCCTGGTGTGGCTTAGGGCTTGTCCATCCCCATCCTTTCTCACCCATTTGAAATGCTTTGGATGGGGGGTAGGGCACAATTTTAGCCTCAGGTCCCAACCAGCAGGGATTCTTCTGATAGAAAATACAGTATTGCTTTGCCTTGCAATCCCGTTAACAAATGACTAATGGCTAATTATTCTAGGTTAGCAGGAAGGTAAACAAGTCTATAACTTACTTTTAACCACCTATAATATTAATTAAGTGATCTGCTCAGAAAATACTAATCATGATTACAATATCTGTTAATCCCTTATTTCCCCTACAAGAATGTGAAAGTACCAATTCAAAATAATGTGTGAAAATGGTGAAGTAATTCTTCTATCGCTGTTATTAATCACAACTGTCTGTGGCTGAAGCAGAGCTTAGTTGCATTCTTTAACTTTACTTTACGCAGCTGCATTATGAGGACGTCTGATGCCCTGGAGCTGGGGCGTGCAGTGCTGGAGCAATGAGGAGATGGAATCTCCAAAGGGTTTCAGGAGAAGCAGAGATCCAACACAGAGAAAAAAAAAAAAAAAAAAAAGAAGAAAAATGAGCACAGGGAGGAAACTGGGCTGAACTCCAGCTGAAATGCATCAGATGTCACAAGAAATCATGACTTCTACCTATGCACAGCTACCAGAGCAAAAATAGATGATGCGAAAGGCATCTGAAGTACAAAGAAAGGGGAAAGGTTGGGGTGGTTCCTGATCCAAATCTTTCGTGTGAATAAGGAAAGGAGAGGAGGAAGGGGGTGACATCCCCTGAGAGGGACTCAATCCATCCAGCTGAGCCATGGCCCCATTCATGAGGTCTCTTTTATAGAAGGCAAAGTCATTAAACATCCCTGTAGTTCTTGCTACCTCTATAAAAAGCAAGAAAACCCAAGAAATGCCTTTCATGTGCAGTGCATCTGCCCTTCCTCACTGGATGAGGATGAAGATGTGTGAAGAGGGCTAAGGCAGCACCCACGGGCTCTGTTCATGACAGAGAACAATGCTAATAACATCCTTCCCATCCCAATAGGAAGCTGAAGCAGCTGGGGATAATTCTGGCAGATATTCAGAATCCGGTAAACAACGTGATTAGCAGCCTATGAAAGAAGTGGGTCCCAGTGCTGCCTCCATCGAGCTGAGTGTCGTCACAGCTGGGAAGATCGCCGCACCCTCGCAATCATGCCTACGTATCGCCTGGGTTGGCCTTCCAATTGGCATAGAGCTGATAATTAGTCCAATCAAGGTCAGCACTTGATCAATTGAGTAAATCGCTCTTTTGAGTTATTGGAAGCTCAATTGCTGTCATTAGCTCCACCAGAGCAATAACAGCATCGATAGGACAACAAAACAGGTGGAGAAGAGGTAAAGCAGCACAAAAAGCAGTGGAATTTGGGGAGTTCTCTGCCAATCTCCACTGGGGCTGCAATTGTCCAAGTGGTGACAGCTGTGGCAACAACCAGCCCAGAGCTTTCCACAGCATCTCTGTGCATTCATCCTCTCCACAGAGACCTCTAGTTTCAAGACAACCTCTGCTTCCAGGATCAAAAATGGTGCTGTGCCTGTGAGATCCATCCCATCATACCCAGAGGCCAGGCTGCACGGCAGCAGTGCATGTCACACCAGTGCATGGCATGGAAGTTGCTCTTTCTTGCGCTGTGGGACATGGGGCAACACTTGCTGTGGTTTGCTTTAGGTGGGTCAGTGCCATAAGGCCATGCTGGCCAGCTTGGTTGCACGCATTTTCCAGGTCCTGCAGGTGATGCTGTGGAAGAGGGATAGGATGTTTCAGCCCATGGTTGTGGAAACCACAAGAGGAAACCAACTTGAGAGGAAATCACATGGAGCTGCTGCTCAACACAGTCATTTATTCGCACGGATCCGAAAAAACAGAAGGCTCTGAAGCACCCCTGGCACCCAGGACACAATTTCTCCCACACCACACTACTTTTCCCATGCCAGAATTATCAGCAATAAATTCCCTCTTGCTCCACCTTGCAGGGAGATGGAGGTTCAGGAAACATGTAGATGTTGCACTGAGGGGCATGATTTAGTGGTATAGTGGTGACAGGTTGGTGAATTAGGGTAGAGTTAGGGTTTGGGTTAGGGTTAGGCTTAGGGTGATCTTAGAGGTCTTTTCCATTATTAGTGATTCTATGGCTCTATGGACAGGCAGTGCTGTGCAATAAGGAATCACTGAGATGTGAGTGTGTATCTACGTACGTTTCAAATGTATACAGAGTCTTCTCTGAGCCCTCTAGTGGTGCAGAGCTTTAAAGTCCACCAAGAGCCAGTGCAGCTTAATGCAAACTATTGAGTCCTCAATGTGGACAAAGGGGCTCCAGAGCCCAAGTTATCCTACTGCATTCAGTACCGATGTCCTGGCACACTGCTGTGTCCCCAACCCTCAGATCCAGCCCCCAAACAAACTCCCCCTGTGCTGACCTACCAACCCTGGGTGCTATGAGTCTTTACAAATGCAGTGGGGGGAAAAAATTACACCTCTGCCACAACTCCTGCTTTGTCAATGAAGCAGGCAGTGCTTTTGCTGGGGGTCTTGGTTTGCTCTTCCTCCAGAGTATGCACATCCTGAACCTTGGAGTCAACGACCTTGGGGTGCTGGGAGGTCTGGAACCAGACTTCTTGCAGGGCAGTGATGTGATGTAGAGGAGAGGCGACTCTCTTTTCATCAAACAACCAATGCTCACCAAAGGGATTTGCCATGCAACCTGAGCAGCACTCAGCACCAACCTCCCAACTGTGAGCTGCCAGACTGTAATGTTTCCATCCTTCCAACACTGGAAAAACTCCTGCTGCAAAGGATCTCTACATTCCCTCCCACGTGTCTGCATGCCTTGGTGTCCTTTGCTATAGAAAGGCATCAAGGCACTGGAGCATGTTCAGAGAAGGGCAACAAAGCTGCGAAGGAGTACAGGGCTTACAGAGAGTGGTCAAGGAAAGAGGGTTGGATCAGTCTGGAGCAAACTCAGGGGAGATCTCATGGCTCCCTAAAGTGCCCTGAAATGAGGCTGGGGCAAGGAGGAGGTTGGCCTCTATTCCAGGTAACAGCAATAGGATGAGAGGTCATGGCCTCAAGTTGTGCCAGGTGAGGGTCAGGTTGGATATTAGGAGAAATTTCACCTCTGGAAGAGCAGTGATGTGTTGGCACAGGCTGCCTAGGGGGCTTGGGGAGGTCACCACAGAGATGTTCAGGAACAGTGGAAATGTGGCACTTGAGGATGTGGTCAGTGGATGGTGGGATGAGTTGAGGTTGGACTTAGGGATCTTAGAGGTCCTTTCCAACCTGAATGATTTTGTGATTCTGTGATGGGAGAGATGAGAAGGCAAGCCAAGCCAGGCGCAGAAAGCATCCTTTGTCTGCTGGCCCACCTTTGCTCCAGCAGATTCCAAATCCTGTGGAGACACAGATGACCTAACTCATTTATTCTGGGGTCTGCAGAGAGTGATCTTGGGAAGGAGGATGGAATGCTGCTCCAAAGACCTGCAAGATCAGTGCAAAGTGTCTGAGAGAGCACTCGTTCCTGTTCCAGTTGATGTTCTGGTCCAATATTAACTCCTTAAAGCAGAGGACCTGCAGCTCAGACAGAGTTGTTGCAAGCAGGGCTATAGGCAGATGCGATCCATCATTTGTCCTTTCATATTTCATCAGTCTGTCAGCCACAAGCTTGAAGCAAGGCTTCTCTTTAGGTAGTGTTTTTCTTGACAACCCAAAGTCCACATCCCATAATTTAGGGGAAAGTCAATTTGTCATCAACCTGGAGGACACGAGCAAGTGTGTGGCAGCAGGGTAGTGTCCCTTGCACAAGCCCTCTAGTGGCATTTGATGGCTACGTCTGCAAATTTGGCATTAGGTCCCGAGGCCATGGGAGATGCAGAGGTTTCCATTTGTGTTTGTAGCTCAGAGTGGGTCATCATGCAGTGCCATGCCAGGATTTTCAAGTAGCAGTAGAGCAGGTCAGAAAATGTGGAGTGTGGGGTCAGGAGTGTGAATGTAAGGGTACATCACCCAGCTCTTGGGTCAGAGCAAGTGAGCGTGGGAGCAGGATGGAGGGCGGAGAAGCATCAGATTCCAAGGCAGAGTGGGTGTGAGGAAGAGGAGTTGGAAGTGTTGCTGTCAGCACTACGCACAGGTGATGTGGTTGACAGAATTCAGCAAATCCTGCTCTACCCGTCCCAGCTTTAGCTGAGAGGGGATGAAATGGGGCCAAGAAAGAGCAGGAAACACAGCATGTCCACGGGTTGGGCTGGATGGGAGAGGCAAATTGGAATAGGGCTGACATCAAAAAGAAAAGGGAAAAGGCCAGGGTGGAAGATGCTTGACTGGTGGCACAATCTTCATAATGGATTTGAGGTGAATAAGAACCGAAATAAGAGCACAGAGACTCCTGTCAGCCCCTTCAGGATGCTCCATGACATGGAGAGTTTGGGCCTCCATCATGGCAGACAGCAGAATTCCCTCCTGCCTTTTTCTGAGGCCAGTCAGGAGAAGGGGGAATGGCTTTACGATAAAAAAGGGAGAGATTTGGGTGAAACGTTAGGAGGAAATTTTTTGCTCAGATGGCCCTGAGGCCCTGGCATGCTGCCTGGAGAAGTGTGGGTGTCTCATCCTTGGAGGTGTTCAGGGCCATGGATGGAGCCCTGGGAAGCTGATGGGACCAGCCCAGGACAGGGGGTGGGGCTGGGGAGGTTCTGGGGTCCCTTTTAGCCCAACCATCCTATGACTATGATCTTTAAGGACCCTTCCAACCCAACCATTCAATGGTTCTATGATCTTTAAGGACCCTTCCAACCCAACCATGCATGCTATGGTTTTATGGTTCTACAATTCTGTGTTTCTGTGATATCTGATGGTTGCTTAGGAACTTGCAGAGGTCAGTGTTTAATTGAGCATTTGATCTGTTTTTGAACTTGGATAAGTAAACCTGAAGGCAAGGGGTGCCACTGCTGTTTGAAGAGGACATGAGGGACCAAGGAAGCTGATTTCTGCTTTCAGCCTCACATCACCTCCCAGCACTTCAGTTCCATTGCCCTGTACGTGTCACCCATTAAGAGGACCTTGCTGCTCGGGAGATGTGCCATGTAAACACAGCACCACGGATCACCTCCCGGGAAATGATCTTCCCATCCTTCCCACAAAGCAGCGTTCCTCATAAAGACAAATGTTTCCTGCACACCAGCTGTTTGCTGCCCTATCCAATACGGCTGCAAAGAGGGTGAGTCCTCTCCATATTTGCTCAGTGACCAACTCAAGGGAAGCAATCTTGGTGTCTCCGGAGGCCCTCCCATAATAAACCTGATTAGTAACAATTAAAAATTCATTACAGCTTTAATTACAGCCAATATAGTGTCACCTGGATTCATTCACCAGTAGCTTATAAAAATATGGCAACTGTCATATTTCTTTCTGTGTTCCAGTGTAAAGAAAACTGCACTACTCGCACCCGGATCTGGGTCGTATGTTGGACACCCACTTGCTCACTCTGCTTCTGGCAATGTCCTGCACACAGCCATCTCTACGTCCCACCCAAAAGTCCTGGCACTCCAGCACATGTCCCAGCTCCTCTCTGGGGCCTCTGCAGAATTCCTTCACTTTGCTTTTGGCGTTGTGGAGGGTGAGGTCTCCATTCTGCTCCACCTCAGCAGTGCTCACCTGGAGCTGAGCACACAGTGCAGAAGGAAAATGGCTCTGGGTCCCACCGGCTCATGTCTGAGCTAGAACCACCAGATATTTGACCACCAGTGGTCTTGCAAGCAATGAAAATAAACAAAACAAAACAAACAACAACAACAACAAAAACCCTAATATTTTTTTTATCTTCTATGTTTTAAATGGCAACAATTTTCCCCTACTGAAAATGTTAGCAATTAAAGCATAATCATTGCTTGGTGAGACCAAGGCAGTTTCACAAATGAGTTCACCGATTTTAAAACAAAACCACTCCCTTTACTGCAAGTAGGGATCTGTGCTTAAAATGGAGCTCGCAGCTCTCAGCCTGCCCCACAGAGCCCAGCCACCAGGCTGCCCCATCTCCCATGCAAGGATTTGAGCAATGAGCTCAGCTCCCTTTTACACAGCCCCAGTAGGCAGGAAAGGTAAACTCCATTGGTTCTGTGTGACAGCCTGGCCACACTCCAGAGGAACTCAGGGAACCCAGAAGTGCCTGCAGCTGCTGCCTGCAGCACAGAGCTGATGGCTTGGGTGTTGTCAGATGGCGCTGGGAATGGGTGCTGTGCATGAGGCACTGCAGAACTTTTGGCTTCCTGCTTTCAACACACCCAAGAACTTCACTTTGTTTTAAAGAAGTCCCTAAGAATGTTCCAGGGCTTTGCACTGTCTAGGTTTGTACCTATTGTTGGAATTTTCTTTGGGATGAGGAAATAGGAGATAACTGCTTCAGCTCTCCCATCCCAAGCTGCAAATTTCGGAATCAAAAATGTCACTGATTCTGCAAACAGGAGGATAAGGTGTATTATGGCCTGGCATAATTCAGTCAGGTGTATCAACAGAAAGAATATTTTGGAGAAAAAAGTGATAGTAAAAGGGCTTCAAATTAGAGCTATTATTTCTTTTTCATTTGTTTGACTTCAGAGAACAGCACACAGAGCTGTGATAGGGGAGGGTAAGTGGGTGAGGGAAAGGCTCTGCCCCATAGGGTACTGGGCATGGCACAGCTTCCCAGAGAATTGCCTCACAGAGCACTGGGATACCACTCTAGGACACTGAGTTTGAGTTTGTGTGGTGCTGTGTGAGTCCCTTCCATCTCAGGGTATTATGTGATACTGTGATTCTGTGAGTTGGATGGCAAGGGCTCTGGAGCAAAAGCCAACTCTGTTTCCGTGCTTTTATCTGCCAGACACTGTGCCTGCAACAGGATCGTGCACATTCACCAGTGCAGCCAATGTTGATTCACTCATCCAGCTCTTGCTCCTCCCAAGCATTTATCAAATTAATTGGGATGCGATGGATGCAATTTATGGAGGGCAAATGACTAACCTAGCTGGATGATCTGGAGTTATAATAGCAGGTTCAAGGCCACATCTCATCCTTTCATGCTGCTTTTCTTTGTGAGCAATTTGTGTCCACACAGCATCTTGGGCATTGCTATCACTCACACAGGAGGTGCCGGTCGCTGTGTAAAAGCCCTGCATGTCAGATAGATGGTGCTGCTCACCCTCACACCACATCTGCCCCAAGGATCTTCCCATGAACATGAAGGACATCCAGCTGCGGAAGTGCAGGACATCCAGCCTTAGAAATGGAGGACAAACAGCTGTGGAAATGGGGGACAAACAGTTGTGGATGTAGAGAACAGCCAGGCATGGAAGTGAAGGACAACAAGCTGTGGAAGTAGAGGACAACCAGCTGTGGAAGTGGAGGACAACCAGCTACAAAAGTGGAGGTCAACCAGCCATTCAAGTGGAGGACAACCAGCTGTGGAAGTGGAGGATGAACAGCTATGGAATTGAAGGAAAAACAGCTGTGGAATTTAAGGACAAACATTCTTGGAAGTGGAGGACAACCAATCATGGAAGTGGAGAACAACCAACTGTTGAAGTGGAGGACAACTAGCCTTGGGAGTGGAGGACTACCAGCTGTGGAAATGGAGGACAACCAGATATGGAATACATCCCCTACTGAGGTCTCCAGCACATTGTGTTGGATTTCCACGTGCCACCACAGCAGGGATGCAGTGTGGTGGAAGTGGGGTGGCTGTGTGTGCCCTGAGCTCGTCCCAGGGGCCACATCCCAATAGCCATCTTCAAACCACCACTGGCTAACTGCCACAACCCAATGGCTGCATTCAGGCTGCCACTTCCCAGCTGCCATATCCCAAGGGTCTCATTCAAAACATCCCAATCCAACTGCCATATCCCAAAGGCCACATTCAAATGACCCCAACCCAACCACCACGTCACAGCTTCTGCATTTGAACTGCCACATCCCAACTACCTCATCCCAATGGTCACGTTCACCTCACCCCAATCCAACTGCCACATCCGAACTATCATACTCAGGCCATCACATTCCATAGACATGTTCAAACCCTGTCCCTGTCCCATGCCATGGTCCTGGCTCTTCTTTCCTGTAGACACAGAGATCCTGCTGGGGAGGAGGAGGGTGGTGCCACGTGGCTCTGTAAGGAAGATGAGGGCCCATCCTCCACCTCCTCATTCCCTCATCTGGGCAGCTCTTAGCCTGGGGAGCACTGGATGCTCGTGGGGAAAGGCCACTTGCTGCACATCCCCACCATGTCCCCATTTGATGCAATTTGTACAGCAGAATGGACCCCGCTCTGTACCACTGTGTTGCCATTGCTACAGCAAGGAACAACATCCGTGTCCTCTCGGGACCCTCCCCAGGGAACTTTTAATGACACAACACAGAGAAATCTTTTCACCTGTCTGCAGTTTATTGATAATGAAAGAATTCGGGGAAAGGGATGTTGGTAGAAAGCAGCAAGGCAGTAAAATTCCGGTAGCAGAAGGATTGCAATAGGGCCATGCATATGTCAGTTGTGAAGGAGAAGAGCAATACAAATCTATAAAATATGAAAGCTGCCAAATCTTCTGGAGAGCTGCTTCTCACTCCTAAGCCTGACTATAGGGCATTGCCACATTTCTTCTGCTTCCATGAATACAGCTGAAACAAGCATGTAGGCAACATGCAGGACGCGCAGGAAGCGCAAAGGAGAACATGGCCATTGAAAAAGAGACCTCAGAAGGGAAAGGAAAGAGCAGATCCACTCACGCTTCTGCTCAGCCAGCCTGGCACGAGGGAAGAAGGGCTCTTGGATGAACTCTCCGGTGATGGGTAACCCCGAGGGAGATATTTCCTAGTGGGGCCATAAATGTTTCATCCCTGGAGACTGGTGGAGCAGGGAAAGCAGCAGCGGTGCCAAGAGGGTGGTGTTCTGCTGCTGTTTGCCTCCGGGGAGGAGGCGGGATGCTTCGTTTCTTTGCAGGATTCTCGGGATGTGCCGCAGGCTGGAGGCGGGTGATGCTTCTTTCCTTGGCGGTACTGAGGTTGGGGCTCAGTACTTCACGCCCGAAGATTTCACCGTTGTGGTGGTGACACATCTCCGGACCGAGGATGCTCCCGCGGGAATGAAGGTGCCACCTCCAGAGACACACATCCTCCCACTCCCAGAGGAGAAACCCCCATTATACACTCCTCCTCCCACCCCACAGCTGCCTCCGATGATGCTTCCTCCTCCGACTGTGCATACTCCTCCTCCCATGCCACTGCCGGCACCAAAGCCTCCAGCTCTGCCTCCAGCAATGGTGGTTCTGCCGACCACAGCTGCAAGAGAAGGAGAGGATCACTGTGTGCCAAGGGGCAGCCTGGGAATTCCAGCAAAACATGGCAGAAATCATTGTGCAAGGAGAATGCATGGCTACTTACACACATTGACGTTGGATGGATTGTCTCCGCAGAGCCTGTGCAGGGAGAGGAACACAAGATGTCAATGCAATACAACACAGAGCTCTTCAGATCAGTGCAGTTGCCAAGGTGCTTCATTGAGTTCCTGTTTCTTTTAATGCCCATCAATAACACTGGGACACAGTCCCTGTGAACGTCTCACTTATATTTTAATCATAAACACTTAGGGAAAAATTAAAGTAAATATGACCCCAATTCTATGGACAGAGACATGATGAACACTCAACCCATCCCAAGGAGAGGCACAACCTTGGCCAAGGGAGGACGGTGTCAAGACTCACCTGTTCTCCTCTCCCTCCAGCAGCTTCCTGTACATGGCAATCTCCACATCCAGGGCAATCTTGATGTTCAGCAGCTCCTGGTACTCCTTCAGCAGGCGAGCCAGCTCCTCCTTGTCCTTGCTCAGGGCACATTCCAGCTCCTCCAATTTCCTCCTGGCATCCTTCAAGGCCATCTCACCCCTCTCCTCAGCCTCAGCAATAGCTGCCTGCAGCTGCTGGTTCTGAGGAAGGAGAAGGACACTCCCTCAGATCGCATTTTGTCCCCTACCACCAGTCCTCAAACCCAGACTGGAGGGTTCAAGGGTGAAAGGAAATGCTCTACAAAGTCAGTATTGGTAGCTGAAGAATACAGTTTTGTCCCACTGTCTACAGCCAACATTTGAGCTTGATATAGGCTTCCAATGAGATGCCACACATCCCTACCTGCTTCTTCACATTCTCAATCTCAGCCCGCAGCCGCTGGACATTCCTGGTCAGCTCCTGGATCTCGATCTTGGTGTTGCGCAGGCTGTCCCCGTGCCTTCCAGCAGTGGTCTGCAGCTCCTCATACTGATGGCATAGGCATAGAAAACCATCCATGAGACAGCCTACCCAGAACCCAAATGTCCCCTTGCTCCATGGCACGGAGACATCCGGCAGCAAGAGGCCATCCCAGCTGCCATGGCTCTCCCCAGCTCACCCGGCTCTGGTACCAAGCCTCGGCTTCAGCCCGGCTGTTCTGGGCAATCTGCTCATACTGGCGTCTGACCTCCTCGATGATGCTGTCCAGATCCAGGTGCCGGTTGTTGTCCATCGACACCACCACAGACAAGTCCCGGCTGATTGTCTGCATCTGAGCTAGTTCCTGCAACCAACACAGGAGTAAATCTGAGCACAGGAGCAGAGGAGCCCTGCTATGGATGGGGATGCTCCACACACATCCCCCATGGGCACCCATCCACCTGCAGGATCCTGAGCCACATCTCCCCTCCTCACCCTTGATCCAGCCCAGCCCAGGAAAGGCTCCTACCTCCTCATAGATGCATCTCAGGAAGCTGATCTCATCAGTCAGAGCTCCCACCTTGGCTTCCAACTCCACCTTGGTCATGTAGGCGCAGTCCACATCCTGCAAGAAAGATCACACTCTAGACAGTGGCTTCTTCCCACCCTATGAGCAGCCAGCAAGCACTGTCTCCAACCAGAAGCTTTCTGTGCCACATCTGCCTCCTCCCAACCTCCTGCCATCCGGTCCCCTGCACTCACCTTCTTCAGCACCACAAACTCATTCTCAGCAGCAGTGCGCCTGTTGATCTCTTCTTCATACCTGTGGAAGAGGACAAGCCAGGTGAGTCTCCTGCACAGCTCATCAAAGTAGTGGCAGCACCTCCTCTTTCCTCCACAGAACCCCTCTCACACTCCTGGGGAGCTCCCAAGGGCAGACAATAGAGACCTGCGTGCTGCCCCAGCTCTCCTGCCTTGCTGCTCACTCCATCTCCACACTTACTTGGTTTTGTACTCCTCCACGTATTGGCGCATGTTCTGCAGCTCGGATTCCAGCTCTCCCCTCTGTCCCAGCAGAGACTCCAACCTCCTCCTTAGGCCCTGGATGTAATTCTCAAAGATGACATCCAGGTTCTTCCTGGGTCCCGAGGGCCCTTGCTGCTGCAGGAGCTCCCACTTGGTGGAGAGAACCTTGTTCTGCTGCTCCAGGAAGCGCACCTGAAAGCCCACAGGGGGTTGTGTGAGACCTTCACCTTGGGGTCTCGCAAAGCATCACTCTCCTCAAATCTCCTACTTCTTTTGAAGGCCAAGGGAATCATTTCTCAAATGACCAACAGAAAAATGACTTTTAAAGCCTCTTTTCTAAGAGAATATTTCCTCCCTTCTTTCTCTTTTCCTTCAATTATACATTAATTTGACTTCTTTTCTACTACATTTTTTCTCTTTTGTTGAATACCTATCAGAATATGTGGATTCCAGGTTAACAGACTACTCTTATTTCCAACAGCAAGTTGTGTCAAGTATTAATTTGCTGAAGTATTAGATCTTTAATCTTTTGCATTCTAGTGAATGAACTCTCATGTTCCTCTATCTGGGAGAATATTTTCTTAGAAAATATATGAGGAATTTCCAGTTCATGTTCTCCCATTGCAGAGAACTCAAAGAACATTGATCTGTATGTGAAGCAAATTAAGGAACTGCCAATTATTAATTGAAATTTCATTCCTACACTTCTTGTTCATTGAGAAGAAAGAGGACTAACTTGAAGAACTGCTCAGGATAACTGAGTACCCTGTGATCACTTTGGCTTGTCTCTTCAGAGAAAGATAAAGATGAAAAGTGAGAAAGGATTTGGATCAAACAGAACTAGAGAAAGACCTGTGATCTCCCTGCAGAAGCAAAATGTTCACATTTCTCTAGGAGGACTCAGTGAGAAGAATAATGCTTTCTTTCCAGACCTTCCAACCTGGAGCTGAGATGTATACTTCCCTCTTCCCAGCCCAGAAGAGTTCCCCAGAATCCCCATTCCCAGAGAGATGTAGTTTCATCCTCTCACCTTGTCAATGAAGGAGGCAAACTGGTTGTTAAGGGTCTTGATCTGCTCCTTCTCCTGGCACTTCACTTGTTGGATCTGAGGGTCAATGTCAACATGGACTGGCCGCAGGAGGGTTGGGTCAACCTGCACCGGTTGGATGCCTCCAGGGAACCCAGGACCACCTCTCACAGGGCCACCAAAGCTGCCTACTCCTCCACCAATTACACCTCCTCCAATGCTGCCAAATCCTCCTCCATAGCCTCCACCGAGGCCAACAATTCTACATCCGTATCCTCCGCCATAGGAGCCACCCATAGAAATCCTTCCGCTGCCACCCATGTTATGGAGGCTCCTGCTGCTGAAACCTCCACAGCGTCCGCCGCCTCCAGTTCCCCGGGATGTGGAGAAGGAGCTGTAGCTGATCCTGCTTCTGCCCCCACTTCCTCCAAAGCCACCGCCAACGGCAGAGCAAGAGCTGTAGCCCCTTCTGCTGCCACCTCCAAAGCTTCTGCAGACAGACTGCCGGGACATGGCTGCTTCTTCCAAGAGGAGTTGAGCAGAGTAGGAAGACCAACGGAGCTGTGCTGCTGGGGATGGATGCGGAGAGAAGTGTGCACAGTCTTCTCTGGCTCCACGGCTCCAGGCATTCCCTTTTATCTGTTTCTAGAGGTGGGCTGGGTCTACATGGGTGTGAAGAGGAAACAAATTTACTGTCTTCATCAGCTTGGTGCGGTTAACAGATTTTTGCCAAATTGTTGACTCCACCCAGAAATACGCTTTGCGATGCAGAAGAGAATAAAAGAGCAAGAGCATTGGAATAGGACTTAGTGAGTAAGTGGACTCTCATATCTTTGTGTCATCTGGAAAAATATGTTTTACAGCGATGTAGTCATGTTCTTCCCTCCTCCCACCTTTCTATCCGTTCTTAACAATTTCGCGGTTTATCTTGATTCGGATCTTTTGCACTGAGGTTCAGTGTCAGGCAAGCATTTTGGTGGAAATCAGCAAGAGTGAGGCTTTCACAATTCCCCCAAGCACACCCCGAATCTCCTACTTATGTGGAAAACTGCTGATGGATTTTCTAGAAGCAGTTTCGTGGTGTAAAGCAAGAATACCACACATTAACATTTGACAACGGTCAGCATTTCTTTATTATCCAGAAAGGAGGTGCTTAGCTCTGCTCCAAAGAGCAGGCTTATCCCCATCGCTGGGGATGGGAGTGCCTTCTCCAGGGGAAGACTCCCAGAGAACATTTCTTCCAGCACCTCAGGTAGCTGAGTACCAAGACACCAAGAACCTGAGCAGAAGGAAGAAGAGAATGGGGATGACCAAGCTCCTCCAGTTTGCTTTTCTGATGGACACAAGAACTGCTGAACCTGGAGAGAAATGGAAGGACCCTTCCAAAGCTGTAAGTGGTAATGATGACCAAAGGAAGAAATACAGCAGAAAAATACAGGCAGGGAAAACCACGACTTGAGAAAGTAGTATTTTTGATTTAAATTGGCAGAAGAAGGATCAGGATGAGATTATCATATCTGATCATTCCTAAACAAGGAGCAACAAGAAGTTTGAAGAAGCTCGTATGCCTTCAGAAGTAGTTAAGAGTTACGGTATCGCGGTGTATATGATGCATGTTTTAAGAGCTACAGCAAAGACATGTAAGAACACGTGAATCTTTGTAGGAAGACTAAATTTACTTTAGAGAAATGTATTTTTCAGTCACAAGCAGCTACTTCAAAGTATCTGGCTCTGAAATAGGAAATTCGTCTATTAGATGCAGATGCCTTCAGGGTATCATTTTAGTCATGAGTATAATCTTTAAGAAAAACAAAATTCCTAATGCTTAACTCCAAAAAAAATCAATAGGTGTCAAAGGAAATGCATTATGCAGCACTCTGAGCATTTCAGTCATCCAAGAATACAGGATATATGAGCTTCCAATGTGGAATAAACATCTTATGTTTGAACTTAAAGGATCTCTCATAAGACTTGGGCAACAAAGTGCTGTTTGAAAATATCACAGGTATCAGTCTTCAGCCACAGGCACTGGGAAAATCAGCCCACAGAGCAGCTACAGGAATCAGTGATGTAAATGCCTTTGAACGTCACTGGGAGGGAGGATGCTGGGCATCAATCTCTTCATGCAACGGGACATGGGAGAGTGGGGAATGTCACACACAAGGGACTCGAGCAATGTTGGCCAAGAGTTTTCCAGGTGTCTGCAGCCCGCCCAATGCCACAGGCTGCAGCTGGAGAACAAGCACCATCCCAACACTGGGACAGGGACACTTTGCCTCCAAGAGAATGGTCTTCTTCCTTGGCTGGTGTCCCCAGGAAAGATAAGGACAATCCCAGAGAAATGAAGGGGAGCTTCATTTGAAAATGAAGCAGGTTGTATCTGCTCACGGCCTCCGTCCACGCTGCCAAATGCCACTGAGAGATGCTTTTGTCGGGAGGCAGCACGAGCTGCTTGTAACTTCCCACACGGCAGCTCCACAACTGGGGGAAATGTGCTCACTCAGCCAAATGCCTGGGTGCTGACCACGCTCAGCTCATCCAGATAAGACGCCCAGATTGAGTCACTCTGACGTCTCCAGACAAGATGGGAAGATTAGAGCAGAGCTGGAGTCGCATCAGCCTCCTCCAGGTGAAACTCGATAGGCAGCCTGGGCTCCAGCAATCCCTTCAGATCTCTTACACAAGGAACCGTGCGCGGCACAATTGTCCACACGAAGCAAAGCCCGGACTTGGCTGAGAAGCTGATGCTGAGCCCAGCTGCAGAGCTCACCAAGAGGCAGCTTTGGGTCCTGCGCAGCCAGCAGGTCCTGGCACAAAGCGCTGGAGGCAGCACGGGCAGAGAAGCCACCAGGATTCCTCGCTCAGATGGTGAGACTGAAAAGAAACAGAGCTAAAATTAGGCACCAAAGCCACTGACTCTTCACCAAGCCAAACCCAAAGCACTCTTGGCAAAGGCCCAGCTGCTCTGAGGCGTTGCTTTCCCATCCTCTTATTCTGGGGACAAACAGAGCTGTGTCCCCCAACTCCCCTGCTGCTCTAAGAGACGAGGAAGCCTCTCCAAAGACCCCACAGTCCTTCCCCATGGGCTGGAGTTGGTCTTATCAGAGGGCTGCACCTCCTGACCCACTACGGGGACACAGCAGCTGCCAGCGAGTTGCTTTGGGACTCCCACACCACTACTGAAAGCGGTTTCTGTCTCTTTGATCTCTGCTTGCGATGCAGGAGCTGAAGCTCAGCTCAGATCAAACACATCAGCATTCTGCCCACCTTGCTCCCCATCCCCTCCAGCTAGACCCAAGCTCTCCCACTCACTCTCACAATAACGCAAACACACCGAGAGACTGGGCCAACTTCTCAGACATCCCATTGTTATGAGATGCCCATGGGTCAGGACAGAACATCCCTCCCCAGCCTCTCATCTTCCCACAGCTGGTAAGTGGAGAGCAGGAGGAGCTGCTAGTCTCAAACACTGCTGATGCTCATGGCTGCTGACCTTGCTCTGCGGATTGCTGTAGGTCAGCATTCACATCCGTGCTCTCCAGCAGCTGCTGCTTACAGGACTCTTTCTATTCCCATCTTTCCCTACCACAGAGCAAAGTCCACTCCAGGCAGCGCCTTCAGATGCAGCCACAGCAGCAGGGTGATCTGATGTCTGCTCCCTCCCCACCACTGTCTTTTTCCATCACAATCACTGTGTTTGGTCTCTGCTGGTTTAGCCACTCCTCTATGCCAGCAATTGTGCACCAGGAGCATAGTTTTCTGTTTCTGATTTCTGCATACCATTTACATGTCTTCTTCCTGATGATTATGAAGGCAAAGAGACAAATAAACTCCTTTGTTAGGTCTGCATTAGTTTCTGCATCACCAGAACGCTGTGGTGAGCTGTGACATGAGTAGAACCATAATAAGTGCATTACTCTGCATAAAGACTGAGCCCTAGATTATGGCATGGGTAAATCCATTGTCTCTGAGTAGTCTAAAGACACAATAAGTGATGACACCTGCTCTGGAAATTGTGATTCCCAGGGTAGGATTATATGAGGATCTACCCACATTTCCCCAGACTCCGGCACTCCTCCATTCTGGGCTCCCTGCCTGCACCCATCCACTGGTCATTCGAGGACTGAGCATCCAGAGTCCCTCCTATGTGGCCTTGCGATTTCAGGCAGTGCTATGACACATAGAAGTCAAAGGGAGCTGAATCACTGAATCATAGAATACCTTGATCTAGAAGGAACCCAAACCCCTGCCACCACACAAACCCAAACCCAAAGTCTGAGAGCTCCAGCAGCTCGGGGCAACCAAGTTGCTTCCCCAGAGCAATAGTCACTCTGCTGGGAAGTGACTTCCAAAGCAATGACAACAAGACATAGTGAATGTTCTCTGCAATTTATTGAGAATGGCAACATCCCAAGGACATACCACAAACAGAAGAAGAAGGGAGGTGGGGACAATACATCTTGCTCCATGTCACCAGGGGCCTGGCACAGAAAAGCAAGCTCGGTTCTCTTTAGAAAAAGTCCTCTGGGCACCTGCAGCCACAGAAGGAGTCTCGTTTGCCCCTCAGGTACCACAACCCATGACACAAGTGAATGGAAGCAACAGGATGTACTGCATGCAGAAGCACCCCAGGGCTACGGCCATCAGGACAGAGGAAGAAAGAGTGGTTTTATACACGTTTGCCACAGGGGCAGCCAGAAATGTACAATGCAGCAAGGGAGGCAGAGCGGTTCCTCCTTGAAATCAGCTCTCCGTACGGGGTATCCACGTGTGAGACTTTGCTCAGACTCTTATTTCTTCACTGAGTAGGAGGCTGTTGAGCAGTGACCATGTTGGGGGACGAGCCAGGTAGACCAGCTGGCTCATGCTGGCCATGAGGGACACAGTTTGTTGCATGGTGGGGTACCGGAGATGGATTTAAGGAGGCTGGGCTGCTGCCGGGGGAAGGGAGGAGATGCTTTGTTTCTTTCTCAGTCGGCCTTCAGGGCTCAGAACCTCACTCCTGAAGACTTGACGGAGGTGGTTGTGACGCATCTCCGCATGGAGGAGGATCCCCCACCGCCGGAGCTGAAGTTGCCACCCCCAGAGCCGCAAATCCTTCCGCTTCCAGAGGAGAAACCTCCGCTGTACATTCCTCCTCCCATTCCACAGCTGCCGCCAGAGCTTCCACCTCCAAAGCCTCCTCCCGAGCCACATACACCTCCGAATCCTCCTCCCATGCCGCTGCCTCCGAATCCTCCTCCCATGCCGCTGCCTCCAAATCCTCCTCCCATTCCACTGCCTCCAAATCCTCCTCCCATGCCTCCTCTTCCTCCAGAGATGGTGGTCCTGCCTACCACAGCTGGAAAAGACATAGAGGTTATACATGGGCCAGTGGGCAGGTTTTCTCAGTTGAGATGCAACCTACCACGGCTTTGCAGATACTTACAGACATTGACGTTGGACATCCCATCGTTGCACAGCCTGTGTGAGGAAACAGAAAGGGTTAATCTTTGGGGACATGCTAGCTTCTTTGGCTGAGAATGCTCCTAGCTATATTCTCTAGCTATATGTTCCCCATTCTTTTTTACTTTCACAACTGTTCTTGTGTCATTGTAAGAAAAGTCAAAAACTTTTGTGTTTCTGACTAAGAACTACATCAAATGTAATGTATCGGGTTTATCTCCAGAGGGATATGTAAAGACCTCACCTGCACATGGTCTGTCAAGAAAGGTTAAGAAGATACAAATAAAGGAAAGTACCTGTTCTCCTCTCCCTCCAGCAGCTTCCTGTACATGGCAATTTCCACATCCAGGGCAATCTTGACGTTCAGCAGCTCCTGGTATTCCTTCAGCAGGCGAGCCAACTCCTCCTTGTCCTTGCTCAGAGCAGTTTCCAGCTCTTCCAATTTCACCCTGGCATCCTTCAGGGCCATCTCACCCCTCTCCTCAGCCTCAGCAATAGCTGCTTGCAGCTGCTGGTTCTGAGGAAGAAGAAAGGTACCCCCTCAGATCACATTTTATTCTTTAACAAAAGCCCTCAAACCCGAACTGGAAGGATCGAGGATAAAAGACAACACTGCAGAGTCAATAGTGCTAGAGTTGAAGAACACATTTTTGCCCTAGAATCCATAGACATTATTTTTGACACATTCTTATGCTGATATCTAGAGAGACACCACACATCCCTACCTGCTTCTTCACATTCTCGATTTCAGTCCGCAGCCGCTGGATGTTCCTGGTCAGCTCCTGGATCTCGATTTTGGTGTTGCGCAGGCTGTCCCCATGCCTTCCAGCAGTGGTCTGCAGCTCCTCATACTGTTGGCATAGGCATAGAAAACCATCCATGAGACAGCCTACCCAGAACCCAAATGTCCCCTTGCTCCATGGCACGGAGACATCCGGCAGCAAGGGCCCATCCCAGCTGCCATGGCTTTCCCCAGCTCACCCGGCTCTGGTACCAAGCCTCGGCTTCAGCCCGGCTGTTCTGGGCAATCTGCTCATACTGGCGTCTGACCTCCTCGATGATGCTGTCCATGTCCAGGTGCCGGTTGTTGTCCATCGACACCACCACAGACAAGTCCCGGCTGATTGTCTGCATCTGAGACAGTTCCTGCAACCAACATGGGAACAAACCTGAGCATAGGAGCAGAGGAGCCCTCCTATGGATGGGGATGCTCCACACACATATCCCCATGGGCACCCATCCACCTGCAGAATCCTGAGCCACATCTCCCCTCCTCACCCTGGATCCAGCCCAGCCCAGGAAAGGCTCCTACCTCCTCATAGATGGCCCTCAAGAAGTTGATCTCATCAGTCAGAGCTCCCACCTTGGCTTCCAATTCCACCTTGGCCATGTAGACAGTGTCCACATCCTGCAAGAAAGATCACACTCTAGACGGTGGCTTCTTCCCACCCTATGAGCAGCCAGCAAGCACTGTCTCCAACCAGAAGCTTTCTGTGCCACATCTGCCTCCTCCCAGCCTCCTGCCATCCTGTCCCCTGCACTCACCTTCTTCAGCACCACAAACTCATTCTCAGCAGCAGTGCGCCTGTTGATCTCTTCTTCATACCTGTGGAAGAGGACAAGCCAGGTGAGTCTCCTGCACAGCTCATCAAAGTAGTGGTGGCACCTCCTCTTTCCTCCACAGAACCCCTCTCACACTCCTGGGGAGCTCCCAAGGGCAGACAATAGAGACCTGCATGCTGCCCCAGCTCTCCTGCCTTGCTGCTCACTCCATCTCCACACTTACTTGGTTTTGTACTCCTCCACGTATTGGCGCATGTTCTGCAGCTCGGATTCCAGCTCTCCCCTCTGTCCCAGCAGAGACTCCAACCTCCTCCTTAGGCCCTGGATGTAATTCTCAAAGATGACATCCAGGTTCTTCCTGGGTCCCGAGGGCCCTTGCTGCTGCAGGAGCTCCCACTTGGTGGAGAGAACCTTGTTCTGCTGCTCCAGGAAGCGCACCTGAAAGCCCACAGAGGGTTGTGTGAGACCTTCACCTCCGGATCCTTTGAGGCATCAGACTCCTCAGATATCCTGCTCCTTCTGGAAGTCATGGGAATTTCCCACTCGGGCTGACTCAAACTTTCAAGCTTCTAAAGTGCACGATGATGCATTACTGTTTTTGAGGCCATTCTGAAATTTTCAGTTATGGACAAACTCTTTGCCAATTGAAATAGTAACTTCCATTCTCTCCATGTCATGTTTGGACATTACTTTCATCTCAGGTGAAGTTAAGTCAAGAAAACAATCACTGTCTCATTTACTGTTCATCTATTCTTCTCCAAAGATTCTTTGGAGTCTTTCTTTAGTTTCTATTTGAAATTATATTTATCCAAGATCACTGAAGATGTATTTAACACTATTACATTTATAGGATCTGTTCATTGAAAAGAAAGTGACATCAAATAGAACTATAATGAGATCTCCTTAGGACATTTAAATACAATATGATGACTTTACCCTGAATCACTACAAATTAAACTGAAGAAATTACTGGGCAAGAGAATCTTCAGCATGTCCTGATGATGCTGTCTTTAATCCTCCATTAGCATGAAAACCCGTTTCATTGTTCAGTATTACTTAATAAGACTTGAATGGCAACTTCTTACAAAGCCATCAGTCTTGCAGACTTTGTCAAGTAACATTAAACTTGACTGTAAGGAATGTAATCCCTTTGCACGCTACAGGAATTTGTTCAATACGCTCATCTCCACGTAAGAGTGGTCCTAAGTTCTCACCTTGTCAATGAAGGAGGCAAACTGGTTGTTAAGAGTCTTGATCTGCTCCTTCTCCTGATTTTTCACTTGCTGGATCTGAGGATCGATCTCAACGTGGACCGGCCTCAGGAGGCTCGAGTCAACATGCACTGGTTGGATGCCTCCAGGGAAGCCGCCAGGACCACCGAAGCCTCCCATCCCTCCTCCTATTCCTCCACCTATTGTTCCACCAAAGCCACCCATTCCTCCACCACCCATTCCTCCACCACCCATTCCTCCACCACCCATTCCTCCACCAAAGCCACCCATTCCTCCTCCTCCTATTCCTCCACCATAGCCACCGATTCCTCCTCCACCCATTCCTCTTCCACCTATTCCTCCACCATAGCCACCCATTCTGCCTGCACTGCCGTAACACCCGCCCGCAGCAAACCCTCTGCTGCCACCCATGTTATGGAGGCTCCTGCTGCTGAAGCCTCCACAATGTCCACCACCTCCTCCTCCTCTGGATGAGGAATACGAGCTGTAGCTGATCCTGCTTCTGCTGCCGCCACCTCCTCCAAAGCCACCACCAATGGCAGAGCAAGAGCTGTAGCCCCTTCTGCTCCCTCCTCCAAAGCTTTTACAGGCAGACTGCCGAGACATGGCTGCTTCTTCCGAGCAGAGTCAAAGTCAAGAAGAGTAGGAAGACCAACGGAGCTGTGCTGCTGAGGACAGATGTGGAGAGAAGTGTGCACAGCCTTCTCTGTCTCCACGGCTTCGGGCATTCCCTTTTATCCGCTCCTGAAGCTCTTGGGCGTGAAGGTGGAAACCCGTTTATTATTTTCATCAGCATGGTGCTGTTGACAGATTCCCAGTGTAGCTTTACCTTATTTGGGCCTGCCTAGAAACACACCCTGCAATATAGAAGTGAATAAAAGAACATTGAAATAGGTCTCAGTGACTAAGTGGACTCTCATAGGTTTATGACCTGCTGGAAACCATCTTGCACGGTAACGCACTTTTCTTCAGCCCCTCATTGGACTCCCAACCTTCTTTAATAGCTCCAAATAATTGCAGATATAGATCTTCCCAATCAAACCTTCATGGAAAGGAGAAGTTTTGATGAAATAACAGCTATAATATTGCTTTCACAATCATCACACACACCCTAAATCTCCTTTTTATAGGTTAAATTGCCTTCGGCGTATTAGAAGTTTCCCAATCCTCAATGGGAATTTGTGACACCAAAGTTTGAAGAGACTCAGCATATTATTCTCCCGCTAGGAAGGTATGGCATCTTGGGGCGTGAGTGCTGGTGCTTTGGATGGGAGTGTCTTCACCCTGCAGGTTAAATGCCCTCCAATTGAGTCTCCTCAAATCTGAGAACACGAGCCGGGAGCTTAGAGAAGGATGGAGCAGAGTGGAGGCACACCATGCCTTGTCCTGCTCCTTTCCTGTGCTCATCTGGCAGTGATGGAGAAGGACAACCCTGGGAGAAGGATGGGACACTTCACGGAGCTGATTGTGACCAAGGGCAGAGAGACAAGCACTACAAAAGTGGAAAAGCAGATTGATAATTCAAGATGGCGAGGGCTTCTTCCTGCTTTGGGGAATGATGCTGATCTCTTCTTTACTCGGTTATTTCCAAAGATGAGACAACTAATGAGGAAAAATGTTAAGGAATGGAAGTATTTCAACTCCTAAGGAATAGTGTATACTCTTATTTTCAAGTTTTTCTTGGGGTAAGGTAAGATGTGTGCTCTATAGGACATCTTTGAAATAAAGAAGCTGATTTTTTATTTGCATGTGAATGAAATTTACAACAATTATTCATAAAGTTCCAAATGCAGGATAGAAAATATAAAATAAAACTAATGTACAAGTATTTCGAAGAACCTGGAATACAGGCAGTGGATAAAAGGAGGCAGAGATCTGTAAATACCGTTTGAAACACCTTCCTTGTGCATTGTCTGCCTGGATATTGGAAGGTAAATAAGTATTTCAGTTAATGTATGAACTAGGTACTAACATTTACATTGCCTCTGGTATACAGCCAGAGCAAGTAATCAAGAAATGACAAAAAATATACACATTGAAAACCTTCAAAACATATAAAACAACATTAAGCATGAACATAAGGCTGTTCAAATGGTCTGGGTATGAACTTTTACATTCAGAATCTCCATTAAGACTTAGGCAACAAAGTGTTGTTTGAAAATATCACAGGTATCAGCCTTCAGCCTTCAAAGACTTGGGAAAACCATCCCACAAAATAACATAAATGCTTCTGGATGTCACTGGGAGGGAGGATGCTGGGCACCAATCTCTTCATGCAACGGGACATGGGAGAGTGGGGAATGTCACACACAAGGGACTCGAGCAATGTTGGCCAAGGGTTCTCCAGGTGTCTGCAGCCCGCCCAATGCCACAGGCTGCAGCTGGAGAACAAGCACCATCCCAACACTGGGACACGGACACTTTGCCTCCAAGAGAATGGTCTTCTTCCTTGGCTGGTGTCCCCAGGAAAGATAAGGACAATCCCAGAGAAATGAAGGGGAGCTCAGGATTTTGTTGGAAAAAAGCAGGTTGTATCTGCTCACGGCCTCCGTCCACGCTGCCAAATGCCACTGAGAGATGCTTTTGTCGGGAGGCAGCACGAGCTGCTTGTAACATCCCACACGGCAGCTCCACAACTGGGGGAAATGTGCTCACTCAGCCAAATGCCTGGGTGCTGACCACACTCAGCTCATCCAGATAAGACGCCCAGATTGAGTCACTCTGACGTCTCCAGACAAGATGGGAAGATTAGAGCAGAGCTGGAGTCGCATCAGCCTCCTCCAGGTGAAACTCGATAGGCAGCCTGGGCTCCAGCAATCCCTTCAGATCTCTTACACAAGGAACCGTGCGCGGCACAATTGTCCACACGAAGCAAAGCCCGGACTTGGCTGAGAAGCTGATGCTGAGCCCAGCTGCAGAGCTCACCAAGAGGCAGCTTTGGGTCCTGCACAGCCAGCAGGTCCTGGCACAAAGCGCTGGAGGCAGCACGGGCAGAGAAGCCAGCACGATTCCTCGCTCGGATGGTGAGACTGAAAAGAAACAGAGCTAAAATTAGGCACCAAAGCCGCTGACTCTTCACCAAGCCAAACCCAAAGCACTCTTGGCAAAGGCCCAGCTGCTCTGAGGCGTTGCTTTCCCATCCTCTTATTCTGGGGACAAACAGAGCTGTGTTCCCCAACTCCCCTGCTGCTCCAAGAGTCGAGGAAGCCTCTCCAAAGACCCCACAGTCCTCCCCCATGGGCTGGAGTTGGTCTTATCAGAGGGCTGCACCTCCTGACCCACTACGGGGACACAGCAGCTGCCAGCGAGTTGCTTTGGGACTCCCACACCACTACTGAGAGCGGTTTCTGTCTCTTTGATCTCTGCTTGCGATGCAGGAGCTGAAGCTCAGCTCAGATCAAACACATCAGCATTCTGCCCACCTTGCTCCCCATCCCCTCCAGCTAGACCCAAGCTCTCCCACTCACTCTCACAATAACGCAAACACACCGAGAGACTGGGCCAACTTCTCAGACATCCCATTGTTATGAGATGCCCATGGGTCAGGACAGAACATCCCTCTCCAATCCCCCATCTTCCCACAGCTGGTGAGTGGAGAGCAGGAGGAGCTGCTAGTCTCAAACACTGCTAGTGCTCTTGACCACAACGTCAAGTGCCTGGGGCTCGCTTCATGGGCAGTGTCCGCTTCCACTCTCACAGACATCTTCCAAGCTGCCCTCTCACTACTGCACACAGGGCCACTGCCATTTTCCCCACCTGACATGGCACGCCTGTCCCATCCATGGGTAGACCTGATGGGGATGTGGTCAGCAGGTCATTCAGATACCTTGGCTGCATCAATGACTGTGCCATGAAGGTTAAGATAGTGCCTGAGCCTACCGGCTGCTCATCATCAGACCAGAGCTCCCTCAGCCTCTGCCACCTTCAGGATCACGCTGTGAGGGAATGCTGTGACTGATAAAAGTCAAGAAGAATCGAATTATAGAGACAAAATATCTCATCACCAAGTCCAACTCCTGGCCCCAAACAGCACCGCTTGAAATCTAAAACCTGTGTCTGATAGCATTGTCCAAACACAACTCAGGACTGTGCCCACTGCCCTGGGGAGCTGTGCCATGCCCACTGCCCTCTGGGACAGAATCTTTCTCTAACCCCCACCTGACCACGCACAACACAGTTCCATGTTGTTCCCTTGGGTTCTGTCACTGTCCCCACAGAGCAGAGCTCAGCACTGCCCCTTCACTCCCTGTGAGGGACTGTGGGGCTATGAGGGGCTGTAGGTCATGAGGGGCTGTAGGACATGAGTTCTCTTCATGGGAGAGACTGACCAAACCAAGGGACCTCAGCCATTCCTCGTATCCTTTGCTCACCAGGCCCTTCCCCATCTCTTTACTCTGACTGGGTCAACTTCTTAGACATCCCAAGGAGCCTCCTTTGGGTGCTCTCTGATAGTTTTATGTCCTTCTGACATGATGGTGCCCAAACTCCCACGCAGTGCTCCAAGTGACCCTGCACCAGTCAGAGCCTTTCCACACGGAGCAGAAGAACAACCAAAGATCCCACCAACTCACATCTCCCATGGCAATACTCACTCTGCTGAGAAGTAACCTCTAAAACAATGACAAGAAAACATCACAAATGTTCTCTGCAATTTATTGAGAATGGCAACATCCCAAGGACATACAATGAACAGAAGAGGGAGGGAGGTGAGGACAATACATCTTGCTCCATGTCACCAGGGGCCTGGCACAGAAAAGCAAGCTCGGTTCTCTTTAGAAAAAGTCCTCTGGGCACCTGCAGCCACAGAAGGAGTCTTGTTTGCCCCTCAGGTACCACAACCCATGACACAAGTGAATGGAAGCAACAGGATGTACTGCATGCAGAAGCACCCCAGGGCTACGGCCATCAGGACAGAGGAAGAAAGAGTGGTTTTATACACGTTTGCCACAGGGGCAGCCAGAAATGTACAATGCAGCAAGGAAGGCAGAGCAGTTCCTCCTTGAAATCAGCTCTCCGTACGGGGTATCCACGTGTGAGACTTTGCTCAGACTCTTATTTCTTCACTGAGTAGGAGGCTGTTGAGCAGTGTGTCATGGCCCCCAGGCTCCCATGCTGGGGACGAGCCAGGTAGACCAGCTGGCTCATGCTGGCCATGAGGGACACAGTTTGTTGCATGGTGGGGTACCGGAGATGGATTTAAGGAGGCTGGGCTGCTGCCGGGGGAAGGGAGGAGATGCTTTGTTTCTTTCTCAGTCGGCCTTCAGGGCTCAGAACCTCACTCCTGAAGACTTGACGGAGGTGGTTGTGACGCATCTCCGTATGGAGGAGGATCCCCCACCGGAGCTGAAGTTGCCACCCCCAGAGCCGCAAATCCTTCCGCTTCCAGAGGAGAAGCCTCCGCTGTACATTCCTCCTCCCATTCCACAGCTGCCGCCAGAGCTTCCACCTCCAAATCCACCTCCAGATCCCATTCCTCCTCCCATGCTGCTGCCTCCGAATCCTCCTCCCATTCCACTGCCTCCAAATCCTCCTCCTATTCCGCTGCCTCCAAATCCTCCACCCATTCCGCTGCCTCCAAATCCTCCTCCCATGCCTCCTCTTCCTCCAGAGATGGTGATCCTGCCTATCACAGCTGGAAGAGACACACAGGTTACACATGGGACAACATAAGGTTTTCTCAGTTGAGACACATCCCACGACTCAACGGCCCACCAAACTTCTCAGCCCACCATACTTACAGACATTGACGTTGGACATTCCGTCATTGCACAGCCTGCAAAGGAAAATGAGTACATTTTTGTTACCCAATGAAAGAGACATCTTAAAACCTTAGAATATTATTTTTATTAAACCATCACACCATTAAGAGATTTTCTTTTCTTTTTTTGCCTACTTATTCCTGTTTCTGGTATGCTGGTATCAGTAGAGTATTTAAGGAGGGTAGCAGTGATAATCCCTGTTCACAGCAATGTTTTTCCAAACCTCAAGTTCTTTATGATACTTGCATATGTCAGAATCGAATTGATATATGGATAAGCTGAACTGGTTGCCAGTTGCCTATCCTGATAACCTCAAACATAATCCAGAGTACAAGTGGCATATCAACCCTTTTTTACTGGGAAACACACTTTGAAATTGCACTATGACCCCAAAATTCAAGGGGTACCTCCGAGACAGCAAGACCCCCTTCAGTCAAAGGTGAAATGCTCTACCTGTTCTCTTCTCCCTCCAGCAGCTTCCTGTACATGGCAATCTCCACATCCAGGGCAATCTTGATGTTCAGCAGCTCCTGGTACTCCTTCAGCAGGCGAGCCAGCTCCTCCTTGTCTTTGCTCAGAGCAGTTTCCAGCTCTTCCAATTTCACCCTGGCATCCTTCAGAGCCATCTCACCCCTCTCCTCAGCCTCTGCAATAGCTGCCTGCAGCTGCTGGTTCTGAGGAAGGAGAAGGACACTCCCTCAGATCACATTTTATTCTCTAACAAAAGCCCTCAAACCCAAACTGGAAGAATCGAGGATAAAAGACAACACTCTGTAGAGTCAATAGTGCTAGAGTTGAAGAACACATTTTTACCCCACAAACTAAAGTCAACATTTCAGCCTGATGCAGGCATCCAATGAGATGCCACACATCCCTACCTGCTTCTTCACGTTCTCAATCTCAGCCCGCAGCCGCTGGACGTTCCTGGTCAGCTCCTGGATCTCGATCTTGGTGTTGCGCAGGCTGTCCCCGTGCATCCCAGCTGTGCTCTGCAGTTGTTCATACTGATGGCACAGACACAAAGCAAACCTTCAGTGAAACACTCCTGATGCCTTGCCAAGACTTGGCTGCTTTTCTAGTTCATGTTCTGCTAAAAGAACCCATCTTGGTGGTCAGGAAAACTTTGATGCCCACCTCAATGCAAAAGATGTATCTGAGACTCAATTACTATTGTTTCCCTCATTTCCCAACTCTGAGATAGATTTTAGTTACACTAACAAGCATTCTTTGTATTCTAGAAAGCTACTTTGTCCTGGCATTTCCTAGCTAGCTTATGCTGATGGTCATATTTATTGAAAGGCTTGCATGGTTCACCAGAGTAAGACTCTGAACTTGTTATAAACAGTGAGTCAGATCAACACACTTTCTCTGAGACTTCCTTGTGCAGGCTCCAGTACCGTTGGCTTACAGACCTCACATAATTTATCTGTAATCTCCAGCCACCTTGCAGGCATCCTCAAGGGCTTCCCAGCTCACCTGGCTCTGGTACCAAGCCTCAGCTTCAGCTCTGCTGCTCTGGGCAATCTGCTCATACTGGCGTCTGACCTCCTCGATGATGCTGTCCATGTCCAGGTGCCGGTTGTTGTCCATCGACACCACCACAGACAAGTCCCGGCTGATTGTCTGCATCTGAGACAGTTCCTGCAACCAACACAGGAACAAACCTGAGCATGGGAGCAGAGGAGCCCTAGGGATGCTCCACACACATCCCCCATGGGCACCCATCCATTTTCAGGGTCCTGAGCCACATCTCCCCTCCTCACCCTTGATCCAGCCCAGCCCAGGAAAGGCTCCTACCTCCTCATAGATGGCCCTCAAGAAGTTGATCTCATCAGTCAGAGCTCCCACCTTGGCTTCCAACTCCACCTTGGTCATGTAGGCAGTGTCCACATCCTACAAGAAAGATCACAATTCCTCTTGGAAATCCTTCAGGACCACAGCCTCTGCTCAGTGCTAAGCATAACAGCTCTGATAGCATTACTCAGCCATACAAGAAAGGACGAGTAACTTCCAAGAGCCGCCTACAGACCTTACAATCTCCATTGGATTTCCCACCCCTCAAAGCCTAGGCAAAGCTTAGCATTCAAGTAATCACTTCACTGTGCCCCTGACTCACCTTCTTGAGCACCACAAACTCGTTCTCAGCTGTTGTGCGCCTGTTGATCTCTTCCTCATACCTATGAAAAGTTAAAATACAAGCTGAGTTTCCTGAATTTTCTTGCCTAAGGCCACACAAAAACAAAAAGAAATGCATAATAAGAACGAATATAATATTTAAACTGACAAATCTACATCCATAATTACCATAAAACGAACAAATGTGAAGCAAAATAACCAGCGAGGTACAGACTACCATTGCTGCCAGCTGCTTGCATTGCTCTCAGTGTTATCATCTCTGCACTTACTTGTTTTTGTAATCCTCAACGTATTGCTGCATGTTCTGCAGCTCAGATTCCAGCTGTCCCCTCTGTGCCAGAATAGAGTCCAGCTGCCGCCTCAGGTTCTGGATGTAGTTTTCAAAGATGACATCCAGGTTCTTCCTGGGTCCCGAGGGCCCTTGCTGCTGCAGGAGCTCCCATTTGGTGGAGAGAACCTTGTTCTGCTGCTCCAGGAAGCGCACCTGAAAGCCAACACGTGGAGGATGCATGAAGGCACTCCTTCCACCGTGTACAAAGAGTGGTCCGCTCTTTGTGTCATTATGTGAGTTTGTTAGGTTAAAAAAAAAAAAAAAAAAGGCTGTTGTTGAGTCAATTGCAGGACGAGGGAAAGGAGGGAATTTCCAAGTCAAGGGTGCAGCACCAACTCCAACACATTCCCATAGCTGGTAGTTTAGAAACATTAGATTTCTAGTCCGAAATAAAAAAGATTGGATATTTGAAAACAAAGAGGGGGAAAAATAAGAAAAGCAACCCTACATTTGTGAATAGTTAAATAGGAGGGCGTTTGGAAAGGGAAGAGTGCAGAAGTGAAACCTGAAGAAGTTTGGAGGCGTTTAGCCTTGCAGGAATAACCTATTAGGTGAACCTGGTGCAACAGGCTAGATTAAAGCCCTGAAGATACAGCTTTGATCTCATCTGGAAGGGAGATTCTCATCTTTTCCATAGCAGTACTTGAGAAAAGGATCTTCTCCAGCTCCTTAGCCTGCCCATATTTAGCTCAAAAAGGAAGTTTCTGCAGAGCTTGGCAGCTCCTCCTAATTTTTGCCCTTAATTAACCCCAGTCCCACTCCCTCACCTTGTCAATGAAGGAGGCAAACTGATTGTTAAGAGTCTTGATCTGCTCCTTCTCCTGGTTTTTCACTTGCTGGATTTGGGGGTCGATCTCAACATGGACTGGCTGTAGCAGGGTTGTGTCGACCTGCACGGGCTGAATGCCAGGGCCACCTCTACCAGGGCCACCAAAGCCAAAGCCTGGGCCACCATAGCCACCCATTCCTCCACCTCCCATTCCTCCACCATAGCCACCCATCCCTCCACCGAAGCCGCCCATTCCGCCACCACCACCCATTCCTCCACCAAAGCCCATTCCTCCTCCTCCCATTCCTCCTCCGTAGCTGCCTAGTCCTCCGTAGCCTCCACCAAAGCCACCCATTCTGCCTCCATAACCTCCACCGCTGTAGCATCCACCTATGGCAATCCTTCCGCTGCTCCCCATGTTATGGAGGCTCCTGCTGCCAAAGCCTCCACAACGTCCACCACCTCCGTATCCCCTGGACATAGAGAACGAGCTGTAGCTGCTCCTGCTTCTGCCACCACCTCCTCCAAAGCCACCGCCGATGGCAGAGCAAGAGCTGTAGCCCCTTCTGCTCCCTCCCCCAAAGCTTCTGCAGACAGACTGCCGGGACATGGCTGCTTCTTCCAAGTGGAGTCAAGATCAAGAGGAGGAGGAGGATGAATGGAGCTGGGTGGCGAGAAGATGCGTGCAAGGAGAAGGGAAGGAAGTCCCTCTGACTCGAGGGCAGTTGATGCACTCTTTTATCTGTTTCTGGAGGTGGGCTGGGTTTGCATGGGCGTGAAGGAGGAGACAGTTGCTGTCTTCATCAGCTTGGCGTGGTTTACAGATTTTCATCTTCACTTTGCCAAACATTGACCCTACCCAGAAACACACCCTATAATGCAGAAGAAAATTAAAAAAGATACAACCATGTCCACCAAAGGGCAGCGCTCTGACTAAGAAGCCATGCAGTTCTGCGGCACAGTAACAGTCCTGCTGTGACAGACGTGGCTTTTTTTCACCTTTCATCCATTGTGGTTGTTTCCCTGCTTACGTTTATCTTTATTTTCATCTTTCACTCCAAAGCCCTATGGCAGGCAAGCGCTGCGGCTCATGCCAAATTGTAGCACAGCTTACACAATTCCCAAAACACACCTATGTTACACCCTTAGCCTTCTTTTTACGTGGAAAATTGCCTTTGGCTTCGAGAAGTAATTTCTCAATCCAGAGCCAGGGCTCAGCAAATTGCATTTTGATGAGGCTTTGCATCTTTTCGATAAATAAAACCCTACTGGAGAGGAGATGCCATGGCAATGGCTGGAGCTGGAAATTTGCCTACTGTCGAGCCAAGCTCTCACTAAACACGAGCGCTGCAGTCTTCGTGCCAAGACAGCCTCTGCATCCGTGGAGAAACGCCAATGGGAAATCCCCTTAGGGCTCTCTAAAGGCTTCAGGAAGTGACTGACCATGAGAAGAGCCAGGGAAAACCTCAGCAAATCAGCTGCTACCACGGGAAGTGCGGACAGACAGGCAGACGGCCCTGAGAACAGGCGGAGAGAAGGAGGCATGCAAAACGAGCTGCCCACATAATGCATGCTGCAACTGCTTACATGCAATTAGTGAGGCAGAGGATGCTAAACAGCTCGCCTTGTTTGTAGAGACATAAAATGGAGAGAAAAGAGTGCACAATAACTTTCACTGGAGGAAATGCATGCTTTTCAACTACCTGGCTTACTTTGGCATTTATATGCAAATATATTTTTGGCAGACAGGTAGAGTCGTGAGCTGTGTTGAGCCCTCTGTTATGAACACGGGTAGGTGTCTTTTTTTAGCTTATTTACAGCAGGATTTTAGAAAGGTGAAAGTTTATCAAAACGCTCCATTTTTGATGTTGTTATTGAGAAGGAATTAGTTTACAAGACACACCTGCAGAAATATGACTGTGCAAGCACCATGCATTGGGGAGTTGGACCAGATGACCTTTAAGGGTCCCTTCCAACTCAAACAATTCTGTGATTCTATGATTCTACAACATTTCCTCGTGGAAACCTGGTTACCAAACACTTCTTTTCTCTTTTTTAAAATTTTTACTGAGAAGTTCATTTTCCCCCTTACTTTTCCACAGTCCCCAGCAGCAGAGGAATCAGAGTGGCGATTTCAAAGCCACTGAGGCCATTTTGAAGCCCCAGAGTCATTGTGGTTATTTGGGCATCTAACTGTGCTGTCTAACGAGACTCTCCGAAGTTCCCATGCGACACAGGCAATTAAGCGCTTCTTGAAAATCCACACCAGCAACTCCTGATATCTCCAGTTGTTTGAATAGCTCCAGAAATATCACCCAGACACCTATTTCCAAAAGCACCTGGGGCACCCGGGCTGTGCTCGATGTGCGGTTAGACCGGCACTGCCACCAAACCCTGACTGACCCTATGGGCGTGCTCATCCCACCCCGGCGCACGCAGCACAGCTCGGGGAGGGCATCCAGCTCCCAGCTCCACCATAGGGCGGGGAGGATGGGGCTCGGTGCTTGTTCCCAGCGGTGTGCGTGGGTCAGAGCCACGTGGCATGGAGTCACCACAGACAGTTGACTGCTTGGGCTTTGTCTCTGAGTTTTGAGGGTTCAAAGCAGCACCTTCATCTCAAGGATTGGATGCCGCTGGGAGCCCAGCGTGTGCTGCAGTAGAGAAGGGAGTTGTGGTCAGGCCACTGCCCAGAGGAGTGGTGGGGACACCATCCAAAGAGGTGTTTAAGAACTGTGGAGATGTGGCACTGAGGGACATGTTAGTGGGCATGGTGGGATGGGTTAGCGTTGGACTGGATGACCCAGTGAGAATTACTGGTGATTGATGAGCGATTGGATTGGATGATCCTATCGGTCTTTTCCAGCCTTGGTGATTCTATGATTCTATGACCTTAGAGGTCTTGTCTAACCTTAATGATTCCACGAGTGGGCACTGTGGGATGGGCTGGAGTTGGTCTGGATGACCTACTGACAAACCATTGGTGATAGATGGATGGTTGGACTGGATGATCTTGGAGGTCTTTTCCAGCCTTGGTGATTCTATGATTCTATGACCTTAGAGGTCTTGTCCAGCTTTCATGATTCTACGAGTGGGCATGGTGGGGATGGGTTGATGGTTAGACTGGATGACCTTAGAGGTCTTATCCAATCTTGACTCTATGATTCTATGATATATTAGTCAAACTCAGCAGGGCTCTGAAGGGTGCTGAGAACACAAGGCTGTTGCTGTGCAATCACCTCCACGCGCATGCACCTACATTTAGCATCAGGTTGATCTATTCCCTCTCCTCCCTCCGGATTGCCAAACACACGGTTGCGTGGTTCCTTTCTCCTCCTGCAGGCAGGACGACGTGATTGGGAGGTTTCAGTTTCCCAGCAGCTCTCAGCAGGAGATTTGTTAAGTCAGCACAATGCTCCCGGCCCAAGCACATGGTTAGATAACGTTCTCATTGAGTCACCGCCTCGTCTCCGGCCAAGTTTGGGAAATCAGGCAGGGATTTGGGTATCGACACCGTCATGAGCTCAAACGCAACATGTGGCTAAGGATCCAATGATCTCCAGTAACATCACTGTGCCCATTGCTGTGCTGAAGGACAGCACGAAGTGGTGGAGGAGAAGATGCTCAGTGTTTGTGTGCTTGGACAGGAGCTGCACGGAACTGGGGAGAGCAGGAGGACAAGCAGAGCTGAGCACTAAAACCCCACATGCTCAGTAAAACATTGACATCTCAGCATTCCCTTCGTGCAAGCATGCTCTGAAAGAGATTATTAACATGGAGGGCAAGCTCAATGAAATTAGACAAGGCTTCTTTCAGGTCAAGCAAAGTTCTTACTGTTCCAACCAAAGGCAGAAACTGTCATGACTCAGTCCAACCCAGGAGAATTCTCCCCTAATTGCTGCTGCAATCAAAGGAACAAAAGAAAAATGCTTTCTGGTGTCTGTTTGTTTTAAGCCTCTGTACACGTCCCGAAGCCCTGTCAAGAGTCAATCATGGAGGCAAGCTTACACAGAGGGCAGCGATGTCTTTTCATTCAACACCTTCCCAAGTCCCTTTGCAATCTCCCGGAGCATTCACCATTGCCCAGGCAACGTCCCCATCCAAGCAGCTACACGCCTTGGCTGCTTGCAGTGTCTCCAGCTGTAGGAGCAGGGAGCGGAGCACGGTGACTCATCAGCTGTGGTTGACCAGGGATGTGACTCAAGGTCTCCTGAGCAAGAGGTGAAACCACACCGAGCGATTTTGGCTCTACATTGGCAGCAATCGTAAGCAATATTTCACTGCTGGGAGAGGGGTGGGCTGCAGCAGTGTGTGATCTCCCTGTCTTCAGAGGCTGGAACCTCATGTCCAAGCCAGGCCCCATCTGACACAGGACAGTAGCAATCACATCAATAATCCAGACAGAGGACAGCCACCCTTCCCCCATTCCCTGTAGGATGCTCCAACAGCGCTCAGCTGGCAGAACAGAGGAAGGTGCCACCTCCACCCTCATGAGGACCTCAGGAGGTGGCGAGGCAAAGATGAAGGCTGCACATTGCCCCCAGTGGTCAGGCAGAGGTGGAGTTGGTGTTGGACTCTGATCCTTGGGGATTCATTCCAATTTGGGATTATAGAATCGCAGAGTCACACGATGTCCCAAGTTGGAAGGGACCCACAGGGATCAGAGTCCAAATCCTGGCTCCACAACACACCACACAAACCCAAACTCAATGTCTGGGAGTGGTATCCCAATGCTTCCTGAGCTCTGGCAGATTGGGGCCATGCCCACTGCCTTGGGGGGCTGTGCCATGCCCACCACTCTCTGGGGTAAAGCCCTTCCCTCACCCCCACCTGACCCTCCAAAGACGAAGCTCCATGCAATTTCCTCGGGTCCTGTTTCTGTCATCACAGAGCAGAGCTCAGCACTGCCCCTCTGCTCCCTATGAGGAACTGTAGGGCCATGAGGATCTATAGGCCATGATGGGCTGTAGGTCAGGAGAGCTATAGGATCACCATGAGGCCTCCCCTCAGCACAGAGCAGAGTGGGACAGCCTTTCTCTCAACTGGGGACATCCTATGACTCTACAGATGGACACCATCACAGGGACCCAACAGGTGTGCAGCATCTGCTGACATCTCCAACTGTGATCCCAAACATCAGCTCTACTCTCAAAGGGCTGAGAGCTTCCTCCATGCCACAAAGAGAGGAGGGCAATAGAGACCACAGCCAGCTCCAGTCCAGCTTCCTCCCTATAATAATTTTATGTCTTTCTTGTGCCACATGCTACCAGGGACATGATGGTCCCCCTAGATGTCACTGGGCTCCCTGTGGCCACCGTTTTGTCATCCCCTGCCCATCCACTTGCATACATGTCCCAGTATTTCCTTTGTGTCCCTGAAAGGGCAGGAGAAAGTCAGGACAGCTTTCTGGCCTCAGCAGAAGAGCAGTCTTGTTGCAACATGAAAATGCCTGCTCAGAAAGAAAACCACACCAGTGTACTGCCTCTAGTGTTTATTAGGGTATGGCACATGCCAAAGGAGAAAGGCTTAAGCAAACAAGCACAAGTGCTCTCACGATCGCAACAAAAAGGCAAAGCCCAAACAGAGGTGAGCAGTACTGGGGCCACTGCAGCATGTCAGGGTCCCATGGGAGACCTTGAGGGATGCCCAGACCCCACAGGCTGTGAGTTGTGTGGGATTCTTTGTGGCTGGGGGCTTTGGGGTGGTGGGTCCTTCCAACGCCAGCTCTCAGCTCCATGCAGCAGCTTTAAGGTGTCTCAAGGAAGAGGTTGGTGAAGCAAGAGGTTCCCAAGCCCTCCGCAGAGCATCTCAGTCACTGTGGTGGATGAAGCCTGCTGTTCTTTTCCCATGCGATGTCCAAAAGAGGGCAGTGCCCAGCCTGACAGATGGGCGGCCCTCAGCTGGGCAGCGGAGCGGTGGTCCTGGTGATGTTTGCTTCCTTTCTCCTTTGGGTGCCGGGGACGGGGACAGCTCTCTACCCTACTGCCTCCGGGCAGACACAGAGCTGTTCTTCAGGATGCCTCCGGAGCCCACCACAACAGAGCTGCCTGCTCCAGAGCCGAATCCTCCCCCTCCCAGACTGTAGCAGAAGCCAGCACCGCCCGTGCTGCAGCTGCCCCTCCCGCTCCCAGCGCCGAATCCCAATCCTCCTCCTCCAAGGCAGAGACCACCGCCGTATCCACCTCCTATGGAGCTGCTGCTGCCCACCACAGCTGCGGGGACAAGGGAAGGTGTGAGGTTACCACCAGCAGAGCCAGGGAGCACAGGGACCAGGGGCAGGCTGGTACTTACAGATGCTCACGTTGCTCTGGCACTCCCCAGACATCCTGCAAGGAAAAGAGATGGAGCGTCAGCACCACCTCACCAGCTTGGGTCCATCACACTCCGTAGGACCACGGTGAAGGTCAGTGCTGTTGATATCTTAACAGAAGATGCGCTGCTCTGCATCCTTCCCGTTGACTTAGCAGGATGTGATCCAGCCATATCCCCACCCACCTGCACTCCTCGCCCTCCAGCAGCTTCCTGTAGGTAGCAATCTCGATGTCCAGGGCCAGCTTGACGTTCATCAGCTCCTGGTACTCGCGCAGCTGCTGGGCCAGGTCTGCCTTGGCTTTCTTCAGGGCTGTCTCCAGCTCAGTCAGCTTGTCCTTGGCATCCTTCAGGGCCAGTTCCCCACGCTGCTCAGCATCAGCAATGGAGCTCTGAATGGCCTCACACTGCAGGACAAAGACAGGGATGCAGCGCATTGAGCAGAGGCCACTGCAGCGCTCTGTGCCCGCATCACCTGGCTCAGCTGATCCCAAACAGCTCTGACCAGGGCACAGCTTCAAGAGGAATTACGAGGATCTCACACCCATTCCCCAGAACATGACACCCATACCTGCTTCTTCACGTTCTCAATCTCAGCCCGTAGCCTTTGGATCACGCGGTTGAGCTCGGAGATCTCAGCCTTGGTGTCCCTCAGGCTGTCTCCATGCTTTCCTGCAGTGGCCTGCAGCTCCTCATACTGATGGGCAGGGGACAGAGGAGATCATCAGGGGCAGCATGAGGTCTCCCTGGATTTCTCCAGACCAGGAAGGGGAGCACATAGGCCCCTCAGCCCTACCACCACCATGCAGATAGCCCTCACCTTGCTCTGGTACCAGGTCTCAGCCTCCAGCCGGCTGCGGTTGGCGATCTCCTCGTACTGTGCCTTCACCTCTGCAATGATGCTGTCCAAGTCCAGGCTGCGGTTGTTGTCCATGGACAGCACCACAGAGGTGTCGGAAACAGTCTTCTGCATCTGGCACAGCTCCTGCAATTCACACCAGCATTGTCTTGAGCCCTGCTAGGACACCTTCCCCGTGGTTCCATCCCATTTTGCTGCACACTCACCGCTTCGTAGAGGTTCCTCAGGAAGTTCAGCTCATCAGCAAGAGAGTCCAACTTGGCCTGAAGCTCCACTTTGTTCATGTAGACGCCATCCACATCCTGCAGCAGAAATTAGGGCTGAAAGCCTTCCCCTGATGCACACAGTTGGGTCTAAGTCAAGCCCATAAGTCAGTGTGCTGCTCCATCTCCACAGCACACAGCTCTGGGGGCTCTGGGTTACATCTGAGCCTCACCAATGCAAAGCTCTGCTGAGAACCAGGTGGAAATTTGTATAAAATAATTTAAAATGACAATGTGCTTAGAAAACACAAATAAAAGTGGCAATTCAAATATCTGGATGTTTTGCTCCAGGGAGGAGGAGCACCAACTCCCATCAGTCTCCCCCTCTGCCCTGGGAGGTTCTCCTGCCTTCAGCTCTCCTTATTGTAACGAGGGCTTAAGCTTAATTAAAGCCTCCCCTTGTGCCTGCAAGTGCCTGGTCCTCCTCACACACACTTGGGCTGCCCAGAGCTTTACCTTCTTTAGGAGCACAAAGTCATTCTCTGCAGCTGTCCTTTTGTTGATTTCCTCTTCATACCTGTTGGGGATAACGAGGGAGATTCAATCTCTCTGCTTATTTTGGCTCCTGCTCCACTGCTGGTGGCTGCTGGCTTTGGAGCAATGGGTGCAGCAAAAAACAGAGGTGCTGTGAGCAGACTGTGGCCAAACAGAAGTGGGGCTGCACGAGCCCTGGAACCTCCCATTACAAACATCCCCATCCTGCTGCCTCCACAAGGAGCCATGTGGCCATGGCACAGAACCTTATAATCATGGAACTGCTGGAGTTTGTTTTTTTTTTTAATGGTCATCCCATCTAACCCCCTGCAATGAAGAGGGAATGTCCGTGGCAGCTGCACACTGCAGAGCACAGAGCAATGGAGGTCACCTCCAGAACCACATCACCTCTCATCCTGCAGCCTCAGCAAAAATCGAGCAAGGTGAGGGATCAAGTTGTTCCCAAATTCTGGTTATCTGCAGCTTATCAGCTGAGATATTTCTCCATCTTTGCTCTTCTGATGAAGCAAATTAACCTCATCACACCAGGATAATAATTAATCCCCCTCCCATCAGCGTTCCAAAGCACCATCTAAGTAAGCTTCAAACTATGAAGAAAATTATTGTAAGGAATCCATGAGGAAACCCGTGAGGAAATTATAGTGGGATTTAGCAACTGCCCTAATTGCTTCATTAAATCATAATGTCACGGATTCTCGAGTGGGGAAAGGCAAACAGCAGAAGATCCTGCGCTGGTGACAACCGCAGTTCACACAACAATGAGTGCTGGGGCACACCTCGAAAAACGATCGCCTGCTGTCAGAGCTCACAGCTGCTGCAACTTCCTCATAGCACGGATGGCTGCAACAGTGAAACGCTGCCAATTCCCATCATTCTTTGAACTTTCTGACCGCTCAAATTATGTCTTTACTCCTAGTTTTTTCGCCACTTGCTACCCCCCCAAAAAAAATTAAAGTAAAATAGAAGTGGCAAAAAAGTCTCCAAACAATCTGCTTTGCACAGCTGGTGAAATCAGCCAGAGCTCAGACATCGCTAGGAGTGAATCCAGAATAAATCCATTTGGTCCTAGATTTGGGGACATCCCTAGAGCTGCCCAGCACTGCCGAGCCCCACGCTGGCACCGTGAGCCACGCACTTGGTCTTGAAGTCCTCCACCATGTCCTGGAAGCTCTTCAGCTCTGACTCCAGCTGGATCTTCTCACTGGAAAGGCCATCCAGCTGCTTCCTCAGCCCGCTGATGTAGGCTTCAAAATATGGATCCAGGCTCCTGGTGCTTGTGGTGGGGCTTTGCTCCTGCAGGAGCTTCCATTTGGTCTCCAGGACTTTGTTCTGCTGTTCTAGGAATCGCACCTGAGTAATGACGGAGGTAGACAGAGAAAAGTCAGACTGTTCCTCAAAGCATCTCTCTGTTGTTTGTTTTCCTGCATTGCCTACATCTAATGAGTTCAGCCCTTCTGTCTGTTCTCGCTCCTCTCCAAAACTCCCCTTCCTCCCCCAGAGTCCCACTGATGAGATGGGAAACCCATTCTCACAGCGGTGGCTGACCTTCCCTCTCCCATCCCACAGGGTCTAAAGAGAAGAAATGTGCTGAGCTCTGTCACTTCAGTGCTTTCTTCTTCATGTTTTCTACAAAAACAGGATGAAAAACCCAATGGCCCACAGCTGGAGGGGAGCAACCTTCTCTGAGGACGTTCTGCATGCTGCTGCATGGCCCCCTGGGTTAGCACCAGTGTCGTGGCCTCCAAATCAAGGATCCCATTCCTGCTGTTCTCCAACACGTTGGGATCATTACTTCTTCTGACACTGCAGCCTCCTTTCTGCCTGCACTGGGCTCACTGGGGCAGCTCTCAGCTCACTGTTCCCTCTATGCCCATCTCACAAGCCAGCAAGCTTCAGCCTCCCCCCAGACCCAGCTCTTACCTTGTCGATGAAGGAGGCGAATCTGTTGTTGAGGGTCTTCAGCTCCTCCCTCTCCTGTGTCCGCACCTTCTGGATCTCAGGGTCGATCTCCAGGTGGAGCGGGGTCAGCAGGCTCTGGTTGATGGTCACCTCCCTGATGCCGCCCGGTGGGCACTGGGCGAAGCCCCCAACCCCGCCATCAAACCCTCCACCGAAGCCACCAAAACCACCACCGAAGCCACATCCGGCCCCACTGCCAAACCCTATCCCATTGCCAACACCATAGCCAAAGCCTTGGCCGCCAGCCCCAAACCCTCTGCAGATGCCTCCAGCTCCAAATCCTCCCAGAGCGGTGCTCTTGCTCCCTCCCAGGCTATAGAGGCTGCGGCTGCTGAAGCCCCCGGCGTTGCCAGCAGGACCCCGGCATCCTCGGGCCACCGTGCTGAAGGTGACCTTGTTCTTCCCTCCTAAGCAAGCAGAGCTGGAGCTGAATCCCTTCTTGAAAGCAGATTGACGAGACATGGCGATAGGTTTGTGGTAGGAGAGGAGAGCTGAGTGGTGTCCAGAGGCGAAAGAAGCTCTGTCCTGTGAGCACAGTGCCTGAACGCCCCTTTTTATGCTCGGAGGGAGTTGGCCGGTTGTCAGGGGAGTGGAGATGTGATTTTTTATTCTATGAATGGTTTTAGGTGTGCTTGGAACCATGCCCTCCCCCCCTCCTCTCTGCCTTCCCCGTGACCTGCCTCAAAACACTCCCTAGATAGCTCAGAAAGTAAAACAAATCTATTGTTGGTGTTGGAAGCACATCGTAAAATCAGATTTCCTGAGCTGGTGCTGTCAACCCATCACGGCCCTTCTATAGTTCTTCTGGCAGTGACAAAGCACTACAAGCTGCTTGCTGTGTTACACCCTCCAGGGAGACCCCTGTCTTGGCTCCATTACTCATTGGGAGCCATATGGCAGGTGCTTGGTTCGCTGAATTCTGACAAAAACCTGGTTTCCCAATCACAGCCCCAGATACACTCCTGTTCAACTTTCCGCTCCGGTTCGACTCGGTTTGGCCAAAGCTGTTTCACAACCGAGGGAGGGAGCCCAGCAAAATTTAGTCTTAGGGTTATCATCAGCTTTCTGTCAATAAGGGAGTTTCTAGAAGGTTTTGAAGGATTTCTAGAAGGTTGGTCCGCTCTGACTGTGGCTTACTGAGCCCAGAGGGACACACGGGGGCTGCAGAGCCCAAAACATCTTGGTGTTTCCATGTAACCCTCGCCCTACATCTTCACCTTTCTTCATTAGGGTCCAGGTGCCGTTACCAGCTAACGAGCTATGTCCATGTCAAGGGTTTCCAATTCCCCAATGGGGATCGTGCCAAGACCAGAGGTGTTTTGAGGTGTCTCTGAGTTCCCTGCAAAGCAAACAGCCCTTTGGAGATGAGCAGGACAGAATCCAGCAGCCATCAACTTCACAGATGACCTCCAAAGGTCTCCTCCAATCTCCTGGAAGCGTGCCCAACACACACCATTCCACAGCTACGGGATAAAAGGGGCAGAAAATGAGCATGGGGACTTTGATCCTACTTCCACCTTCCCTGGTGGAAGAGAGTCAAGGCTGGAGCCGTGTTTCCAGCAGGAGCATTGTAGAAAGGCTGCTGGGATCGTTCCCTGTGGGTCTGTCATCAGCCCCATTCTGTCCATGCTGCCACCACCCGCCAGCTGCCACCACCTGTCAGCACGCTCTCATTGTTCTAACACATCCAGCTTAATTGCTTAACCACTTTTAATTTATATTTTAATTGGTGGAGGTGTCTGAAGGTGCCATCAAACCGAGGATCCCCGCTTATCCTGCCATTAAAAGGAAAAAAATAAGACTTCCCCCAAACCACAAGGTGCAGCTGCAGCCATGACAACAAAAGCCAGCCTCACACCACGCACTCTGTAATTATCTTTTGTTGGAGACACTCATGGGAGAGGTTTGGGGAACCAGTTCCAGCTCAGGGCCTGTTCCCTCTCAGCTTTTCCCCTGCAAACATGCAAATCTGGGTCCAGGAGCAGAACTGAACCATCCCTATGGAGGAATTGGAACGGAAGGAGCACTTCTCCTCCTGAACCTCACCAGCCCTCTCCATTTCCAGGCAAAGGGGATCTGCACCGTGTGGAGAAGCCGCTGAGCTCTGCACCCCACAGCCACCACCCTTTGCAGAGCTTTGGGCTCCCCGATTCCACGGGGACACCCTGAGGTTTCTTTGCTAAAGGCGGTGGCAGCTGCATCTCCTCCACCTTTATGCAACCGACGGAGAAACTGAGTGAACCTGTTGGAGCCCGGCGCAGCTCCCAGGGTGGCTCTGCCAGCGGTCCCTGGCATGCGGTGCTGGCTCTGCGCCCATCCGGACGCTTGCCCAAGAAGCACAGGGCTCAGCGGGTGCACTGCTACGCCCATGAGGTCCCAGCCCTCTTTTGGGGTGGGAGATGCCAGCTGAGGGGCTGGGGCTGCAAACTGAGCTGCTGCGAGGGGTTTTGGGTTGCCCTGGAGGTGGCCTTGCTGTGTTCCCTTCTGTTTTATTCACTGTGGGCTTGGGGAGGACTATAGGGCCATGAGGGGCTGCGGGGTCATGAGTGACTGGGGACCATGAGGGGATGCAGGGCACACTGAGCAGTGCCATGAGTGTAACAAAGCGCACAATGGAGCCAAGACCTTTCCACAGCCAGCAGACATGGATCCTCCTTCAGAACAGCACCCCAGGCTCCTTTCCTATACCCAAAACCAGGCTAAATCAAGTCACCACCAGGTTCAGAGCCATGTGTTCCCATCACAAGCCTGGGGGTTCCCAACAGCAGATGCCATCCCACCACACAACACCATGACCTCACACAACCACATCCAGAGGGACTTCTCCTCCACCCCGGGATAGGGGACAACTCCTGGGTTCTGCACATACATGAAAGTTTTGCTCAGCCCAGATGAGAAAAGAACCAGAATCAGGCCAGGAAGCTCTTCCCATGGGAAAATACAAATAGCCGACTCTTTCTGGACCTTCCAGAGCCCAGAGGTGGAAATCCTGAGCCGGAGGTTCCACCACCCCAGCAATGCCCAGAGCTGCTCCAATTAGCATGCAGCCAGCCCGTTTTAATGAGCTCCTCATTCCCATTGAGCTCTGTCACCGGTAGAGGCCATGCCTAGCACCTTGGGGTGACACCATGGGGCTGGGACCCACAGACTCAGTGTGCCACTGCAGCTCTTCATGGGGACACGGAGATGATACATCTCTGGGGCTGTGTGGAGGAGCAGGAGGTGACCATGATGGGATGCTCCATTCCCAGGCAGGAATACCAGCATTTAGGGACCTGGCTTCATGGCAGGTCTCAAGGATCTGGATGCTCTTTCCCAACTTTCTGTGACTGATTCAAACAGGAGCTGGCAGGGTTCAGCATCTCACAGTTCCCATAGGGACCACAGTGATGGAAGCCCCCCAGCTGCAGCTGGGACATGGAGTGCTTCAGACCCACAGATGCTCTCCACAGCTTCAAAAAAGCTACTGGCAGGGAGGGGACGGAGCAGCACTGAGCTCTCCAGTTTGTCTGCTTGCTGTCCCCATATTCCCCCAGGGTGAGCCGGGTCTGGGATGCAAAACAGAGGGAATAAAGGGAGGAAGGAGCCGGAGTGGGCAGGAAAGTGCCTGGGGCTGCTCCGTGCTTTGATGCCCGGTGTGGGTGGTGGGATAAGGGCAGGGAGGAGGTCCATGTCCCTCTGCCCCACATATGGAACCTCATATCACAGCACCCCTCACCCCACAGTGGAAAGCAAGAGGCACTAGCCCAAATCCGCCCGGTTTCACCCCAAAGATGCATTCGGAAGAGCAAAGCACCGCTTCGTCGAGCAGCGCGGACTCACAATTAGTAAGAGGGCAAATTGCAGGGCTGGGGCCCGAGCTGGGAATCATCGAGCAGAAATAACAAGGTGGATCCCGAGCGAGATCAAAGGCACCTATTGCAGAAGACGGCGGCACTCCTTGGGCCGTCCCCACTGCGTTGCACACGGCGGAGCCCCAGGCTCTGCCTGCAATACCCGGCTGCTAACCTTGCTCACAGGCAACACCTTCTTCTGGGAACCGTGGCCCTCCGTCGGTGGCATCCATCAGGGCAACTGTTTTCTTTTGGTGATGGCGTGGAGTGCCTTGTGGCCATCGGAAAGCGGCTCCAGCTGCAGTGCAGAATGAGCCCCGCGTGCCACGCAGGGAGAATGGTGGGCAACTTCCAAAGCTCAGAGCCCAGCCACTGCCCCATAGGGAGAGTCCTGCACTCCCTCTCTGAGCACCCCAAAAAATAGGAGGCAGAGCTCCCTGCTCAGGACCTGCAGTTCTGTGAACAGAGTCCCCAAAGTGGGGCCAGTGAGGGGCAGAGAGGGGCTGCACCAATGGGCAATGGGAGGATATGGGGCTGCACCGCCGCGTGGCTTTGCCTCCAGGATTTGGGGTGCAGAGCATCTCCCCGGGGTCGGGATGCAAAAAAGGAACAAAGGAAAACAAGTGTGAAGCCCTCGAGCTTTGCAGAAATGCAGTGCAGTTCCAGTGGGGGCTGCAGAGGGAGTAGGGGTCTTTGCCCCACTGCACTGCACAATGGGGAGAACTGGGTTTTTGGATGAAGTAATCAGAGGTAAGGGCACATTTTGGGGAGAAATCTGCATAAATGGATGGGGAAGAGCTGGAGGAGAGGGGGAGGATGGATCCGTCCCTCCCCGTCACCTCATCCCACACTCTGGGAAAACATCTCCCCCTTAAAAAAAAAGTAAAGTGATGCCCTCCCCAGAATGTGCTATGTTGGAGCGTTGAGCAGAAATAGGGAAGGGGCAACTGAAATTGTGGGGACACTGTGGGACCAGGGGGGGAACATATTGGGATGGGGAAACTCCAAAAGGAGCCAAATCCCCCCGGGAAATCTCCCCCCAGGGCCGGGAAGGGCGCGAGGGGTGTGCGTGTGAAAATGCAGAGAGTGAGCTTTGGGCGGCTCCTGCCCCACCACTAATTACAGGCAAAACCTCGTCAGCAGGCCCCAGCTTGCTGCTGGCCCCGTGCCCCCTGGCGCGCCCCAGCCGAGCCCCCCGCCACCAGCAGCACCCTTAATTCTCCAATAATGCCCTTAATTCCCCAGTCTTGCCTGTATTTCCCCAATATTGCCTTTAATACCCCTATATAGCCCTTATTTCCCCAGTCTTGTTCCTTTTTCCCCAATCATGCCTTTATTCCCCAATAGTGCCCCTAATTCCCCAATAGTGCCCTTATTTCCCCAATACTGCCTTTAATACCCCAATAGTGCCCTTATTTTCTCAATATTGCCCTTATTTTCTCAATATTGCCCTTATTTCCCCAATACTGCCCCTAATTCTCTAATACTGCTCTTATTTCCCCATTCTTGTCCCTATTTCTCCAATATTGTCCATTTCCTCAATATTGTCCCTGTGTCCCCAATACTGACTCAAATACCCCAATGTTGCCCTTATTTCCCCAGTGCTATCCCTCATTCCCCAATCTTGCCCTATTTTTCCCCAATACTGCCCTTATTTCCCCAGTCTTGTCCCTATTTCCCCAGTAATCCCCCTAAATCCCCAATACTACCCTTATTTCCCCAATCTCGTCTGTAATTCCCCAATACTGCCTCTAATTCCCCAACACTGCCTTTATTTCCCCCAATATCATCCCCACTTCCCCAATACTGTCTTTATTCCCCCAATATTGCCCCTAACTTCCCAGTAGCGCCCTTATATTTCCCACTGGGGTAAAACTGGGTCAGAGGAGGAGGAGGGGGCAGCTTTGGGGTTCCCCCATCCAATTAGGGTGCAGTGTTGCAGAAGGGGTCCCCAAAATGCTATCCTGGGGCTTCCAGCAGTGGGACCCCAAGGGGACACAATTTTGGGGTGAAAGAACCCATTCAGGCAAAAATTTGGGTTCAGGGCTGGAAGCTTCATGTGCCAGTGCTGGCACAACCCAAAAGGCTCTGCCCCCTTCGGGATCCATATGCCCATGGGTGCTCACGGGGCTGGGCACATCTGCCCATGAGTCAGCAGCACCTCCTGTGGTGTGATGCTCTGGCACCACACCAGCCCTGGGACATAGACATTCGGGGGGGGGGGGGGGGGGGACATGGGGTCACAGCCCACACGCAGGGTCAGACCATGTCCCCAGGCTATATTGTCCCCAAATCTTGATGACCCCAAACCTTGCTGTCCCCAGGCACGATGTCCCAAATCTCCATGTCCCTAAACCTCAGTGTACTCAGACTTTGGTGTTCCCAAACTTTGGTGCTCCCATGCATCAGTGTCCCCAGGTTTTGGTGTCCCCAAGCCCTGATGTCCTAAACTTCCATTTCCCCAAACCTTGGTGTCCCCAAGCTTTGGTGCCCCCAACCACTGGTGTCCCCATACCTCAGTATCCCCAAGTTTTGGGGGATCCAATCATTGATGTACCCAACCCTTAATGCCCCCAAATTTCAGTGTCCCCAAGCTTTGGTGTCCCCAAGTCTTGGTCTCCCCAAACCTCAGTGTCTCCAAGTATTGCTGTTCCTAAACCTCAATGTCCCCAAGACTTTGTGTACACAAACCTTAATGCCCCCACCTCATTTTCCCCTATCCTTGGTGTCCCCAAATCTCAGTGTTCCCAAACTTTGATGTCCCCCAACCCCTGGTGTCCCCAAACTTCAGCATCTCCAGTTTGGCATGGTGACAATGCCTCCACCCAATGGGCTCACTTTTGGGGCCTGTGGCTTTTGGGGAGCTGTGGAGTGGGTTTGATCCCCCAAAACCTGAGTGCTCATCTCCCATGGTGAGTTGGGTTGGCGATGGGGTGGGGAACACGAGGTGGGGTGGGGGAGTCTGGGTGGGAAGTCATGGCCACTGTCCCTCAGTGTCCCAGGGTCAGGTGACAACGAAACCTCATCTGTGGGGCACCCTGGATGGTACTGTGCATTGCCCCAGTTCCCAAACCCCAAATCCCAAATCCCAAACCTCAAATCCCTAATCCCAAATCCTAAAACCCAAACTCCAAACCACATAATCCAGATCCCAAACCCCATACTCTGAACCCCAAATCCTATCCTCTAAATCCCTAATCCGAAACCCCAAATCCCAAACCCCAAATCCCAAACTCCAAACCTGACTCTGCCCCCCTAAAAAATCCCAAGTCCTTCCCAGCCCCCAGATCTTTCCTTCCCCCCACATTCCACCTTCACCTTAAAATTCCATCCAGCCTCAAAAATTGCGTCCTGACCCCCCTCACCCCCCCATTCCCAAACCCCAAATTCTCCCTCACTCGAAACTGCTTCCCCCCCACACTCCCCCCCCCCAAAAAAAGCCTCAGTTTCCCCATGAGTCCTTCCCCAACGTTCCCCCAGCCCTGGGTCGGTGGCATTCAGCAGTGACCCCACCCTCTTCTGTCCCCCCCCCCGAAAACCCCCCACCATGTCCCCAGATTCCCCTAGGGACTCAGCACCCCCGACCCCATTTGCTTTCGTGGGTGAAAATCCCAAAAGAGTCAGACCTAAAGGCGGGGGTCTTTGGGGTGCTGGGGAAAAAGGGGGGCACATGAGCTGCTGTGGGGGGGTCCGCAGCTCCACCTCACGTTGGGATCGCGCTCCTCTGCCGCCCCCCAGCGTCTGCAGCCCCAAAATTCACCCCAAATTCGGGGCGGGACTGAGGTTTGCTGTAGGGGGGGGAGAAAGGGAGGAGTTATGGATGGGGGAGTCATGGGGGGCAGGGGGGCTTCCCTAGGACTCTCAGTGCGCTCAGCCAAACCCACTGTCCCGCTGCATCCCGGGGGGATCCCAAGCATCGCCCCCTCCTCCCCCCCCCGCAAAACTGAGCCCCTTCCCATGGGGTCAGGGTCACTCCTAAAGGCACGGACCCCCCCAGGAATCCGAAGGGCCCCCCCGGAGCTATGGGGTGTTGGGGTGGCTCGGGGGGGGTCCCTTGGTGGTCACTGAGGCTCCGAACCGCTCATCCCCCAGCCCTGCACCCCTCCGTGCTGCTCCCGCGCCTCCAAATTAATGGGAGTTGGGCTGGAGGGCCGGAGGGATCGTGCCTGGGGGGCACGAGCGGGGGGGGGATGTTAATTAGCACTAATTGGCAGCGGTAATTGGGGTGAGGTGTGCGATGCGGACAGCAGGTGTCACCGGCGGACTGGAAATGGAGTCGTATCTCAGCGCAATGGTAGGGCACCCCAAATCTCCCGCACCTCCCCCAGAAATAAACCCAGGGAGGGAGGGGAGTTGGCACGATCCACAGCACAGCCCCATACGAGACAGCAGAGAGTCCAAAATTCTTAACTCCACCCAGCCTGAAATCCCCCCCTGCCCCAAAAATTCTATTCTTCCCCCAAAGTCTGCAAATTCTGGATGTTGCCCCACCTGTATGGATCCTGGTACCCCAAAACCTGACATTCTGAGATGGAATTTGGGACCCCCGGCACCCCAAAATGGGTCTGGAATCCCAAAACACAGCCTGATGCACCTGGGTGGGCAATGGTAATCCAAAATGGGTCCTGATACCCCCAGATGGATAATGGCACCCCAAAATGAGACCTGGCACCCCAGAAATGACTCTGATGCCCAAAGATGGACAACAGAACCCCAAAATGGGTCCTGGTACCCTAAAAGAGATCCTGATGCCCCAGGATGAACAATGGCACCAAAATGGGTCCTGGTAGCTGAAAACAGAGTCTTATGCACCAGGGTGGGAAATGGCACCCCAAAATGAGTCCCGGTATCCCAGGATGGACAATGGCACCCCGGAAGTTGTTTTTGGCAACCCAAAATGAGTCCTGACACCCCAAAATGGGTCTCAGCACCCTGAGATTGGGAACAACACTCCAAAACGGGTACTGGTGACCCAATACAGATCCTGATATCCCAGGATGAACAGCGGCATCCCAGAATGGGTCCCGGTCCTTCAAAACTGAGCCTGATGACCCAGGATGGAAGATGGCACCCCAAAATGGGTCCTGGCACCTCAGGACAGCCAGTGGCAACCCAAAATGGGTCCTGCTACCCCATAACAGATCCTGATGCCTCAGAATGGACAACAGCATGCCAAAATGTGTCCTGATACCCCAGAACAGACAATGGAACCCTAAGATGGGTTCTGGCACTCCAGGATGGACAATGGTACCCCAGAATGGATCCTAGTCCCTCAAAACTGAACCTGATGACCAGGGTGGGCAACAGCACCCCAGAATGGGTCCTCACATACCAGTAGGGGCAATGGCATATCTAAAGTTGGTTCTGGCAACCCAAAATGGGTCCTGAAATCTCAAAATGGATCTCGGCACCCCAGGATGGGCAATGACACTCCAAAATGGGTTCTGGTGCCCCAAAACAGATTCTGATGCCCCAGCATGGACAATGACACCCCAGAAGTTGGTTCTGACACCCAAAATGGATCCTGGTACCCCCAGATGGACAATGGCTCCCCTGAATCCCTCTCCCCCCCCTCCCCCTCCCCAGTGGGTCCTGGCAGCCCAAAATGGGTCCTGATGTCCCAGAGTGGTCAATAGCTCTGAGAACCCTGGTGCCCCAGGCAGGTCCTGGTAGCCTAAAACAGATCTTGGCACCTGAGGATGGGTCCTGACACCTCAAAATATCCCCTGCCCCCCTCATGGACACCACCAGCCTCATCCTGGGGGATGCCTCCCCCCTCCAGACCCCCATTGCTGCCCCTATTTTCCCCCCAGCCCTCTCCCATCCCCAGGTGGGCAGTCACGTTTGGGGGTTTCATTGGGTTTATTGGGTTTATTGCAGGACCTCAACACCCCCCACCCATGCACCGGAGGTGTGAGGGGGATCTCACGGGGTGGGGGGCACCCCAGTAGCCCCCACCCCATCCTGTAGCTTGGATAGACACAGGGAGATAGGGGACAGACGGACGGACAGTGGGGTGCTGGCTCAGGGTGCCAGGGCAGAACAATGGGAGGGTCCCAGGGAGTTGCATTCCTTTTGGGGTCTCCGGGGGGGTGTAGGGGGGCTCAGTTGGTGAGGACATCAGCACACTCAGACACCAGCTTGCCGTCACGGGTCTCGATCTTCTTGATGACGATGGCACGAGATTTGGGGACAGCTGCACTCTCCAGTGCCGGGGGAGTCACAGTGTAACCTGTGGAGAAGGAGCTCCCAAAGCCCCCCCCGAATCCTCCTGCATGGAGAGGGGGTGCAGTGGGTGATGCTGAGCTGGTGGGTGTTGGGGGTAGTGAGTCCAACCCCTGTGTCCCCCCCTCTTACCTGAGTACCCCGTGGTCCGGGTGTGGATGCTGAGGTTCTGCATTCCTGACTCCAACCTGGGGGAGAGGGGAGGGTGGGATTTAGGGAGGTGGGGGAGAGATGGAAGGATGGCAGGAAGGCGGGAGGGAGGGAAGTGGGAATGGATGGATGGAGGGGAGAGAAGATTGGAAGGATGGAGGGAGAAGGGGAGGGAGGGAGGAAGGGAGAGGGAGAAAAGAATGCAGGGAGGGAGGGAAGGATGGAGGGATGGAAGGATAGAGAGAGGGAAGAAAGAATGGAGAGGGGGGAGGTAGGGAAGAATGGAGGGATAAATGGAAGGAGTGAAGAAGGGGGGAGAGAGGGAGGAAGAAATGGAGGGAGGGATGGAGAGAGGGATGGAGGGGGGAAGAAAGGATGGAGGGACGGTGAAAGGGAGGGTGATGGGGGAGGGAGGGATGGAAGGAGGGAGAGGGAGAAGAAGGGAAAAATGGAGGGAGGGGTGGAGAGTGGGAATGAGGGAGTGAGCAATGGAGGGGTGGAGGGAGGGTGGAAGGGAAGGAAGGAGTAGAAGGATGGATGAAGGGAGAGAGGGAAAGAAGGAGGGGCAGAAGGATAGAGAGAGGGAAGAAAGGAGGGGAGAAAGGAGGGAAGAAGGAGGGGAGGAAGGATGAAAGGATTGAGGGAGAATGGAGAGAGGAAATGAGGAAGTGAGGAATGGAGAGAGGGAGGGAGGAAGGGAGGGATGGGTTGGATGGATGACGGGTGAATGAAAGCACTGGGGGCACAGTGGTTTGGACATGGGCTGAGGATGTGAGATGGGCCCGGGATCTGGGGACACACTTTGGGGGCTCAGTTTGGGTCCAGGGCTTGGTGCAGCACGGAGGGACACAGGAGCTGAATTTGGGTTCAACAGCCGAGCGCTGCCCAGGGAGCAGGGATGTGGTGTGGCCTCCACGGCACAGGAACACCACCATCCCCACAGCATCCCATAGGACACAGCACACTGCACACCCCATGGATTCCTCCCGTGGTGCAGCATCCCACCTGCTCTCCTCGCCCTCCAGCAGCTTCCTGTAGGTCGCAATCTCAATGTCCAGTGCCAGCTTAACGTTCATCAGCTCCTGGTATTCACGCAGCTGCCGGGCCAGGTCCTGCTTTGCCTTCTGCAGAGCCGCCTCCAGTTCAGACAGTTTGGCTCTGGCATCCTTCAGGGCCATCTCCCCACGCTCCTCTGCCTCTGCGATGGCCGTCTCCAGGGTGGCTCGCTGCAGGGCAGGACGTTGGGGCAGGAGGGGGTTACCTTGCATGAGGGTTTGGGTAGTCTCTGGACCCCAGCATCCTCCTTGCTGCACCACATCATCCTCCCCTTGCACATTAGTATCTCTCTATTGTATCCCAGCAGGCCCCCTTTACACTCCAGCTCCCTCCCAGTGCATCCCAGCATCCCCCTCTTGCATCCCAACTTCTCCAGTTTGCACCCCAACATCTGCCCATTTGCACCCCAGCTTCTTTCATTGCACCCCAGCTTCTTCTTTGGATCCCAGCATCCCCTCACTGCACCTCAGCTTCCCCTCAATGCACCTCAGCATCCCTCCTTTGCACCCCAACTTCTCCAAATTGCACCCCAGCACTCCCCATCGTATTCCAACATTCCTCCCATTGCACCCCAGTTCACCCTATTGCATTGCAGCTTCCCTCCAGTGCACCCCAGCATCCCACCCATTGCATCTCATCTTCCACCACTGCACTCCAGCTTCCCCTTTGGACCTCAGCATCCCAACCTGGTACCCCCAGCTTCTACAAATTGCACCCAAACATTTCCCCAACATCCCTCTGGTTGCACCCCAGTTCACCCCATAGCATTGCAGCTTCCCCCCTTGCACTCCAACATTCACCTCTGCACCCCAACTTCTCCAAATTGCACTCCAGAATTCCTCTCTCTTTTCATCCCCCTATTTCTTCCCCCTCCCTCAGCTTGCACCCCAGCTTCTCCCCATTGCACACCAGAATCATCTTTGCAGAGTGCAAAGGGGCTGTGGGAGGTTGGGGTGCTGAAGGCATGGAGCGGTGAGGGAGAAGAGGAAGAGGAACAATAGATGGAAGAAGAGGAGGAGGAAGAAAAGGAGGAGGAAGAAGAGGAGGAGGAAGAAGAACAGAAAGAGGAGAAGAAGAAGAGGAAGAGGAGGAGGAAAAGGAGAGAGGAGAAGAGAGAGCAGGAGGAGAAGAAAAGAAGGAAGAGGAGGACAAAGAAGTGCAGGAGGAGCGAGAGGAGGATGAAGAAGAGGAGGAGGAAGAGGAGGAAGAAGAGGAAGGAAGAAGAGGAGGAGGAGGAAGAGGAGAAAGAAAAGGAGGAGGAAAGAAAGGAGAAGGAAGAAGTGGAGGAGGGGGAGAAGGAAGAGGAGGAGGAAGAAGGTCAGGCATAGCCAGGCAGGATCCAGACCTGGTTCTTGAGCACCTCGATCTCAGCCTGGATCCTCTGGATCATCCGGTTGAGCTCGCTGATCTCGCTGCGGGTGCTGCGCAGGTCGTCGCCGTGTTTGCCAGCCGTTGTCTTCAGCTCCTCATACTGCAGGAGCATGGAGCGGGGTCAGGAAATCAGGGATCAGGGGAATCACAAAATCACAAACTCACAGTGGGACTATGAAATCTCAGGATCCCAAAATCAAGTGATCATGGGATCCCAAAGTCATGAATCCACTGAGTTGTGGGACCACAAGATAGCGGGATCCAGATATTGCATCACTGTGAAATCACAGAATCGTGGAACTGTGGAATCAGAGAATCATGGAATCGTGGAATCACAACCTCATGAAATCATGGACTCTCAAAATCATGAATCCATGGAATGATGGAAATGGCTGAGAAACAAAATTGTGGAATGCTGGAATCACAGAGTCCTGAAATTGCAGAATCCCAAAATCACAGAATCCCGACATGACAGAATCCCGACATGACAGAATCCCAAAATCTTGACCCCATAAAGCCACAGTGCAGCGGGGATGGGGACAGCCCCATGAGCTCCTCTCCCTCCCAAAATCTGGGGCAAAGCAGCCGAGGTGAGTCCGTGCCCAGAGGAGTGCTTGGGGCCAGGGCTGCGTCACACCGGGCCGGGCTGCGACTCGCCCACGCCGCAGACACCACGAACAGCGCCTGGCCCTGGGGCTGGGATGTGGGGCGAGGGCGGGAGCGTGGGGCTGGCGAGACGGCGGTGGGGAGCGGGATGGGGAGCGGGACGGGGAGTCTGGGGCATGGGGGCATCCCCAGGGCAGGGTGGGTCCTGGGGGGTGGAGAGTGTTATGGGATGGGTGAGGGTCCTGGGGAGGGGGAGCATTCTATGTCATGGAGCATTCCAAGAGATGAAAGATCCCAGAGGGATTAAGGGATGGAACAGCTGGGGGCATGAATGGTGTGACCCAGGGGATGGAATGTCCCAGGGGATGGAGTGACCCAGGGGATGCAATATTCCAGGTCATGGATCCTTCCAAGGGATGGAAGATCCTTGGGGACAGAGCATTCCAAGTCATGGAGGATCCCAAAGGATGGAGACCCCCAAGGGATGGAAGACCCCCAAGGGATAGAGGATCCCAAGAGATGGGGAACTCCAAAGGGATGGTGAATCCCAAGAGATGGAGAATCCCAAAGGGATGGAGATTCCCAAAGAGATGGAATTCCAAGGAGAGGAGATTCCCAAGGGGTGGAAAACTCCAAGGGATGGAGAACCCCAAAGGGGTGAAGGATCCCAAGGGATGGAGACACCCAAGGGATAGAGGACCCCAAAGGGATGAAGTTTCCCAAAGTGGTGGAGGGAGCATTCTGAAGGACAGCTTCTCCTGGGGCACAGAGGAACCCAAAGGACAGAACATCTTCTCAGGAACTGAACATCTCAAGAAACAGAGCACAGAATCCCACCAGATGGAGAATCCCGAAGAACAGAGCTGGGGTGGGCCCGGAGCATCCCCCCATCCCCAACCCTCACTCCCCACCCCTCACCTTGCTCTGGTACCAGGTCTCAGCCTCCAGCCGGCTGCGGTTGGCGATGTCCTCATACTGTGCCTTCACCTCTGCAATGATGCTGTCCAGGTCCAGGCTGCGGCTGTTGTCCATGGACAGCACTACGGAGGTGTCGGAGATCTGCGACTGCATCTCCCGCAGCTCCTGCAATGGGGAAGGAGATGGGGCTGAGCTGGGGGTACCGCCCCCTCCCTGATGCGGTGGTCCCATGGGGGGGCTGCTGTGAAGCCCCCACCTCATCATAGAGCTGCCGCAGGAAGTTGATCTCATCCGTCAGACTCTCCAGCCGTGACTCCAGCTCCACTTTGCTCATGTATGCTTCGTCCACATCCTGGGGTGCGGTAGCATAGGGTCAGCTCCCACTGCCCCCCAGCCCCATTATCCCCAGACCTATTGTCCCCAGACCCACTGCCTCCCGGCCCCATTGCTCCCTAGTCCCATTAACCCCAGTCCCATCAGTCCCCATCTCATTACCCCCAGCTCCATTGCCCTCCAACCCCATTACCCCTGGCCTCAACACCTCCAGCCCCACTGTCCCTCAGCCCCATTGCCCCCCAAGCCCCACTTCCCCCAGTTCCATCAGCCTCCAGCCCCATTGCCCCCAGCTCCACTGCATCCTAGCCCCATTACCCCCAAACCCATTGTCCCCCAGCCCCATTGCCCTCAATCCCATCAGTCCCCAACCCTACTCCCCTCAGCTCTATTGCCTCTGTCCCCATTGTCCTTCAGCCCCACTGCCCCTGTCCCCAAGACCTCCAGCCCCACTGCCCCCCAGCCCCACTGCCCCCAATCCCATCAGACCCCAAACACATTGCCCCCAGCCCCATTGCCCCTGGCCCCATTGCCCTCCAGCCCCATTGCTCCTGTCTCCAAGACCTCCAACCCCACTGCCTCCCATCACCATTACCCCCAGTCTCACTACCCCCAGCCCCATTATTCCTAGTCCCATCACCCTCAGCCCCATCACTCCCAGTTTCTTTGCCCCTCAGCCCCATTTCCTGCAGCCCACCCACCTTTTTCAGCAGCACAAACTCATTTTCCTTCTCAGTGCGGTGGTTGATCTCCTCCTCGTACCTGCAGGGTAAAGGGCTTGGTGTAGGGACATGGGACACAGAGGGGCAAGGACATGGGGACATGGGACGTAGAAGGGATGGAGGACATGGAGAAATGGGGATTTGGAATTTGGAGACCCAGAGGTACAGGGACATGGGGATGAGGGACAAGGGGGTTATAGGGGGTGTAAGGACAGGAGACAAAGGGATCCAAAGATCCAAAGATGCAAGGACACAGGGACACACGGGACGTGGGGACACTGGGACCCAGGGGTACAAGGACATGGGGATATGGGGCATGGGGAAATAGGAACTTGGATGTGGGGATATGGGGTATGGAAGCAATGGGGACAAGGGGACCTGGGGATACACCGAGATGAGGGAAAAGGGGAGATGTGGGGACGGGTGACAGGAGGATAGGGGGATATGGGGATGTGAGGATGTGGGGACATGGGGATGGGGGGACAATGGGACATGGAAATAAGGGGACACAGTGTCATGGGGATGGGAGAACAATGGGATATGGGGACAATAAGACATAGGAACACGGGGATATGGGGACAAGGGAACACAGGCACAAAGGGACAGGGGGACAATGGGACATAGGGACATGGGGACATGGGGATATAGGGATATGGGAAAAAGGGGACATGGGGACAAGGGGATGTGGAAACAGGGGAACATGGGGACAAAGAGACAAGGGGACATGGGGAGCCCCTTCCCAGAGTATTGGGTCAATCACCCCATAAGCCAAAGCCACCACAGTGCTGCTCAGAGGGGACAACCCCATCCCATCCCACCACCTGAGGGCCACCTGAGGTCCCCCCTCCTCACTTGTTCTTGAAGTCCTCCACCAGCCCCTGCATGCTGCCCAGCTCAGCCTCCAGCCGCAGCCGCTCCTGACTCAGCCCCTCCAGCTGCCTCCTCAGGGACCCCACGTAGCCCTCGAAGAGCCCCCGCAGGTCACTGCGCTGTGGCTGCTGAGACTGCAGGAGACTCCATTTGGTCTCCAACATCTTGTTCTGCTGCTCCAGGAACCGGACCTTGGGGAGAGGAGGGATACAGGGGGGGGTCACAGTGCTGTGTGGGGTACAAGGATGGGGATGGGGGGATGTGGGGTGTGGGGTGTGGGGTCACGGAGGCATTGGGTATGGGGATGGGGGGATGTAGGGACACAGGGATGTGGGGATGTGGGTATTCAGGGACATGAGGACATGGGGATGTGAGTATATGGGGACATGGGGACATGGGATATGGGGATGTGCGGATGTGGGAACACTGGGATATGGGGACATGGGGTTGTAGGTATATGGGGACAGGGGGGTGTGGGATGTGGGGTCATGGAGGCGTTGGAAATAGGGACATGGGGAAGTGGGATACAGGGATGTGGGGTTGTGGTTATATGGGGACATGGGGACATGGAGAGGTGAGTATATGGGGGAAGGGGGATGTGGGTATCTGGGGACATGGGGGCATTGAGACATGGGGCTGTGAATATATAGGGATATGGGGCTGTAGAAATGTTGGATATGAGGATGTGGGGACATGGGGACACGGGGATATAGGGATGCTGGGTATGGGGACACATGAAGATGTTGGAGGTGGGCAAGTGGGTGAGTGGGGATATGGAGTTGATGGCACTGGGATATGAGATATGGGACAGGGGATGGGGTTATGGGGACACAGTGATGTGATGCTGGTAGGGGGACTGACTGCAGCAGAGGGGGGCAAAAAGGGGACAATGGGACAGAGGGAGAATGCCACCACCCCTCAGGTCACACCCCCAACCACTCCCCACCCCTTGACTTTGTCACCATGTCTGGTACTGGGATGGAACATAGATGTAACCCCAGAGTGTCCCCAAGGGGGACAGCAGGTCCTTTAGGGGGTCACAATGTCCCCAGGGAGGTCCAAAATGGGTCTAAAATGTATGCAAAGGAGTTGGCAAGTTCCAGAGAGGAACATGATGTCCCCAAGGGGATCTCAATATCCCCAAAGATTTCCAAATGTCTCCAGGATGTTCCCAAGGGGTTTAGAAGGTCCTAAAGGGGACAAAGGGGTCCCCGGGGGGGGGTCTCAATGTCCCCAAGGGCTTCAGGATGCATCTGAAGGAGCTTGGAGGTCCCCAAGGGGCCCAGGGAATCCCAGAGGATCAAAAGGGGGTAAGTAAGTCCCTAAGAGGGTCTCAATGTCCCCAAGAGGCTCAGTATGTCCCCAAAGGGCTTCAATGCCCCCAAAGGGCTTTCAATGCCCCCAGAGGACTCAGCAAGTTCCCAGGGGGCTCAGAAGTCACCATGGGGGTCACAGTGTCCCCAAGGAGGTTTCAATGTCCTAAAGGGGCAAAGGATGTCCCTAGGGGGGGGGCCTTAATATTCCCTCAATAGCCCTAAGGGGACTTGGGATGTTCACAAAAGCGTCTCAACATCCCCAAGGGGTTCAGGAGATCCCTAAGGGGTTCTGAAGGTCCTTAAGGGGATCTCAATGTCCCCAAATGTCTCAATATCCCTAAGGGGCATTGGGATGTCCCTAAGGGGCTCTGGTGTTCCCTAAGGGGGTCGCAATGTCCCAGGGGGCTTTCCACGCTCCTAAGGGGGCTCAGGATGTCCCCAAATGTGTCTCAGTGTCCCCGAGGGGGTCTCAATATTCCCAGAAGTGTCTCAGTGTCCCAAGGGTCTCAGGAGGTCCCTAAGAGGGTCTCAGTGTCCCTAAGGGAGTCTCAGTGTCTTCCAAAAGAGTCTCAATGTCCTTAAGGGGGACTCAGTGTCCCCAAGGGGTTCTCAATGTCCTTAAGGGGATCTCAAGATCCCTGAAAGTGTCTCAGTGTCCCCTAGGGAGGTTTCAATGTCCCTAAGGGGGGGCTCAGGAGGTCCCTAAGGGAGTCTCAGTGTCCCCAGAAGTTTCTCAGTGTCCCTAAGGGGACTCAGGATGTCCCTGGGGGGGTCTCTCAGTGTCCCTGCAGGCTCAGAGTGCCCCCGCAGCCTCGCAGCCATCTCCCACCTCACCCCCAGGGGACTTCAGGGTTACTCGAGCTCAGGAAACAGCTGTGACCCCTTCCCTCCCTCTCCCCACTCCGGATGCCACCACGATACAATGGGGGCAGCTATGGGGTGGCCTCACCTTGTCGATGAAGGAAGCAAAGCGGTTGTTGAGGGTCTTGATCTGCTCCTTCTCTTCCTTGCGCACCTGCTGGATGTCGGGGTCGATGTCCAGGTTAAGAGGGGTCAGGAGGCTCTGATTGACGGTGACGGCTGCGATGCCACCCCCAGACACGGTCACAGGACCCCGCTGCATCCCCCCGACCCCAAAACGGCTCCCACTGAGGGTGCCGAAGGCTGAGGCCGCGCTCATCCTCACGGCGGGGCTGGCGGTGAAGGAGCGGGAGCTGAAGGATCGGACCGGGACGGCCGAGCTGCTCCGCACAGATTTCCTGGTGATGGTGACGGACATGGTGGGGTCAGGGGGGCTGTAGTTGTAGGGTTGTAGGGTTGGAGGAAGGCTGGAGGAAGGTCGTAGGGTTGGGAGGTGGTTGTAGGGTTGGAAGAAGGTTAGAAGATGGTTGTAGGGTTGGAGGAAGGTTAGAAGATGGTTGTAGGGTTGGAGGAAATTTAGAAGATGGTTGGAAGAAAGTTATAGGGTTGGAGGAAGGTTGTAGGATTGGAGGAAGGTTGGAAGGTTGTTGTAGGGTGGGAAGATGGTTGGTAGAAGGTTGGAAGGAGGTTGTAGGGTTGGGAGAAGGTTGGGAGAAGGTTGTAGGATTGGAAGAAGGTTGTAGGGTTGGAGGAAGGATGGAAAATGGTTGTAGGGTTGGAAGAAGTTTGGAAGAAGGTTGTAGGGTTGGTAGAAGGTTGGAAGATTTATAGGATTGGAAGAAGGCTGGGAGGCGGTTGTAGCGTTGGAAGAAGGTTATAGGATTGGAAGAAGGTTGGGAGAAGGTTTTGGGAAGGCTGGAAGACAATTTGGAGAAGGGTTTTGGGAAAGGTTACAGGAGAGTTTTGGGAATAGTGTCGGAGCGCCGTGCTGCGCAGGAGGGAGGGAGCTGTGGGGTGGGAGGTGGGCCGGGCTATGGGGCGGGCTATGGGGCGGGCTGCGCCGTGGGGCTGTAGGAAGGGCCGCAGGACGGGTTGTGGGGCGGGCAGGAGGACGGCTGTGGGGTGGGTTGCAGGACAGGTTGCAGGATTGCGGTACGGGTTGCAGGACGGGTTGTAGGATTGTGGTAGGGGTTGTAGGACAGGACGGGCCGGCTGTGGGGCGGGTGAGTGGGGCTGCATCCTGCCGCCCAGGGGAGGAGCACTGAGCTGCTCCGTTAACCCCTTCGGAACGGCCACGATTCGCTGTGGCTTACTGGGATCTACTGGGATCTGCTGGGATCCATTGGGATTGCTGTGGCACATCGGGTCTACATCGGTTTCACTTGATGTGAATTCAGCTCAGCCACAAATGCAGCCCCTGTGTCCCCCTGCGCTGCCACCCACCATGACATTCACCTGCAGGAGTGTCCCCAAATCCCAGCCCCTATTGGAGATCCTAAAGTCTGTCCCCACATCCCATTCCCAAAGAGTCCCTGAAGCGTGTCCCCAAATCCCGGACCCACCTCGTGTCCTCAGCCCATGTCTGCACTGCTGTGTCCCCAGCACATCCCTTCATCCACGTGGAGAAGCCTCAGGGAGCTCACACTATGGGGAGCAGTGTTAGTCCCACCATCCCATCCATGTCTTACCATGGCCAACAGTTCAACTCCATCCCATGATGGCCATCTGTCCCTGTCCCACGATGGCATCCAACCACTGTCTCACTATGGCCACCAACCCATCCCTGTCCCACCTCCACCAACCTGTCTCTATCCCACTATGGCTACTAACCATTGACCCTCTACAGCCACCAACTCTCCCTGTCCTACTACAGCTTTTGTTCCTGTCCCCAGGCCATCCATCCCTGTCCCATCATGACCATTTCTCCCTGTCCCACCATGGTCACCGACCTGTCCCTGTCTCATCGTGGCCTCCCTTCCATGTCCCACAATGGCCACTTGTCCTTGTCTCACCATGGCCACCAACCTGTTCCAGTCCCACTGTGGCCTCCTGTCCATGTCCCACTATGGCCAACAACTTGTCCTTGTCCCACTATGGCCACCAACCGCTGTACCACCTGGCCACCAATCCATCCGTGTCCCAGCCCCCACTGGCCTGGCCAGGAGAAGTATCCCCCCATCCCAACCCCCAGGAGATGTCCCCCTCCCCCACTTCCTCCCCGGCCCTATGGAATGTCCTCCCCCACCCCACACAGCCTCTCCCAGAGCCACCCTTATCTCAAAGGAATTCCCAGTGCTCAGCGCCGGCGGGACGGGAGGGGGGGGGAGTTTGAGGGGGAGGGGGGTGAATGGGGGCAGGGGTCTGTGGGCTGTGTGAAACCTCCCTCCGATCCCTGCAACCCCAGGAGGGGGTGGGGATTTCCCATAGAGCCCCCCCTACAAGTGGGGTAACTGAGGCACAAGGGGGAGGGGGAGGGGAGGGAGCAACCCTATGACCCCCCCCTCCTTTCAAATGGGGAAATTGAGGCACGAGGTATGGGAGGGTGCAACCCTATGAGCCCCTCTTACAATGGGGAAACTGAAACACGGGGAGATGGGCACGTCCCCATAGGGCAGCCCCAGCCCTATAGCACGGGGGAGGTTCCCCACGCCAGCGCCCATAAATTCCCCCCCCACAACACCGAAAGTGACAACAACCAGCTCCCCAGCTTCCTTCCCCCCTCTCCCCCCAGCCTCCGTGTGTCACCCTGAGGTCCCCACCTCAATATTCCCACAACCCACCCCCACCCCCCTCCCCCCCTCCCGAGCTTGGTGACCCTTTGTTGTCCTTCCAGGGTGGGGGTTGGGGTGGAATTTTGGGTGGGGACCAAAGCTCTGCGCCTGCCTTTGTTTGCGCTGGGCTGGGCCAGGCTTTGGTGACGGGGACAGCGCTGATGGGCTGGTGGCCCCCACGTCACCACGTCACCGTCACCATCACCTGCCACCCCCCCTTCACCGAAACACCCATGGGTGCTGCAGCATCCAAACACAGATGGAGGTTGGGGTGTGCCCGGGGGGGGAGTCTTGGGGTGGGTCCATCGGGGCTTCAGGTGGCACTTTGGGGGCTCAAGGTGAGATGTTGGGGTCTTCAGGTGGCACTCTGGGTGCTCAGGGTGACACTATGACATCTTCAGGTGGCACTTTGGGATCTCCAGGTGGCAGTTTGGGGGCTCTAGGTGGCACTTTGAGGGCTCAAGGTGGCACCTTGGGGGCTGCAGGTGGCACTTAGGGGGCTCAGGGTGACACCATGGGGACTTGAGGTGGCACTATGGAGTTGTGAGGTAGCACTTTGGGGGCTAAAGGTGACACTGTGGAGCTTCAGGTGACACTATGGGGGCATCAGGTGGCACTTTGGGGTCATGAGGTGACACCCTAGGGGATTCAGGTGGCTTTTAGGGGCTCGAGGTGAGAACTTGGGGGCTTCTGGTGGCACTCTGGGGGCTCAGGGTGACACCATGGGGACTTGAGGTGGCACTATGGGGTCATGAGGTGATATCTTGGGGTCTTCAGGTGGTATCATGGGGTCATCAGGTGGCACTGTGGGGTTGAGGTGACACCCTGGGGACTGCAGGTGGCACTCTGGGGTCATGAGGTGACATCCTGGGGGCTTTCAGGTGGCTCTTTGGGTCAGGGTGACACTATGGGGACTGGAGGTGGCACTATGAGGTTGCGAGGTGACACCTTGGGGTCTTCAGGTGGCACCATGGGATCATCAGGTGTCACTTTTGGGGGCTCAAGCTGACACCACGGGGTCTTCAGGTGACACCATGGGCTCAAAGTGACGCCATGGGGTCATGATGTGGCACTATGGGGTCGCAAGATGACACTTTGGGGGCTCAGGGTGACACTATGGGGTCTTGATGTGGCACTATGGGGTTATGAGGTGACACTTTGGGGGCTTCAGCTCATGCAAAAGTCCATGCTTGTGCAAAGCTGTATGTGCGTGTGCAAAGATGTCTGCTTGTGCAAGGGAGTGCACTCCTGCAAAGTCATGTGCTTGTGCAGTTTTGTGCTCATGCAAAGGCCTGTGCTTGTGCAAAAGACAATGCTCATAAGATATGCTTGTGCAAAGGTGCGTGCTTGTGCAACACGGCAGTTCACACGCAGAGGTCCTGTTTGTGTAAGGGAAAGTGCTTTTGCAAAGTTGCATGCTCGTGCAAAGTGTGCACTCGTGCAAAAAAGTGCACACAGCCATTTTTATAGCAGGGAGTGCTTTTGAAGCAGCGTGTGCTCATGGAGAAGTGTGTGCTTGTGCAAAGCATGCCCTCGTGCAAGGATGAAAACACATTCCGGTGCTGAAATGCCCATTTTTGCAGCAGGGAGAAGCTTGTGAACACCGCAAGCTTACGTGGAGGTGGACGTGTGTGCTGCATACATGCAGAAGTGAATGCTTGTGCAAAGGCATGCAGTCGTGCAAAAGTGCACAGCTCCCCCACCCCCTTCCCCCCACGGCCTTGTGTGCTCAGCGATGGGACGATAAGGGCGGAATGTGGTGCTGATGCATCTCTGAGCCAGGAGATAAGGGAAGGGAGGGGAGAGGGGGGAAGGGGTCCAGCGGGACCATGGAGGTAGAGGGTGGGATCCCAAGGAAACCCCAGAGTGCCCCCCAAAGTGTCCCCAAAGGTGTTCCTTGGAGTATCCACAAAGTGCCTCCAAAGTGTCCCCAAGGAAACCCCAAGGTGCCCCCAAGGTGTCCCTAGGGTTTTCTTGGAGTGTCCCTAAGGTGTCTCCAAAGTATCCCCAAAGTGTCCACATGGAGACTTCGGTGTCCCCACAGTATCCCCAAAGAGACCCCAAAATGCCCCCATAGTGTCCCCAAGGAGACATCTGGGGTCCCCCTAAATATGTGGGGCTGAGTCCTGGTGCCCCACAACGCGGTGTGCTGAGCCATGTCCCTCTGGGGCTGCGTCCCTGTGGGGCAGTGGGGCTGTGGGGCAGTGGGGCTGTGGGGCTGAGCTCTCCCTGCCCTTCCCCCCCTCCCCCCCCCCGCGTTCCCCCCTCCCGCTGCCATTCCCAAAGGCACGGGATCCGGCCGCACCTTCCGGGGATTGGCGTAGGGCAAACGGTTCTTTGGGGCCACCCCCTGCTTGGCACTCCCTATAAATCCCCGCCACCATCCATCCAACCGTCCACTCATCTGTTCGTCCGTCCATCCGTCCGTTCATCCGTCACCATGAGCTTGTCCCGCAGCACCACTTTCTCCACCTCGTCCCGCACCGGGAGCTTCCGTCGCCTCGTGCCCCATAGCAGCGCTGCCAGCGTCTACGCCGGAGCCGGGGGGTCAGGGTCACGCATCTCCATCACCCGCACCGCCAGCACCTATGGGGGTGGCTATGGGGGTGGCTATGGGGCAAGCCATGGGGCTGGCTATGGGGCAGGTTACAGGGGTGGTTTGCTGCTGTCTGGGTCTGGAGTGGTGCAGAACGAGAAGGAGACGATGCAGGATCTGAACGAGCGCTTGGCCACGTATCTGGAGAAGGTGCGTAGCTTGGAGAACAGCAACCGGCGTCTGGAGGTACAGATCCGGGAGAGCCTGGCCAAGAGGGGACCCAGCACCCGTGACTGGGGGAACTACTGGGACACCATCCAGCAGCTGCGTGACAAGGTGAGGGGTGTGACAGGGGACGGGGTTGGGGTAGGAATGGGAATGGGGTTGGATTACGATGGGAATAGGAATGGGAATGGGCTTGGATTAGGATGGGGAGGGGTTGGGGTAGAAATGGGAATAGGAATGGGAATGGAGTTGGGGTTGGTGTTGGGGTTGGGGTTGGGGTTGGGATGGGGATGGGGATGGGGTGGGATAGGAATGGGAATGGGGTTGGGGTTGGGGTTGGGGTTGGGATGGGAATGAGAATGGGGCTGGATTAGGATGAGGATAGGAATGGGAATGGGCTTGGATTAGGGTGGGGATAGGAATGGGAATGGGCTTGGATTAGGATGGGGAGGGGTTGGGGTAGAAATGGGAATTTCTAATATAAAATAGGAATGGGAATGGAGTTCGGGTTGGGGTTGGGATGGGGATGGGGTGGGACGGGGTGGGAATGGGAATAGGAATGGGGCTGGGATTGTGTTAGGTTGGGGATGTGGTGGGATAGCAATGGGAATGGGGTCGGGGTTGGGAAGGGGATTGAGTGGTATGGGAATGGGAATAGGAATGGGATTGAGGTTGTGTTAGGATGGGGTGGGGTTCGGGTAGGAATGGGGAAGGGAATGGGAAGGGGAGTGGGAATGGGGTTGGGTTAGGATGGAGATGGAGATGGGATGAGAATGGGATGGGAATGGAAATGGGGTTGGGTTAGGATGGGGTTATTATGGGAATAGAAATGGGATCGGGTTAGGATGGAAATGGGGTGAATTGGTATGGGGATGGGAAGGAGATGGGGTTGGGGTTGGGATGGATTGGGGTTGAGCTGGGAATGGTTGAGGTTGGGTTGGGGATGAGATGGGAGAGAGACTGGGATGGCAGTGGAGTTGGGATTAGGATGGGGATGAGGGTGGGATGAAGATGGGGTTGGTGTTGGGATGGGGTGGGGTTTGTGTTGGATTGGGGTTGGGATGGGGATGGGAATGGGAATGAGAATGGGGTGGGGTTAGGATGCAATGGGATTGGGGATGGAGATGGTGTTGGGTTGAGTTTGGTTGGGGTGGGGGTGGGAAGGAGGTAGGTTGGGGCACTGGCACCACGTCCCCTGGGCCCCATCAGTGTGCCCCCACTTCCTGGCATCGCATCCCCAGGGCTCTGCCAGCGGTTGTCCCAGGGTTAAGCATTAACCTGCATGGTATTGGGAAGGGGTGGACTTCGCACCCGGAGCTGAGCCAGGGAGAAACGGTCCTGTGGGGTGGGGACAGTGTGGGGCACCACGTGGGGCTGTGACCAAGCCCATGGGGGCTGAGGGAGGGGGGTTAATTAATGCTCCTTTGTTAAGCAAACAAACCCCACAGCCAGTGCCGCCCTATAGAACAGTGGGCTCCCCCCTTCCTGAAGTCACATGGGGACAGAAATGGGGACAAGGATGGGGACAAGGACATGGATGAGAGTTCACTGCCAGCCCCCCCCTCTCCGGGGCACACTGGGGAGATGGAGGGGAATCCACTGGGGGGCCCTCACACCCTGTGACCCCAAACCTGCTCCCCCAGATCTATGACTGCGCGGTGGAGAATGCCCGCACCGTGCTGCAGATCGACAACGCGCGGCTGGCAGCCGACGACTTCAGGGTGAAGTGAGTGACACGGGGACAGCAGGGGTGGGAGGCTGGGGTGGGGGCATGGATGAGGATAGGGCTGGGATGGGACTAGGATGGGGACAGGGCCAGGAATGGGATGAAGACATAAATGGGAATTGAGATGGGATGGGAATGTGGAGAAAGACGTGGGTGGGAATATGGTTGGGAATGATAGGATGGGATGAGATGGAATGGGATGGGATTGATGTTGGGATTGGGATGAAAATGGGATGGGGATGGGATGGAGATGAGATGAGATGGAATGGAATGGGATGGAATGGGATATGGGTGGAATGGGATGGGAAGATGAGGATGGGAATGGGAAAGGAAGGAGATGGGATGGAGATGGGGATGGAATGGAAAAGAAAAGGGATAGGGTGTGATTTGTGGAATGGGGATGGGAGGGGATGTGATGGAGAAGGGAAAGGGATGGGATAGGAGGGGATGGCATGGGGATGGGGTATGATTCATGGAATAGGGTTGCGATGGGATGGGATGGGAATGGGATAGAGATTGGATAGGGATAGGGATAGGGATAGGGATAGGGATAGGGATAGGGATAGGGATAGGGATAGGGATAGGGATGGGGTGCGATTTGTGGAATGGGGATGGGATGGAGAAGTGAAAGGGATGGGATGGGATTCGATGGGGTTGGATGGGGATGGGGTGTGATTCATGGAATGGGGATGGGATGGGAATGAATGAGATGAGAGCAGAGAGAGGAATGGGAATGGGGATGGGAACAGGGCTGGGAATTGAGATAGGACGTGGATGGTAACAATAACAAAAACAGAGATGAGGACATGGATTGGGATAGGGATGGGTACACAGACAGGGATGGGAGAAGACAGAGATGGGACAGGTGGGGAAAGTAATGAGACAGAGCAGGGATAGGAATGGTATTGGGGACAGGGTTAGGGATGGGAGTGAGTTTGGAAATGGGGACGGGATGGGAGCAGAAACAGGGATGGGAATGGGGACAGGCATGAGAATGGGGATGGGAATGTGGTGGGGATGGGGACAGGAGAGAAACAGATGAGAACATGAGTGGGATACGAAGACAGGGATGAGGATAGTGATGAGGACAGGGATGGAACAGTGACAAGTACAGAGACAGGAATGGGAAAATGGACAGGGACATAGATGGGAATAGCGTTGGGAATGGGGTGGGATGAGGATAGGGATGGGGTGGGGATGAGAATGGGAATGGGGATGGAATGGGGATGGGGATGGAGTGTGATTCACGGAACGGGGATGGGATGGGATGGGGATGGGATGGGATGGGATGGGATGGGATGGGGATGGGATGGGATAGGGATGGGGATGGGGATGGGGATGGGGATGGGGATGGGGATGGGGTGGGATAACAGACCGGAGCCGGTGCCATGCAGGTACGAGGCAGAGCTGGCCATCCGCACGTCGGTGGAGAGCGACATTGCGGGGCTGCGCAAGGTGCTGGATGACACCAACATGGCACGGCTGCAGCTGGAGGGGGAGATCGAGGCACTGCGTGAGGAGCTCATCTTCATGAAGAAGAACCACGAGGAGGTGGGGTGGGGCGGCATCAGGGACACATCAAGGACACATAGAGGACATATTGGAGACACATTGTGCACACATCAGGGACACATTGGGGACACGTTGAGAACACGTTGGGGGCACATTAAGGACATGTTGGGGACACATCATAAACACACTGGGGACACACTGGTGACACACTGGGGACACATTGGGGATACGTCAGTTACACATTGGGGACACATTGGTGACACACTGGGTACACATTGAGGACACGTTGGGGACACATTGGGAACATGTCAGGTGCACATTGGGAACATGTTGGGGACACATTAGAGACTCATTGGGGACACACTGGGGACACTGTGGGAACACACTGAGAATGGATTGGGTACACACTGGGAACATGTTGGGGATACGTTAGGGGCACACTGGGTACACATTGGGGACATATTAGGGACATATTTGAGACACACTGGGAACACACTGGGGACACATCAGGAACACACTGAGTACACATCCGGAAAGTATTGAGAACATATTGTGTATACACTGAGGACATAATAAGGATACATAGGGACACAATGGGGATATGTTGAGAATGCATTGGGTACACACTGAAAACATGCTGGGGATGTATCAGGGACACAATGGGGACACATGCATTGGGGACCTACTGAGGACATGTTGGGAACACACTGGGGGCACATTGGGGACACCATGGGAACATATTAGGGACACATTGGGGACATGTTGGGAATGTATTAGGCACACATTGAGGACACATTGGAAACGCCTTAGGGACACAGTGGGGCACACTGAAGACATGTTAGGGATACATTAGGGGCACAGTGGGGACACACCGAGAACACACCAGGGACACATTACAGACACACTGGGGACACATCAGGGACACTCAGGGGACATGCCTGGAACACATCACAGAAGTGTTAGGGACACATCACGGACACGTGGGGACAAACCAGGACCTGCTGTCCCTTGGCAGGAGGTGAACGCACTGCAGGGCCAGGCGGCCTCCGCGGGGCTGACGGTGGAGGTGGATGCACCACAGGCACAGGACCTGGGCCAGGCACTGGCAGAGCTGCGGGCTCAATACGACGTGTTGGCCAAGAAGAACCTGGAGGAGCTGGAGAAGCAGTGGGGGCAGCAGGTGGTCCTACAGTCCTAGGGGGTCTTTTGGGTCTTTCAAGGGGTCTTTGGGGTGTTTCAATAGTCCTCAGGGTGTAACTATAGTTCTTGGGGTGTTCCAGTGGTCTTTGGGGTCTTTCAAGGAGTCTTTGGGGTGTTCTGGTGGTCTTTAGGGTGTTCCTATAGTTCTTCGGGTGTTCTGGTGGTCTTTGGGGTGTTCCTATAGTTCTCAGGGTGTTCCTATAGTTCTTCGGGTGTTCTGGTGGTCTTTGGGGTGTTCTTATTGTTCTCAGGGTGTTCCTATAGTTCTTCGGGTGTTCTGGTGGTCTTTGGGGTGTTCCTATTGTTCTCAGGGTGTTCCTATAGTTCTTCGAGTGTTCTGGTGGTCTTTGGCTGTTCTTACAGTCATTGGGGCATCCCTATAGTCCTTGCGGTGTTCCAAGGGCCATTGGGATCCTTCAAGGTGGTCTTTGGGGTGTTCCTATAGTCGTTGGAGTGTTCCTATAGTCCTTGGGATGTTCCAATGGCCCTTGGGATGTTCTGGTGGTCTTTGGGGTGTTCCTATAGTTCTTGGGGTGTTCCAGTGGTCTTTGGGGTCTTTTAAGGGGTCTTTGGGGTGTTCCTACAATCCTTGGGGTGGTCTGTGGGGTGTCCTGGTGGCCCTCTGAGTGTGTCAGTTGCACACAGGGCACGTCCCCTGGGGGGCACCCCATTTACAGGGGACACCAGGCCCATAGTGGGGACATTCCCCAATGCTGTCCTTACCCAACGTTAGGGACATCCCCCAAACAATGGGGACACCACGGTGGGAGCATCTTCCAATGCAATCTTCACCCAACACTGACGACCCTCCTTACGGGCTCCATTTTGCTGACTCCCCTGGATCTATTTCTGCCCCCCACTCCTCCCCCCCAGATCACGGAGACTACGCTGGAGGTGACACAGAGCACAAAGGAGGTGGACACAGCACGGAGCCGATTGCTGGAGCTGCGCCGCTCAGTGCAGAGTCTGGAAATCGACCTGGATGCCCTGCACAGCCAGGTGACCCCGAAGCGTGACCCCACAGCCCCCCGGTCCCATAGAGTAACCCCACACCCCTCTCATCCTAAAGAGAATGATCCCACTGCATCTTGGCACTGTAGAGTGAACCTACAGTCCTCTGACCCCATAGAGAGTGACTGCACAGCATCTTGACTCCATAGAGTGACTCCACAGCCCCCAACCCCATAGTGTGTGACCCCATTGGGATCTCAACAGCCCCCCCTGTCCCATAGAAGTGTCTTGTGAGACACCCAGCCCCTTAAAGTGTGTCTCCATGGGAGTCCCTGACTCCATGAGCCGCCAATCCCATAGAGTGCTGCCCCATGGGGGTCCCACCAGCCCCCTGACCCCAAAAAGTACAACTCCATAGGGGTCCCAAGAGCCCCCAGTCCCATAGTGCATTACCCCATGGGGATCCCACCAGCCCCCCCAACCCCATAGAGTACAACTCCATAGGGTTCCCACCGTCCTCCTGATCCATAGAGTGCAACAGCATGGGGGTCTTGTGAGCCACCTGGCCCCATAAAGTGTGGGTCCATGGGGGTCCCTGTCTTCATGAGCCCCCAAACCTGTAGGGGGTGTCCCCATGGAGGTTCTGTGAGGCATTCAACCGCATAAAGAGTGACTCCATGGGGCTTCCTGACCCCAGGAGTCCCCAACACCATAGTGCATGATCCCATGCAGTCCACAAACCACTCAGTCCCATAAGGAGTGACTACATGGATGTCCCTGATCCCAAGAGCCCCCAGCCTCACAGAGGATGACCCCAATGAGTGAGGGAACTGGGGGACAGGGGAGGTGTTGGGCCCTCTACCCCCACTGAGTTCTTGGGGTCACACTGCAGAACGCGGGGCTGGAGGGCAGCCTGGCAGAGACGGAAGCACGATACGGGGCGCAGCTGGAGCAGCTGCAAGGCCTGATCCTGCGCGGGGAGGAGGAGCTGGCGCAGGCACGGGCAGAACTGCAGCGTCAAAACCGGGAGCACTGCGCACTGCAGGATGCCAAGAGCAAGCTGGAGGCTGAGATTGCCACGTACCGTGCGCTGCTCGAGGGAGGAGAGGGGTTCAGGTGGGACATGGGGGGTGGCACCACTGTGGGACTGTGGGGCATCTGGGTGGGGTGAGAGCCGGTGTTGGGATGGGCAGGTCCTGACCTCCGTGGTCCTCTAGGGGTAGTGAGGGGACAGTGAATGGACAACGATGTCATTCATCAGTGTTGAGCCCCAGTGCTGAGCAGTTCATGTTCTGACCTCCATGACCCTATAAGGACAAATAGGGGACAGTGATGGCACACAATGGCGTGAGCCCTGGTGTTGGGATGTCTATGTCCCATCCCCTGGAACGTTTGGGGACAGCAAGGGGACAGTAGTGACATTCAGTGGAGAGAGACCCAGCACTTGGTTATGTAGGTCCTGACCTCTGTGGCCCTAAAGGGACAGAGAGGGGACAGTGAGGGGACAACGATGGCATCCATCAATGTTGAGTCCCAGTGCTGGGAAGTCCAAGTTCTGAGCTCCATGACCCTATAGGTCAGATAGAGGGGAGAGAGGTGGCATTCAGTGGTGAGACCAAGTGTTGGGATGTGCAGGTCCTGATCTCTGTGGCCCTATAGGAATAGACAGGGGACAGCGAGGGGACAATGATGGCATCCATCAGTGTTGAGCCCCAGTGCTGGGAAGTCCACATTCTGACCTCCATGACCCTATAGGAACAGACAGGAGACAGTGATGGCACACAGTGGGGTGAGCCCCTATGTACTTTAGGGCTCCTTTAGGGACAGAGAGGGGACTGTGGTGACATTCAGTGGGGTGAGACCAAGTGTTGGGATGTCCACGTCTTATCCTCTGGGATGTTTGGGGACAGCAAAGGGGCAGTGCTGGGATATGCAGGGCCTGATCTCCATGGGTTATAAGGACAGAGAGGGGACAGTGGTGGCAGTCAGTGGGGTGAGCCCTGGTGTTGGAATGTCCATGTCCCATCCTCTGGGATGTTTGGGGACAGCAAGGGGACAGCGGTGGCATTCAATGGGGCAAGCCCCAGTTCTAGGATGTGCAGGTCCTGACCTCCATGGTCTTATAGGGACAAAAAGGGGACAGCAGTGGCACCCCTTAGGCATCCTATAGGAATAGCAAAGGGACAGCGGTGACACCCAGTGGGGATTCTGTAGGGACAGCAATGGGACAGTGGTGACATCCACCAGAGATGAGCTGTGGGTACATACACGTCTGTGTCCTCTCTGCTGGGACATTTGGGGACAGCATAGGGACAGTGGCAGCACCCAGTGGCCAGGCATCCCAGCCCCCCCCCAACCCCAATGTCCCCTCCAAGTTTCTTCCCAGTGGGGAAGGGTGGCATAGGGCTGAATGACACAGGGGTGGGTGACATGGGGGTGGGTGACACGGGTGGGTGAACAGGGGTGGGTGACAGGAGTGGGTAACAGGGGTGGGTCACATAAGGGTGGGTGACACAGGGGTGGGTGACATAGGGGTGGGTAACACGAGGACACTGCTGCCCCACAGCCTGCAGGATGCTCTGGGGCCAGAGGGGACGGTCACTACGCAGCGCAGCACCCAGAGAACGGTGGATGGCAAAGTGGTGTCTGAGAGCAAAGAGGTCAAAGTGCGCAGCTTCTGAGGGGGGGCGGCAAGGTGCCACCTCCTACCCCACAAATAAAGGAGCAAAGTGACAAAGATGGGGCTCAGCGCAGTGTGTGCGGTGGGGAAACTGAGGCATGCGTTGGGGGAGGGAAGGAGGGGTGGAGATATGGGGGAGGGGAGGGAAGGAAGGAGAGAAGGATGGAGGTACAGAGAAGAGGGGATGAATGGAGGGAGGGATGGAGAGAGGAATGGATGGAGGGAGAAAGTGGAAGGGAGAGAAGGAGGAAGGTTGGACGGATGGAGGGAGAGAGAGGGAGATAGAGAAGAAAGAATGGAAGGAGGGAGGGAGGGAGGGATGGAGGGAGGGATGGATGGATGGATGGATGGATGGATGGATGAATGGATGGATGGATGGATGGAGATGGAGGGAGGGAGAGGTGGGGAGAGAGGCAGGGGGAGGGAAGAAGGGAGGGAGGGAGGGAAGGATGGAGGGATGAGAGATGGAGGGAGGGATAGAGAGATGGAAGGAAGGAGGAAGGGATGGAGGGAGGGTGAGAGGGTAGGAGGGAGGGAGACAGGGAGAGAGGGAAGGAAAGAAAGGAAGGAAGGAAGAGAGGAAGGGATGGGAGAATGGAGGGAAGGAGGAATAGAGAGAGGGAAGGAGGGATGGATGGAGAGAAGGAGGAAAGGAGAAAGAAGAGGGGAAAAGAGGGAGGGGGAAGGAGAGAGGGAGAGAAGGAAGGAGAAAGGGGGGATAGATGGGCAGATAGATGGAGGGAGAGATGGAAGGAGAGAGGGAAAGAGGGAAGAAGGAGGGATGGATGGGTGGATGGAGGGAGAGAGGGAGGGAGGAAAGGAGAGAGAATGAGAGAGGGAGGAATGGGCATGACCATTCATTGCACAGCCCCAGCAATGCACAGGGGTGTGATTGCACACTGCACAAGGGGAGGAGTGGTTGTGCATTGTACAAGTGCCAAAAGTGCATGGGAAGGACTGACCACGCATTGCACAAGAAGTGGAGGTGCACAGAGGTGCACATCACTGTGCCCTGCACAACGACTGCTGGTGCAAGGAGGGGCAAGATGATGCATTGAACAAATGATACGATCCATTGAACACGGGGCAATGCTGGTGCAACACACGAGAAGCAGTAGTGCACCATACGTTGCACAAGGGGCCACGTTGCACAAGAGAGTGGCTGTGTGTTTTACATGGTCTGGTGGTGCACAGGGGGGTGTCATGATGCATTGCACGAGGATGTGCATTGCACGGGGGAGTAGCTATGCCTTGCACATGGACTGGTGGAGCACAGGGGGGTGCATTGCACAAGGACCTGCATTGCACCAGAGAATGACTGTGCATTGCACGTGGATTGGTGGTGTATGGTGGGTTGTGATGGTGCATTGCACAAAGACCTGCATTGCACGGGGACGAGTGACCACACATTGCACACGGACTGGTGGCACACGGGGTGGAGGAGGACACACATTCCATCACACTTTCCAAGCTGCACATGGGTTCATCACCGTGCAAACACAGAAGGGCCAGCAATGCATGGGGGGTGGGGGTAGGAGACGTGAGCAGTCGTTGCACAAGGCCAGCGGTGCACGAGGGTGTGGAGGTGCACTGCATGAAGGGCTGCGTTGCATGGGGACTGGGATGGACAGACAGATGGACGGGCACACACACACATATCGGTGCACTTGGTTTTGCACTTGGGCCAGAGGAATCCCAGGCATCCATACGGACTGGGAGGAGCGGGCCTTGAGAGCAGCCCTGCAGAAAAGGACCTGGGGGTCCTGGGGGGTGAAAAGCTGAACACAGCCAGCAGTGTGTCCTTGCGGCTCGGGAAGCGAATGGGATCCTGGGCTCCATCAGCAAAGGGGTGGCCAGCAGGGACAGGGAGGAGATCGTCCCCCTCTGCTCTGCTCTCATGAGGCCCCATCTGCAGCACTGCGTCCAGGGCTGGAGCCACCAGGACAAGAAAGGCAGGGAGCTGCTGGAGAGGGGCCAGAGGAGCCACGAAGATGAGCAGGGCTGCAGCACCTCCCTATGAAGACGGGCTGAGGGAGCTGGGCTTGTTCAGCCTGCAGAAAAGAAGGCTGCGGGGTGAATCATTGCAGCCTTCAGCACCTCAAGGGAGCCTGCAGACAGGAGGGGAGTCAGCTCTTGGGAAGGGGAGAGAAGTGCAGGACGAGGGGAATGGTTGGAATTGAAGGAGGACGGATTTCAGCTCGGTGTCAGGGGGAAGTTGTTTGCTATGAGAGCGGTGAGGTGCTGGAACAGCTGCCCAGAGAGGCTGTGGATGCCCCGTCCATCCCTGAGGTGTTGGAGGCCAGGTTGGATGGGGCCCTGGGCAGCCTGGGCTGCTGTGAAATGTGGAGGTTGGTGGCCCTGCATGTGGCAGGGGGTTGGAGCTTCGTGATCCTTGAGCTCCCTTCCAACCCAACCATTCTGGGATCCTGCGGCGCACCGCCCACGTGCCCGTCGCACACGCGGTACTGCACACTCCGCCCCCCTCCCCCCCGACCCCGGGTTTCCCGCGCCCCGCCCCACCGGAAGTGGGCGTGGCTCTGGCGATCACGTGACGACTCCATCCGGGCCTTTCGCCCTCTCTCTGCCTCTTGCCAAGATGGCGGCCTCAGGTGAGCGCCGCGCGGCGGCTCCGACCCCACACCGCCCCGCGGTCGCCCCAAAGCCACCCCCGAGCGGCCCTTCCCCACTCCGCTGCCCCACCGCTGCTTCGAGACGGGATCGGGCCAGGGGTTGGCGGCGTTGCGGGGGCGGCACCGCGGCTCTGCGGGGCCTTCAGGGCCGGGAGCGGCCTTCGGGCCTTGCCCCCCCCCCCCACACCCCACACACATACACACAGCGCCCATTGGGGGGGGGGGAAGGGGACGGGCGCGGAACTGCGCAGGCGCCGAGCCGGGGGGGGGTCCACGTGGGGCGCGGTGCGGGGCCGGGAGCGGCGGTGCGGGGCTGGGTGCGGGGATCGGGGACAGCCGAAGCGCTTCCGGGCGCTGCGCAACCCGGGGTGACGTGTGTGCCGTGCGGCGACAGCGTCCGGGCGGTTCTCCCAGCCTGACCGGCGTCCGTGCACGGCTGCGGATCGAGCAGTGCACCATCATCGCTTCTCTGTGCGCTTCTGGGCTCTGTGCAGTGCGTGGTGGCAGCGCTGCGGTGCTGGCCGTGTGCAATGTGCAGTGACATCTGGGGCCTGCTGAGCCCGTGCAGTGCATCAGCACCACCCGGTGCAGTGTTGGGACCCGTGCAGTGCACCATCATCGTGTTTGTGCAGTGCTGGGCCCTGTGCAGTGCGTGGTGCAGTGCTGTGGTGCTGGCTATGTGTAATATGCAGTGACATCTGGGCACTGCTGGCATCATGCAGTGCACCATCATCATGTTTGTGCACTGCTGAGTGTCATTCAGTGCACCTTCATCACATCTGGACGCTGCTGGGCCCTGTGCAGTACGTGGTGCAGTGCTGTGGTGCTGGCCGTGTGCAATACACAGTGACATCTGTGCAATGCTGGCCCCATGCAGTGCTCCAGCACCACCCCATGCACTGCTACAAACTGTGCAATGCACCATCATCAGCATTTGTACAGTGCTGGGCCCCGTGCAGTGTGTGGTGCAGTGCTGTGGTGCTGGTCTTGTGCAGTGTGCAGTGGCATCTGGGCACTCCTGGCATCATGGAGTGCACCATCATCACATTTGTGCAGGGCTGGGTTCTGTGCAGTGCGTGGTGGCAGTGCTGTGGTGCTGTCCATGTACAGTGCACAGTGCCATGTGGGCCCTGCTGGCCCCACACAGTGCACCAACACCACCCTGTGCACTGCTGTGCTGTGTGCAGTGCTGATGGCAGTACTGGTGTTGGCCTTCTACAGTGTGCAGTGACATCTGGGCACTGCTGGCATCATGCAGTGCACCAACACCACCCTGTGCACTGCTGGGACTCGTGCAGTGCACCATCATTGCTTCTCTGTGCAGTGCTGGGCCACAAGCAGTGCGTGGTGGCAGTGCTGTGGTGCTGGCTTTATGCACTGTGCAGTGACATCTGGACATGCCTGGCATAATGCAGTGCACCTTCATCACATCTGTACACTGCTGGGCTCTGTGCAGTGTGTGGTGCAGCACGGTGATGCTTGCCTTACGTAATGCACAGTGACATTTGGGAACTGTAGGCACGATGCAGTGCATCAGCACCACCCCATGCACTGCTGGGACTCGTGCAGTGCACCATCATCATGTCTGTGTGCTGCTGGGCTCTGTTCTTGGTGGCAGTGCTGTGGTGCTGGCCCTGTGCAGTGCGTGGTGGCAGCAGTGCAGTGCTGGCCCTGTGCAGTCAGTGTGCTGGTTTTGGTGACCCCCATGCTGGTTCTGGGGAGCTCTGTGTGATTTTGGGAAGCTCTGCATGTTTTTGGATGTCTCCATGTGCTTTTGCTGGCCCCCCATGTTCGTTTTGGGGAGCTCTGTGTCAGTTTTGGTGATCTCTGTGCTGGTGTTGGAGACCTCTTCATGTTGCTGGGGAGCTCTGTGAGATTTTGGGGTTCTCAACATGTTTTTGGGTATCTTCATGTGCTTATGGTAACCCTCTGTGCCAGTTTTGGCAACCCCTGTGCCAATTTTGGGGATCCTTGTGCCAGGTTTGATGACTCCTGTGCCAGTTTTGGTGACCCCGAGCTGATTTGGGAGAACTGTGTGCGATTTTGGCAGCCCCTATGCTGATCTTGAGGAGCTCTGCCAAGTTTGGCAACCGTGCCAGTTTTGATGATCCTGTGCCCATTTTAGTGACCTCTATGTTAGTTTTGGTGACCTCCGTGCCTATCCCGATGAGCTCTACACCTGATTTGGTGACACTCATGCCATTTTGGCAGAGCTCCTCACTTTTTTGGGGCAGCTGTGTGTGAATGCAGGGAACTCCGCATGCTTCTCTTGACCCCTACCCCCCCCCCCCACATCCCATAGCCAGCGGGAGGGGGGTTGTGGGGTACAGACAGAGCCCTGGTGCCAATCTGGCCACCCCCCCACCCCGCAGCAGCCAAGAAGAAGAACAAGAAGGGGAAGACCCTGACCCTGACTGACTTCCTGGCGGAGGATGGCGGCAGCGGTGCGCCCACCTACATCCCCAAGCCAGTCAGCTGGGCCGATGAGACCGATGACCTGGACGGCGACGGTAGGGGTGAGAGCGAGCCTAGGGCAGCTACTATCTGTTTGGGGGGCTACTGTCCATGTTGAGGGGCCACAGTCTCTGTGGGGTGGCCACCATCTCTGTGGGGTTGTCACTGTTGGCGTGGGGTGGGCACTGTGTATAACGTGGCCACGATCTGCACGATGTGTCTACCACCTGCAGCACATGGCCACCATCTAGATGATGTGGCCACCACCTCTAGCCCATGGCCACCACCTCCCTGCTCTGGCCAACCGTGTAGCCCATGGCCACCACCTCCACACTGCACCCACCTCCTGCAGCCCGTGGCCACCCCTGGCAGCCCAAGGCCACCACCTCCACGCTGTGCCCCCCCCTGCAGTTCATGACCACCACCTCCACGTGGTGGACACCCCCTTTAGCCCATGGCCACCACCTCCATGCTGTGGCCACTACCCCCATGCCCTGAGCATGTCCTGCAGTCCATGGCTACCACCTCCACACCATGGCCACTCCCTGCTGCTCTTGGCCACCACCTACACAATGTGACCATCACCTACACAACATGACCATCCTTACATGATGTGCCACCACCTCCACACAATGGCCACCCCCTGCAGCCCATGGCCACCCCCTGCAGCCCATGGCCACCTCCTGCAGCACACGACCACTACCTCCACATGGTGGCCACTTCCTGCAGCCCATGGCCACCACCCCCGTGCTGTGGCCACTCCCTGCAGCCCATGGCCACCACCTCCATGCTGTGACTACTCCCTGCTGCTCTTGGCCACCACCTCCATGCTGTGACCACCACCTACACGATGTGGCCACTACCTCCATACAGTGGCCACACCCTGCAGCCCATGGCCACCACCTCCACACCCCCTGCAGCCCATGGCCACCTCCTGCAGCACATGACCACCATGTCCACATGGTGTCCACCCCCTTTAGCCCAGGGCCACAACCCCCATGCTGTGGCCACCACCCCCATGCTGTCAGCACACCCTGCAGCCCATGGCCACCACCTCCATGCTGTGGCCACCCTCTGCTGCTCTTAGCCACCACTTCCAAACCGTGGCCATTCCCTGCTGCTCTTGGCACCATCTACACAACATAACCATCACCTACATGATGTGGCCACCACCTCCACACAGTGGCCACCCCGTGCAGCACACGACCACCACCTCCACATGGTGGCCACCTCCTTTAGCCCATGGCCACCACCTCCACGCCATGGCCACCTCCTGCAGCCCACCCATTCTCTCCAACAGTCTCCACCGCTTGGCACAGCAACGATGATGATGTGTACCGGGCACCGCTGATCGACCGCTCACTGCTGCCCACCGCCCCCCGCGCCGCACGTGAGCCCAACATCGACCGCAGCCGCCTGCCCAAGTGCCCGCCCTACACGGCCTTCCTGGGCAACCTGCCCTACGACGTCACCGAGGACTCCATCAAGGACTTCTTCAGGGGCCTCAATGTGAGTCACACAGGGGGCACGGGATGGTGCGGTGATCTCGGGGTGGGTTTGGTGGGATTCTGTGGTATTTTGGGAGTGGGAGTGGTCGTGTTGCGTGCCATGGGAAGGGGTGTTATGGTGCTTGGAAGTGTTCATGGTGCCAAAATGGGGTGAGGGTCCTTGAAGATCATAGAGACATGGGATGATTGGGTTGGAAGAGTCTTTGAAGATGCTAGTGAAATCGTGAAACAATGGGATGGTTGAGTTGGAAGGATCCTTCAAGATCCTAGAATGATAAAAAGGTCCTTCAAGATCATAAAAGCACGGGACTGGTTGGGCTGGAGAAGTTCTTGAAGATCATAGAACCGTGGGATAGTTGGGCTGCAAGGGTCCTTCAAGGTCATAGAACTGTGAGATGATTGGGTTGGAAGGGTCTTTCAAGATGATAAACCCATGGGATGGTAGGGTTAGAAGCGTCCTTGAAGATCATAGAACCATGGAATGGTTGGATTGGAAGGGTCCTAGAAGATCATAGAACCATGGGATGTGTTGAGTTGGAAGGGTCTTTGAAGATCATAGAACCATAGAATGGTTGGGTTGGAAGGGACCTTCAAGATCGTAGAGCCATTGAACCTGCTTGGGTTGGGAGGGTCCTTGAAGATCACAAAACCACAGAACCGTAGAATGGATTGAGTGGAAAGAGTCCTTAAAGGTCCTTAAAGGGTTGGAAGGGTCCTTCAATATTATAGAATCAAAGAATGGTTGGGATGGAAGCATCCTGAAAGATTGTCAAACCATAGGATGGTTGAGTTGGAAGGGTCCTTACAGACCATCTGATGGCTTTGGGTTCTACTGAATGGATAAAATGGTAGATAAAATGGATAAAATGGCGACCCCCAGGGATAGCAGTGAGCCACATGCTCACAGACAACCCCATGGTTTTGCTTCTAACCACAGGACAGTGGCCCTAACACGTTCTTTCCTCCTCCTCTTTCTTCCCCACAGATCAGTGCTGTGCGCTTGCCGCGGGAGCCCACCAACCCCGAGAGGTTGAAAGGTTTTGGCTACGCTGAGTTTGAAGACATCGACTCCTTGTTCCAGGCACTGAGCCTCAATGAGGAGGTGAGCTCAGGACCCCAAATGTCAGCAGCAGCGTGGGCTCTGCGTACCCTAAGAGGCATCAAAGTGGCACCACCAAGTGTGGACCTCGCCGGGACCGGCAGAATTGTGGGGGGAGGGCTGAAATGGGGCAGAACATTGCCTTTAGGGCCCCCAGGAGAGCAACACATTGCCTTTAGGGCCCCCAGGAGAGCAACACATTGCCTTTAGGGCCCCCAGGAGAGCAGAACTTCAGTTTTAAGTTTTCCAGGAGAGCAGCACGTTGCTTTTAGAATCCCCAGAAGAGCAGAACTTTGCCTTTAGGGCCCCAAGAAGGTCAGACCTTTGGCTTTTTGGTTCTTCAGGAGAGCCCCTGGGTGCACAAGCTGCCTGCTCTGTGCTCAAGCATCACCCCAACATTTGCTCTCACCGATCCCTTGGGGTTGGGGGCCAATATTTAGAGGTTGGGGCTGATTCCTGGGGACTGATTCCTCGCTTTTTTTCTTTTTTTTTTTTTTCTCCAGTCTCTAGGAAACAGAAGGATACGAGTGGATGTTGCTGACCAAGCTCAGGATAAAGGTGAGTTCCTTGGGCTCAGCCAGGTTTGCATGCAGCCCGGCTGTGCTCCACTGAACACCTACTGCCTGTTTGGGTCAGAAACTCTGGATCTGGAGTCTTTTGGGCTGAAGGCTGGAGTGGAAGCTGGTTTTGGGAACAGCAGGGGCTCAGCAGTGGGGAACCTACCAAACTGTCCCCACATCAATGTCCCTTTCACACAGTGGCACAGCACTGTGTTATTCTAGAGCGTCGGTGCTCCCTGCCACATGCAGGTCACCACACTGCGCTCTGTCCCCAGTCCCAATCTCATGCTCTCCCACTTCCCCTCCCCTTCCCTTTCCCCTTTCCCTTTCACCTTCCCCTTTCCTTTCTATCCTTTTCCTGTTCCCCATCCCCTTCGAATTTCCCCATTCCCTATTCTCTTCCCCTTTCCCTTTTCCCTTCCTCTTTTTCCTCTTTTCCTTTCCCCCTTTCTTTTTCCTCTTTTCCCCCTCCTTCTCCTTTCCCTTTCCCTGCTCTCTTTCCTGCTTCCTTTCCTCCTTCCCCATTCCTCCTTCCCTTTACTTCTCTTTTCTTTCTCTCCTTTTCCCCCTTCCCTTTTCTCTTCTCCTTTCCCTCTCTCCTTTTCTTTTCTTCTTTTCCCTCTCCTTCCCCTTTCCCACTTCCCTGTTCTCTTCCCCATTTCCCTTCCACCTTTCCCATCCCCCCTCTCCTTTACTCTTCTTTTCTCTTTCTTTCCTTTTCCCTGTCGCCTTTTTTCTTCCCCTTTTCCTTTCTCTTCCCCTTTCCCCTTCCCCATTCCATCCCTCAGACCGGGACGATCGCTGCTTTGGACGGGACCGTGACCGTTTCCGGGACTCAGAGAGGTTTGAGAGCGACTGGCGCGCCCGTCCCGCCGCCTCCGACAGCTTCGATGATTTCCCACCACGCCGCGGGGACGACGCCTTCGGGGACAGTGAGTCAGGGTCGACATGGGAACAAAGACCTGTGGACATGGGGAGTGTGAGCCCTGACCCCACCTGTCGGCCCCATCCTGCAGGGTATCGGGATCGCTACGACGATCGGTATCGCGATGGCCCGCGGCGCGACATGGACCGCGGCTTCGGCGGCAGAGATCGCTACGATGACCGCAGCAGAGACTACGACCGGGGTGAGGCAGTGCTGCCACGTGGGGATGGGAGTAGGAGTATGGGGGAATCCCAGCAGCAGGAAAAACCCGGTGTCTGAGAGCGAATCCCAGTATTGCAGAGTGAATCCCAATAGCTGAGGACAAATCCTGATATCTGAGGGTGAATCCCAGTAGCTGAGGGTGAATCTCAACACCTGAGAGTTAATCCCAATATTTGAGAGTGCATCAAAATACCTGAGAGTGAATCCCAGTATCTGAGAGTTAATCATAATATTTGAGGCTGAATCCTGATAGCTGAGGATGAATGCCAACACCTGAGAGTTAATCCCAACATCTGAGAGTGAGTCCCAAGAGCTGAAGGTGAATCCCAATAGCTGAGGGTGAATCTCAACATGTTAGAGTTAATCCCAATATTTGAGAGTGAATCCAAATACCTGAGAATTAATCCCAACTCCTAAGGGTGAATCCCAGTATCTGAGGTTGATTCCCAGTATTTAAGACTGAGTCCTAACATCTAAGGGTGAGTCCTTGTATCTGAGAGTTAATCCCAACAGCTGAGGCTGAGTCCCAACAGCTGAGGGTGAACCCTATGTTTGAGGGTGAATCCCAGTATCTGAGAGTTAATTCCAAAATATGAGGTTGATTCCCAGTAGCTGAGGGTGAATGCTGTATCCCATTACCTGCGGGTGAATCCCAACATCTGAGGGTAAATCCTAATATCTGAGGTCCTTGTATCTGAGAGTTAATCTCAACACCTGAAGCTGAATCCCAATAGCTGAGGCTGAATCCCATTACCTGCGGGTAAACCCCAGTAGCTGAGGGTGAATCCTAATATCTGAGGCTGAATCCCAAAAGCTGAGGCTGAATCCCAAAAGTTGAGGCTGAATCCCATTACCTGTGAGTAAATCCCAATAGCTGAGCATGAATCCTAATATCTGAGGGTGAATCCCAACACCTGAGGCTGAATCCCAATAGCTCAGTTAATCGCAATAGCTGAGGCTGAACCCCACACCTGAGGCTGAATCCCAGTAGCTGAGAGTTAATCCCAATAGCTGAAGCTGAATCCCAATAAGCTGAGGCTGAATCCCATTACATGTGGGTAAATCCCAATAGCTGAGAGTGAATCCTAATATCTGAGAATGAGTCCTTGTATCTGAGGTTGAATCCAAGAAGCTGAAGCTGAATTCCAATAGCTGAGAGTTAATCCCAAAAGCTGAGGCTTCCCAATAGCTGAGGCTGAATCCCATTGCCTGTGAGTAAATCCCAGTAGCTGAGAGTGAATCCTAATATCTGAGAATGAGTCCTCGTATCTGAAGCTGAATCCCAATATCTGAGGGTGAATCCCAACACCTGAGGCTTAATCCCAATAGCTGAGGCTGAATCCCAATAAGCTGAAGCAGAATCCCATTACCTGCGGGTAAATCCCAATAGCTGAGAGTGAATCCTAATATCTGAGAATGAGTCCTTGTATCTGAGGCTGAATCCCGATATCTGAGGCTGAATCCCAACACCTGAGGCTTAATCCCAATAGCTGAGGCTGAATCCCAATAAGCTGAGGCAGAATCCCATTAAGCTGAGGCAGAATCCCATTACCTGCGGGTAAATCCCAATAGCTGAGAGTGAATCCTAATATCTGAGAATGAGTCCTTGTATCTGAGGCTGAATCCCGATATCTGAGGGTGAATCCCAACACCTGAGGCTTAATCCCAATAGCTGAGGCTGAATCCCAATAAGCTGAGGCAGAATCCCATTACCTGCGGGTAAATCCCAATAGCTGAGGGTGACTCCCAGCAGCTGTGGGTGAAGTCCCCGCACTGCGGGCGCAGGGGGGCTGAGCTCTGCACCCCCCAGGCTACAACTCGCGCATCGGCAGCGGCCGGAGGGCCTTCGGCAGTGGCTACCGTCGCGACGACGATTTCCGGGGCGGCAGCGACCGCTACGAGGAGCGCTACGAACGGCGCGACGACCGCATGGAGCGCTGGGGAGGGAGAGAGGAATACGGGAGGGATGAGTTCCGGCGTGAAGAGAGGGGTAATGGGGAGGGGGGAATTGGAGGGTGAGGGGTGAAGGGGTGGGATTTGGGGTGGGGGGTTGGATGGGGGTGCAGGGTGGGGTGTGGGGTGTGGGATAGGGGTATTGGGGGATTTAGGGGATGGGGTTGGGGTTCGGGTTGGTATGGGGAGTGGAGGGGATGCGGGATGGGGGGGGTATGGGATGGGGATGAGGGGGATATAGGGGATGGGGTTGGGATGGGGGGTGTAGAGGGATGCAGAGTGTGGGGTATGGGGTATGGGGTGGGATGTAGGGTATGGGATGGGAGTGTAGGGGGATTTAGGATGTGGGACATGGGTGTAGGGGGATGCAGAATGTGGGGTATGGGGTGGGGTGTGGGGTGTGGGATGGGGAGTGTAAGGGGATGCAGGATTTGGGGTATGGGGTATGGGTTGGGGGCTGTAGGGGGATGCAGGATGGGGGGTATGGAATGGGTGGTGTGGGAGGATTTAGGGGATGGGGGAGTCTGGGGGATGCAGGATGGGGGGGATGCAGGATGGGGGGATGCAGGATGAAGGGTATGGAGTGGGGTGTGGGATGGGGGGTGTAGGGGGATTTAGGGAATAGGGTTAGGATAGGGGGTGTGGGGGGATGCAGGATGAGGGGTGTGGAATGGGGAGGGTAGGGGGATTTAGGGGATGGGGTTGGAATGGAGTGTGTAGGGGGGTGCGCAGTGTGCAGGATGTGAGGTATGGGGTGGGATGTAGGGTATGGGATGGGGGGTGTAGAGGGATTTAGGAGGTGAGGCATGGGTGTGTGTAGGGGGGTGCAGGATGTGGGGTATGGGGTGGAGGGGAATGCAGAATTTGGGGTATGGGATGGGGGTATAGGGGAATTAAGGGGATGGGGTTGGGATGGGAGTGTAGGGGGATTCAGGATGTGGGGTTGGGGTGTAGGGGGATGTGGGATAGGGGCTGTAGGGGGATGCAGGATGGGGGGTATGGAATGCGTGGTGTGGGGGGATTTAGGGGATGAGGTTGGGATGGGGGGTGTAAGGGGATGCAGGATGGGGGGTGGGATGTGGCATATGGGATGGGGAGTGTAGGGGGGATTTAGATGATGAAGTGGGATGAGGGGTGGGGGGGACGCAGGATGTAGGGTATGGAATGGGGGGTGTAGGGGAATTTAGGGGATGGGGTTGGGATGGAGGTTGTAAGGGGATGCAGGATGTGGAGTATGGGGTGGGGTATGGGGTATGAAATGGGGGGTGTTGGGGTATTTCAGATGGTGTGATTTGGGGTACAGGCTGTTAGATAGGGAGGTGTAGGGGAATGCAGGATGTGGGATTCAGGATATGTGGGGTGCAAGAAGCAGATGGCCGATGCAGGATGGAGCACGTGGGTGGAGAGCTGCGGGATGCGTTGTGTACGGGATGTGGGGATGCAGGACACCCCCTAGCCCCACGTGCCCAATTACATACATGTGTGTGCCATCCCCCCAGGCCCCACGCAGCGCCCAAAGCTGAACCTGAAGCCGCGCAGCGCTCCGAAGGAGGAGGAGAGCACAGCGGCCCCTGCACCGCAGTCCAGCCGCGCCGCCTCCATCTTTGGGGGGGCCAAACCCGTGGACACGGCCGCCCGCGAGCGTGAGGTGGAGGAGAGGCTGCAGAAGGAACAGGAGAAGCTGCAGCGGCAGCTGGAGGACGACAAGAGGCTGGAGCGGCGGCCCAGGGAGCGGTGGGGAGACGCAGCATTGGGGATGTGGGGCGGGGGTACAGCTCTGCAGGGTGCCACGCTGAGCCCCGTCCCCCTGTTCTCCCCCCACCTCCAGGTACCCCAGCAGCCGCAGTGAGGACAACCCCGAGCGGTCACGAACAGGCAGTGAGTCCTCACAGAGCGGAGCTGCAGGACCCCCTGGCACCACCGCCGGCACTGGTCCCACAGGAAGGAGTAGGTGTCGGGTGGGGGTCTGGGGATGGGGGGGTGCAGGGAGGGCTCATCCCCAGCCCTGCCCACCGTTATGTGCCCCCCTGCAGCCACAAGGAGGAGGGAGAGTGAGAAGTCAGTGGAGGGCGATGCGTGTGGCCGCGAGGAGGAGGGCCGTGAGGAGAAGCAGCCGCTGAAGGTGATGCCCGCGCCGCCCCCCAAGGAGAATGCGTGGGCCAAGCGCAGCAGCAGCACCGCCGGGCGCTCCCCAGGCTCTGACTCTGAGCAGCACTCACCCAGCAGGTGAGGGGTGATGGATGATGGGAGCTTGTTATGGGACTGGAAACCTGGAGTGTTCTGCTGGGATCTCAGTACGAGGCTGGGAGCCCAAATGGTTTCCTGAGAGGTTGGCATGGGGCTGGGAGTCCTGGGTGTTCCCCCTGCAGAGACTGGGAGGGCAGAAACTCAAATCTTCCCCTGCAAAGTTGGCGTGGGGCTCGATCTTCCCAAATCAGTTCCCTGTAAGATTTGTCTGAGGTTAGGACCCTCAAATGGTTCTCCTGTGAGGTTGGTGTGGGGCTGAATCCCAAATTGTTCCCCCTCAGGTTGTTGTTAGGACTGAATCCACAAAATTAATCCCCTGTGAGATTGTTGTGGGACTGAAATCCCAAAACCATTCCCTTATATGGCTGATGCAGAGACTGATCACCCCCCACATTCTGATCCATGGTTGACCCCCATATCTGAAATCCATTATCTTATCCCAATGGCCAACCTCAATGCTCACCCCAGTGACCAACACCCCAGTAGCCAACCCAATGGTGGACCCCCATATCTGACCCCAGTAGCCAACCCCAATGATTAACCCCCATATCTGACCCCAGTAGCCAACCCCAATGGTTGACCCCCATATCTGACACCCATTATCCTATCTCAGAAGCCAACCCCAGTGGCCAACCCCAATGCCTGACCCCACACCTGTCCCCCTCTCTGACCCCATTCTGACCCCGCTGTGACCCTTTGTTCCCCCAGCAGCCAGATGGCTTCCCGCCCACCTGCAGAGAATGGGGCCACCCCAAGGAGCACCCACCGGAGAGGTGAGGGGGGCAGGCGGTGGGGTGGGGTGGGGGGCAGAACTGTCCTCTTGGTGGCACTGGGGGCATGGTGGCTTTAGGTTGGGTGGGCACAGCGTCCTCAGCACATGGTCGTGTCCCCTCCCCAGGGGATGAGAACAAGCCAGATGGGGGCCGGGATGGCCCGAAGGCGCGCAGTGGGAGCTCGGCCGAGAGGTGAGTGCCGCTCGTTAGGGTTAACAAGGGGATGCTGCCCTGCCTCACCCCACTCAGTGCCCTCTCCATTCCTCCCCAGGAAAGAGGGCCGCAAGGAGCATGAGGCAAGAGCTGCGCCTGAGCCAAAGAGACTGGAGGACAGCCCAGCCCCCGTGAGTGGCATGGGTGAACCTGACAGGACCTGGGGATGACGCCAGTGGGACCTGATTGGACTTGGGTGTGACCCCAGAGGGATTGAATGGGACCTGGGTCTGATGCATTAGCATCAGGTCCCATTAGCGACCTGACGGGCCTGGGTGTGACCTCAGTGGGACCTGACAGGACCTAGGTGTGACCCCAGTGGCACCTGACAGGACCTGGGTGTGACCCCAGTGGGATTGGGTGAGACATGGGTCTGATGCATTAGCATCAGGTCCCATTAAGGGAGTGACCCCAGTGGGATTGGGTGGGACCTGGGTGTGACCTCAGTAGGACCTGATGGGACCTGGATGTGACCCCAGTGAGATTGAATGGGAATGGGGGCAGTGCCACACTCCGGCTGAGACTTTGGAGTCTGGGAGCTGTATGGGGTTTTCTGTGGACTTGGGGCTTTGGAGACCTGTAGGGCTTTGGGGCTTTTTGCAGGTTGGGGGCTATTGGGGGTGGGTTTGCCTGGCTGTGGGGCAGGGCCCAGCCTCACAGCGCTGGCATTGCACCCTGCAGTTCAGCCACGCCAGCAAGTATGCAGCGCTGTCAGTGGATGGCGAGGAGGAGGAGTGCGGCGAGTGAAGGCCGTCCCCAACCCCAACACCGAAATGGAACAGAAAACCCAGCGCCGCCCTGCCGAAATCAAGCCAAGAATCAGCATAAGGAAAGGAAAAAAAGGAGGAAAACCGATATTGCCAGGCCCTGCCGCTCCGCCCTGCTTCGTTTGGGGTTTTTTTTTGTGGGGGGGTGGGGGTCTTTGGGGGGGTCTGGCCTCAAATCTGCTCCCCATGTCCCTCCCTGCCCTGTTGCTGTTGGGGTGGGAGTGCTGTGGGGTGTGGGGCTGTGCGGCACCGGGCGCTGTTGGGTTTTCTGTTGGTTTCCTCCAATAAAGGTGATCGGAACGGCCACACCAGCACTGCGTGGTGGGGGGCACCTGGGGGTCTTCTCATCCACATCATCACCCCATCCCATCCTGTTCTTATCCATACCCCAAAACCATGCCATCCTCATCCCCGTTCTCATCTGTCCTAATCCCATCCCATCCCATGCCTGTCACATTCCCATTCCCTACCCCATTCCAATTCCAAATCCCGCCCCCACCCTAATCCCATCCCCATTCCATCCCATCCTTATCCATCCACCCTTCCCTACCATCCCTGTCACCATCTCAATCCCAGTCGCATCCCATCCCTGTCACATTCCTGTTCCCATTCCAATCCCCACCCTCATCCTATCCGACCCCAATCCCATCCCTATTCCACTCGCACACCCCAAACACAGCTTCCCTTATTGGAAGCACATGGGGACACATAAAGTGAGGCACTTCCTAACTGGGGACACCCCAAAAGCGGGGGCTCCTCCTTGTGAGGCAGATGATTTCTGGGCCCCAGAGATCCCTGTATCACTCTTGTGCTCGGACCCCCAGCGTCTGTCTGCGCCTCCCCCCCCCCGTTTACCCCACATACTTTCTAATGTGCGTGCTTGAGCCTGTGCGCATGCGTAATGCCGCCTGGCGGACCAAAGACCATAGAGGTCGGCGGAACTGTGGCGCAGAGCGGTTAGAGCTGTTTGCGCATGTGTGCTACAGCCTGGAGGACCAAATAAGCATAGAGATTGGAGGACTGGGAGCGCAGAGCGGTTAAAGCAAACGGACTCCATTTCCGCATTTCCCTGCGCATGCGCAGTACAATCGCGAGCCCTATTACTGTAGATATTGTCGAATTGACGACGCAGAGCTGTCAGAGCGGAGAGTCGCGACTTCTGTGTGTCGCGACGCTTGCATGTTAGTGACTGGATGACCAATTACCATAGAGACTCGAAGAGGGGGAGCAGAGCGTCGCGCTGAGCAGCTCCAGGAGCGTTCTGCGGGGCAGTGCTGGCGCCGGGGAGGTCCGAACCGCCCTCAGCAACCCTGATCCCTTCCGTCCTATAAAACCACCAGCAGCAGCACCGCCTCTAAAAGTTCCCTCGGCCCTAAAACCGCCACCGCCGTCACCCGGAGCTCAACTGCCCCCCGAACGCCACTCCTGCAGTTCCGCACTTTGGCCACACGGTGGCAGCAGAGACCGAGAAAAGAGCCGCGCGGCTCCGAACGCGGCGTGGGGTTTTTCCATTTGATTTTGAAGAGTGCAAAGCTGGAAAAAAAAAAAAAAAAAAAAAAAAGGAATAAAATAAAATAAAATAAAATAAAATTCTCCAAAGCCAGGAAATCTATGTTACGTTAAGAAAATTTACGTTTTTCTTAAATGCTTCCTTACCGAAATCTAATTACTAGGGGAATTCAGTGACAGTGACGGAGGGATGGGGAGCGCAAGCGATGTTCAAACCCCGCTGCTTTTAGCACCCAGCAGCTCTCACCTGAGCCCAGGGAGCGACCGGGGGCACCTGGGGGAGCCCCGCCCCCACCCCCAATCCCCTCCCCTCATTTCCCTCCCGTTGCTCCTCACTCCCGCATCCCCCGGCCGGGGCGGAGCCGCCGTTCGCTGTCAATCCGCAATCCCCGACGGCCGCCTCTTCCCGCAGCCGCGATGAATCGCGATTTCTCCCCACCCCGGGACCGCACCCTCGATTCTCCGCCGGTTCCCGCTGATGGGCGTTCGGCAGAGCGCAGCGCGGAGCGGACGGAGTTGGCGGCTCTGAACGATCGTTTCGCCGCTTTTCTGGAGAGGGTGCGGGCGTTGGAGCGGCAGAACGGAGCCCTTCGCTCAGCCATCGGTCGCGCCGCCGCCGCTCCCCGCGCTGCGGGGTTGGTGCGGGGAGAGCTGCGGGGGCTGCGGGAGCGGCTGCAGCGCCTCGGCCGGGAGAGGGAACGGCTGCAGGGAGAGCGCGATGGGCTCGCGGCGGAGCTGCAGGGGCTGCGGCGGCGGTGCGCGGCGGGAGGAGGAACGGAGGGGGTGTGATGGGAGGGATAGACCGAAATGTATAGGGGAGGGAGCGGGACTGATGTGATGTGATGTGATGTGATGTGAGGACCGGGATGCGATGGGGAAGGAAGGGTGGGCGCACTGAAATGTGTAGGTGGGAGAGTGGGAGTGATGTGAGGTGAGTTAACCGGGATGTGCTGGGGAGGGACTGGGAGTGATCTGGGACTGGGGACCGTGGGGTGAACCGGAATGTACGGTGGTGGGGACCGGGAGCCGTTGGGGTTGAGGAGGATATGGAACGGAGACTGTGGGATGAACGGGGATGTGCTGAGGAGGGACTGGGTGTGGTCTGGGGGTGGGAACTGGAGATGAATGGGGATGCACCGGGATAGGGTCTAGGAAGTGCAGCGGAGGTCATAATAGGGATGGGCAGCAGGGGATGCTGGGGACGGATCTAGGATGCATTGGGATACACTGGGGGTGGGGAATAGGAAATGCAGTGGGGGTCACAGGGATGGAGATTGAGATGCACTGGGATGGGAAGCAGGAAATATACTGGGGCCATAGGGATGAGCAGTGAGGAATGAGCTGGGATGTGTTGCAAAGGGATAGGGCTTGGGGACGGGGATTCCAGAATGAACCAGGACACACCAGGGAGGGGACCCGGTATGGTCCGGAGAGGGGAGGAGTTGATGACCAGGGAATGGGCTGGGGATGTTGGGTGAGGACTGAGATGTGTTGCAAAGGACCGGGGGATGCAGGGGATGCACTTCAAAGCCCTTCCAACCCAACCACTGCCATGCATTGGCTGCCCCCCACCTCATCAAACTGCTCAGGGTCCCATGCAACCTGGTCTTGGGCACCTCCAGGGTGGGGAACCCACAGCTTCTCTGGGCAGCCTGTGCCAGAAACAAAGAATTTCCCCCTTTATAGATCCCTTAAATGGGGTTCTGTCCCCTCCACACACACACACTTTGACCTCCCTCCCGTTGCACCTCAGGCTGGAGGATGAGATGCAGAAGCGTGAAGATGCAGAGCAGAGCCTGGTGCTGTTCCGCAAGGTGAGATGGGGAGGGGGGTCCAGTGCACCCCGTGTACTTCCCACACCAATAGGCAAAGAGCTCGGGGATGCCCCATGCACTATGCCAGGGGGGGAGGGGGTCCCCATCCTCTTTGCAGTCCCTGCAGCTTTAGCCATTGCAGGACATGGACGATGCCACGCTGTCCCGCCTGGAGCTGGAGCACAGGATTGAGCTGCTGATGGATGAGATCGGCTTCTTGAAGAAGCTACACGAGGAGGTTGTGGGGTGGACCCGAAGAGGGATGGGGTCCCGCGTGGGGGCTGTGGTGTAATGGTGTAATGTGGGCATGTAGGAGTTGTGGGAGCTGGAGGTGAATGCACAGAGCCCACAGGCACAGGCAGGGGCACGAATGGAGCTGCAGCAGCCGGATCTGACAGCTGCACTGCGCGACATCCGCACGCAGTATGAGAGCATCACTGTCACAAACCTGCAGGAAGCCGAGGAGTGGTACAAAGCCAAGGTACCCGTGGGGGCATGCATGGGATGGGAACACCCCCACAGGGCTGACCCCTCCACACCAGCACCTGCAGTTTGCTGATGTGGGGATGATGGGTGCACCTCCACGATGCTGACCCTCTTTCCCCCCCCCACGGTGCCTGCAGTTTGCTGATCTGTTGGATGCTGCCAACCGTAACTGCGAGGCGCTGCGGGTGGCCAAGCAGGAGATGAACGAATCCCAGAGGCAGATCCAGAGCCTCACCTCCGAGGTGGATGGGCTGAAGGGCATGGTGAGCACTGGGGGGTTGGGGGGGGGGGGAACAAGGAACCCCCCCATCACTGTGCCATCCCTTTGTGTCCCCCCTCCATCCTGCAGAATGAAGCACTGCAGCGACAGATGCAGGAGATGGAGGATGAGTTTGGCACGGAGATCAGGAGCTACCAGGAGGCGATGGGGAGGCTGGAGCAGGAGATCCAGAGCATGAAGAAGGAGATGGCACGGCAGCTGCACGAGTATCAGGATCTGCTCCGTGTCAAGATGGCCCTGGACGTGGAGATCGCCACGTACCGCAAGCTGCTGAACAGTGAGGAGGGCTGGTGAGGCAGGGGGATGTCCTATGGGGAGGGCAGCACTGAGATGTGACCCTGAGCACGGGGCAGTGGATGCATCCCTTTGTGTGCTGGGAGACCGAGGGGTGCAGCACTGGGCTGTGCACAGCAGCTGTGCAGACCTCAGCCATTGGAGAGGATCCCCTTCCCATTCCTTTCTTATTGGATTGAAGTGCAAAATCAGGGTCACCTCCCCCTGCACCCCGCTGTCTCCATCCCCACTAGAACTGCAGTGAGGGGTGGCCAGGACCCCCAAGGGCTGCAGCTGTGTCCTCGTGCCCCCATCCCAAAGCTTTGGCTGGAGGGGTGGGAGAAGGGTTTTGGTGGCTTCTCCCTCCCCCAGTGCTTGATCCACCACTGAGCCCTGCGTGGAGGATGGTGCTCATCAAAACCATTGTGCTGTGGGATGGGAAGGTGGGCACCATGCCGTCCCCAAAGGGTCCGACCCCTCCCCAATGGAGGCCATCCCCTTTTTCTAATGAGTTAGACCCGACTAATGAAGCTGCTCCCCCCATAGACTGGTTTAGCAATAGAGATCAGTCTATCCCTGCAAGGATGAATACATTAGTTTAGCAAAAGGAATCTATGAGTGCTTGTTCTACAACTTTCCAGATTGGCTTTGCTTGGTGTGCGCACAGCCTTGTTTTCCTGACCAATCCCACTGGAGTCACAACAGACTGCTTTTATCTTTGCATCCACCAGGTGCAAGGACTTTTTTTGCTTGGATTTCACATGTATTTTGGGTTATAGTGCACCGAGATAGGAAGTTATGGCATAACAAGCAATGGAAACTTGCCAAACTGGGGGGTGGAGGGGGGGGGGGGGAAACAGCTTAAAGGTCCTCCAGGAGGAGGGGCTGACCTCCTCCCAACCCCCCACCTCCAGAATGATTGGGTACGACCCCTCCCAGAGGGGTTGCTCCACCCTCAAATAGGTTCTGACCCCCTCCCCATGGAACTGGCCCTTCCCAGATGGGGTCTGCCCACCCCCAATGGATCTGATGTCCTTTCTCCCCCCGCAGCAGGTGGTGATGGAGTCGTGCAAGGAGTGGAGCCCAAGTGATGAAGAGGCCTCCATGGCCACCCCCATGCCTGTGCCTTTATTTATTGCTATTTGCTGCTGTGCTCAATGTTGTAGCAGAGCGGAGGGGGGGGGTTTCGCTGCTGCCCACCCACCCCCCATCTCCTCAGCCGCAAATAAAGAATGGAGCTTGGAGGAGGCGGAGTCACTGCAGGGGGCGGGGCTGGAGGCCTTGGAGGGCGGGGCTGGAGGCCTTCGGGGGGCGGGTCCACCGCTTTCCCCCAGTCTGCACACGGTCACTCTGCCCCAACCCTCCTCCCCGTGGTCCTCTGTCCTTTCTATGGTTCTCATCCATCTTCCTCCTCTCTATGGTTTCCCCAATAATCCCTCTCTATGGTTTCCCCCCCCTCCTCTCTACGGTTCCTCCCCCCCCCTCCTCTCTACGGTTCCTCCCCCCCCCTCCTCTCTACGGTTCCTCCCCCCCCCCTCCTCTCTACGGTTCCTCCCCCCCCCTCCTCTCTACGGTTCCTCCCACCCCCTCCTCTCTATGGTTCCCCCCCCCCCCCCCCCCCCCCCATGGTTCCAACCCCCTCCCTCCTCTCTATGGTTCCAACCCCCTCCCTCCTCTCTATGGTTCCCCTCCCTCCTCTCTATGGTTCCCCTCCCTCCTCTCTATGGTTCCCCTCCCTCCTCTCTATGGTTCCCCTCCCTCCTCTCTATGGTTCCCCTCCCTCCTCTCTATGGTTCCCCTCCCTCCTCTCTATGGTTCCCCTCCCTCCTCTCTATGGTTCCCCTCCCTCCTCTCTATGGTTCCCCTCCCTCCTCTCTATGGTTCCCCTCCCTCCTCTCTATGGTTCCCCTCCCTGTCTCCGCCCCCTAGCCCCGCGTGCGCCCCATTCGCTCAGCGCGGACCAATCCGCACTCCGCGCGCTTCCCATTGGCCGCGCGGGGACCAATAAGCGGCCGCGTTGAGTTCGGTAACGGGCGGCGGGAGGAGCCTTAAGGAGGACTTAAAGCGGCGGCGGTGCGGGACGCGGTTGCGGAACGCGATGGTGGTGGGCGGCTCTTCCCAGAAGGAGAACCGCACTCCGGGGCCGAGCGACACCGTGAAACGCTTTCCCTACGGCCGAGTCCCGGTGCGGACCCACTCCCGTTGCGCGGAACATGGAGAACGACCGAATGCTGCCTGCACCGCTCCGTCCTGCGGGCAGCCCCGGTAAGGGGGTGGGGGGGGGACCCGAATCCGGGAAGGAGCGCCTTGAGTTTTGCTGGGGGGGCTGCAGACAGTACGCGGAAGTGGGCACGGGGTTCCCTCTCCCCCCCACCGCCTCCCTCCCCCCCTCCGCTTTCTCCTCCTCCCCCCACGGAAGGGAGCCCTCAGTTTTTGGGGCGGGGGTCCTCATTGTGCTGCTTTGCTCCCCGCAGTGACGCAGAGGTGGAGCAGCCCCCTCCCCCAGCGCTGGATGCAGGTGAGTTCCCTCCTCTCCCCCCCCCCACCCCGCTTTGGCACCCCGTGGTTGGGTGCCCCCCTCCCCCCCCCCCCCCCCCCCCATGATCTTTCTCCCCTCAGAGACCACCGTCACCCCCTCACCTGTTGCCACCCCTGTGCTGGGGGCTGTGGGGCGCAGGCCCTGCTTGGCCCGCAGAGTGCCCGCCCGTGCCCCCCCCTCTGCCAAAGGACCCTCCCCTCTGAGTACAGCAGGGACCCAAACAGCGCTGCTTGGTCCCCTCCAGGAGGGTGCATCCATGGGGCTGAGGGTCCCCAAGAAGAAGAAGAACGGCACCCCAGGTACATCCTATCCCCCCCAACCCGCTCCACTCTGCACTCTAGGGGGGGTTTTGTTGGTGCTGAGCCCCCTTCCCCACCCCCTGCAGGCTCCTCCAGTGCTGGCTTGACTCTCTGCGTCTCTGTCACCAAGAACATGGTGTGTATGTGAGGGGGGGGGGGGATGCCAGCTCCTACTCCCCTCACTCATGCCCTCATCCTGCTCTGCTCTCCCCTTTCACTCCGCAGCGTTCTGCCCCCCGCACTCAGTGCTCGCTCCGCACGCCGTGCCTCACCCCTTGCATCTCCCAGCCGCGTGCCCTGCAGGTGGGGGGCAGCTTGAGCACAGGGAAGGGGTCCCAACCTGCCCCCCCAGCCCCTGCTGATGGCATTGTCCCCTCGGAGACCCCCCTGCGCTGGCGACCGGCTGTGACTCCCCCGTCTGACCCCAGTGCATACGCTGCTGTCAACAACAACAATCTGTCCCCATCCTGGGTGAGTGTGTGCTCTGGGGCGCTTTGGTCCCCATGTCACACCCATTCCTCCCTCCCCTCAGCTAGGGGTGGAGGCTTGGAGTGCTCGGAGTGGTCTGACTGTGGGAACTCTCCCCCCAGGACAAGGTGGTGGTGCAGCTCTTCAAGGGGAACGAAGGCCAGCAGGATGCTAAGGTGATGATGACACATCCCAGCAGCACCCCAGGCCCCAGCAAGGCACAGGTAGGGGGGGCTGCGAGGGTCCCCTGGGCTCAGGGCTGGATCCTCGGGTTGACGGGGAACCCTGGAGGTGAGGAGGGGGGGTCTCACTCCAAGCCCCACACTCAATCTGTGTCCCACAGCGTGCAGCCCTGCTCCTGCAGCAGCTGCTGCAGATGGTGCAGGACCGGCCGATGCCGTAGCAGTGCTGACGGAGCTGTGGGGGCTCGTGACCGAGTTGGGGGTGGACCCCATGCCCCAGGACCCCCCTGGACACTCACAGCCTCTCCTCGTAACTGCGACCTACGTGGCGGTTGAGCTGCATCTCTGTGAACAAAGGGAGTGGGTGAGGGCACAGACAGACCCTCCTGGTGGTGGCCAAGTGGGGCTGTTGGGGGGTACAGATGGCCCCCTGCAGCAGGCAGACCCCCCTCCAATGCAGGGCAGTGTGGGTGTTCTGGGCACGAGGAGTGTGAGAGCTGGGGGGGAGAGGGAGAACGCTGAAAATAAGTGTGAATAAAATATTGTCTGCTTTGTTTTGCTGTATGGGGTCTCCTTGGTGGCCCTGGTCAGCCCCCATCCCCCGATGTGTCCCCTGGGTTTGGTGGCAGTGCCACACGTTGGCCACGCGGTGACAGCAGTGCCCACAAGGTGGGAATGCTCACATTCATTCAGAGCCCCACGGAGCCCATAGGAGAGGTGGTGGGGCTGCGTCCTGCTGCTGTGTCCCCGTGGGTGTGGGGGGAGGGTGACCGTCCCCATCTCTGGTGGCAGTGTCAGTGCCCCATTTGTTACTGCTGCGGTGACACGAGACATGGGCTCAGCTCTGTCCCTCCCCACACCATCCCCATGATGAGGCTGAGGCAGCAGCTGCACCTCCAAACCCACTATATTTTATTTGGGGTGAACACAGAGTGCAACAAACTGCGGGGTTCACGGATGGGGGGGGGCTCCAGGGGGACAGATGACCCCAATGCCCATGGGGTGTTGACATGCAGGGGTGGGCAGGGAGCATTTACACTTGTGAGTGGGTATATGGGGAGGTGTGGTGAGCACACACGCGTGTGCCAACATGGAGGAGGCGCGTGGGGACGGCGGTGAGCATGCACACACGTGTGTGTGATGGGGAGGGGGTGCACGGGGGGGCTGCTGTGCGTGTGCAAAGGAGCTGCGAGGTATCGGTGCCTGCAGGGCAGAGGTGCAGAATGGTTTTCCCTATGGGCATCATCACCTTAGGGAAGGGAGGCAGAGGGGACGACGGTGGTGCCTTAGGAGGTGCCCCCTTCCCCCCCCCCCCGCCCCAGTGCTCAGTCAGGGTAGATGATGAAGCCTGAGAAGGTGCTGTACTTGTTGGTGTTACCGCCGTGCACTTTGCCACCATCCAGCTTGACACACACCTCATCACCCACGTCCAGGTGCAGGATGACGCTGTTGCTGGCGTAGTCGTAGTTCTGATCCGCATCCTGAGCGATGGCGCTGGCCCGAACCTTGGGGAGAGGGGGGGCACAGCCATCAAGGACCACCCCCCACACACAACCACCACCACCGCCCCGATATGTGCTCCCCAGGGGTGGTTTGGGGGTGGGGTGCTGAGCTGCTCTGTCCCCCCCCTCACATCCCCCCCAGATCCCCTCGGTCTGCCATCCGTGGCTGCTCAAGGTCGTGCCGCCCACCTGCGGCAGTGCTGTGGTGCCAGGAGGTGGCAGTGCCAGTCCCCCCCCCCCCCCACAACAATGTCCCTCCAGTTTGGTGGCCCTGCACTGTGCCCCTGAATCCCACATCCTCCCCTGTCCCAGGAGCAAAGAGGACTGCAGAGCCCTAGTGTTGGAGCCCACGGCCACCCTCAGCCTCCCCCCACCCCTTCGGGTTCCTTGGGGGGCAGCTCCCATTGGGGTGGTGGACCTGGCATCCACCACAGCACATTGATGCTCTTTTATCCCATAACAAACAGAAAATGTCTGGGGTGAGGTGGGGAAGGGCTGAGCTGCATCTCTGTGAACAAAGGGAGCGGGTGAGGGCGCAGGCAGATCCTCCTGGTGGTGGCCTGGTGGCTATTGGGGGGCACAGATGGACCCCCACAGTAGGCAAACCCGGTCCCATGCGGGGCAGTGTGTCCCCCTGGTCCTCCAGTGAGAGTTCTGGGCATAAAGGGGGGATTGATGCCCCAGATGCGGGTGGTGGAGATGGGTCTGGGGCTGTGGGGCTCTGCTGGTCCACCCCCCACACCTCTGCGAAGGGGAGAAGAGAAGGGATAGGAAAAAAGGGATGAGGTATGTGGGGATGAAGGGAATAGGATCTGGGGGGAGCAGGGATGGAAGATGTGGGATCGGGGGAATGGGGGTGGAGGGGATGGGATTGGGGATGGAGATGGGGGTAGAGGAATGGGGACAGAGGAATGGGGATGGAAGGAGTGGGGATTGGGGAAATGGGATGGAGATGGGTGTAGGGCAGTGGGGACAAGGGAATGGGGATGGAAGGAATGGAGATTTGGGAAAATGGGATGGAGATGGGTGTAGGAGAATGGGGGTTGAAATGGGGATGGAGGGAATGGGGATTAGGGAAATGGAGATGGAGATGGGTGTAGGGGAATGGGGACAGAAGAATAGGGATGGAGGGAATGGGAATGGAAGGAATGGGATTGGGGGAAATAGGATGAAGATGGGTGTAGGGGAAAGGGGATGAGGGAGTGGGGATTGGGGAAATGGGATGAGTGGGGATAAGTGCAGGGTGATGGGGAAGAGGGAATGGGTTTAGGAATCAGGATAGAGGACTCGGATGGTGGAAAAAATATATGAACTGGAACAGCAGGAATTTGGGACAGAAAGCTGGGGGGAGCCAGGATGAGGGAAAAGCAGAATTGGAGAAGCAAGATGGGAGGAAACAAATTGGGAAAAGCAAATTGGGGGAACTGGAACGGGAGAGCAGGGATAGGGACAGCAGGCAGCGGGAAGAAGGCTGGAGGAGCCGGGTGGAGACACGGAGAGATGGGGCTGGGGGTTCTAAGGGCAAAGGGGGTGAAGAGGAAAACGGGGGCCTGCTGGGAGCTGCTGAGGGTCCCGTGCCATACCTGCCCGTTCTTCATGAGGTCAGCCCACATGCTGGTGCCGTCGCCGCCGCGCATGAGGACGTGGTAGGTGAAGAAGTAGATGCCGGGGAGCGGGCAGGTGAATTTGCCACTCGATGGTTCGTAGTAGTTGCCCACGTTGGTCACCACGTCGTCGAAGCGCAGCACCTCGTAGCCCTCGTGGGGCTTCCGCAGGCCCGCATAGAACGCAATCTTGGGGCTGTAGAAGGAGGGGATGTACCCCCCAGGACCCGGCCCTGGAGGTCCCGGTGGTCCCGGTCGACCCGGTTCACCCGGCGGTCCCCGCGGTCCCGGTGGTCCAGGGGGGCCCCGAACGCCGGCACGCCCTTTGCGCCCCGGTTCTCCCTTTGCCCCCGGTAGGAAGGGAGGGGGGGAGGCGGGAGGCAGCTCGGGGTAGGGGTCGCAAACCATGCGGCAGCTGCCCAGCATCTCGTAGTGGGCGGCCGCCTTGGAGCTGTGCACCAGCAGCGGGATGGCCACCAGCAGCACCAGCACCATGGCCACGCCGACGGCCGCCCCGGCCACGCGTTTCCTGCGGCTCAGCCGAGAGGCAGCCAGTGCCAGAAGGTCCTCGTCACCCTTGGGAGCGATGGTGGAGCCGGGGGGGTGGACGGCGGGGGGCCGCCCGCTGAGCCTCACGGCGCGGCAGGGAGCGGGCTGGGAGCGAGGATGGGGCGGGATGAGGACAGCGGTGGGGACGGAGCTGGTGGCAGGGAGGGAGGTTGGAATGGGGATGAGGATGGGGACGGAAGTGGGGATGAGGTCGGGGATGGGGATGGGGAGAGCAGCAGGGATGGGGATGGTGAGGGAGGTGAGGATGGGGTTGGAAATAGTGGTGGGGATGGTGACAGCAGAAGGGATAGGGACAGGAATGGGGATGGAGGTGGTGGTGTGGACGGGAATGGGGAGAGCAGTGGGGCTGGAGATGGCAGCAGGGATAGGGACGGGGTCGGGGCTGGGGACAGCAGCAGGGGTAGGAATGGAGACGGGAATAGGGATGGGGACGGGAACAGGATTGGCACTGGAGCTAGCAGCAAGGACGAGGATGGGGACAGGAACAGGGCTGGGATCGATGGGACCAGGAGCAGGGGTTGAGGATAGGGATGGGGATGGGACAGGGATGAGAGAAGGAATAGGGAGAAACGGATGGGGACAGCACCGGGGCTGGGAGCGATGGGGCCGGGCGCGGGGCCGGGCACGGAGCAATGGGGCTGGAATTGTTGCTGGGACCGGAGCCGGGAGCGGAGCTGCAGGCGGAGCCGGGACTGGAGCTGGCAGAGGGGAAGAGCGCAGAGCCGGTGGCGGAGCCGGGAGCGGAGCCGGGACCCGAACCGGGAGCGGAGTCGGGGCTGGAGCTCCCGCTGCAACCAGGACCGGAGCCGTTGGCGGAGCCAATGGAGCAGGCAGGACCGGAGACGGTGCTGGAGCTGGTGATGTAACCGGAGCCGGGATGGAGCCGGGACGGAACTTCTCGCCAAGTTCCCCGAGAGCGGCACCCCCGTACCGGCAGCGGCCCCCGGGGGCGTCCCCGCTCTCCCGGTGCGCACCGGCGGCGGCTACTGGGGCGGCTGCGCGACGCTGTCGGGGCCGTCCCACCGGGCCTCGTGCTCCCCCCTCAACCCCCCCCGGGACCCCTCGGTGCCCGCCGGTGCCCACCTGCCGCCCGCGGCTGCGGGAGCCACGTGCCGAGTCCGCCGCCCGCACCGCACCGCACCGCGCCCGCAGCTCCGCTCCGCCCGACGGCACCGGGCACGGCAGGGGCGGGGGCGGGAGGGGGGGGGGGGCGCGGGGCTGCGGGGGGGGGAGCGAAGGAGGGAGTGGGAAAGAGGGGGTGCAAGGAGGGGGGTGAGTGCGTGTGCAAGGAGGTGCTGGTGTGTGGGGGGGGTGCACGGGCTTGCAGAGCTCTGTGGTTGTTTGTGGGGTGTGCATGGATGTGTGGACTCATGTTAGCGCATGAGAACGGGTGTGCAGAGCTCTGTGTGCATGCACACAGTGTGCACTTGGGTCCGTGCATGCGTGTGTGTGTGCAGAGCTGCGTGCGTGCAAGGTTGTGCGCGATGCATGGATGATGCATGGGGTTGTGTGCTCAGGGGGATGCTGGTGCAGGGATGTGTGTTTGCACGGGCGTGTGCATGTGTGTAAAGGGCTCGGTGTGTGTGTGCACAGGGCTGCATCTGCATTGGTGAGTGCACGGGATGCGTGTGCCCACAGGGTTCTGTTTGTGCACAGAGCTATGTCTGCATCCACGCGTGCACAGAGATGTGCAAGATGTGGGTGTGTGTTTGCCAGGGTTGTGCTGTGAGCGTGCATTTCTGTGTGCATGAAATGGGTGCAGTGTGTTTGGGGGCAAGCTGTGTGTATGCACGCGGGACCCCCCACAGCTTTTCGTCTTCAGCCCCACTTGGGGTCCCTGCATGCCTACGGCCACCAGTCCATTTCTGGGGGCCACTCATCTGGGGGGGGCTCACCCACATTGAACCCAGCAGAGCAGCAGCACCTGAGGGCTGGAGTTCCCTCCACAGATGCAACATTGGTGGGGAGATGCAGCCCACAACCCCAGAGGGAGCAGATTTATGGCTGCTCTTTTCAAACCCTGACAGGCTCCACTGCTTTGTGCACAGCCAAATCTCACCCTCCACCCTCAGGGTGCAGGGCTGCCCCCCATGGCCTTACTGCTGCAAGAGGGGGAGGACACAGCCCAAAATGGAAGCGCTCCGGAACCTGCAGGGCCCATGCATGTCCTTGCAGCCGTCCCTCTGCATCCATGTGTGCATGCAGGGATGCAAGCTGAGGGGCTGCAGGTGTGCATGCATGTGTGTGAGTGCATGCACTATGCATGTGCATGTGGGTGCACGCCCGTGTGCACCTATGCTTGTGTGCATTTGCATCTGTGCATGCCTGGTGTGTGTGTGTGTGTGTGTGTGTATGCATGTGTGCAGATACACGCTGGCACACGGGTGGTGGGAGATGCTCCTTTCTGTGTAATTTATCCGGATAGTTTTTAAATTTGCAGGCTGGGCCAGCTCCCTCCAAAGGGCGCCGATCCATCAGCCGGGCTCCACGACGGATTTATGGGCCCTTTATGCTGGAGGATCAATGCAATCCTGAACCGCCCGGCGCTGTTTGTGCAACAAATTACAGCAGTGGGAGCAGTTCCCGCAGAGGGGATGGGGTCCGGGAGCGATCAATGCTGCCCAAGCTGTCCCCTGGGGATGGGGACATCGGAGTCCCACCACCATCACCGCCCTTCTGTTGGCTGATCTTAATGAGCAGCAACAGCGAATTAATTAGGGAGGCCGCGAGGGGAAGCCTGAGCGCTAATTAGCAAGAGCTGGGGGCATTCAGGGAAAGGGAGCTCAGCGAAAAGGTGCCATTCATGGGAACACGAGAGGTCCCGGCTGCTCCCAGCCCTCCCAGTCCCATTGGGGTCCCATTGGTGGTGCTGCACCCAGGGGCAGCTGCAGCCCCAGCACAGACTGTGAGGAGAGGTAGTGCAGTGCAAACACTGCCAGTAAAAATAGCAAGAGGGAAAGGTCAACCCTGGAGAGAGCAGCAGTGGTGGTGGGAAGATGGGGGGGATGGAGGCTCGGAGATAAATCCCGCTCATGGCTATAGGGGCAGCTCAGCCCCACACATTGGCACCGGTGGTGGAGGTGCCCCACTTTGTCACGGTGGATGGGGATGTAGTGGCCGTGGGTCTCCATGCCATGAGGAGAAGTGGGGATGACACTCCTCGGGGCTACGTGGGGCCGGCGGTGATGGACGTGTCCTGCAACAGCTAAGGGGATGCTGCGGGGCGCCGAGCCCCGCCACAAGCTCAGGGCTGGCAGTGGAGCTGGGGAGCAGAGCATGAATAAATGCATGATCTGCAGCCCCAGGGCCGCGAGCGGGGCCGGCACGGGGAGGGGGGGCTGTCTGGCGGGCACCAAAGCACAGTCACCATCTGCCTCTGCAGGCAGGGTCACATCCTGGTCCCCAAAGCCCAGCGTGCCCAGCACCTCATGCCCAGTGCCTGGTCTGTGATGCACTGTGCGCCGCCCTCAGTGCCCCTGGTGCACGGCACACGGTGCCCATGCACTGTGCACGGTCTCCAGTGCACAGTGCACAGCCCTGGTGCAGTCAGTGGTGCACAGTGCACCGTGCATGGTTGTCAGTGCACGGCACACAGTGCACGGCACACGGCGCACACTCATTGTGCACGGTTCCCAGTGCACAGCTTGTGATCCACAGTGCATGGATCACAGCCCCCAGCGCTCGGTGACCCATCCCAGCACACGGTGTCCCTGTCCCTCTCCCCGTGCCATCACCGTGTCACTTCCCTCCCAGTTGCTGCACTGCACTGGGACCAGCAGACAGATTGGTGTGTCAGCGCCCGGCACGTGGTCGCGGGGGAGCCTTGTGCAAATGAATATAGATTGGCCGGAGGCACCCGGGCGCTGCGCTCCATCCAGGGCGTGTTTACAATAAAGCCAGGCCGTGTGCCGGGCCCAAATTGGATGAAAATTGTCCTTGAATGGAGACAAATAAACCAACAGCAGCGAGGAGGGGGGAGGACACATGGCCTGGGGGGGCTGCGGGCGGCTCAACAGGTCCCGAGGATGGCAGGAGGGCGATGCTGCCTGAGTGCATGGTGACAGGTGGAAAGTATCACCTGCTGCCTGCATGGGGGCCTGGCACCTTGTCACCTCCCCCAGGATGAGGGAGCCCCTGTGCCCTGTTTCCAGTGCATATCCTGTCCCCGTTTTGAGCCCTGTCCTCAGTGTAAGCCCTGTACCCATTGTGCACCCACCCCTAATTTGTGCCTCCCCAGTGCGCGCTCTTTGTGCCCCAGCACCTCCTGGGCACTGGCACATCTCCCTCTGCTGCCCACCCAGGTTCATTAACGTCTGCTGCTAATTGCTGATGAGGCAGCTGGGGGGTTATTAACAGGGCATGGCCCCACATGTTGTGGCTGTGTTGGGCTCAGGATGAGGTGAGTTGGGGAGCAGATGACACCGGGGAGGGGAGGACTTTGGGGACCCCCAAATTCACCTGCACCCTGTTTTCTTGGGGGTGTCTCCATGGCACTGCAGCCCTATTGTGAAGAGCAGCAGGGTGTCAGTGGGGGGTGAAAACAGAGATTTGGGGATATCCCCATGAGAGGTTGAGGGGGGGGATTCATGGCCCCCCTGGCTGAGTCACTGCTGGGGCGGCAGCGGGGCCGTCCGTCACCACATGCCAACGCGTGACGAGATGGATGGCTGTGGGCTGCCCCGGATTAATTCTCTGGACAAGCAGCATTTATTAAGGATTCAGAGGATGTCGGGTGGAGAAATCCATCCCAGCCAGGCGGTGATCAAGGGGGGGTGGCGGGGGCGCAGGGTCCCACTACCCCCTGTTGTACAGCAGAACCCGCAGCCCCCCACCCCGCGCCCCATTGTCCCCCCGTGCCACCATCCCGGTGCCCCCCCAGGGCTCACCCCCACCCCACAGGGTCGGGGGGCTCATTGCACATTCACCTCATGCCTACCTGAGGCACCCGCTGACAAATAGACATTTAAATCAGACAATTAGCTGGCCTCTACCGCTGACATTTTTAATGTATTAATGTGCATCAACAGCTAATACATATAAAATTCCCCTAATAACAGCACTTGGGTAAAGGGGCTGCTCTGCAGCCCGGCGCTGGCAGTGATGTACGAGTCCAGAGGGACTCCGGCCCCGGAGTTTGCATTAATTACCAGCAAACTGACAAGGCAACGTGACATTCGGGAGCGGCGCCGGATGCCTTCAACCGACCCTTTGGGTGTGTGCCGGTGGTGTGTGCACACACGTGTGTGGATGGGTGCACGGGGGGGCTGGGGGTGGGGGATCTGTATGAGGATGTGTGTGTGTAATGCAGGGGTAATGTGGGTGTGAGGGTAGGATGCGTGTGCATGGGGTGTGTGTGCACCATAGGGACAGGTGTGTATGCAGGGGTGTGTGTGCAGCATGGGGACACGTGTGTGTGAGGTTGTGTGCGTTACAGGGATGTGTGTGGATGGGATGTATGTGCACAGGGATGTGTGTGAGTCATAGGGGCAGGTTTGCATAGAAGTGCACGTGTGTACGGAGGGGTGCTGTGCAGGATGGGGGCATGTTTGTGCACAGGGGTGTGCGTGCATCATGGGGACGAGTGTGCATGAGGTTGTGTGCATCATGGGAATATGCGTGCACCAGGATATGAGGTGTGTGCTCGGGGGTGTGTGTGTGCACCATAGGCACATGCGTGTGCATGAGATTGTGTGCATCATAGGGACGTGTGCACGGATGTATGTGCACAGGGATGTGTGTGCTCCATAGGGACAGGTGTGCACAGAAGTGTGTGCATCGTGGGGGCGTGTGTATGCAGGGACGTGTGAGCACCATGGGGACACATTTGTGCACGTGGGTGTGTGTGCAGCATGGGGACACACGTGTGCGTGAGGTTGTGTGCACCATGGGGATATGTGTGCATGAAGACGGAATACATGTGCACAGGGATGTGTGTGCATCATACAGACATGTGAATACATGTGTGTGCATGGGGACACGCGTGTCTTGGGGGTGTGCAAAGCAGCTGTCCCACGCGGGGCAGCCCCCAGCTGGACACCCCCAAACGAGGCGATGACAAATGCTTCAATTAGCGGGAAGGCTCCGCCAATCGATGCCTTAAACGCTGCCGCCCGGAGCTGATCAATGCCTCTATTACACCCAACAAGGGGATATACAGCAACCCCCCTCTCCCCGGGACCCCACAGACCCATGGGGGGGGTCCTGTGCTTTGGGGACATGGGGACACCAAGGCTTGGAGGTGGAGGTGGGGGTGCTGCCCACCGCAGTGGGGCTGAGGCCCCTGCTTGCCTCCCAGCCTGGAGCTCGAGAGCCAGATTTGACATTTTTAAATCCAGATACTTTAAGAAATCGATCCAGCAGCGGAGCACCACCTGCCCCCCCCCTTCCCCCCCCAGCCACCAGCATCGATCCCATACTGCAGCATGGGGGGGGGAGGGGGGGGCACAGCAGCTATGGGCAGCCAGGAAAGGGATCATCCCCCTCCCCGAAAGGTGCAACCCCCCCAAAAAAAGTGCTGCTCCCCCACCCCCAGGTGCAGCCCCCCACACCTCCCCATCCCAACACAATTCCCCCCTCCAGGTGCAGCTCCCCCCTCCCCCCCCCCCTCCATGCATCCTTATCCTAATGCAGACCCCCCCTCCCCCCCAGCACCCCCCCCCAGGGCGCAGCTCAGCCAAGCGTGGCCCTACTGGGAGCCGCTGTCAGGGAGGCAGCCAGGCGGGGTGGGCAGCGCGGGGGGGCCGCTGTCAGCCCTGATGGGCAGCTGGGCAGAGGGGGGCTACAGCATCTCCCCCTGCCCCATATTAGTGGGATCCCATAGGATCCAGGCTCCCAGCATCCCTGCATCCTGCTGAGCTGCAGAGTGGGGGGGGATGGGGGAGTTGCCTATGGGGGGCTGAGCTGAGGAGGGGGTCACAAGGAGGGGATCACTGCCCCCCCCCCCATCCCTTCTAGTCCCCACTTCTGGAGTGGCTGTGTCAACAGCACAGCCGGCCAGGGCCGTTAATAATGAATGAGACCAAATTGGAGGCCGGCAGCGGCTAAGCCGAGCAAACACAGCAGCGGTGGTGAAGGTGGGGGCTGCGGGGGGGGGAGCGGATGGGGGGGGGGTGGAAGCTGCTGGGAGGGCACAGCACCGGTAAGGGGCACAGCTCCAGCACTGCCTGCATGGCTGCATCTGGGGGGCAGATGGCTGGAGGGGTTGCCATGGGGCTGAGGTGGGAGGTTGTCATGGGTCTGGGGGCTTTCACTCACAGTTCTTTTTTTTTGGGGGGGGGATCTTCCCTTATTAGGGCTTTGTGATCCCACCCCACAGCAGCTTTCAGTGCTCTGCCCTTTGCCTAGTGCTGTCACAGAGGCAAAGTCCGTGTCGGGAGGGGGGGGGGGGGGAGGAGAAGATCTGCCTGTGAGCTCTGTGGGACTCTGTGCAGAGGTGGGTTGGGGGTGCTGGGGGGGGGCCACAGAGCCGTGAGTGGGTACACGTGGTGCTGGGAGGCTGGGGGGGGCCGTGGGTGCACAGATGTGGGTGGGCTTGGGTGGGCTGAGGGGATCCTGGATGGGGATATGGGACGTGGGTGGGGGTGGATGAGTACTCAGTGGGTGCAAAATGGCTCTGGGTGGGGTAATGGGATGCCAAGATGGGTATAGAGGGGTTCTGACTGGGGCTATGGGACCTGGGTGGCAGATCTGGGTGGGAACAAAATGGCTCTGGATGGGCTTGTGGGATCTCATACGGACACAGGGGGCCCCGGATGGGCATGCAGGGGTCTGAGCAGGTGTGAAGCAGGTCTGAATGAGCACTGAGAGTCCTGGGAGAGCATGAAACAGCCCTGGGAGGCACAAAATAGCTCTGAGTAGACCCGTGGTTCCTCCAGATGGGCACGGGGGGTCCTGGGTGGTGGCTATGGGACCTGGATAGGGATGGCCAAGCCCTGGGTGGGCACACAGGACTCTGAGTGGTGGGATCCATATGGGCACAGGGGTTCTGGGGTGGGCATGAAACAGCCCTGGGTGGGCACCAGATAACTCTGTGTTGTCTTGTGGTGCCTCCAGATGGGCACAGGGGGTCCTGTGTGGGGGGATATTGGACCCGGGTAGGGATGGCTAAGCATTGAAACAGCACAGGGTGGGCACCAGATAGCTCTGGGTTGTCTTGTGGTTCCTCCAGATGGGCATGGGGGGTCCTGGGTGGGGACTATGGGACCTGGATAGGGATGGCCAAGCCCTGGGTGGGCACACAAGACTCTGAGTGGTGGGATCCATATGGACACGAGGGTTCAATGGTTGGGCATGGAGCAACTCTAGGTGGATTGGTGCATGCAGTCCCGGGTTAGCACATGGGACACAGAGGGGTCTGTCACAGGAGGCACAGCTGTGCCCCACTGCCCCCAGCCATGCCTTCCCTCCCACAGAACGCCAGATGCCACACCAGTGCCACAACTCAGCCGTGAGCCAACCAGCATGGCCAAGCGGCTACTGGTGGCCTACGGGCTGTGGGCTCTGGGGGGACCACTGGGGCTGCACCACCTCTACCTGGGCCGGGATAGCCACGCTCTGCTCTGGATGCTGACACTGGGAGGCTTCGGTGCCGGCTGGCTCAGCGACCTCTGGCACCTCCACCATTGGGTGGCCACGGCCAACAGCACTAGAAGGCAGCACAGGAGGGCTGTGCCAGCGCTGAGCCCCATACTCCTGGTGGGGCAGGTGGTCGTGGGGACATATTTTGGACTGGTGGCCGCGTTGGCACTGCCCTGGGTGCCCCAACTGCTGGCTCAGCCGCTGGCCGTGGGGCTGGGCGTGCTCCTGACAGCCTCCGTGGGCGAACAGAGCACCAAAGCACACCGCGTCCTTACAGCAGCCTTCCTCACCTCCCTCCTCTTCCAAGCCCAGCTGCTGGCCGTGCTGCCCTCCAGCGTGGCTGCAGGCATGGCGGCACAGCGGCACCGTTGCTATCAGCATCCCATTGGGCCTTCGTTGCGGCTCCGCGCCCGACTCTTCCGTCTGGGCATGGCCTACATGGCCTTCGCCGTCCCGGTGGGGTACAGACTGCTGCACAGCACCGCCGGGGCTTTGGGGTGGGTGGGGACCATCCCCATGCGGTCCCTCCAAAGCCTGACATGGATGCTGGGGCTCAAAGCTGGGCCTGGAGGATGCACTGAGCGGCAGCTGTGGGCTTATCAGGTATGAGGTGCATTGAGACGTGGGGAGGAATGGGGTTCGGTTGTAGAGGGGTTGGATGGGGTGTTGGAAATATCCCGATAATTGATCAGGACGGTATCTCTGATAAAGCAGGTTTTATTCACAACTGCAATGTTGGGCCTCCTGCAAGGAGGAGAGCACACAGAAAACAGCATCTTTTATACCCCATTACTCGATGCTTATCTCTTTCTCCCCTGGTTCCTCATTGGCTGAGTACTTTAGGATCACAATCTACCCGACGCTCAACTAAACGTACAGATACTGGATAAACATCAATTTTTGCTCGTTAAGCACATCGCTAATTAGTTAAGTTCTCACACTTGCTCATTCAACGCTTGGTCACTGGTTCTGGACATCTGCTTGTCCTTGCATAAAGACAAGCTTGGAAGGAGGATGGGGGGAAGTATCTTGATGCCTCCTGTTGCATCTCAACCTACCAGCCTTGTGCAGAGGCCCTGGTTTCTTTGATGTTTGTTAAGTCTGTTTTTCATTTGCCCAGGGTCTCTTATCCAAACAGAATAGCCCTACAATATGCTTTCTAGTCCATAATACTATACCTATACTATTTGGAACATTTAAAAACTATTGCAGTTTTGCAAGCAAGAATTAATCACGCAGTTCAGCAACTATATTTCTAAAGTATGCTACTAACATAGACGGTATTTCTGCTTTTTCACGTCAGCTATTTCTAAGGACAAGTTACAAAATACAACTACACTGTGCTCTACTTCTTCAGATCAATTCCCCCTTTTTAATATCTAATGCAGGAATAACATTCCATTCTCACAGGGGCAAAAGCTGGGGGGAACGGAGTTTGGCTGCCCCTAGCCTGTTGAGGGCATACATATATATATAGGTTGCATGTGGCTGATTTTGGGGTGTTTGGGGGACAAACGCTGGGGGGAATGGGGTTTGTTTGCCCTTAGCCTACAGGAGAGTAGCACAGGGTGCACGTGGCTGATTTTGGAGTGTTTTGAGGTGTAGGGGGAGGCTGCTGCCTCATCCCATCGTATCCCTTTTTGCCTCTTCCAGGTTCTCGGCATCCCGCCCGGCTCTGGCATTGAGGAGGTGCAGAGGAGCTACCGGGAGCTGGTGAAGGTTTGGCATCCAGACCACAACAGGCAGCGGGCTGAAGAGGCCGAGCGACGCTTCATTGAACTGCAGGAAGCCTACGAGGCGCTGGGAGGGCCCCGCAGGGCAGCAGCAGGAGGAGGCTGAGCCCGGCATGCAGGGTGCAGAAGCGCTGATGGGGGGGTTGTAACCTGGGGTTTGTAACAGGAGGTTTCTTTGCTTTCTTTGTTTCTTTGCTCAGCGCCACGCGGTGCTGGGGCCGGGGATGTCCAACGTGCAAAGCAATGCACGAGGTGTCGTGTAAGCTGTTGCACGGGGATGGCTGCGACCAACGGATGGGGGCTCGTGCAAATCGTTGCACAGGGATCCATGCAGGTCGTTGCACGAGGATCTGTGCAATTGGCTGCGCTGGGGCTTGTGCAAACCGTTGCATTGGGCACCATGCAAACCAATGCACGCGGATCCGTGCGCAGCATCACCTGAGGACCTCCCGTCCACCTCCAAGCCTCCAGGCTTCCAGCAACCCAGCCCGGCCCGAGCGGGATCGTTCAGGTGGAACCGCGCCTCGAACCCGCCTACATCCGCGCTCAGTCACCGCCTTTCCCACGTTCGACTCTTTCCGGAGAGGATTCGGGTGTTTCCGTCACAGGGCGGTGGCTCTCGGCAGTTTCCGTCCACGTTCGGCCCCCGCTGCCCCGCCTTGCTCCGCCCCTTAGGGGACGATGAGGCGTGGCCTCTCCAGTATCGCACCCGATTGGTCCTCGGCAGAGATTAACCCCGCCCCTCTCCGAGCTGCGTCTGCGCACGTTATAGAACACAGCTCTGCCCTCTCATTGGCCAGAACCTCTCAGCCCGTCCCCCACCTCGCTCCAGACTGGCTGAAAACGCAAGGAGGCGGGCCTCGCCTCCCCCTCCTCCTCTCTCTCATTGGCTGCGATCTCCGGGAACAGCGCGATGCTATTGGTTTTCTCGCGGCGTCCGCGGAACCGATTGGCTAGCGGAAGGCTGAGGGCTCCGGCCGGGCCGCGGCCCCCGCCTCCTCTCCGCTGCATCCGCGGCGGCCTGAGGTGAGCTGAGGGGCGGGGGGGGGGCGGCGGCGGCCTGGAGGTGAGGGGGGTCCGGAGGGATCCGGAGGAAGCAGGGCCTGAAGGATGCGGTGGTGGGGAGGGGGACGCCGGGGGCTGATTTGGAAGGGAGTACGGGGAGAGGAGAGACCCCCGTAGGCCGCGGCGCGGGGGGGGGGCTGTGGGAAACCGTTCTGTGAGGCCTCGGGGGGGGGCTGGGCGTTATGGGCCCACCGGGGCTTTGGGGTCTGGGGGGGGCGGCTGAAGGCTCCATCGGGGACGAAGGGCCCGCAGAACTGAGCCCAGGCTGCGGGTACGGCTGAGTCAGTGCTTCTCCTCCCCATCGCACCGGGTTTGGGGCTTTGGCGTTTGTCTCTTTCGTTGTTGCACCTCGTTAATGAGGGCTGATAGCAGTTAATGATTTGTGTGTGGTGATGGTGGGGGGGGGTTGTAACTCCGCCAGCAGACGAGTTGTGCTCAGCTCCAGCCGTCCGAAGCGTTCGGTTGTTGTGGTACCACGTGAAGTTGTGTCCTTTTGGGCTTTGTAGCCCCGGTGTGCTCCTAAGAGCCGTCCCAGGAGCAGCAGTTCCCGGTAGCGTTCCTTTAAAGGAGCATTTAAGTGTTTTATGAAGCCCTCAGCAGAAGGTTCTGGTTGGATCCCGGATGAAGGAGCTCCGAGGTGACTGCAGGAGGATTTGTTGGTGCTGCGTTATTCTGGCAATTAAAATGTAGAGCTTCTTTTTAATGGCTGCCTCGGGCTGTGGCTGAGGTCAAAGGGAAAGCTGAGAGGGGACGGCAAGAACAGCCTTCCCCTGTATGGAGCTTGGGGAGGTGCAGGAAGTCCTCACCACACAGCAGCGGGGCAGGGGAAGGTGTCATTTTCTATTTCCCATCACCTTTCTCCTTTCTTCTTCTCAAAAAGTTGGGTATTTTTGTTTTGTTGTTGTAGATGGCTTTGGTTAAGAGCTCAACCCCAATCTAAAGGACGATCGTACTCTTATCTATGCCATAATTCTTGGCGAGTCCCTGAGACCCTTCTGCTCAGAAAGGTAGCAAATGAAGCCTGAAAGCAGTGGTGGTGCACACTATTGCTGGGACAAATGCTTCTTCTGGTCCCCCTGCATCCTGCTGAGGTTTTTGGAGCACTTCAAGCCAACAGGTCCTGCTCTGAGAGGAGCAGAAGGGGGGTTCCCACCTTGAGGCATAGGTTGTGTCACTGTGTGAAGTATCAGGAATCCACCACTGTGTTTGGAGACTGAATGTGGAAAATGCTCTGGGAGGGGGGAACTGACCCTCTTTTCTGCAGCAGCCACCAATGGGGGCTTCACTGAGTGCAGGAGAACTCCTGTGGGGGGTTCTGTGGGCTCAGGGGGTGGCTGCAGGAGTGTTTCGTCAGCTGGAGGACGGAGCTTTACTTCCTCACACTGATAAGGGGACCCAGTGAGCCTGGGAAAGGTCCACGTTTGAGGAAAAGCTCACACTGAGTGGGGGCAGAAAAGTGAAAGGCTGGGGGGGGGCTGAGACCTCTGAGCTTGACTTGGGCTGCTGTAACATAGTGGGCATTGGCTGGTTTCACTCTCAGAACTCCACATTTCTTAGCAAAAGCAACTTTGGTAGAATAATAAAAATCCCCAGGGCGCTTTTCTCTCCGTTCATCTTTCCCTTTAAACAGGGAGCTCTCAAGTTTGGAAAGTTCACTGAAATGCTCTGTCTAGACAGGGCAGGAATGGCCTGGAAAGAGAACACCACGGGCGGGGTGATCTGAAGTCATTTCTTTCTTGCTGTGCTGTCTGTAAAGCTGCGAATGACTTTTCCTTATTTGAAAGTGAGCTGGTTTGTGCTTAGCAAAAATGTGCATTCCCGTTGTGGCTCAGGAAAGCTGAGATCAGGGAAGGTTCCATCACTCTGTCTGCAGCACTGAGTTTCTGTGGGTTATTTTGTGTCCCCTCCATCCCGTTCAGTATTTTATTTTAATGCTGCAGGTTGCCTTCTTGCTTGTTTTGTGTTGACTCCTTGCTGTTTCTGTAGATATGTGGATTTGAGCTGCTTGATCCCACCCCGGGGGTTGCTGGTGCTAATTTTGGAGGAATGTTTGCCATTAGATGCTCATCAGTGGTTATTTTATTCCCCACTCCGTTGCTTTTTCACTTTGTGCACAGGCAGCTTAGAGCTAGGCTTGGCAAAGGGTGGCTGGAAGCTGTGGTGCTCTGCTTGTTTCTCTTCACATGTTTTAATTACTGCTCATTTTCTACCTCTGAAGTGGAGAGAAGCTATTTCCTGGGTGATAACATGCGCTTGCTTCAGATATTTGGAGATCTCCCAATAACTTTTCAGGCAGTTTTTTTTGCAGTGGTGTCCCCTCAGGTGCTTGCTTTTGAGGCTGCAGAGACAGCTTATAAACGTTCCTTGCTGAATTTGTTTGTAAGCAGTCACTCTTTGTATGTAAATATCCATTCTTTTACTGAGCTGAGTTGGAGACAGCTGGAGGGAGTTCACCTGAAGTGCTCTGTGTGGTGCTCCAGGTTTGGTGCCTTTTTGCTCTATTTGGTGCCTTTCTGCTCTGTGTGCTCTCCAGGTTTGGTGCCTTTCTGTGCTCCCTTCTTGTCCAAAAGTGCATTTATTTAAAGGTGTGGAATTAACAAGAAGGTTTGGGTGCAGACCTTAAGGTGCCCAGGTCCCTGTCCACTTGGAAATGGAGCCTGGGATGCATTTCAAATCATTATCCCCATCCTTCCCTGCTCTCTTTTTGGGATCTCAGCTCCTCGTACTGCAGCAGTGCTGCTGCATTCTTTGGGCTTCTAAACCATATCCTGGGAATGCCCCTACAGATAATCCTTGTTGGGATGGGTGGGAGTTGAGCTGATTATTCCTCGAGCAAACGAACTGTGTGTTCCTCAGTGCATTTTCAAGCCTGTGGGTTTCACTACGCACTGAGCCTCCTGGTTCCGTAATGCTTTGCCTTCAGCCTGCATTTGATAGATGGCATTGGCAGGTCGTGCATTTTCCTCCTGGCTGCTCGGGCCGGATCCCCATTGTTCTGCACGCCGTGTCCAGTTGCTCTTTGTTTAACCTGGCACTGTCCCTCTCCTGCACCGGGGAGCCAGAAGCGTAAGGAAAATCCGCGCACAGGAACCGAGTGTCCCTGCTGTGTGCTGCTGGGATGCTGGCTGCTGATACACCACGGATCCTTGTTGCTCCCCATCCACATCGTTCGTTAGCAAACATTTTATGGTGGCTGTAAACCCACCTGGTTGTGGGGCTTAAATCACAGAACGCCTTGAGCCTTTTGGATCCATAGTGAGGCCATGGGGCTCTCAATGCCTTATGTTTTACCTTGCTTTCTGCTAGCCATTCCAAAGCACCTTTAGCAAAATACAGATTTCACTCTGTAAAAACAGCAGTAAGATGCGCTGACAAGCTGAGGGATGTGGGGTACCCCTTGGGCTTGCTGGGCAGCAATTTCTGACTTCCTTTCTTTCTTTTTCCCCATTGTTATTTAGAACCTGAGACAACTGACACCGGCAGCCGCGTGACAAGGAGCAGCTTTTCCCAGGAAGAAACCGTGCTGCTCTGTGGGGCTGTCAGCTGAATTCTGACAGCTCCAGACCCTGCTTGCCCTCTCTGCTGTGATTTTGCCATCCCAGACCAAACACCATCCACTTCCCTCCTCGATTGGAGGCCGTGTGTGAATCACAGCTGCACTGCTCAAGGGCTACGACTTATTTTTCTCCCCCCCCCCTCCTTCTTGTGTAGCTGCACATCAGAGCAAACGCACCAAGATGTCTAAAAAGCAAAACCCAAAAGGTAAGATGCATGCGGATATGCTATAATCAAATGTCAATAAACAGCACAATTGATTCCAAAGTTATCAATTAGGAGAGGGGTTAATTGCTTCTGCTGTACTCCTCTCCAGGCTGCTGGCGACGCTTGACAGCTTCTTGTCACCATCTTGGTGACATCGTATAACCTGTTGGGTTTTGTGACATTTGTAGCAGCATTTCAGTTGTCCAGCTGGACAGGTCTGATTCTTGACTTGCTGCATATATTAATACTGCCCCCATTTTCACTGTCAGAAAGCAGCAGAAAAGAAATATTTTTAGTAGTTCACAACACCCCTGCAGCACCCATGCAGGTTCTCCCTTTTCTGCTGTTTCACGTTAAAGACAAAGCTGTTCTTGCAGCAAGCAGCTTAGTGCAGCAAGAGCCCTTGTTTGCTGCACGTGAGACATTAATTCTAAAGTGTGGGGAGGGGAGAGAGGTAGGGGTTATGAAGGTTATGGTTGTCTTTTTATTTGCACTGACTACTAATTAATAATTTAAGGCGAGTGCTTTGACAATCCGTGTCCTCTGCCTCGAGAGAAGCGCTTTTGTTCTCGGTAGATTTTTGCCTCTCACAGCTCTGGCACTGAAATGGTGCCTACCTGAGCAGCACTGCTGTCCTTTGACATCCAGATCCATGCATGGTTCGAAGCAATTAGCAGCACTTATGGAAATTACTGTATGGGATAATTTTGGAATTATTTTTAAAATGCTGCATCCGTGCTTTTGGAAGCCTCAACACAAGCCATTAGGAAATTGTCTTCTTTCTGCTGCTAGAAATGGAGCCCAGCAATTGTTGTCAGTGAATACGTGGGGAGAAAAGCAACAGGATGGTGGGGAATGGAGGGAAGTCTGCAGGACGTAGCAGGGAACCCTACAGGGCTGGCACTGCTGGGTTTCTCAGGCCAAAAGGGCACCATGGCTGTCAGCATTTGATGCTGCAGGCTGCAGCCCTGGTGTGCTCAGCAGATGTCATGCAGGCCCTGTGCAGGTAAGGAGTGTCTTCTCAATTTCTCTGGAAGCCAAACAAAACCGCTTTGCTGTGTAACAAAGGAGCAGTGAGGAGTGCTGAGAGGTGAGAGAGCTGCTTTCAATAATGCAGCAGTTCTGAAAGCAAATCAGGAGCCCACCTGCTGCTGTTGCATGGGGGTGCTGTGGAACAAGGCGAGCATCTGAACTGCTCAGGAGGGTGTTGGTGAGATTTGGGAAGTGGGTATGCAATTTGGGCATGGATGCAGTGCAGCCCTTGGGCTCTTCCTTATCTGTATACATCAAGGAGGCATTGCTATTGGTGAAAAATTGCCCTGTGTGTACTTGGGGAAGGGGAAATATCACAGGGAGCCTGCACAGGTGTGGTGTGGGGGAAGTTCTGTTTTAATCTTATCCTTCATTTAATAGTGTGCCACTCAAGTGGAAGCTCTGCAGAATCCCAGCTCTGTCTAAGTGCTGCTTCCTCAGCCTTTGGCTGGGAGAGAGAATCCCAGAACTGTCAGAGTTGGAAAGGACATGTGCAGACCCTCAGTCCAACCCTGTGCTAAAGCAAGGTGCATAAGAAAGCACCAGGAAGGGCTTGGATCTCTGGGGGAAGGAGACCCCCTCCTCTCTGGGGGTCAGGTTTGGACTTAGGGCTGTAATGAATGCTTGGGCCATTCATATCTATTTGCAACAACAGCAGTAACCTGGCATTTCTTGTCTAGACAAAGCCCCGAGGTGCAGCTGCCACCTCTTTGGGCTCACTCTGCAGCACAGTGACCACACCACAGGATGTTAAAATAGTTTCTGCAGCAGCTAATGGAGGCACTGAGCCCCAGCTCTGAATTGGAGGCGGTGATGGAGTGAGTGAAGTTTGTGAGCCAGATGGACCCCCTCATGCATCTTAATGTGCTCTGTGGGAAAAGAGGGGCTTAGAGGCATGTGTGGTAGTGGTGTCTGCTCATGGATCATAGGGAAAGTGGGAGGATGCTGGAAAGTCCTGCAGGGACCTTGATCTGTGCTGGTTAGTATCTCAGTGTTAATTTCTGCTCAGTGGGTACCGATACACTCCTAGTTTTGTAAGCTAAATGATTTGTTTCTATGTTCACTCCTGCAGTGGCAAACAGGAGTCAGGACTTCCCAAATTGGGCAGGGCTGTCCTAGGCTGCTGGGTTTCTGATGTCCCAGGAAGCAGAACGGATATTTCTTGGACTGTTTTTGCACGTCTTTCACGTAGGAGTGTCTGATTAGTGGAGTTACAGGAGAAGGAAGCTGAAGTGAGCAAGCAGTGTGGTGCTGGGCAGGGCAGATTCTTCCTGGCAGCTTTGGTGCTTCTGTTGAAGAGAACCAATTTATTAAACAGTGCTAAAGCACAGAAGTAAGTGATCTGGGATGAGCGATTCCTTGCCCCTCCTTTTTCTGGGAGCTGCAGTTATGAGCACAGAAGCAATTAAGACCACGGTTCTGGAGTTAATGCATCGCATCCACAGGGCAGCGCTGTGTGTTTTCATGCAACAGCATCCAAATTACACAGCGTTCCATTCTGCCATGCACAGCCACAGCCCCACGAAGGTGTTCATTCCCCAAATCCTGAAGGCAGTGGCAGCAGCCAGACGTCTGCCCACGAGGATGGAGCATTTTGAATTCCATCCATTCCTGCAGATCCCCGCCACCACCAGAGACCTGAGTGCCAGCAGCCCTTCTAATGATGCTCGGGAGCACTCCTGGGCAATATCACATGAACACAGTGAAGTCTCCATTGCATAATTTTTGCATGATCAACGTTTTAGCTGCTGGAAGCTGGAGCTGTGGTGGGAGTGAGGTGCTGGCAGCTCCATCTGCGTGAGCTCCAGCACAGACACAGCTGTAGGAAGGGGTAAGATTGAGCGCTGCAGCGGGGAGCTGAGCTTCATCTTCTTGGCACCTGGGTCCTCGGTGGCTGTTCTGCAGTGAGGGTTTTGAGAAAAGATCTCTGATTCTCACTCGGTGATGGGAATCTGAGAGCCATTTACAAGATGAAGGGCTGGAAAGTTAGGAGCTCAAACTTGCGTGAGCTTCAAAAACAGGAGACAATCTTGCTCATGGGGCTGAAATAGGGAAGGACAGAGCGAGGGAAGAATTTAAGCGTTCATCTGTAGCCTAAATAAGAGCCTGACCTTTCCATCATGTTCACAATTCTGTCACTGCGTTTGGAGGCATCTCGGTTTAAATGCTACATCAATGTCTGGGAACCGCGGAAGTCAATGGTGTGTCTCAAAACTGCGTGTGAGTAATTTGGAGGAGGTGAGGGAAGGGACGTGAATCAGCAGCTCGGGGTGTTGGCCCACCAGAGCAGGCTGCTGGATGCATTTCCTTCCCCAAAACCCCAAATTTAGATGCTCGGGCCTTTGGCACGTGAGGTGATCCCAGGGCAGGGATGGCAGGGAGTGAATCTGTTGCTGGAGGCTGGCTTGGCTCTGAGTCTATCTGGAAGATTAGCATTGCCCTGAAGTTGGGAGCTGGTGGGGAGCGTGAGCTGCTCAGTCTCCAAAGCCATTCATCAGTCTGGTTGCCTTCTTGTATCTCCAGGCAGGGGAGGTTGGTAATGTGCTGCTCAGAGGCTCCAGTGCTGAGGAGATCGTTTGCTCTCTGTTGCTGGGCTCACAGAGGGATTGATGCAGAAATGTGAGGGTGCAACCGGCCTGTTTTGGTAATGGTTTATGTCACATCAGCCCTGCTAGGGCTGAGTTTGCTTCTTTGTGGTTTGGTCTGCAATTGGCTAGAAGCAGAGCTGTGGCTGAAGCAGTTTCATTGGCTCCCTGTAACATGGCGGGAGGAACAGAACCTGTCCTTTATTTAAGGTTGGGGCACTGTGTGCTTTGCTCTCAGCAGCTAATTGCCCTCTGTTTGGTAGAATTACCCAGCAAGCACTGTGACCACTGGAGCTGACCATGCTCTCCAGATGTCTCCCAGCACCTGAACGTTCCAAAGTGAGTTTCCCATCTCCTTTGTCTTCACAGATCCATCCGGGTTCATTTTCGATGTGCAGTCCAACACTGTGATGGCCCAAGGAGGAACCTTTGAAAACATGAAGGAGAAGGTAAGTGCATCTCATGGGACTTCAGCTTGCCATTTTAATACTGCGTCTTTATCTGCTGTCAGAGGTTAAATATGCTTCTGTCTGAGAGCTAACTGCGCTTCTTTCAAAAGCAGAATTTTATTCAGGCTAAATCATCCTGGCATATGAAAGTTTGATAAGGAAGGCATTGGTTAAGGTGTTCGGACTGCTTGCACAGGGCTGCAATGTGAGGTAGAGCAAATGCATCACCTGTCGGCCTTTTTTCTTCCCTCCAGATCAATGCAGTGCGTGCCATAGTCCCAAACAGGAGCAACAATGAGATTGTCCTCGTGCTCCAGCATTTTGACAACTGCGTGGACAAAACAGTGCAAGCATTTATGGAAGGTAACTGCAGTGGGCTTCTGGGCTTTGTCATAGGGTCGTAGAATCATAGAACGGCCTGGGTTGCAAAGGACCATAATGATCATGTAGTTTCAACCTGCCTGCCATGTGCAGGGTCATCAACCAGCAGACCAGGCTGCCCAGAGCCACATCCAGCCTGGCCTTGAATGCCTCCAGGAATGGGACACCCACAGCCTCCTTGGGCAACCTGTTCCAGTGCATCACCACCCTCTGAGTAAAAAGCTTTCTCCTCATATCTAACCCCTGTCTCAGTTTAAAAGCATTCCTTCTTGTCCTATCACTAGCCACCCATGTAAACCGTTCCCCCTCCTGTTTATATACATATATATATATATATATATATATAAGCTCCCTTCAAGTACTGGAAGGCCACAATGAGGTCTCCCTGGAGCCTTCTCTTCTCCAAGCTAAACAAACCCAGTTCCCTCAACCATTCTTCATAGGAGAAGTGCTCAGCCCTCTGATCATCTTAATGGCCCTCCTCTAGTCACTCGTACCTGCTCTGTTTGTGTTGTGGGCCTTCAGGAGCTCCTGCAAAAGGGTCAGAGTTCAGCACACACCCCACGTGGCAAAGAGCTTGTGGAGCTTTTCAGCTCATCCACACATACCCTCCACAGCTCATAGACTTGTTCTCTTCCAACTCTTTGTTGATGTTTGTCCAAATAGAGGTTAAGGCAGAGATAAGGACTTGATAACTCTTTAGGTAATGAGGGTTAGATACTCAATTACAGAAACTCTCACTCGTGTACAAAAGCAGGGAACGTCTTCAGCTTCATTTTTTCTGCTGTTTGTACTTTGAAACCCAGATGGGTTTTGAAATACTTTGAAGTGCTGAATGGATTTTGTGACCTCAGAGAAGGTGGTTCTTGCTGTTGGCACTGCATGTGTGCCACCCTCACCGCTCATCACTGCTTTTTGTTTCAGGTAACGCCAGTGAAGTATTGAAGGAATGGACTGTCACAGGCAAAAAAAAGGTAATGCTTCTAAATACACCTCGCAAATGCAGTTGTCTTTTTTTATTATTATTATTTCTTTGAGGATGAGGAAGGGCATAAACCGAGATTGCCTGCCGTTCTCTGCGTTCCTGGTAATTTTGATGAGATGAGAAGCCGGAGAGCAAACATGTTCTGCACCATTCTGTGCATGCACACTGCTGGCAGCAGAGCAGACTGCCAGAGATGATTGCTGTGTTCTGAGGTGCCTCGCTGCTAAGAGCAGGGATTTGCATGGGGCCTTCGTTGCAAGCAGAAAACATCACATCTGCACTCGGTTTCATTGTCAAACACATCGTGTTGGGCTGAAAAAAGCTTCTAGACTTACAGCCCTTGCAATAGCTTTTGTTTTGCTGACCCTCTGCAGGACCCCTAATCCACACACCCAGCCCCACGCTGAAGTAAATCTTTCTCAGGTCCGTTTGCTGCAGCAGAGCTCCGTAATTCACTGCTCAGATGGTTGTGCCGTTCCATTTTTCATCGGTAACCTTTGGAGCTGAACAGTTGCATTTAATGCTGAGCTCTGTGGAAATATTTCTGTGTCATGTAGGCTTCCCTGCCCAGCTCTGTGCTCAGACCTCTGCGAAACGGTTAAAGGAAGATTTGCAAAGTTTCAGAACTTGATATTATAATGTCCAAATCCACCAGGACAGGAAGAAAATCATAATTATTCAAAAGGACTCCTTTGAATACTTAAAAAGCACCAGGATAAAATAGAGAGGGGAGAAATGTGACCGAAGAGCCGTGTGCTGGGGATCGAGGGAATTGCTGTCAGAGCGAGGTCTAGGGCAGCATCCCGAGGGGAGTGGGGCAGCCCCCCACAGCCCCACTGCTTCCAACAGCCCTCATCCCATGCCTTGAGCTCGCTGGCACACCGTTGGAGGGGATAATGAGTTTGCACGTCGTTAATGCCTCTATATCTGTCCTCATTGTTGAACGAATCCCTCCTGCTGTTAACAGGATCAACAACAGGGCTGGCTGAAAAGGCATTTAATTCAGCTACTTTCAGGCGGTAAGCACAAGCTTAATTTTCCCTTCAGGAATTAAAGCTTAACGTTTTTATTTTTATTTCTTTCTCTCTCTCTCTCTGTCTCTCTCTGTGGTTCGGATGCCTAATCCTTAGAACAAGAAGAAGAAAACCAAACCGAAACCGCAAGCCGAGGCGAACCCTGGCCCCACAGACCCCAGGAAATTGGTGTCCACTGAAGAGGAGCAGTCAGCAAACTCAGAGAAGGGGGGAATTAACGGTTTCCATGTCAACGGCTGTGCCCATGACACGGAGTCGGTGGACTCGCTCAGCGAAGGGCTGGATGCGCTTTCAATTGATGCCAGAGAGCTGGAGGATTGCGAGGCCTCGGTGCCAGACATGCCTGAGAGAACAGGTTAGTCCCCAGAAGAAGCGGCAGGAGGCACCCGCTGGGTGTTTAAAAAGCAGAGGAGCTGCCTCTTGCCTTTTGTGTCCCTCCTTTGACTGGGGTCAGCTTTGAGAGCTGATTTGTTTGTACGGTCCTCCAGGAAAGGGCAGCTCACCCCGAGCTTTGATTTCTGCTTGTGGTCCTAAAGGGCTAGTGAGCATTCTGCCGTCCTCTGTGTGTGTCGTTTCCCCCCCTCCCCTTCACACCAAATTGTGCTTTGCTCCGGCAGTGCCTCAACTAGAGAATGGAATAGCAGACCTCGACACCAAATCTCTCACCGTGCACCCTGCCCAGAGCCCTTCGTCTCTCAGACAGCGTCCTGATCAGCACAGCGCGAGCAGGTCCGGCTCCAGACCCACAGCCCCCACCTCCCCGCCTGCTGTGCGCCTGGACAACGTCCCCTTCTCACCTGCAAACAAGAAGCTGGGTAAGGCCCCCGGGTCTGCACCCTCCCTGGTGTCACAGCAGGTTGCCAGCAGCCAAATTCTCACCGCCTAATCCGCTGCATTGCTGACGGACAGCGCTGAGGCAGGCTGGACGTTGATTTTAATACAAGCTAACACACTTCTTATTATCTGGCCTCTAACTTGCACTCTGCTCCTCCTCTTCCCCGTGCACAGCAGGAATCTTGACAGCAGTTTAGATGTAGTGCCTGGAGCAGCAAACCCGTATGTGTGAGAAGGCAGGGCGGGAGGCAGCCTCGCTGCATACGCTTAGCCCATTCTTCTCTGCTTCCTCGCAGAGCCTTTGGGTTCTTTCTCATCTGTTGTGAGAATGTGTCAAGAGGACAGTAGTTGGGACCAGCCCTGTTACAAGAAGTGACAGCCTCCTGTTACCCGTGGTTTTTTTCTCTTTCGTGTGCCTTCTCTTACAATAACAAGAGGGGACAGGAGGACCTGAGACAGCGGTGGTGAATGTGGTTATCATGCTTAGCTCAGTGAGGTGAGGCGGTGGCTGTGCCCCTAACCCAAAGCAACTCAGATGCATTTGGTTACTGCTGCGAATTTGAAACTGTAGAGGGGTGTCCCTGCCCACAGAATGAAATCCTTCAAGCTCTGGGAAAGCTTTCCTCGGTGGAAAACCTGCAGAACTTCTGCTGAACCAAGAGTCTCTGTAATGGGGGAGGGAAAGGAGGTATTAAAACCAAGCAGGACGTAGTTTAAAAGTAAGAGGGAAAGCGTTCTCCTGATTTCCCCTGCTGGGAGGATTTAGCAGTGTGATTGACATGGCTGTTTAAGTTCTCTCTGTCTCTTGGTAGGTTCTAATATTGAAAAATCAGTGAAGGATCTCCAGCGCTGCACCGTCTCACTGGCTCGGTACCGGGTCGTGGTGAAAGAGGAAATGGATGCTTCCATTAAGAAGATGAAGCAGGTATTTGCTGAGCTGCAGAGTAGGTAAGTGAAATGTAGGAACGGATCCAGATGTGTTGAGGATTAAGATCAATGAATTCAGAATAAAACTTCAGCTCTCCAGTCAGGCTAATGACAAGCTTGTGTTTGCCCCGCTGGCCAAGCACCGTTTGTCAGCGCTTGAGAGCTCAGCGTGTCGTCAGGAATTAAGCCCATGTCTGAAGGCCTGTGCTCTGCAATTTGTAGAAGGCTTTTTGCAGGCAGCTGTGCAAAGCCTGCGTTGGAGCTCACTGCCCGTGCATGCAGCAGGAGCTCTGTGCCCCACTCAGGGCTTTGTTGTTCAGCTCTTCGGCAAACTTTGATTCTGTGTCTGCATGAGGTGGTTAACATGGCCTTCCTTAAGTCCTGTTAAGCACAGAGGGTGGGAGGAACTTGTTGGTAACATGCTGCTAGCTGGGTGGGTGCTGGCATTAGCTGTGCTGGGAGCAGAGAGTGCAGCAGTCTGTGTCTCTTCAAAACAAACATTTGTATTTGAAATCTGCGAATTCGGGTTGCATACAGCATGGAAGAGCAGGCTCCTTCTGAAAGTACGCACACACAAAGTACAGATCACACTGCAGAGCGTTGCTTCTCCATTTTTAAACCACGCTTTGAATACAGTGCACAGTGTTCCCTCCAGGTGCACTCAGGTCTTTTTAATTACCATTTTCATTGCTTTGGGTAAGCATTTTACAGTGACATTCCCAAAGTCCTAACACCAGATGCACTCGATACCTTGGCTGATTGGATCTGTTAGTGAGAAATTGTTCTTCTTGGTTATACAAACATGAGTGGATTTGATAAAGAAGTGTAAGAAACTGCACAGAGAGTTCCCTGCTGATCTCATCATCTCTGAACTTGCTAAGGGTGCACTCACTCCCACTGCCCAGCTCTCTGATGATGTTAAGGAGCTCTGATCCCAGCACTCACCCCCGAGAGGCACCACACATCACTGGGCTCCATCTGGACACTGAGCCATTGGCCACCACTCTCTGGGTACAGCTGAACAGTCCACCCATCAAATCCATATCTTTCCAGTTTGGAGAGAAGGATTTTATGGGGGACTGTGGCAGAGTCCAGATAGATGACATCAGTGGCTCTTCCCTTGTCTGCTGACTCAGTTACACTGTCATTTTTACAATCAGGCAGGACCTGCCCTTGGTGAAGCTATGCTGCTCATTCCATATCTCCTCCCTCTCTTCCATGTGCCTTAGCATTGCTTCCAGGAGCATCTGCCCCATGATCTCTCCCAACTCAGAGGTGAGGCTGACAATTCAGTAGTTCCCTGCCTCATCCTTTCCACCCTTCCTAAAAACGGGTGTGACGTTGCTTTTCTTCCAGTCACCAGGAACTTCACCTTACCAAGGGTGGCTTGGTGACTGCGTCAGCCTACTCCCTCAGTTCCTTTTGCCAGAAGTGAGTAATGTTTGACAGGTAACTAAAACGCTGATATCACACCGAAGGATTAAAGCAGATATTTGGCAGACTTGCAGATCCGTGTCAGAAGTGATCTGCATTTGCAAACTGCATGGCCTTCAAGGCAGGAGTGCATAGTGGCAGTGATATGGAGTTGGCTGTGCTTCGAAGCCTTTTAGCAAATCTTGTTGATCCATGTGACGCTTTCTCTTTGTGTGCCTGCTTGGGTTGAACTTTGCCACCAGGAAGTGCTCTCCTGAAGTGGAATGTTGCCCTGCATTTAAGTTCAGCATGCTAAAAGTAGTGACAGGAGGTGTTTCTGGCTGACTTTTGACCTTAGAGGAGACCAGACCCACATGGTTGGGGGTGTCTGTTTGCCCTCAGCTGCATTCTTATTCTTTTTTATGCTCGTGACCTCCATGGCACAGAGCTCCCAGCTTTCCTCTCTCGTGTTGTTGCAGTGGTGGAGATTTACCCCACCAATAGCTGAGGGTTCTGGAGGGGATTTACCCCTCAATAGCTGAGACATCTGTAGTCCTAACTTAATTAGTTTGTGTATTACACCATACTTTGTTAGCGGTTTTGTCTACTGAATGCCAACTGATGCTGCTTCAGTATCATCTCCATACACAGTAGGGCTGATTGTTTTCTGTCGACCTCTCTGCATTTACAGCATCTGTAAAATCCCGTCCTTGGGATGGAAAATGTCACTGCTTTGGGTCTATGTGAGCACTGCTTTGCCCTTTGCCTCGGTGTTATCGGCTCCGCACCGCTCACGTCATGTTCCCAAAGGTGAAAGAGCCACATGTGGCCCTGGGCACAGGAGGATGTGTGGATCCGCCTGGCGTGGGGCCACCGGAGCCTCCCTTGGCAAATGCCAAGCTCTGTTGGCCACGGCTCTGCAGAGTGCAGCCTGATTTCCTTATCCCAAAAATGACGCAGTTGAGCTGAAACAGAAATTGTACAGTCACATTTTCTTTTCTTCCCCCAGCTCCCTTTGCGACCCAGAGAATAATTAGTGTATTTTTAAAGCCTATGACACAAGTCAGGACCCAATAGCTAAATCCTCTTGCTGAATCATAGCTCCAACTGGCTTTCTACCAAAGGAAAACCTGATTTAAAGGCAGGTTTGTTCATCTGAAACAGGGCATTAGTAGCAAAGTGCAGACTGTTTTCGCTTGTGTGTCACAAATGTGCTTCAGGTGTCCTTTGAACCAGCAAGGCTTCCGCAGGTTTGGACCTTCATCTTCTCTCTCTTGGCAGCGTGCTGGTGCAGGCACAGAGGTGAGGGTGAGGGGGCTCTAATGCTGCACCATGATCTCCAGGTGTCAGATTTCTGCTCTGTAGGATTTGGAGGTGGTCGGGTAACCTGAACGAGGGAGTCCCAGCAGCCCTGAATTCCCAGCATGTTTTTCTATCTGCGCTGCAAAAAGCACCCTGAGCCTTTGTGGGTGCAGAGGGGAAGTTCAGCTTCAGTACTTCTTTGGGCATGGGGCTGTATCGAGGTTTGTCACTGCTGCACTGTGGGGCTTAAAGGTGGCAGCTGCCCTGCAGGCAGCCCTCGGGACTGCTGCGCAGAGCTTGACCTCAAAGCTGGGATCGTGCTCATGCATACAGCATCTTGCAGGGGCCACTGGGCTGCAGGTATCTCTCCTGACAGCAGCTCACGACCAAGTGCTCAGTGCTGCTTCAATCCTCAGCAGGTCTCAGTTCACCTCCTTCCCCTTTTTCTTCCTCCCAGAGCGTGCTTTCTCCAAGCTCAGTCTCTCAGATTTATGTGGTCTTGTCCCAGCACACAGCAGCCCAGGACTGAGCACATTCCTGAGCGGATCTGGCAGCTGGAGGGCAGTCTGCTCAGCTATTCCCTAGCATGGGAGACTGCTGGGGTCTGATCGAGCTGCTCCTCACGCCAACATCAGGCACAGCAACATGACCTCTGTTCCTCAGCCAGCCCAACTGTAAAATTGGGTAAAGGACTCCAGCTGAGCTCCGCTGAGTAAATTAAATGACAAAGGGACGCAGGCTGTAATCTTTTGTCAAGGTTCCTACGGGTTTGCTTGCAGGAGAAAGCCCCAAACAGCCTATATAAAACTCATATAAAGCAGGCGTTGCTCCTGTCAGAGCCAGGGGTGTGTGTGCATGTGTGTCCAGGGAGGAGGCGATAGGGGATAGGTGCAGCACAGCTGGGCTCAAGTTCATCAAGGCAGTGCTGTATCCGCATTGGGATCCTGCCTGGTTAGCTCCTTACGGAATGTATGGGCATCTCTCTGTGGGATGGGCATCTCCCTACACCCTGCCCCTTGCTCCACACTGCTGAGCCACACGGGAGACAGCTGGAAGGAAGGTGAAGCCCTATTAGTGTCGCTTCTGACACACGTCGTTGTATTTGTGCAGTTGGGCTGCGACTGCCTGACCTGGCTCAGGCCCCCGCTGTGCTACGAGCAGAAACAATCTCTGCCCTGAAAAGGCAGATGGACAGAGAGCGATAAATCAACAGAAAGTGCCAAATGTCAAAGCTGCTGTTCAGAGGGAGTTGTTCAAATTGATCCTGCCTCAGTCCTCTCTGACACACAGAGGAGTGGGAGCGGTGGTTGGAGTTTGCCTTTCAGATGCCCTATGGTTTGTGAGAAGAAATATTCCTCTATGCTTTCAAGCAGACTGTTCTCACTGAAAAGCCTGTGGCCTGAGTTGGAGGGCTGGTGTTACACTGTGTCTGCATGGAAAGTGTTGTAAAGCTAACGGGCAAAAGGAAGACTGGGCTTTTGTATTAGGAAAACAGAAATGAAGCTTGTTAATAGGGAGGATGCTGAATGCACTCGAGCTGCTGGGGGAAGCACAGACTGAGGGCTAGACTGCAGGAGCAGTGTTGAGGCACAAAAGCATCTGCAGGAAGGGTGAATGTGAGGGTCTGGGTTTGTTTCTGCAAGAAACAAAGCTGAAGCCAGTGCCTGCCTCTGTGCTGTGCTTTCTCTCCTGCCATTGCAACCTGAGTCTTAGTTGGTAGTGGTACAATTCTGCTTGCACAGAGGCTGCAGCCACAATGCCTGGGGGAATTGTGGTCTCATGGCAACAGCCACGGTCAGAGCCTGCTGAGTCTCCTGTGATGCACCTTGGGTGCTCTCAGGTGGCTGAAAAATCCTCAGGCTTTAAGAGATGGGTGCGTGGTGGGGGCTGTGCCCACTGGAACACTGCGTGCTCCCTCAGCCCTTTGGGATGTGCCCTGCCCTGAAGTGCTGCAGAACAGTAGAATTTGGGTTCCTGGACTGGCAGGACAGTTTGCTACATTGGAATAAGCTAAGAGTGAAGCATTGCAATCAGGTGCCTTCACCATGTCGCTCCTGAGAGACTGCTGCCCACTGCCCACACCCTGCTCCAGTGCTGCAGGTCCTCCTTGTGGCTTGAGCATTCTGAGCAACTCTGCATTGCACCATGGCTTTCCTCTGCGATAAAGCCCAGAGCAGTGCAGCTGCTGCTCCTCTCCCCTCACCGAGCAGCTCTGACTTTATCAGAGCACGGTGACCACACAGCCAGCAGGTTTTTAGAAATGCAGTAGGGTGCTGACTGAAGCCGTGGTGCCAGCAGAGCTCAGAACCAAGGCTCCTGCTGCCCTCTGTTGGTCCCTGCTCATGGCTGGCCTACTCAGAAACCCGCCGTGCTTCTCCTGTGGGATTCCGTGGTCCCCTCTGGTGTTAAATCCTTTCTCTGTGTTCTTCCCCAGCCTCATGGATCGCGAGGTGGCGTTGCTGGCTGAGATGGACAAAGTGAAGGCAGAAGCAAGTAAGGCTCCCTCCTGAGCACCCAGCCTGTAGATCTGCAGATGGTGCTGTGCCCTAGAGACAGCCCCATTGGAAGCAGATTTTTCTCCCTTATTTCCTTTTCACTCTGTGTAGAGCACTGTGTATTTGGAAACAGACAAAACAGTATACCATGCATACTGTGACTGGATTTTGCAGTTTGAGGCCTTTGTTCTGTGCCTGCATGAGAGGGTTGGATGAGCTGTGCTCTCCTGAAGGCACTGCTGAACATTTTGGCATCCCTGGGGAGCTGGAAGGGGTGCTCACAGCACCAGCAGCACTCCACCCTGCAGCTCAGGGGACACAGAAGAGACCTCAGCAGCTAAAACAGCATGTCGTGCCTGCTTCAAGCTCAGGTTCAGTCTGGAGACATACACAGCTGCAGGAGGGTGATGCTGGGGCTGCTGTGCAGCTGGCACAGCACTGACATAGGGAACCTGCTGCTTACCAATGAGGGGCCAGGCTGGGGCTGCTCCAGCCTCAGAGCTGTGCTCTGTTTCACAGTGGAGATCCTGATGAGCAGGCAGAAGAAGGCAGAGGCCCTGAAGAAGATGACTGACGTGGCCGTGCGGATGTCAGAGGAGCAACTGGTCGAGCTCCGAGCTGATATAAAGGTGAGCTTTTCACTCCTGCTTCATCTCACTCAAACACTCTGCATGTTTTTGTAACCATCCAGGTTTCAGAAGAACATGCTTTGGTGTGGTGCCTTTTCCAAATTCACCGCTGCTACTCTCTGCAGCTGTGCAGAAGGGCACGGATTCGTCCTGAATCTTTGAATACTTGGTTTGCAAAATACCAACAAATGATCATCCAAACATTAACCCCTTGGTGCCTGCACTTCAACCTTTGACCACTCTGCGTTGGCACTGAGCTGGGAATGTGGCAACGCCACAGCTTTGTCATCAGCACAGTGCTGAGAGCCTCCCATGGTGCAGGCTGACCTCTGCCTTTCCACCCAGCTCACAGAGCTAGCCCGCTGCGCAGAAGCTGCTTTTATATTCCATGAAACACTTTTATATGCCAGAAACCACCTCTGCTCTCTGGCATGCCGGCTCCTGCTGCAAGAGGTCAGCACAAAGTTGTGCAAAGGATCAATTAAGCTCCAGCTTGAGAATCCAGCTGCTGGTGCTGCAGTTCAGGGCAGTTCCCAGCCCTGAGCAGGATTGGTGCTGCTGAGGAATTCTGTTTCTGTCCACATCCTGAGCAGTGCTGGAGCCACCGTGGGACTGAAACAATCCGAGTGAAGCTGCTGGAAGTCATGCAGAAACCTTTTCCTAATTCCTTGCAGCCGTCTGCCTTCTCAGCCAAGGCTTTTTTTCCAGCAGCACCTAACTCTGTTACTAGCCCCGAACTGGAGACTTCTGTCTCCATTCCTGTGCTCTGATTGGGTGCAGGGATTGGAATTAACATGCATGTGTTCTCTTTTCCACACAGCACTTTGTAAGCGAGCGCAAGTATGATGAGGAGCTGGGCAGAGTGGCACGGTTTACGTGTGACATCGATGCATTGAAGAAGAGCATTGCTGCTTTTGGGCAAGGTGAGCAGGGAGGGTCAGGCAGCCGAGGCCTTGCCATCACCAAAACTCCCTGTGTTGCCCCCCAAATGGGAGAGCAGCAGGCTGGGAGGGGGCTGTGCTGGGTGCTTTGTTTCTCCTGAGCAGTGTGGGGAGAATTGGTCTTAGGGGTACCTGTTCCTTGGCCATGGGGGCTGTTCTCCTTCCTTCTCTCGTCCCAAGCTTTTGCCCAGTCCACAAAACCAAAGCAAAATCTCACCAGGAAAAGCTCTGCTATCCCTTCATGCCTTCAGCTCCAGCCGTGAGCTGCTCCAGCAGTTCTGCCACCGGATTCCAACAGAGGTTGAATGGTGAGCAGTCAGGACCCCCCCCACACACAATGCACATTTTGGGGTCTTTCTTTTCCAGTTTCCCACCCAAAGAACAGCTACTCCACTCGCTCCCGCTGCAGCTCCGTCACAGCTGTGTCCCCAAGCAGTCCCAGCAACATCTCTGCTCCCTCCAGCCCTGCCTGTGCCTCTGCCATCAGCCTTACTACAGCGAGCAAGAAGCCCCCATCCTCCATGGAGGCGGCCGTGGAGGGTGCAGGCAGCCATCCCCCCCAACCCCACCGAGAGGTACGTGTGCCCTGGGGCTGGGAGGGCTGCACAGCCCTGCTTTGCTGGCTTTGCTTCTTGGGTGATTGTGGGGGGGTTTGTTTTCCCACCTTTCAGGGAGGTGTGATGAGCATGGGCTGTAGGCTCTGTATCACATGGCACCGTGGGGTTTTTGTTTTCCCAGCTCTCTGACGAGCAGGAGGGGCACGGGGTCTGGTGTAGTCTCTGAGCTCTGTATCATGTGAGACTTCAGAGTTTTTGCTTTCTGGTTTCTCTGAGGAGTGGGGTGAGTGTGAGAGCGCTCTGTCTCCAGGCTCTGCCTCACTTTTCTGTTGGGGTTTCTGTATTCCAAACTCTCTGGGTAGTGAGAGGCACTGGGTACATATTCTGTAGCTTCTACTTCACATCAGATATTGGCATTTGTGATTTCCAAATTCTTTGGGAGTTGTACAACACTTCCCATGTTCTGCTTCACATCGGGTTTTGGTGGTTTTGTTTTCCCACCTCTCTGGGGAGCAATGATGTGCACAGCCTCTGCCATCTGTTTCACGTGAGCTTTTGGGTTTCCAAGTTCTCTGAGGGGCAGGAGAGGTCTGAGGATGCACAGCCTCTGGGTTCTGATTCACACCACATTTGGGCTTTTTCACTTCCCCAGCACAGGGGAGCACAAAATGCATCGCCTCAGTGCTGTGTCAGTGGGCGGCTGCAGCCCTCAGCGTGGGATCTGTCCCTCTCCTCTCTCTTTCTCTTGCAGGCTGCCCCAGGGAACAGGCGATCAGGACCACAGGGACCACCGGCCTCCCGCCCCCAACCCCACACCGCTCCTCCTCCAGCCAGGCGGTCCGGCGGCCCCCGGCACCGCAGCGGAGCAGGTCCGGCACTTGGCCGGCACCAGAGCAGCCCGGGCAGCCCCCACCAGATGCAACCCCCGGAGCCCGGAGCTGCGGCCGGAGCTGCTGCCACGCACAGCAAAGGGCTCCCGCAGCGCAAACCCCGCGCCAGCCGCCAGGAGGGAGCCAGCTCCTGAGGTTTCCCCACTTCTACCCTAAGGGGACGAGACTGTAGGAAGCTCCTAGCTAGAGATATTAACAAAGGAAAGTTTACACTTCTCAGTTCTTGTGCCATTATTATTATTTTTTGTTCTTTCCTTCTCTTTCTCTGATGTCTGCTTTGTGTTCTTCTCTCACATCTACTGCACCTCCACCCGGGCTCAGGGCCCCTTTGCTGCTGTCACTGTTGCCTTTTTCTTTCCCCTCTAGAAAATTTCCATGGCTCTGATGTCACTGTAGGCAGAGGGGGCCCAGACGCAGCCCCCAGCCTCTTTGTCCCCACTCTGCCCTGACCCTGGGGTCTCACATTGAAGGAGCAACCCCAGGACAGCCCAGCCCTCGTGCTGGCAACGAGGACAAGTGCTGCAAAATGGGAGTAGGGGGCAGTTTGAAGGAGCCAGGAGGGGTTTGTGAGGGCTAAACCCCCAGCGTTGTGCCAGTGGGGCCCTGTGCACACTGCACAGCGTGCTCTACTCTGGTTTATGTTGAGGGGAAAACTCTTTGTTTAATTCACCTCCCTCTCTTGTCCAGACCCACTCTAAATTAAAGAGCAATATCAATTAGCAGAGCTAATCCTAGCTGCTACCAAGCGGCGATGGCCGTTACTTAGCATTGTCCAAATAAAAGGCGATGTTCGTGTTCATTAGTACTGTCCATTAATTAATGCTCTCTGTTCCTTACTGCCTCCACCAGCCAGCATTTTAGGGTGCAGTGGAGGAAGGGATCAGCCCCTCCAAGGGAGGTGGTAGGAGGGCAGGGGGTGACTCCTTGGGGCTGGCAGGAGGAGGGTTGGGGGAGATGCAGCACATGAGGTTCTTTTGGCTCTGCAAAATACATTCCTGGATACCATCAGCTGCTGCTTCAATGGGACATGTGAGTACAGCAACTCTGCCTTTATCAATAAAGGACTTTCAAAATATTGCCCCCACCGCTCGGGGTCTTGTGTGTCCATTTACCTCCCCACCCCCTCCCCACCTTCCCCTGAGCCACAGATGTGAGGATAAAACACTTTATTTGCAGGCCCACAAGCCTAGGGCCAGGGGAGGGTGAGGCCCATCCCCCTCCAGCTGAGGGGAGCCCTAACCCTCCCCCCCTCTCTCCCTGTAAGGCTGGGACCTCCTCACTGCTGGGCCATCTTGGCCGCCTCCGTCTTGATGAGTGTGATCAGGTCCTGGTTGATGAGGAAGACAAAGCGGAGGCTGGCGATCTGCAGGTAAAGGGGGGAGGTGAGCAGGACTGGATCCCCCCTATTGCCCTGAGACCCCTCACCCACCCCCCCCACACTCACTTCCACCACAGAATTGTTGTTGAGCTTCCACTTGTTGCCACCGAGCACAGGACGGCCATCAATGTAGATGGGGCGCCGGCCCTCGTTAGCGATGAAGAAGTCCCCATTATTCTTCAGCTTGATGACACCTTAGGGGGGCAATAAATGGGGGAGGGGAGCACAACTGCTGTGCCTTTGAGCCCCCCAAAACAGCCCAGCCCTGCTCCCTACCCTGCTTGCGAGAGATCTTCCAGGCTGGTCCCTCCAGGGCCAGGTCCACATCAATCTGGTTGTCCTTCGTGGCTCTGCCCAGCGTGATCTGAAAAAAGGGGAGCATAAGAAGGCTGGGGGAACTCACTGGGATGAGAAGAGCTCTGCTGGGGGGCCTCAGCCCCACCCTCACCTCTCGAGAGCGCATGAGATACCGCACCATGCGACCCCGCAGCACGGCCAGTGTCTGGCTGTCAAAGTCTGGAGAGTTCATGCCTGAGGGGAGAAGCAGAGAGGAGGGCAGATGGAAGGAAGGATAGATGGACAGTCAGACAGCCTCCCCAACTCAACTCTTACCTGTGATGCTGTCAACTAACACCTGCCACTTGTGCAGCTCCTGCTCCAGCTGCCGGATCTCCCTTTTCTGGCGGCGGTCGGCCACAGTCAGCTCTGGAAAAAGGGGAAAGAAAAGAGTGAGAGGGGAACAACCCCCCCCCACCACCACCACCAATTCAGACTGCTCAGATTCCACTGTGCAGTGGGGTGCAGGCTGAACTCACCATGCTCTAGCACATCATCCCGTACATCCCTGCAGAGAAGAAGGAGGATCAGAGAATACCATCTGGAGCACCCCGTGTTCCCCCTAGGGTTCCCCCAAACCTCACTTTAGCTTGCTGTCATCCAGCATGTCCTCAGCATCCGAGAAATTGAGCACCTGGTCCCCCTTGGGGAGCGGCTGCACTGGAAGGAGCAGGAGGGAAGGGAGTGCACAGGTGGGGACACACAGAAAGGGGGACACAGGAGGCATGGGGAGGGGAGCTGGGCTCACCAGTTTGGTCATCCAGAAGGTAGTATTGCTTCATGAGCTGCCAGTGCAGCTGCAGGGCCTTGGCTGTCCTGGAGGGGTAGAAGACATCAGGGTGCTTGTGGAGGAGCTCCTGGAAGGTGTCGAGTGTGGGCTGGCTCATCTGCAGAGGGGACAAAGGACACGTGGCACAGAGGATGCCCACGGAAAAGCAGATGCCAGCATGAAGCCCTACCTACAACAAGCCCTGGCCCCACAGGCTCTTACCGATCCCACTTTGTTCAGCAGCTGCTCCTCAGCTTTGCTGAACAGCACCTTGCTCTGGATGGCAGCGATGGCCTCGGGGTGCAGCTGGCGCATGGCCTGGCAGGCCAACCTGAGGGGAATGTGGCGTGAGAACCCCCTCTGAGGGCAGCTCTGCCCTCCAGCACCACTCCCACACTCACTTGGAGATGATGGGGTCATAGAGCAGCGCGTACCAGCGCTCCTGGATCTCCCGCAGGTTGAAACGGCAGCTGAACTTCACACCCAGGTGCACAGATGTGAGGTCATTGGTCTGGAAAAGCCCTCAGATGAAAGAAAAGCTGCAAATACCATCACAGCACGAGCCCCCAGAGCACAGTGAGCCCTGGGGCCACAAGGGTTGGATCTGGGGCTGTGGGGGGGGGGTCTGACCTGCAGCACAGCATTGATGAGCAGGAGGTCATCAGCAGGCTTCCAGCGGCCCAGGTCCTTGGTCACCTGCAGGGGCTGTTTGCTCTTCTTCATCCGCTTGGCAAGGCTGGGGGCTGGGACGGGGCTGGGTGCCACAGGGGTGGACACAGACTTTGAGACCTGGGGAGACAGTGAGGGGTGGTACGGTCACCACAAGGGGAAGTGGAGTAACACCAACGGGGGTGGGTGTGGAGGGGTCTCCCCGAGGGCAGTGGGGGTCCTCCTGAGGAATGGAGGGGGTCCCCTCCCTGAGGAACTGTGGGGTCCCCCTGGCAGCATCTCCTCCTCAAGGGACAGTAGGGAGGCCTCCCTGGGGAGCACTGGGGGTCTCCCCAAAGGGACAGTGGGAGCCCCCCCCCCCCAGCCTTCCCACCCCTCACCTTCTTCTTCTCGCTGGAGGACGGCTCACTGCCCGAGCAGCGCCCCGGCTCCACGCCCCCCTTTGCCCGGCTGGAGGACTTGGCCAAGCTGCTCTCTACCAACTCATCGTCGAACTTCTTCCGCTTGATGAACCTGGGCCGAAGGAAGCAGCGATGGGCCCCGTGCCCCCAGATCCCCCTCCCCCCCCACCAGCCCCCATCCCCCGTACCGTGAAGAGCTGCGGCGCTTCGGGACGGCTCCAGAAGCCTGGGCCGAGCCCCTTTTCGGCCCCGCCAGCGGCTCCTCGTCCTCGGAGCGACTCGCCGCGCCCGACGCCATCAGAGGAGCGCTCCGAAGGGGTCCCGCGCCCGTTACGGGGCCCCCGTTGGGGACCGCAGCTTCCCCGGGCCCCGCCGCGGCCTCACCATCCCCTCGACGGCGTCCGCCGGGAAGCCGCCATGGACAGCTACTTCCGGGCGCCACCGGAAGCGCCTCTGACGTCACTGAGCCTGCGACATCTCGTGCGCGCGGCGCCATCTTGGTTGAGGGCAGAGCTGTGCGCGATTCATTGCGGGCTCGGGGGCGGCCGGAGCCCACCGGAGGGCAGAGATGGGGATGGGGACAAGGAAGGGGGCAGGGCAGGACTGCCACCGTTGACCCCGCACCCACGATCCCGCCCGCGCACGGAAATGGCAGCAGGGCCGCGCCCATCCTGTCCGAGCGGCAAGAAACGAGGCTGGCACCGTGGGGGCTTCTCCTTTTATTGGGAAGAGCGGCACTTGCGTGGGGGGTGAGGTGTCCCTGTGGGGCTGAGCCACTGCCGTGGGGCTGGGCTGTCCCTAGGGGGGCACAGGTAGCAGTTGAGGGCTGAGGAGCCCCTGGGGGATTCGGCAGCACCGGAGGAATGTGCCAGCCCAATAGGGCAGAGCCATGCCCACAGGGTCCTGGGGGGTTGAGCTGTCCCTGTAGGGCGCAGCTGTCCTTTGGGGGACAATCTGTCCCTTTAGGGATAAGCCAGTCCTGTGAGGCCATGCCAGCACCTTGGAGACAAGCCCTGTACCGTGGAGCTGAGCTGACCCTTTAGGAGCCATCACTTCGGGTTAAAGCCATGCTCGTAGGATGGGGCCATACCTATAGGGCTGGGCTGTCTCTGTACCCTTTGAGGAAAAGCCATCACTTTGGAGAAATGCCATCCCCTTGGGGACATGCCCTGTTCAATGGAGCTGAGCTGACCTTCTGGGACAAGCCACCACTTTGGTGCAGAGCCATACTTATAGGGCAGGGCCATCCCTTAGGGCTGAGTTGTCCTTGTGCTCTTTGGAGACAAGCCAGCCCCTTGGGGCAGAGCCGTCCCCATGCAATGGGGTCGAGTCTGTAGGGCTGGGCTGTGGGGCTGTGCCATCCCTTTGGGGACGAGCCATGCCCTGGGGCTGAGCTGTCCCTGTGGCCCTGTCCCACTGCAAGCAATTCTGAGTGTGCCCGGCCAGGGCGGGCGTGCACAGCAACACGTATGTGTGCATCCCCAAATGTCACCAATGAGAGTCCTTCCTCAGGGCATGGCCAGCAGCAGAGGGGGGGGTCCCGCATGCAGCAGCCCCCTGCGGTCCAGCAGCATGATAGGTGTCCCTGGGGTTATGCTGAGCTGGGGGTGACGTGCCCATCGCTGGGCTCGCTCAAGTTCACAGCCCACTCCTTCCTCTGGATGGTGCCCATCTTCTCCTCGCGGAACTGCTGCCTCTCCTCCCGTGGGATCTTCACAGCGTGGTACTGTGGCACGGCCGGCGGCACGTAGCGTGCCCGGCGGAAGAAGCCCAACTGCGGGGAGCAGTGGGTCAGCACCGTGGGGATGGCATCGGGGCCACAGCTCGGCCTTATCAGGCAGCACACAGCCAGCTGGGTTTGGGTATGGGCTCCATCTGCCCACAGCTCTGTGCCCACTGGTCCCTCTGTGGCACAGGGCAGGCGCTTTCCACTGGTGCTGCACCAGCCCTTGCACATCTAAGTGCTGGTGCTGCAAATCCTTGCGCATCCTGGATTGGCATTGCAAACCCTGGTGCAACCGTGCTCCACACACTGCAAACCCTCACACATCCTGCTGCCCTGAGACTGCAGACCCTCTTCCATCCACCCTGAGGCTGCAAACTTTGGCACAGCCATGCACCAACACTGCAAACCCTCACACATCCTGCTGCCCTGAGACTGCAGACCCTCCTCCATCCACCCTGAGGCTGCAAACTTTGGCACAGCCATGCACCAGCACTGCAGACCTTCACACATCCTGCTGCCCTGAGACTGCAGACCCTCCTCCATCCACCCTGAGGCTGCAAACAAACTTTGGCACAGCCATGCACCAGCACTGCAAACCCTCACACATCCTGCTGCCTTGAGACTGCAGACCCTCCTCCATCCACCCTGATGCTGCAAACCCTGGCACAACCACACACGGGCACTGCAAACCCTCACCCACCCATGCACCAGCACTGCAAAACCCTGCACAACCACACAGCAAACCCTTGCACAACAACACAGCAGCAACACAAACCTGCTACCCCAACGCTGAAACCCCTCCTCTTCCCACCCTAACTGCTGCAAGCCCTTGCACAACTGCAAGCAGAGCCTGCAAGCCCTTGTCGCTCTGCCTGGGCACACTGCATGCCCTCACACACGCGTGCAGGAGGCAGCACACCCGTGCACACCCGTGCTGGTTGCTGGCAGCCCGGGGTGGGAGCAGCCCCGTGTTACCGCTGGCCCTGCAGCGCCTGTTTGTCCACCTCTGAGGGCTGCAGCCCCCAACGTGCCCGGTAATAATTAGCAGTGTAGCGGGAGGTTGGGCTGCTCCGCTTGAAGAAGCCGCACTGGGGAGGGAAGTGAGAAGGTGAGGAAGGGCACGGCCAGCTGGGGGGGAACAGCACGGCATGGCACCACGTGGCTTGGCACCACAGTGATCCTACAGCGTGGCACAGCACTGTGTGACACAACGTAGCACGGCAAGGCACTGTAGAGGGTCAAAAGTGTGGCATGACATGGCATGGCAAAATGGGGATGGCACAAACCAGACACTGCATGGAACAGCATGGCCAAAATAGCAGAGCATAGCTCAGGTCAGGTGGCACAGCATGGCACAGGACAGCCAGGGAGGGGACATATCCTGACCTCACCCCATCGCTCACCTTCCAGAGGATGAAGATCAGCAGTGCCAGGACCAGGATGCCAGCCAGCACAGCCAGCAGGATGACCCACCAGGGCACACCGCCAGCCACAGCCACGCCGGGGTCCAGGTAGATGGTGACAGGGATCTGGTGACGGCAGCACCGGTCAGAGGGCTGCAGGGAGGGGGTAGGGGACAGGAATGGGGGGCACAGGGCCAGACCTGCGTGGAAGCATCCTTCAGCACCAGGTTCTTGATGGAAGAGGTCACCGAGATGCTGGCACGCACTATCAGCTCCACCGAAGTGACAGCCAGGTACTCCTGCAGCAATGGGGCATGGGATGGGGCATGGGATGGGGTGAACCCCCGCGTGGCCCCAAAGATTCATCCCTGTCTCTGTCCTACCTCCAGGAAGGTGCTGTTCCAGAGCCGCCCGCGTGCAGTCAGCACAGCAGAGCGCTCGAAGCTGTAGAGTGGGCAGCGAAATGCCATGCAGCGTGCAGTGCCCTGGGCACAGTCCTGTGGGATGGAGGGGGGTGGTGTCACGGCATGGCTGCACACCGCGGGAGTTGGAGCACCCCAGGGATGGAATAAAACCCAGAGACGGGCGAATCCCAACAATGGGAGCAGCCCGAGAAAGCGAACATCCCAGGAATGAGAAAATCCCAAAAGTGAGAGCATGCCAAGGATGGAAATACCCAAGATTGGGAGAATCCCAGCAATGGGAGCAGCCTAGGAATGGAAGCACCCCAGGGATGGAAAAAATCCAAGAGTGAGAGTGTACCAGGGATAGAAATATCCCAAGAGTGGGAAAATCCTGGGAACCCAGTCCTAGGAATGGAGATCCCACAGCAGTAGGAGCACCCCAGGGATGGGAAAACTTCAGGGATGGGAACACCCCAAGAGTGGGAGAATCCCAGCAGTGCTCCCAGAAATGGGAGCACCTTAGGAAGGGAGCACCCCGGGGATGGCAGCACCGCAGCCCCACTCACCAGCGTGACGTTCCTCCTCCTTTCAGCGGGCGCTGGCACCCACCAGGACTCCACAGCAGGCTCCTCGGTGACCTCAGCCTCTCCCGGTGGCTCCTGGATGATAAAGACACGCACGGGTTGGGCTGCCCCCCACCCCCATCCCCACCACCCTCAGCTCCTCCATATACCAACGCCAGGCGCAGGGGATTGGCAGCAGGGCTGCACACTGTCCGCAGTCCCGGTGCGGCCAGCAGCTCCAGCTGCAGCGGGTAAAGCAGCCACTTCCCATTGCTGAGCTCGTGTGGCCACAGCAAGTTGAGGAAGGCTGAGCCTAACGTCTTCAGCGACGGGCCCCTGTTGGACACCTGTAGGGTGATGCATTACCAGGGGATCAATGGGGCTGCGATCCCCCAGCCCCACAGGATGCTCGTATGGGGCTGAGCCCCCCCAGCGCGCCCTACTCACCGTCACCTCGAAGAGCACAGCGCTGCCCACCTGGCTCTCGCGCCGCACCGCGCTCTCACCCCGCACTGTCCCCCCAAAGAAGAGCCGGGGAGGCACCGCCACGCTGCGGGGACAGCAGGGTCAATGCAGCCCTGGGAGGGGGGGGACTGCAGCCCCCACCCCATTTCCACTCACCCCGTCACCGAGAGGGGCAGCTCGATGACCACACGCGCCCGGGCCACCACTGGCTCCAGGGTTGGCTGCTCGCTGATCCTGGGGACAACAAAGGAGTTGGGGTGGGGGGCATCGAAGGGCCTTTTAACCCCCCCTCCCCTCCCAGTGCAGCTCACGTGGACAGGGCCAGCTCCACTGCCAGGTCGGTGGTCTGCAGGGTGATGCCCAGAGTGCTGAGGATCAGGTAGAAGCGCACCTGGAGGACACAGGGTGAAGGTTGGAGTTGAAGCTGGGGGGGTTGGAAGGAGCTTTTGGGGGGTGCATTCACCTGGGCTCCACGTTTCATGGGATTCCCCAGCTCACACTCCACCTGTGAGCCGTTCTGGTTGGCAAGGCACACCACTGGCTTGTCCTGGAGGCAGAAAGCCATCTCAAATTCCAGTACCTCAGAGACCCCTGGAACCAGCCCCATTCCAGAGCCTAAGTGGCCCCGAATCCCTGAAACCAGCCCTGTCCCCAGCAAACTCTGAGCCCTTAAGGACCAAGCTCATCCCAAACCCCAGCATCCCTGGGATACCCAGAACCAGCCCCATCCCCACCCCAAACTTCTGCACCCCAGAACCAACCCTGTCCCAAAATCCAGCATCCCTGAGATCCCTGAGATCCCAGGGCCAACCCTATCCCAAAACCAGAACCACAGAGACCAGCCCTGTCCCAAATTCCAGCATCTCCAAGACCTACGGTACCAACCTCATACCAAACTCAGCAACCCCAGAACCCCCCAGAAGCCCAAGAACCCCAAAACCCGCCCCCCCAAACACCAGCCCTCCAGAACCAACTCCACCACAAACCCCAGCACGCTGGAACCCTCAGGAAACAAACAAACAAACAAAAAACAAACAGCATCCCTGGGACCCCTTGGTCCTGCCCCATTCCAAACACTAGCACCCCGAGAACCAGCCCCATCACAAAACCCAGCACGCCTGAGATCCCCAGGATCAACCCCATCCCAAATCCTAGCAGATCTCCCAGAATTCCTGCAACCAGCTCTGTCCAAACCCCACCATCTCTGGGACCCCCAGAACCAGCCCTATCTCAAACCCCTGCACCCCAGAATTAGCTCTGTCCCAAATCCCAGCATCCCTGAGACCCCTGAAACCAGCCCATTCCCAAACCAGTACCCCCAGAACCAGCCCCATCCTAAAATGCAGCACTCCCAGAATCAGCCCTATCTCAAAACCCAGACCTCCAGAACCAGCCGTATCTCAAAACACAGCACCCCCAGAACCAGCCCCATCCCCAAATACAGCAGTCCCAGAAACAGCATCATCCCAAACCCAGCACCTCCAGAACCAGCCCCATCCCCAAACCCAGGACCCCCAGAACCAGCCCCATCCCTGTACTCCCCCCCACCCTCCCACCCATCCATAGCCCAGCATCCATCCCAACCCCTCACACCCCAGGATCACCCCCACCCCTCCACACCCCCAGACCCCACTCCTCTCCCCATCCCACACCGGTGCTGTGCGGCCATCGTAGGGTCGCACGGCGGAGTAGGGCAGCTCCTGGGGGAAGCGGGCAGTGAGCACAGCCTCGTGGGCATCATCCCCATCCCGCTGCGGCTCCGTGGGGTCCGAGGGCACGTTGGTGACATGGATCTCCAGGGCCACGTCCTTCTGGTCGCTCATGGCAAAGATAGCGGTGCCATCCGCACCCCTGTGACAGCCCCTGTGAGCTCCCCGTGCTCTGTGGGATGGGGACAGTGTGGGGACAACGCTCACTTGGGTAGGGGCAGGAAATCAGCATCTCCCAGGCGGGTGCAGAACTGGAAGCGCAGCTGCAGGTTGCTCTGGCAGATCTTGTCATCCCCGCAGCCCTGCTTCAGAAAGTGCACCTGCAAAGGGAAAAGCGTAGGATGGAACACCTGGAGCTGGCCCCATAGCCGGCCCTATAGCCGGCCCCTCACCTCGGTGCGGTGGCTGCTGGGTTGCTGTGGGCTGAGCACAGGGGGCAGGGGGGGCAGGGTGGCACTCCGGCTGCGCCGTGGTGTCCCAGCCCCCTGGATGCCATAGGCAAGGGTGACGGTGATGGGGCGCAGTTTGTCACGGATGCTGTCCTGCAGAGCAAGCAAAGGTGAGGAGGGATGCAGGGTGGGGATGGGGGAGAGTATGGAGATGGAGACAGGATGGGAATGGGATAGGAATGGGAATGGGATAGGAATGGGAACAGGGATAGGAATGGGAACAGGGATAGGGATGGGACAATGGGGATGTGGATAGGGTGAGAATAAGGGCAAGGATAAGAGTGGGACAAAGTGGGAATGGGGATAACAGGAACTCACCTGGAGCTGGAAGGTGGCAGTGGTGCAGGTGCGTGCGTGTTGTCGGGGCAGCTCCACGGTGTGGGAGAACTGGTGCTCAGGATCCGAGGGCCGACGGCCCAGGAAGGTGACACGGGGGGGGTGACCCAACCGTCTGCGCTCCGTGTCGGCATCAAACACATATTCCAGCACTGGTGGGAGGGGGACGAGGTCGTGCTGGGATCCACCCCCCCAACCCAGGGACCCCTGTCCCCATGTGTGCTCACCCAGGGGGGGGCTGTAGCTGGCAGGGGTGGCCGTGTAGCTGAAGCATGCTTGGACATCCACACTGTAGTGATGTGGGACAGGGGGAAGGTGGGGGGGTGAGATGAGGCAGCGCTGACCCATCCAGCTGCAGTGTGGGGCTGAGGGATGGGTGGCACCCACCAGATGCCCTCCTGGTGCTGGCAGTTGCTCTGCTCCAGGTCGATGTTGGCAGGGAGCAGGGAGACATTCCGGGAGATGTAGACCACTGGGCGGGCTCTGTGGGGGGAGCATAGGGGTGCTGGGTGGGAGGCCGACCCCTGTCACAGCCTCAGCACTTGCACCCTGCAACTGGGGACCCCTGGGTGCAACTGGGGACCTCTGGGTCAGGCAGTGCACCAGGGGAGGGGGGATGATGGGACCTTGGGGTGGGGGATGCTTGGGGATGGGGATCAGGTTAGGTTTAGAGTGAGGAGATGCTCAGGGATGGGAGTTGCTCAGTGTTAGGGGATGCTCAGGGATGGGGGATGCTCAGGGATGGGGGATGCTCAGGATTGCAATGAGGGGATGCTCAGGGATGGGGGATAATCAGGGTTGCAGTGAGGGGATGCTCAGGGATGGGGGTGCCCTGTTTGGGGCCAGGTGCCCACAGTGGACACTCACCTGTACAGCACCACAGAGTCAGACAGGGAGCCAACAAGCAGATCGGGGTAGAGGTTCCCATCCACATCAACTCCCCCAGAGAGCGCGTACCCAAAAGTTGTCACCCCCACGCCTTCCCCATCCAGCACCTGGGGATGAGACAGCCGTGACACTGGGAACAGTGGGGGGCAATGGGTGACACCCCAACCTCCCCCCCTCCCACTTCATACCACTCACCTGAGCCGGTTTCACCACAATGCCCAACTTGCTGCCATGGTAGATGTACACCTTGCCAGCACCATCAAACGGGGCTCCCACAGCCAGGTCTGGGAGGGGAGGAGCAGTGAATGGAGGGCACAGCAGCACAAAGTGGAACACCAGAGCCCTCCCCCTCCCTGCCCCCCAGCCCCTCACCCTCAAAGCCATCCAGGTTGAGGTCGCCAGCAGAGCCCAGGGCGATGCCAAACATGGAGCCATGGGTGCCGGTGAGGCGCAGGGGGGTGGCAGCATCCCAGTGCCCCGCAGGGTTGATGTAGACATAGGCAGCCCCCCCGATCTCAGCCTTGCGCTCGAAGAAGTGGGGGGCCCCCACCACCAAGTCCATCCAGCTGCGGGCACAGTGGGTGCATCACCCTCTGGGACCACCCTTGGGTGGCACCGGTGTACCGTGGCACTGCGGCACCACGGCACTGTGGCACCACTGCACCATGGCATCAAAGCAGCATGGCACAGCAGCACCGAATCACCACGGCATCAAGGCAGCAAGGCGCCGTGTTACCAAGACACCACAGCACTGACATATCATGGCACCAACACACCATGGCACCAGGGCACCAACACACCATGGCACCATGGCACTGACACACCATGGCACCAGGGCACCAACACACCATGACGCCACGGCACTGACACACCATGGCACCAACACACCATGGCACCAGGGCACCAACACGCCCATGGCACCAACACACCATGACGCCACGGCACTGACACACCATGGCACCAACACACCATGGCACCAGGGCACTGGCACACCATGGCAGCATTACACCAGGGCATCAAGGCACCATGACACCATGGAACCAACACACTTTGGCATCGAGGTACCCTGCTACCAAAGCAATGAGGCACACAGTGCTATGGCACCAAGACAATATGGCACCAAAGTATGATACCATGGTATCAAAGCACTGTGGCATCGAGACCCCACGGCACCACGGCACCGTGGCACTGCACTCACCCATCACTGTTGAGGTCCAGCACTGCCAGTGCGTAGCCAAAGGCAGACGTGAGCTGCTCTCCAGGCAGCACAGCCTCGGGCACCAGGCGGTGTGCGCTGTCACGGCGCAGGATGACCACAGCACCTGTGTGGTTGGCACGTGGTGCCCCACTGACAAAGCTCAGCTCCCGGCGCCGCGTCAGCCCCGCGCCCGAATCCACTGAGAATCCTATGGGTTAATGGGGTGGGAGAGAGGTTGGTGCCCACCCGACCCCCATAGCCCCCCCACACACACCCCGTGCCCCCCATCCGTCCATCTGTCCGTCTCTCTCTCTCTGCTCAGCCTGCCGGGTGTGAGGTCTGCCCTGGTGTTTGGATGGGTGAAAATGGGGATGGGGGCCTCGCTTGTGCCTCAGTTTCCCTGCTCTGTGCTCCTTGCATTTTAGGGGGTGCGGGTTCACCTCCAGTTCTGGTCTAGGGGAAAGCAGGGGTGAGCGAGGAATAGCCCCCTCCCCACATGTCCAGAAGGGAAGATTTTGGGGACAGAGCTGCTAGACCCAGAGCACCCATCCCACCCTCCCCAGTTGCAGATGCAGAGCCCCCAGCAAAATCGCATTCCCCAGCAGCAGCAGCAGCAGTGCCTGATCCCCCCAGCAGCACAGCCCAGCCCATGCCCAGCCCTCCCCCAGCTCCCTAAGCCTCCCAGCAGGATGCATCCCACATGCAGAAACATCACAGGAGGGGAAAGCACAGAGACTGGGCTGTGGGGGGGGCACACCAGGCTTAGTTCACAGGTGGGACCCCAGGGACTCCCTCCCTCCTCAGGGCAAACTCAACCCCGAGCCTGGCGGGGCCCCCAGCACAGCAGTGGGACATGGAAGGGTCATGAACAGCCACAGGGACAGAGATGGGGACAAGGAGAACCAATTCGGAGGGGGGGGGGAGGATTGTGGACGGGGCACAGGCACAAAATGGACCCAAATGTTTCCAAGCATGAATTGTGGCATGAGGTGATACACAGCAATGCGTGTGCATGGTGGGGTGTGCAAGGGGCTGGGTGTGCATGAGATGTGCTCTGTGCATGCATGTGCATGAGGTGCATGCAGAGCAAGAGGCGTGCAAAGAGAGGTGTGTGTGTACACGAGCGTGCACAAACGTGCACGCACACTTGGGGCTGCAGCCCCGCTCCACTCTGCTCTGCAAAGACACGGGGAGGGAGGAGACAGGGGACACACACACAACACACACACACACACAACACACACAGAGCTGTGGGGTGGCACACGGGGACGCGGCGTGCTTGGCACTGCCACGCGTACGAACCCAGGTAGCTATTCTGGGGCACATCGCCCGCTGCGCCGGGCACCTTCTCGTTGGGGTCTGGGCTTTTGTACACCAGCTGGTCGGGGTCTGAGCTATCAATGTTTGTCACAAACAACAAACCTGCACCCACGTCGGGGCCGAGAGAGAAAGAGAGAGGGCATCAGTGGGGGCATGAGACGGGGCAGGCTGGAGTCGGGCGGGGGGGACGTGGGGGTCCCCACACCGCGCCGGGCTCCGCCATGCCCGTACCGAAGTAGCTGTTGGCGGGCACGGGGATGAGCGAGGGGTCCTGGTCCTTCTCGCCCCCGGCTTCATAGGGGCCGTCGTCGTAGCGCAGGAGATCGAGGGAGCTCTGGTTTAGCAGCTCCACACGCATGTTCCCTGCGGAGCCGAGGAGGGGTCAGAGGGGTACAGGGGGACCCTCCCGGGGGCGCACACAGGCTAAGGGTGCATGGAGAGCTGCACGTGGGGTGTGGGAGATGCCTCTGCGTGGGCACCCCGATGCACAGATACACGGACACAGCCATGCACGGACACACAGACACAGCCCTGTGTGCTCACACAGCATGCACACACCTCTGTGCTCACACCCAGCATGAGCGTGCATCTCTGTGTGCGCGTGCTTACCCATGTGCACACACCCATGCTCACAAAGCACACACACACAGCTTTGCTCACGCACACAGTATGAATGCACGTGCACCTTTGCTTGCATGCACACACCCACGCTCACGAAGCGTGCACACACCTCTGTGCTCACACACAGCATGCTCAGCGTGGATGTGTGCATCTTTGCATGCATGCACACACCCACATGCATACACCCACACTCACGAAGCGTGCACACACCTCTGTGCTCACACACAGCATGGATGTGTGCATCTTTGCCTGCGTGCACACACCCACATGCACACAGCTCCGTACCTCCATGCTCACACGCACAGCATGAATGCGTGTGCATCTTCACATGCACACACCCAAGCAGCCACGTGCACAGACACACTCAGAGCACACACTCAGAGCACACTTGGGCACACAGGGCTCTTCCATGCACTCACATGCTCACACCCACTATCCATGCGAGTACACACTCACCCAGGCAGGGACACCCACCCTCTTGCACACCCATCCACCCCACACCCACCCACACTCACCTTTCCAATTATAGGTGCCAGGCGCCCCAAAGAGGACGTAGTGCTGATCAGGGCTGAATGCTGCAGCCAAGCCCTGCTGGCAGAACCCGAAGCGGTCGTGGCCCTGCGGCCTCCCCTCGCAGAACTTCCACTCTCCACCATCCAGCTCGTCGTGCACCCTGAGGTCCTGGCTCAGCACGAAGCAGCGCCCGATCACATCTCGCGTCTCCAGCGGCTGCTGCACGCGGTTCCGAGCTTCGTACCGATGGGCACAGGTCTGGGTTTGAGCACTGCGGGGTCAGCATCGTGCAGCTCCGGGACCCCCCTTTCCCCTTCTCTCCCCGCAGAGCTCCCCCTCATGCTCACCACGATCTTGCCACCGGCGCCCTGGCTCTTCACGCTCACCCCCAGCCACTGGTTCTCTTTGCTCTCTCTTTGCAGATCCACTTTTTGAAGGGGACACAGGGGCAGCATCAATCCTGTGCCCCCCCCCCACCCCATCACTCCCTCTTTAGACCCACTGCCCCACGCAATAGGGGTACAAGCCCCCATTTGTATATCCCCCTCACCTCCCTCGTCAATGGGCACCCGCCAGCAGTCGGAGGGCTCAGGGGTCAGCGGGCAAGCAAAGAGCCCCCCTGTCCTGTTGGCCGCTTGGCTGGGCAGCGCCGGTGCCTGGGGGGCTCCCACCAGCAGCCTGCAGGGATGGGAAACCCCATATCAGGGCAAGGGAACCCCCCTCCAGGATCGCTGCTATGCACAAGTGTGTGAATTGCACGCATGCTGCCAGCGTTGCACGCTCAGACCTCCTCTTTCCACACTCCCCATTGACCTGCCACCCCCTCACAGCTGTCCATGGGCCCCCACACTGATCTAAAGGTGGAGGGAGGGGCATGCTGGCCAGGCTGCACCATGCATGCATGCCCAGCTTGGTGCCAGCCCAGCAGAGCTGCTGTGATCACAGCATGGCAGTGCCCAGATCTCAGCACATCCCATCCCCCAACCTGACCCCCCCTGCAGCCCCCCAGGTCCCGTGAGGACAATGCTGGCACGTGTACCCACAGGAGCACAGCAGTGGCAGAACCCCGTGGCCATGGGGCACCCAGGCACCCCCATGCCTCTCCCTGGAGACCGGTGGCCTCGAGACACAAGGGAGCCCCAGGAGAGCTGAGCTGGTAAAAATAAACTGGAATTCACTCAAAATAACTCAGCAGCAACATGTCCAAAAAAGGAGGGAGGCAGAAACAGACATGGGAGCGGCCCCCGGCACCGGGCAGTGCCCAGGGTGCCCAGGCCAAGGGACCAAGTAAGGAGGCTGAGCACAGACCCAAGGGGGCTTGGCATGGGGGTGGACGAGGGTGCTGGTGTCACGTGCCTGGTACCGTTCCCCATTCCTGGTGCTGGTGCCATATCCAGTGCTCAGCACCAAGCCCAGTGCCATGCTCAATGCCCGGTGCCATGCCCAGTGCAGGCACCATGCCCAATGCTGTGCTCAGTGCCATGCCCAGTGCTCAGTGCCACGCTGTTGGTGCTGTGTCCAATGCTGTTCCTGATGCTGGTGCCATGCCTGGTGCTATGCCTGCTTCCCATCCCATTGCCACGCTCAGTGGTCGATGCCATGCCCAGTTCTTGGTGCTGGTGCTGAGCCCGGTGCTCCTGCCATGCCCATACTGCACACGGTGCCATGCTCAGTGCCCGGTTCCTGGTGCCGGTGCCGTGCCCGGTGCCGTGCTCAGTTCCCGGTGCCGTGCCCAGTTCCCGGCACACAACCCGATGCCAGCAGCTCTTCAAGCACCTGCCCCAGAACTCCACTACCGGGAGCGAAAATAACCCCGGGGCGGGCGCCAGGAATGCGGAGAGGCGGCAGCAGAGCCGGGCGGACTGGGGCGGCGGTGACACCGCGCCGGTGCCACAGCCGGTGCGCTCTGGGTTCGGGCAGCATGCGGGACCCCGAGGCGCGGAACATCATGGTGTGGGACCCCACGGCTGTAGCTCCGTGCCCCCCCCCCGTCCCATCCCACCCCCGGTGCCGGCGGCTCCCGTGGCACGCGGGTGGGCGTTGGGCATCTCCGCGCCGGGCACTGCGCGCAGGCGATGGGGCGGGGAGGCAAAGTGCTGAGATCACCTTCGGTTCCCCACAAAGCCCCAAATCCCACCCCTCCTCCCCATCTCCCCGTTAATAACTCGGGGAGGTGGGGAAGGGCGTCCCGCTCACCAGCTGGCCGGCTCGGGTCTGAGCTGCCGGTGTAAAGCCACCGAGAAACCGAAGAGGCTGCCCCGGGTTCCGTCCTTCAGCAGAGTGTTGGCAGCGTCCAAGTTGAAAGCTGCGGTGCCCATCAGCTGCAGGCAGAGCCACGGCACGAACAGCCCCGGGAGGGACAGCCCCGCCATGCCCGCACCGCACCGCACCGCACCGCACCGCACCGCTCCGCTGCGGTCCGCCCACCGCCCTCGCGGTCCCGGCTAAGCACAGCCCCCCCCCTCCGCTGGGGACACGGGGCGGTGACACAGCACGGGGGGTGGGGGTGGAAGGAAACACACATCGGTGACAGTGACACAGAGCTGTGACACCGCACGGGGACACCGCGCTGCGCTCTGACCGCGCCCGGCGCTCCTCAGCCGCTGCAGTGATTGCGCTCTGTGCCAGGGCACTGCGCTGTGCATTGCATCCCACATGACACTGCTTCCTCCCCCCCCCCCACGCCCCCGTGCCCTACTGCACGGCCACAGCCACGAGGTGACACCCAGCACCCCAAAACAACGCTCCAACGTCACCCAAGAGTGTCACCCCCACACCACAGTGACACCCTGGGACCCCCCCACACACCCCACCCCGCTCTGAGAGGTGCAGGAATGCCACCCACTCTGGGGTCCCATGGCTGAGAAGCCCCCCGCCTCAACCAGAAAGAGAGTGGGGGGGAGTGGGACACACACACACTCATATTTTCCAGCTCTCTGCTATTTTTAACTGCTCTCCAAAGGCCCGTGGAGCTATTTGGGAGCTGGCAGGGTGCTCCGGCCGTGTGAACGTGCCTGACCTCCTCCTCCTCCTCGCTACAGCATTGGGGAGGAGGGTGGGAGAAGCAGGCTCCAGGCCCCCAGCTCAGCCTCCACTTCCTGGCCCCTCCAAATCCCACTGTGACAGCATGGCCACCGTGGGAAACAGCCACGGTGTCCTGGAGGAGAGGAGAATGGGGACATCTGTGGGAACAAGGATGTGAAGGGGGAACGGGGACATGAATAGTAAAAGGGGGGGGAGTGGAAATGGGGACATTAATGGGAACAGGGATGGGAAAGGGAATGGGGATGGGAAGGGGAACAGGGATAAAGATGTGGAATGGAAGGAGAATGGGGATGGGAACAAGAGTAGGAAGGGAACAAATACAGATGGGAATGGGAATGGAGATAAGGATGGGAAGGGAAAGGGCTCAGCTCCTGGCATCGATTTTATCAATTTTATTTCCACTGTGAGGACGGAGCTGAGATGCAGCCCACATCCAGAGGCAGGGTGGGGCAGCAGCTGCACCCCCCCAACCCCCCAGGCTCATTCCTGGGGAAGGACGGGCAGGGCTGGGCTGAGCCCTCGTTAACCTGGCGCTCAATGGCCAAGTGTATCCCATTATAGCCAAGCCTATCCCACAGCAGCCAAGCCCAACCCATAACGGGCCCCATTAAGGCCCCAATGGTTCCCTATAGTCCCACCCACGCATCAATGGATCCCTATAAGCACCTACCCCCTCCCCAACAAGCCCCTATGGCTCCTGCATCCCCTTCACTCCCTCTCATACCCCAACCCAGACCCCTATAGGCTCTTTGGGCCCCCATAGCTCCCCCAGCCACCCTATTAAATCCCTATTGCTCCCCCAGATTCCTATAGGCTCCTTGTGCCCACACGGTGCTCTCAGACCCCTATAGTCATCCTACAGCCCCTACAGCTTCCCTCAGACCACTGTATCTCCTCTAGTGCCCCTATACCCTCCCCTATAAGCTTCCTGAAGCCCTATAGGAACCCCCCCAAACCCTCTGCCTCTCCCTATAGCCCCCCCCATACCCATCCTATGGATCCTATAGTTTTGTCATACCCCTGTAGCTCCCATATAGGTTCTCTGGATCTCCATAACTCCCCCAAGACCCCTATAGCCTTTCTTCAGACCACCATATCTCCCTTATAGCCTCTATACCTTCCCCTATAGGCTCCCTGAAGCCCTATAGGCCCCCCAAACCCTCTACCTCTCCCTATAGCCCCCCCCATAGCCATTCTATGGACCCCATAGCTCCCCTCAGCACCCCTATAGCTCCCATATAGGCTCCCTAGATCCCCATAACTATCCCAAGACACACACAGCCATCCTATAGCTTTGCTCAGACCACTACATCTCCCCTATTTCCCCTATACCTTCCCCTATATGCTCCCTGAAGACCCACAGATCCCCCAGAAACCCTCTGTCTCCCCCTATAGCCCACCCCATACCCATCCTATGGACCCCATAGTTTTGTCTCGTACCCCTGTAGTTCCCATATAGGCTCTCTGGATCTCCATAGCTCCCCCAAGACCCCTATAGCCTTCCTTCAGACCACCATATCTCCCCTATAGCCCCTTACCTTCCCCTATATGCTCCCTGAAGCCCTATAGGCCCCCCCAAACCCATCTATCTCTCCCTATACCCCCCCCATACCCATCCTATAGCCCCTATAGCCCCCCCCAACCCCCTACAGCCACCCTAAATCCCCTCCATAGGTTCCCACAGCTCCCCCTACAGCCACCCTATAAGCCCTACAGCCACCCCTATGGCGCCTCCCCGCACCCACAATGCCCCGCGCGGGGCGGGGCGGTGACGCACAGTGACGCAACGGTGACGTCACGCGGGAGAGCCGCCATGCTGTCCCGGCTGCTGCGGGAGCACCAGGCCCGGCAGAGCGAGCGGCGCGAGCTGCAGGGTGAGCCCGCCCCGCCCCGCCTTTCCCGCGGGCTCATTGGCTGAGTGTGGGGAGGGGGGCGCCGCGGCTCGTTCCCTCATTGGTCCGCGGGGCCGCCAATCGGAGAGGACGGGGTGGGAGGGGGGTGGTGGTGGTGGTGGTGGTGGTGGTGGGGAAGGGCGCTGTGCGTGACGTCACGGGAGGCGCGATGACGCGGTGCTGACGTCACGCTCCGCAGAGCGGCGCCGTCGGGAAGCGATCGCCGCCGCCACGCGGCTGACGGAGGCGCTGGTGGATCATCTGAACGTGGGGTGAGGCGGGGCCGCCCCATACGGGACCCCCCACACCCCCTGGTTGGGCCCCCTCCCCCAAAACACTGTGGGACCCCCGTCGTGGGGGGAGCTGGGGGGGTTCCATCCCCTTTTGCCCCCTCCCCAAACCCATTGATAAGGACCCCCCCCACACTCCCTTTGCTCCTCCCCCATTCAGACCCCTGGGGGACACCCACCCCCTCCCTCACCCCCCTGGTCGCCCCCCCATCCCAACCTCCCCCCCTCTCCAACAGTGCCCCCCCCCCCCCCCCCACACACCCCTTCCTCTCTGCACACACTCAACCTCTCCCAATTTTGTGACCCCCCCACCCAAACCTGGCAACGCCCCCCCACCCCAGAGGCCTTTTCTTAGGGACCCCACTCCCCCCCTTCTCCTCCCACATCACCAAGCCTGGGAGAGGCCCCCCCCACTCCCTCCACCCCCAGGGGGTCCTTCCTTAGGGACCCCCCCCCGTCCCTCCCCCGCAGTGTGGCTCAGGCCTATGTCAACCAACGCAAGCTGGACCAGGAGGTGAAGACGCTGCAGGCGCAGGCGGCGCAGTTTGCCAAGCAGACGGGGCAGTGGATCACCATGGTGGAGAACTTCAACCAGGCCCTCAAGGTGGGCACCCCCACGACTCCCCCCCCAGAAACCCCCTCCCCTAATCCCAGGGTGTCAGCAACACGCTGATACCCCCCCCCCCGTGCCCTTTTCCCCCCTCCCCACCCCCCCTTGCAGGAGATTGGTGACGTGGAGAACTGGGCGCGCAGCATCGAGCTGGACATGAGGACCATTGCCACAGCCCTGGAGTACATCTACAAGGGGCAGCTGCAACCTGCCTGCTCCTGAGCCCCCCCCAACACACCACAGAACCCCCCTCCCCCCCCTCACCCCCCCAGTCTGGAGCATGGGGACCCACCCGAGCAGAATAAAACCACAGTGAGGAGTGGCGTGGCCCCAATTGCCCCCCCTAAGCCCCCTCATCCTCTTTAACGCTAAACCCAGCTCTGAGGCCCCTTTTTCTCTGGACAAAGGCTCCTTCGGGGCTGGTGCTAATCCCCAGGGACAGGGGGTGGCCTCGTGCCTGGCCCCCCCCTCCCTCCAGAAGTCTCCCGCCTATAGGCCCCAAGCACAGAGGGAGGAGCAGCTGTAGGCCCCCCCCCCAGGCTCAGACCCACTCTGCTGCTTCTGCTAACGCTGTGCCTGGAGCCCGCTGCCCCTAAAGGTAGGTGGGAGGCATAGGGTGAGTCCCACCCCACACCTATGGGGCAGCTCAGCCTCTGTGTCCCCGCACTGAGATGGGCACTGTGTGACCCCGTGGGGCTTGGGGAGGCTTGGGAGGGGCTGCTGCCCCTTGCTCAACCTGCACCTAACACCCCAGCCTTGTGCAGGGGGTTTAGCAGGTATTCAGAGCCCACTTATGGGGCTGCAGAGGGTAGGGGGGCATTATTCCGCAGGGCTTCTGTACGGGGGGGGAACATGGGGACAGGTTAGCTGGGGACACGGACAGAGCAGTGACAGTCCCCTCCCTGTGCAAGTTGGGAAGCAGGGGGCACATGGGATCATCCTGGCTGCCGGATGGGGCTGAGCTGGGGGGGGGAGCAGCTGGGGGGCAGCAGCTGGGACCCCCACAGCAGCAGCAGAGCCCAGTGCTGAGGTCCTGCACTCCGGTAATCCTGCACACCACTCCCACTGTGGGGGGGGAGGAAGGAGGGGATACAGATGACAGCCTGGGGGGTGGGGGCGGGGGGCAGCAGAGTGTTCCCCCACTCCATCAGGGCAGCCACAGCACTGGGTTGTGGGACAGGGTCACACCTCCCCCCCACAAAAATATAATGGTGGGGGTCTGACCCCATGGCACGGGGCAGGGTGCTCAGCACAGCAGTGCTCCATGAGCCTGGGACCAAACACAGGGCTTGATGCGTGCGGGGGGGTGGCACAGCCCAGTCCCCCCCTCCCAAAAAAAACCAACACCAACACCATCCCTTCCAGGCCCCTGCCATGTGGTTGTATCTATTGCTGGTGGTGCTGGCCTGGGCCCTGGGCTGGCTGGTAAGGGATCGCCGAACCCTCCCCTCAGTCAAAGACAAACATGTCTTCATCACCGGCTGTGACAGTGGCTTTGGCAACCTGCTGGCACGACGGCTGGCCCAACGTGGCTTCCGTGTTCTGGCTGCTTGCCTGACCCCACAAGGGGCCGATGGGCTGCAGCGAGGATGTGCTGGGCATCTCCGAACCACGCTGCTGGATGTGACCCGCTCTGATAGCATCCGGCGTGCTGCGGAGTGGGTGCGGGAGGAGGTGGGCGAGAAAGGTGAGAGGGAGTTGGGGATGGGAGAGGGTGAAGGTCGTGGGAGGGATACTGTAGGGTGAAAGGCTGGGGGGTAAGGGGGGGAGATGCGCTGTGATGGGGTATGGGGCAGGAAAGGGGGTTTTTGGAGAGCTCGTATGGGGCAGGAAGGGATTGCACCATCTGTGGTGTGAGATGGAGGCAGGGTCATCAGAGACCTCCCACCAGGGTATCCTAATGGAGGAAGATGAAGGGTCAGCAGAGAGGGGCTGGGGATGCTGCAAAGCGCTTTGGGATCCCTGGAGAGGTGCTGTAGGGTGGGAGGATCACCGCCAGGCTGCCATAGGGCAAGGCAGGACCCCCTGCAAGACTGCTGTAGGGCAGAAGGTGGGAGTACCCGGAGAGCTGCTGCAGGGTGAGGGGAGGAGCACCCTCCAAAGTTGCAGGATGAAGCCTGGGGGTCCCACTGGGGTGTTCTATGGGGCAGGAATTAAGAGGGGTCTCCCACCCCAGGGCTCTTTGGGCTGGTGAACAACGCAGGGGTGGCCAACCCCATCGGCCCCACGGAGTGGATGCGGATCGAGGACTACCAGCAGGTGATGGCTGTCAACACTTTCGGGGCCATCGAGGTGACCCTACAGCTGCTGCCCCTCCTCAAGAGGGCACGGGGCCGCGTGGTCAACACCTCCAGCGTGCTCGGCCGCCTCTCAGCCAACGGTGGCGGATACTGCGTCTCCAAGTATTGCATCGAGGCGTTCTCCGACAGCCTCAGGTGGGTCCCAGTGTCCCCAACCCCCAGCCCCGCATCCCCCCAGCCCCGTCCCGACGGCCGCGCGCCCGCAGGCGCGACATGTACCACTTCGGGGTGAAGGTGAGCATCGTGGAGCCCGGCTTCTTCAAGACAGCCGTGACCAACCTGGAGAGCATCGAAGCGTCGCTGCGGCAGCTCTGGGAGCGCCTGGCACCCGAGACACGGCTCAGCTACGGCGAGGAGTTCTTCCACAAGTGTGAGTGGTGGGAGGGGACAGCGGGGCCACCTCCCTCTTCTTGGGTTGGCCACCCCTTCTTCTGGGGTCCCATTGGGTTGGCCACCCTCCTGTGGGCCCCGTTGGGTTCACCACCCCCTTCTTCCTGGGCCCCTGTTGGATTGGCCACACACCCCCTTCTTCTTGAGACCCCCATTGCGTTGGCCCCCACCCCCTTCTTCTGGGGCCTTATTGGGTTGGCCACCCACCCCCTTCTTCTTGGGACCTCACTGGGTTGGCCACCCACCCCCTTCTTCTGGGGCCTCATTGGGTTGGCCACCCACCCCCTGCTTCTTCTTGGGACCCCCATTGGGTTGGCCCCCACCCCCTTCTTCTGGGGCCTCATTGGGGTGGCCACCCACCCCCTTCTTCTGGGGCCCCAGTTGGGTTGGCCACCCCCTTCTTCTTGGGACCCCATTGGGTTAGCCATCCACCCCCTTCTTCTTGAGACCTCCTTTGGGTTGGCCCCCATCCCCTTCTTGGGACCCCATTGGGTTGGCCACCCCTCTTCTTCTTGCCCCCCCCCCCAAGCTCTGACTCCCACAACCCCAACCAGACCTGAAGGTACAGCGGCTCATCATGAACATCATCTGTGACGCTGACCTGGGCAAGGTGACACGCTGCATGGAGCACGCCCTGGGCGCCTGCCACCCGCGCACCCGCTACAGCGCAGGCTGGGATGCCAAGCTGCTGTGGCTGCCTGCCTCCTACCTCCCCGCCTGCATCGTTGACTTTGTGCTGGCCACCATCCTGCCCAAGCCAGCCCACCACGTCCGCTAACTGCTCCCCTAAAGCAGCTGTCAGAACGCCAGCGTGTGCTTGGGGTCCCCCAGTGCTGCAAATAAAGCACTCATCCTCGTGCTGGGATATCCATCAGTGAATGTGTGGCTTGGGGACAGTTGGTGGCATTGCTGTGATGTGCAGTCCATGGGACAGGAGACATCAGCAGTGCTGGGATGGAATGGGGGGGGAAGGAAGAAATCCTAAAGCTGTGGGATTCCCCCAGACCCACGGGGCCATTGTCACCATCCCTGCTCTCCTGGGAGCCATGGAGCAGCCCATTCCCATCCATCCCAGTGGCACCAGTGCCCCCCCACTAGCAGTGCCACTGTTCTGGAGGGGGAGGGCAGCACCCAAGGGCTCACCCAGGACCCTCCCCAAACTCCCACCCAGCATCCCCCCACCCCTCCAAGTGCACACAGATCTAAGGAAGCTTTTTCTTTTATTTCCCAGTTCCCCAGCCCCTTTTGGCACGCAGAGGGGGGGGCTCCAGCGGCAGTGACAATCGACACACTGGGGGCTTCGCTCCAGGATGAGCAGCCCCCCCCGCCTCCCCTTCCCACCTGGAGCCCCCCTGGGTGGGAGCAGCAAGGGCAGGGTGTGGGTGGGCTTGGCACAGCGCCTCTGGGGGAGGGGGCTACATGACCTCGTAGCCACTGCGGATGCCCTTCATCAGGCAGCAGGTGAAGATGATGCCCAGGATCTGGGGAAGAAGAGCGTGTGGGAATCACTCCTGCGCCCCCCCCCTCCCCCCACCTCCCTCCCCAGTCCCCCTTTATGCACATGGAGGGGTTCAGCTCTGCTCCATACCTCAAAGAAGGCAATACCCAATGCAACAGCGGCCACGATGAGGATGTTCTTCTTCATCCACTCTTCAATGCCCTTTTGGCAGCCCTGGATGGAGGGGAAAAGGAGAAAGGGAAGGGGGGGGGGGGGGGGGGGGTGTTCAGCACCACGCAGCGCTGGGGGCTGAGCACGGGGGTCCTCAGAATGGGGTTGGGAGTCTCACCTCTACATAGATGGTGCTGGTGGTGGGGTTCACATTGCAGTTGGTGGTGTTGACACGGCAGCAGGAGCGTGGCACAGTGTTATTAACACGGAACCTCTCGAGGGTGGACCAGTCCGTGTAGTTGTTGGAACCACAGCAGTGGAACTGCGACGAGAAGGTGTTAATTAAGCCATGGGGAGGGGGAGAGGGGGGGGGGGGAGGAAGCTTCAGTCCTCAGCCCAGTGCTGCTTACATCCTCCTGCAGTTTGTCCACTGCCTCTGTCAGTGGCACATCCTCGCCGTATTTGCGCATGGTGTCCCACAGCCCCTCCTCCAGCACTGAGCGGACCTGGGGGGGGTCAGACGCACCGAAGGGAGGGGTCAGAACGCAGCCACGGGGAGGGCACAGCACCCACACACCACGTGCTCCCTCCCACCTTATCCTTGAAGACGTAACCAGCGATGGCAGCGGCGATCTCCACCAGGAAGATGATGCTGAGCAGAACAGCAAACTGCAGAGATGAATGCATGGTGAAGGGGGTGGGGGGGGGGGGGGGGTCAGAACCACCTCCCAGCACCCCCAAACCTCTCCCATCCCCAACTCCCCCCCAGCACTCACCGTGGTGACCATGCAGTAGCTCTCCTTCCAGGCCCCGCAGCAGCCGAAGAAGGAAACGAAGAAGATGATGATGCCCACCACCATGATGGCCACGGGGCTGCTGGCTGCTGAGTTGCTGCCTGCCACCAGAGCCTGGTTGAGGGCCAGGTGAGCATAGATGCCAATGGCCACCAGGGCCACGCCGCACACCTGGGGACAGAACACAGCTGGAGGGGGGGGAAACATCTCGGGGTGGGGGGCACGGGTCCCTCAGAGCCACTGATGAGATCCAGCACCACTGTGTGCCCCCAAAGCTGGGAGCTCTAAACTGGGAGTGGTGGATCCGTGGCGGGGGGGGGATTTCCCAGCACTGGAGAGTGGGCACACATCCCGGGGGTCCCCCAGAGCCACTGATAGGGTCTGGTATCACCTAGGGTCATTCTGGGGTGAACTGTGCACCAAGGTGGGTCTGCCATCCTATGGGGGTGGTTGTGGTTGGGGCGGGGGGGGGGGAAGAGCACAGCAGGGTGGGAGGGGTTCACATCTTTGGGGGGGGGGGTTATAGCTCCCCCAGAGCCATTGATGGGGTACATTGTGACACAGGATCATCCTTTTGCAGAGGATGGTGCCGCAAGGTGAAGCTTCCATCCTGGGAGGGGGGGGTGGCTCCGTGGTGGGAGATCTTAGTTCTGCCCCACAGCTGGAGTGGGGGGCACACAACTCAGGACCCCCCCACCACAAGTCGCTGATGGGGGTCCAGTGCCACTAAGGGTTATCAATTTGCTGGCAATGGAACCGGCCTCAAAGCAGGATCCCATCCAAAGGGGGGAGGGGGGGTGTCTGCGTTTAGGGGGGCATAAGGCCTAAGGGTGCTGGTGGGGGGGGGTCTGGAGGCACGGGATCCCCATTTCCAGGCACAGCGGAGGTCTTAGTGCGTATGTGTGTACGTGGAGGGGGGGTGGTGGTGAGCCCCCCCCACCTTTGTGTTTGCTCGCTGGGTGTGGGCAAACAGCGTGGCACAGCGCCCGCTGCACAAACAGCACGAGTGGCTATAGGGGGGGTGGGGGGGTGGGAAGGAAATGGTGCCGGACCACCTCACTCATCCAACAACTTCCCCTCATTCCTTCCCCCCCCCCCCCCCCCCCCGGTCCCAAAAGTGACTCAGCTCGGGTGGGACCGGGACAGGGCAGCTCAGCCCGGCCGCCCCCCCCATCCATCCACCCCCGTACTGGGGAGGGGGGGGGAGGAACGGACGGACACGACGACACAACGAGGTGTCTCCCCCCCCCGCCCTCACACAGCCGTTGCCTCTTTCCTCACCCCGACTTCCCTATAACAGCGCTCTGCCCCCCCGAACCCCACGCGTGGTCTCCCCCCCCCCCCCGCCCCAAACCCAAAACTCGGCCCTATTAACCCCAGAACCGACGGACGGCCCCGCCCTTCCCCCCCCCCCCCCAACCCGGGATCTCCATTGGGGGCGTTAAGGGACGGGAGGGGTCCCGAAAAAAGGAAAGGGTAAGGAGGGGAGGGGGGGGGGTCGTGTAAAAGCGCAATGCCCCCCCCCCCCCAGCCCCCCGGCCCCGCACTCACCCAGAAGATAAAGTTAAAGATGAACACCAAAAACTTCACGCACTTCATTCCGCCCTCCACCGCCATGGCGAATCCTGCGGGAAGCGCCGATCCCTTTTACGGCACCGAACCGAACCGCCGGCCCGTCCAGACCGCAGCCCCGGTACCGCGACCCACCCCTCCCCCCCCCACCCACCACGGAACCCCCCCAACACCCACCGCGCTCCGCTCCCGTTCTCCCACCGCCGCCGCCGCTCCGCTACCAGTACCAGAACCGGTACCGCTTCCCCCTCCCCCGCCCCCAGGACCTCTCCCGGTACCGCAGCCCCGCACTCCGGTTCCGATCCCGCTCCCGGTGCCGCTCCCCCGCCCCGGGCACTCACCGGCGCCGCCGTTCCTCCTTGTGCTCTCCGGTCATGTGACGGAGCCCCGGCGGCAGTCAACAGGAAACCCCGCCCCGCCCCGGTACCGCCCCGCCCCGGTACCGCCCACCCCCCCCCCATCCTCCCCCCTTTCGCCCCATCGGCGCTCCGCGGGATGGACAGAGACGGAGGCGACGCGGAGCCTTTAATGATGCGGAGCGGCACTCAGCCCCGGGGTCTCCATGTCCCCTCTGCCCCACCGGCACCGCGGTGGCACCGCTCCGTGTCCCTCTGTCCCCTCATTGGGTCCCAGTCGCCCCACTGCCAAACTTTAAGGGTCCCCACCACCCCCCATGTCCCGCACCCTGGGGTCCTGCCACCAACGTGTCACCTCCCCATGTGACGTCTTTGTGTCCCCCCCATCCCATGCTGGGCACCTCAGGGTCTCCAAACACCCCATACCCTGGCATCCTGGGCACCAGCTGTCACTGTCCCGTGCCCCTTGGGTCCCTTGCCATGGGGTCCCAGCTGCCCCACATCCCCCTGCCCCACTTTAAGCGTCCTCACTACTCCATGTCTCGCACCCTGGGGTCCTGCCACCAACGTGTCACCACCCCATGTGATACCTTTGTGTCCCCTCCATCCTATGCTGGGCACCCCACGGTCTCCAAACACCCCACATCCCACACCCTTGTGTCCTGCCACCCATATGTCATTGTCCCTTGCCCCTTGGGTCCCTTGCCATGGCGTCCCAGCTGCCCCACACCCCCCTGCCCCACTTTAAGGGTCCCCACCACCCCATGTCCCACACCCTGGGGTCCTGCCACCAACGTGTCACCTCCCCATGTGACACCTTTGTGTCCCCCCCATCCCATGCTGTGCACTCCAAACACCCCATATCCCGCACCCTGGGCACCATAATATCACTGGCCCATGTCCCTCAGTCCTCTCCTATGGGGTCCACCCACCCCTCATCCCACTGCCCCACTTTAAGGGTCCCCACCACCCCATGTCCCGCACCCTGGAGTCCTGCCATCCAGGTGTCACCACCCTGTGCCCCTTTGTTCCTAATAGCCCACATCCACTGTCTCATCACCCACATCCCTGCCCCACACCCTGCCCCCCAACCCCAACCCCTCCCCACTCAAAGCCCCGGCATGGCTGCCAGCACCTCCAGCACCGCCTCCAAGTGCTGGGGGTGCACGTAGGCCACCAGCCCCCCCAGGTTGGCCCAACGCTCAGCCCCCACTGCCCCCTCAGCCGCGCGGTTGTAGGTCAGCTGGGGGGGTGTCCTCGTGTCCCCCTCCCTTCGTGCCCTCAGGGCATCCCCCAGGGCCACCACACCCCCCCCTAGAGCACACAGGATGGCATGGGGGGCACAGGCGTCCCATGCAAAGGTGCTCCCCCCGGAGAGGACGTAGGCATCCGCGTGTCCCAGGATGACACACAGCATCTTGTAACCGGCACCGGCAGCGAAATGGAGGTGACCCCCACTGAGTGAGGCCAGAGCATCTCGCACCCCCTGTGCCTCTGCCCGGCTCAGCACCACACGGGGAGGGGGTTGTGGTGGTGGTGGGGGGCTCAGAGAGGAGAGGTGGGTGCCCCGGTAGGCGATACCCCAATGGTAGCGGCCCTGCCACCTGCGGGGTGAGGATACACCGATGGCCACTGCGGCTCTGCCAGGATGGGGACACCGAGGGGGGACCCCTCACGATGTCCCCACCGTGGCCACGGCGAGGTTTGAGAGTCCCCCCCACGTACCCACGTGTCTGGGGGTGGCGGCGGTGGAAAGGCTCGTTGATGACACCCAGCACGGGGCGGCCGCTGCTGCGTTCATAGGCACCGATGAGCACCAGCGCCGAGCAGAGCCCCGACGGCGCGATGCCATCCTGGGGGACAACATCCTCACGCCCCACGATGTACTCATTGGTGGAATCTGCACACACACCGCCGTCACCATCACCGCACAGCCGCGGTGTGCAGAGGGGATCCCAGCCCAACTCGGTGCCCCCTCACCGATGGGATCGATCCAGACGGCCACATCCCCGGGGGCGATGCTGACGGTGATGCCATCCAGCGCCGCGTCCCCGACTGCCACCTCCCGGTGTGCCGCGGCCGCCAGCAGCTCCGCCGCTTCCCGTTCGGGGTGCAGCACGGAGCCCAGCAGCGCTGCCGTTTCACCCACCGTGCCGCACACCCGCACCGCCACCGTGTCCCCTGAACGGCACCGCGCTGTCACCGCCATCCCCGCGGTTGGGGGGAGGGAGGGATTGAGCTCCGTGCCCACCCCCTCCCCACACCCCCCCGGCCTCACTCACCGTTGGCGTTGGTGAACTCGTTGGACTCTTCGCCGCCGATGTGGCCGCGCAGCTCAGGGAACTGCAGGGACGGCAGCGCTCAAATTCGGGAAAAATGTCCCCAGATTCAGGGACAGCTCTTAGCGCGCAGACCCCCAAATTTGGGCCCCCTTCCCTCCCAGCCAACCCTCACCTTGGCACCCAGGTCGTGCCGGATGACCTCCTGGATGAGGACATCTGCCAGAGTCTTGAAGTCGTGGGAGAAGCGCTGGTTCCGATCCGCTCCGGTTTTCTCGGCCACCAGCAGTCGGAAGAGCGGCTCCGCATCCCGGCACAGCCGTGCGATCTCAGCTGCCTTCTCCGAGGCGCTCAGAATGGCCTTCAGCAGCGCGGCCATGGCTGGAGACACTGTTCAGTATCGCCCCACGAGACCCCGGCCCCTCATTGCAGGGTGTGGGGACGAGGGCTGCCTGGCCCCACGGTGCGTCCCTGGGGTGGGAGGAGGGGAGGGCTGCAAGCAGCAGGGACGACCCAGATGTTGGGATAGAGATTGCCCAGATGTGGGAACAGAGATGGCCCAGATGTGGGGATGGGGGATGGCATAGGTATGGGGATAGGAATGGTCCAGGTGTGGGGATGGGAACAGCCCAGATGTGGGGACAGGAATGGTCTAGATGTGGGAACAGAGATGGTCCAGATGTGGGGATGGGGACAGCCCAGATGTGGGGACAGGGATGGTCCAGATGTGGGGATAGGGACAGTTCAGATGTGGGGACAGGGATGGCACAGGTATGGGGATAGGAAAAGTCCAGGTGTGGGGAAAGGAACAGCCCAGATGTGGGGACAGGAATGGTCTAGTGTGGGTACAGAGACAGCACAGATTTGGGGACAGAGATTGCCCAGATGTGGGGAGAGGGATGGCCCAGATGTGGGGACAGGGATGACACAGGTATGGGGATAGGGATGGTCCAGATGTGGGAACAGAGACAACACAGACACTAGGACAGGGATGGCCTAGGTATGGGGATGGGGTCTGTTCAGATGTGGGGACAGGGATGGCCAAAATGTGAGGAGAGGGATGGCCCAGATGTGGGGACAGAGATGGGGTCAGGGATGGGGCTGGAGATGCAAATGGGGATGTGAATGAGAATATGGCCATGAATGGGAAGAGGGATGGGGCTGGGGACAAGGAAAGGAACATGAATGGGGACGTGGCCATGGACCGGGACAAGAATGTAGGTAGGGACAGGATGTGGATAAGGGGAAGGGACACGGGGGGGGGGGTGTAGCTTTAGATAACAGGGAGGTGGACAAGGATGTGAATGAGGCCGTGGCCACGGACAGGGATGAGGACACGCGTGGGGACAGTGCTGGGGATGGGGACACAAGTGGGGCCGCAGTGATGGACGAGGACAGTGCTGGGGACGTGGACAGGAACGCGAGCAGGGACAGGAATGGGGACGTGGCCGTGGACGTGGCTGGGGACGTGGCCGGGGGCTTTTCCCCTCCCACCACATCCACGCTGCCCTACGGCCGCGGGCTGAGCTCAGCCCCCCCTCATCCGGCACAGCGAACCCCGGGATCCCCGCTGGGGGGGGGGGGGGCACCGGGACACCCCCCGACCCCCTCAGACCCCTCAGCCACCTCCCCCTCCCCCCACCAACCCCGGAGCCTCCCTTGTGGGGGTCATCACCCTCCCCCCCTCCAGGCCCCACGAACGCCGTCCCACCGCCGTTACCCCGGGCCCGGGGCCGCTCACACCTTCTCGGGGGGGGGCTCCGCTCGGCGGCGCCGCGGGGCGGGGCGGAGCCACCGGGATACGTCACGGCGGAGCTTTAACCCCCGCCTCCCCGCGCCGCTCCCGGAGCCGGAGGGGTCCGCTGCCTCCCACCCCCTTCCTTCCTTCCTCGCCCCCCCCCGGTGCTTTACCTCCCGCTGCTCTTCCGCTCCTACCGGACGATGGCGTCACGCGTGACGTCACCACCGCGGGGAAAACCCCGGGTTCGTCTACCCGGTTCGGTAATAACGGAATTCCCCGGGACGCCCCCCGGAAAGCCGCGGTTCCCCCCCGGAGCCGCGCGGTGGCACTCTGCGCTCAGATCTGAGAATCGCTCCGGTATTACCGGCGCCGATGTAAACGCGACCGCTTCGGAGCGACTCCGCCGCGCCCTCTGCTGGGGTCCGCCCGCACCGTTCTGGGACCTCTCCCGGGGCCGGGACCGAACCCCGGTGCGGTGCAGCGCGGGGGCAGCGCGGGGGGGGGGGGGGGGGGGAACGGATCTCCCACCCCGTTCCCTCTCCATGGTTCTGATGGGGGCGGCACCGGCACCGGACCCCCCCACTCCCCTCCCATCCGAGGGGTCCCGCTGCCACCGGGTGGGAGAAACCGAACGGGAACGGCCGCCCCGCACCGTCGGTGCCCTCTCGAGGTGGGACGCGGCACCGGGAGTGGGACCCCGGGGGGGGGGGGGGGGGCTGAGGACACAGAGCGGGCGGGGCTGCCCCGGGGGGGTGCTCCCAACTCCCGCACGTGGGTACGGCGGGGCCGGGCGGGGCGGCACCGTGAGCGGTGCGGGCGGTGTGCGGGGCCGTGCCCGGTGCGCGGAGGGCCGGCGGCGGCGGCTCGCTGGTGCCAAGCCCCTGCCAGAACCTCTTTTGTGCGCCCGCAGCCAATCAAGGCCGCTGACGACACACTTCACTTGGGATATAAAACCCCGGGGCCGCCGCCGACGCTTTTTCCCCCCCCCCCCCCCATCCCCGGCCCCTCTCCGCCCGCCCCGCTCCGCGCCCCGCAGCCTCCACCGCCGCTCCCCGCTCCGTTCCCCGCGCGTCGCCGGGGTGGGGGCCGGCGGGGGAAGGCCCCCGGGATGGCCCCGGTGCTGCTGTGGCTGTTGGCTTTGGTGGCGGGGGGCCCGGCGGGAGCTCAACCCCCCCTCCCCGCCGCTTCGGAGCCCGAGTGCCCCGTGTGCGTGTGGCGGAGGCACAGCAAAGAGCTGCGGCTGGAGAGCATCAAGTCGCAGATCCTCAGCAAGCTGCGGCTGAAGGAAGCGCCCAACATCACCCGCGAGGTGGTGAAGCAGCTGCTGCCCAAAGCGCCGCCGCTGCAGCAGATCCTCGACCTGCACGACTTCCAGGGGGACTCGCTGCAGCACGACGAGTACCTGGAGGAGGACGAGTACCACGCCACCACCGAGACCGTCATCAGCATGGCCCAGGAAAGTCAGTGCCGCCTTTGTTCCGGACGCAAAGTTCGCCCTCTCCCTCCCCCGAGCCCTTCCCGGTCCCCGGGTCCGGTGGCCGCGGTCGCAACTTTCCCTTCTCGGAGCTCCCCCGGTCCCCCTCGCCCTCCCCCGGTTCCTCCCGGTGCTCCCCCCTTTCTCCCCCACCCCCCTCGACCTCCCGTTCCTCCGCGTTTCCCTTCGGTCCCCGCACTCCCGGTCCCCCGTGGTCGCGCACGGTGCCTCGCGGGGCAGCCCTAAACGGGTATCGACCCACAGCCCCCGGCCCACCGGGACCGGCACTGGGACTGGGACTGGGACCAGGCAGTTTGCGCTAAGCCCGGAGGGGACGCAGTGCTCTGCACCGTGGGGAGATCCGGGGACGGGGGATGTGGGGACTCGGAGACATCATAGGGACGAGGGGACCCGGAAACATCGGGACCCAGGGACACGGGGATACAGGTATATGGGGACGGGACAGTGCAGCCTGCAGCTGGTTCACGGCACCAGCACCGGGCACCGGGATCAGGGGCTGGGAACAGCCATGGAGCACTGGGACTCTGCATTGAGCGCTGGTGCTGAGAGTGAGTTCTGGGTGCTGGGAATGGACGCTGGATTCTATGAGCTGGTGCAGGGTTCTGGACTGGGCACTGGGAACAGCTGTAGGGCACTGGGAGCAGGCACTGTGTGCTGGGGCCCAACAGTGACACCAGTGTGTCGTGAGATTGGGCACCGGGTGCTGGCAGCAGGTCCCAGGACCCAACACTGAGACCAGCACTTGGTACTGGGAACCAGAACTGGGACCCAGCAGTGGCTACTGAGAGCTGTCACAGGGCTCCGGGAACGGGCACTGGGTTCTGGGACCTGGCTGTGTTCTGGGACTGGGCACTGAGTGCTGGCAGCACGTCCTAGGACCCAGCAGTGGCATCAGCACTGGGTACCGGGACAGTAATGGGACATGGGATGTGGCACTGGGACCCAATACTTGGCACTGGGACCCAGTACTTGGCACTGGGCCGTGGCGCTGGGCACCAGTGCGTTGTACTGAGACCAGGGCTGGTGCAGGGACTGTCCTCAGGGCATTAAGGACAGGATGATGTGGTCCCTCCCCGGGGACACCCCCTGTGCCCGCTGTCCCCATTGCCAGCAGTGACACGGTGACATCCCAGCCCGCAGGTCCTGCAGGGCTCTGTGTGCCAGCAGCATCCTTCTTGCCTCAATATGTGACAGCAGGGTGACAGCAGGGCGTGCTGATGGCACTGAGGGGTCCCCACGGTGCCCTGGGGACAGGAGGGGGTGCAGGGGGGGGCTCCGCTTCGCCATGACATTGCTCCATCCGTCCGTATGTCCCCGTGTCCGTGTGTCCACCCACGGGGCTGCAGGTCGAATGGGACGCATCGAGAGGGGCTCTCATCCCCTCTCCACCTGCTGATACCACCTGGGACCCCCAGACCCCCCCCAACCCCCACCCCCCCACCCATCCCGGGGTTGGGGTGTGAAGGCCGAGCGGAAGGGCTGGAAGTGTGAGGCGCTCCCCCTCCTTCCCTCCCCCTCCCTGACGAATTTCCTTCCCGGGCATTAATAGACTTCGGGCGGCTTTGAAATTTTATTACCCATAAAATTGACGACACGCTGAGGTTTTCCTCCCTGCGCCGCCTTCACGCTCATTGCTTCCCCCCCCCCAGCTACCCCCCCCTCTCCTTCCTCCCCATTCCCACCTCGGGGGCCCCCAAAATAAGTGCTAGAGCCCTGAGCCCCCCTCGTCCTGCCATGCAGAGGGGTCCCATCCCACAGCCGGATGCGCCGCAGGGGCTGCCCTGCTCTGCCTGCTGCCCCCCCCGCCCTCCCCCCATTCCCACCCCCCCAGGCCCTCAGTGCTGCTCTGTTATTATTATGATTTTTTTTTTTTTCCTCTCCCTATGGCAATTGTGTGGGTTTTTATGGTTCCTGAACAGAAGGAGGGAAAAGGGCTTTATAGGCGGCAGAGCCATAAAGCTCTCGGGTTCCCCTCACTGCCCCCCCCCGTGTTTAATCCAAAGCCTCCACACCCCTCACCCCCCCCCCATTTTTTTTTTTTTTTTTTAACCCGGGAAGGTTAATTGGGTCCTAAAACCATTTATGGGCTACCCCTGACCCCCGCGACCTTTGGGGTGGAGGTGGTTTAATGAGGGGTGGGGGGGAGCAGGGGGGAGCACAGGGGGGGCTCGGTGGAGGACATGGTGGGGAGTGGAGGGGGGGGGGGCTCCGTGGCACCGCTGCTGCGCTCAAGGTCAGTGGGGAGCGTGGGATGTGGGATGGGGACATGGAGGCCACGGGGTGCCCTGCAGCAGGCAAAGGGTTAATGGGACAAACAGGGGAGCCCCGAATCCAACCGGGTTCCTCCACTATGGGAACAAAGCAGAGATTGGGGGGGGTTGAGGATGGAGGTGGGGGGGCTCGGAGCCGCCCCCCTCCTGGCACATACTCAGCTGTGACCGATGTCCCGGTAACCTTTATCCCCCGTTGCCACAGCGACGGGCCGAGCATCCTGGCACCGCCGAGCCCCGTGCCAGGAGCAGCGCCGCGTGGCAGAGCCGGCACCGCGCCCCATATGGGCTCCGTGGGTTCCGGCGGTGCCCCTCACCTGGAAACCCTACACAAACAACTCCATCCTCCGCGGCAACCCCATAAATCCATCGGGGCATCAGCGAGGGGACACTGAGCACCGTTGGGGCGGTGCGTTTTGGGGGGGGGGACAACGTGGCACAGCGTGGGGACGGCGTGGCAAAGGAAGGGCGAGGGGTTGACTGGGGGGGGAGGGAGGGTAAGCGCTCGGGGTCGGTCCCAGCGGAGCGTGGGTTTAATAGGGGGCTTGTGCACAGCAAATTGCTGGGAGGGGTCTGGGCAGCCCCCTCCAGCCGCTGTCACTTTGGTTTATGTGTGGCTCGGCGGAGGGTTGGGGGGGGGGCACAGCACGCAGGCCACATGGTGGATGGATGGATGGACGGACGGACGGACGGATGGATGGATGGATGGATGGCATTCCCGGGGCTGCGGCCGGTGTCGTGACCCCGATGTGTTCGGGGAGGGCCCCGTGTGCAGCAAATGGCCCCGTGCTGCAGCTGGGTGCTATTAAACCTGACCGGTGCGTGGCAGGAGGAGGGGGGGCTCGCGGGGATGAGGGGGAGCTATAGAGGGGGGGGGGGGGGGACATTCCCAGCTCAATTTGACACAGATGTGTGTGAGAGCTGGGAGGGCTGCACAGAGCCAGGTGCTGCCATAGGGCTGGGGGAGGGTGGTGCATCTTTGGGGTGTTGAGGATTATGGGGTACCCTTGGATGGGGGTACACATGGGTGGGGGTCCTCAGGGCAGCCTCCCCACTGCATCACCCAGGGTGAAGTGGCCTCACCCACAGCTCCAGGGTGTCAGCACTACGTTCAGGGGGAGCTCAGCACTGTGCTTCCCAGTGTTCTGCTGTGTGCTGTCCGTGGGAGGGGGCACACAGTGGGGCAGGGGGCTGCTGAGGGTCTCCATGCAGGGAATGCGTTTGGCCAGGGATGATGCAGGTCTCCACCCCCGGGGTTGCTCCCCGTTTCTGGTTGAAGATGCTGCAGGTCTCCATGCAGGGGATGCTGCGGGTCTCCCGTTGAGGATGCTGTGGGTCTCTGTCTGGGAAATGCCTCTGGTTGGGAACGCTGTGGGTCCCCACCCCAGGGATGTTGTGGGTCCCCGGCTGCAGGCAGCGGGAGGGTGAGGGCTGCCCCATCCCAACCACGGGCTCTGCAGGTGCTCTGGACCCGCTCCCCCATCCCTGCAGCCCTGCAGGGGATCATGAATCCGCGGTGACACGGGGTCAGGGGGCAGCACCCGGACCTTATTGTGGACGGAGGGGCGATGACCCCCAGGGTGGCCTCTGCCCCGACCTTCACCTCCTAACGATCGAGGAGGAGCGTTGTGCAAGAGATGGGGGGCACGGGTGTTCCTGGTGGGGTGCAGTTCCTATAACTCATCCTTCCTTCCACAGCCGATCCCGTGGTGCAGATCGAGGGCAACCCCCACTGCTGCTTCTTCAACTTCAGCCCCAAGATCATGTTCACCAAAGTGGTGAAGGCTCAGCTGTGGGTGTACCTGCGCCCGGTGCAGCACACCTCCACCGTCTACCTGCAAATCCTCCGCCTCAAGCCGGTGACGGAGGAAGGCAGCCGTCACATCCGCATCCGCTCGCTCAAAATCGACCTCAACTCCCGCATCGGGCACTGGCAGAGCATCGACTTCAAACACGTGTTGCAGAACTGGTTCAAGCAACCTCAGAACAATTGGGGCATCGAGATCAACGCCTTCGACCCAAACGGCAACGACCTGGCGGTCACTTCGTTGGGACCCGGAGCTGAAGGGCTGGTGGGTGCCTGGGGGGGGGGTAGGGAAGGGGAGTGTAGGTGGGAAGGGCAGCTCTATGGGGATGGGGATGAGGATAGCACTGTGGGACTGGTGGTAAAGTGACAGAGGTGATGGGAGCTCCGTGGGGCTGGTTCTGAATCCAGATGATTGATCCTGGATCCATGGGGATGGTTCTGGATCTGTGGGGTAGCTCTGGATCCATAGGGAGTTGGTTCTGGCTCCATGGGGATGGCTCTGGATCCACAGGATAGGTCTTGGATCCGTGGGGATGGTTCTGGTTCAGGGGGATGGTTCTGGTTCCATGGAGAGACGGTTCTGGCTTCATGGGGATGGCTCTGGATCCATAAGATCGGTCTTGGCTCCATGGGAATGGTTCTGGATCCATAGAGATGGTTCTGGCTCCATGGGGATGGTTCTGAATCCATGGATGACAGCTCCTTGGAAAAGCTTAGCCCATTACTGCAGCCATGTGAGGGGTCTCTATGGGACTGGTGATGATCTCATGGGGTTGGTCCTGGCACATGGGGACAGCGACAGTAGCACAGGGACAAGTACAGCACCGTGGGGTTCAGTGGGATCCAGGCAACAGGAGCAGTGGGGTCCAGAGCCATGGGGACATGGGGGACCATGGAGGGCAATGGAGGGCCACAGGGGGCTGTGGGGGGCCATGGAGGGCCATGGAGGATTATAGAGGGCCATGCGGGGCCTTGGAAGGCCATGGAGGGCCATGAGAGTCCATGGGGGGGCATGGAGTGCCATGAGGGGCCATGGAAAGACATCGGGAGCCATAGGGGGCCATGGTGATCCATGGGGGGCCATCCGGGGCTATGGGAGGCCATGGAAGGCCATGGGGAGCCATAGAGAGCCACAGAGGTCCATAAAGGGCCATGGGGAGCCATGAGGGGCCATGGAGAGCCGTGGAGAGCTATGGGAGGCCATGAGGGGCTGTGGGGGGCCATGGAGGATCATAGAGGGCTGTGGGGGGCCATAGAAGGCCATGGAGGATCATGGGGAGCCATGGAGATCCATGGAAGGCCATAGGGGGCTGTGGGGGGCTATGGAGGGCCATGAGGGGCCATGGGGGGCCATGCAAGGCCATGCAAGGCCATGGGAAACCATAGGGAGCCCTGGAGGTCTATGGAGAGCCATAGGGGGCTGTGGGGTCAATTGAAGGCCATGGGGGGCTGTGGGGGGCCATGGGCGGCCAAGGAAGGCCATTGGAAGCCATAGGGAGCCATGGAGGTCCATGGAGAGCCATAGGGGGCCCGATGTCTTTCCATGGCCATTGAGGGCCATGGAAGGCCATTGGAAGCCATAGGGAGCCTTGGAGGGCCATGGAGAGCCATAGGGGGCCATGGGGGGCCATGGAGGTCCATGGGGGGCTGTGCGGTGCCATGGGGGGCCATGGGGGGCCGTTGGAAGCCATGGGAAGCCATGGAGGTCATGGAGGGCCATGGGGGGCTGTGGGGGGCAATGGAGGGCCATGGGGGGCTGTGGGGTGCCATGGGGGGCCATGGGGGGCCGTTGGAAGCCATAGGGAACTTTGGAGCTCCATGGAGAGCCATAGGGGGCCATGGGGAGCCATGGAGGTCCATGGAGGGCCATGGGAGGCTGTGGGGTGCCATGGGGGGCCATGGGGGCCATTGGAAGCCATGGGGAGCCATGGAGGTCATGGAGGGCCATGGGGGGCTGTGGGGGGCTATGAGGGGCCATGGGGGGCCATTGGAAGCCATAGGGAGCCTTGGAGGTCCACGGAGAGCCATAGGGGGCCATGGGGGACCATGGAGGTCCATGGGGGGCTGTGGGGGGTCATGGGGGGCCATTGGAAGCCATGGGGAGCCATGGAGGTCATGGAGGGCCATTGGGGGACTGTGGGGGGCAATGGAAGGCCATGGGGGGCTGTGGGGTGCCATGGGGGGCCATGGAGGTCATGGAGGGCCATGGGGGGCTGTGGGGTGCCATGGGGGGCCATGGAGGTCATGGAGGGCCATGGGGGGCTGTGGGGGACCACGAGGGGCCATGGGAGGCCATTGGAAGCCATGGGGGGCCATGGAGGTCATGGAGGGCCATGGGGGGCCGTGGGGGACCATGAGGGGCCATGGGGGGACATTGGAAGCCATAGGGAGCCTTGGAGGTCCATGGAGAGCCATAGGGGGCCACGGGGAGCCATGGAGGTCCATGGAGGGCCATGGGGGGCTGTGGGGGACCATGAGGGGCCATGGGGGGCCATTGGAAGCCACGGGGGGCCATGGAGGTCCACGAAGAGCCATAGGGGGCCATGGGGGGCAATGGAGATCCATGGGGGGCTGTGGGGTGCCATGGAGGGCCATGAGGGGCCATAGGAGAGCCATAGGGAGCTTTGGAGGTCCATGGAGAGTCATGGGGGGCTGTGGGGGGCAATGGAGGGCCATGGGGGGCTGTGGGGTGCCATGGAGGGCCATTGGAAGCCATAGGGAGCCTTGGAGGTCCATGGAGAGCCATAGGGGGCCATGGGGGACCATGGAGGTCCATGGGGGGCTGTGGGGGGTCATGGGGGGCCATTGGAAGCCATGGGGAGCCATGGAGGTCATGGAGGGCCATGGGGGACTGTGGGGGGCAATGGAAGGCCATGGGGGGCTGTGGGGTGCCATGGGGGGCCATGGAGGTCATGGAGAGCCATGGGGGGCTGTGGGGGACCATGAGGGGCCATGGGGGGCCATTGGAAGCCACGGGGGGCCATGGAGGTCCACGGAGAGCCATGGGGGGCTGTGGGGGGCAATGGAGGGCCATGGGGGGCCATTGGAAGCCATAGGGAACTTTGGAGGTCCATGGAGAGCCATAGGGGGCCATGGGGAGCCATGGAGGTCCATGGAGGTCCATGGGGGGCTGTGGGGGACCATGAGGGGCCATGGGGGGCCATTGGAAGCCATGGGGGGCCATGGAGGTCCACGGAGAGCCATAGGGGGCTGTGGGGGGCAATGGAGGGCCATGGGGGGCTGTGGGTCCACGGGTGCATTGCTGACCTGCTCTCCCCCCTTCCAGCACCCCTTCATGGAGCTGCGGGTGCTGGAGAACAACAAACGCTCGCGGAGGAACCTGGGCTTGGACTGCGACGAGCATTCCACCGAGTCTCGCTGCTGCCGCTACCCGCTGACCGTCGACTTCGAGGCGTTCGGATGGGACTGGATCATCGCCCCCAAGAGGTACAAAGCCAACTACTGCTCGGGGCAGTGCGAGTACATGTTCATGCAGAAATACCCACACACCCATTTGGTGCAGCAAGCAAACCCACGCGGCTCGGCCGGGCCGTGCTGTACACCCACCAAGATGTCCCCCATCAATATGCTCTACTTCAATGATAAGCAGCAGATCATTTATGGCAAGATCCCGGGCATGGTGGTGGATCGCTGCGGCTGCTCGTAGAGCTGCGCCTCCGCCTGAAGGACGGATTCCTCTTCTGCTTTTTTTTTTTTTTTTTTTTTGGTCTTTTTTTTTTTTTTCCTTATTTTTTTGATTTTTTTCTTTTTTAAAAAAAACGGATTTTTTTTTTTTTTTTTTGGGAAAGAAAAAAAAAAAAAAAAGATTGCAAAGAACGAGCGTCGAAATAATTCCGATGAATGTTGGGGAAGGAGAGCGCGAGAACGACACACACACACACACACACAAAAAAAAAAGACAAAAAAAAAAACCAACAAACAACCAAACACACACACACACACACAAAAACCCACCAAAAAAAAAGAAAAAAAAAAAAAATCCCTGCACCGAAACCCCTGCGCTTCGACATGCATTGTGCAATAAGCAGACGGACGGAGGAGGAACCGAACCGGCACCGAACCAACACCCAACCAACACCATGCAGCCCCCCTGCACCGAACCCCCTCCAACCACGGGGAAGGCAGTGGTGGTTTGGGACGGTGATGCTCAATGCCAACAGTGCCCATCCCGGAGCAAAGACTGCAGGATCCCATCCCCGGGACCACCCTGGACCCCCCCCCCCCACGCCCCCCCATCCCTCCCCCCACCCCGGGACCCCATGGGCGCAGGTGGGGCAGGTCCGGCCTGGAGGAACCCGGCTCCCTCTTTTAATTTATTTATTTATTACGGACCCTCTCGGCTGGCGCGTGCCCCCTCCCCGCAGCCTGTGTGTCCCCCCCCCAAGGCTCTGTGTGTCCCCCCCCCACCCCAGAGCAGATTATTATAGGTGGGGTTACCCAGAGGCGGTGGTGGTCAGAGTGGGACGGACGGAGGCTCCGGCGGGGGAGAAATTCTGCTTATGTGGCACATCTGCCTCCCCCTCCCCCCCCCCCCCCCACCCCCCCCATCCCAATGTTTGGATTATTTTTTTGCATGAGAACGGGATCCGGCATTCTCCAGAGTTCATCTGCTCCGCCGTGATGCAACCAACCCCGGCGCCAGGCGGTCGCTGGCCCCACACAGCTCCCCCCCCCCACCCCCCCAACCCCAATGCGCCCAGTGCACCCTCAGAACCCCCGGACAACCCCATGTCCCTGGACCCCCACGTCCCCCAGACTTGGGGGTTGCACACAGAAGACCCCGTCCCCAGTCCCTAGCACTTATCCGCAGCACTTAGGGACAGCGAGGACGGAGGGGGGGGATGCATGGGATATGTAGCACTTCTCCCCCCCCTCCCCAAGCGCTCACCAGGACAAGATCCCTCCCAACCCCAGAACCTCCCCCCCCAGCACTTAGGGCCCAGCAGCACGAGGGGGGGACGCGGCCTCGCAGCCCTTCTCCTGCTCTTCAGTGCCTTTTGGGGGCTGCTGCCGCCTCTGAGCCGGTGGGGAGGGCAGTGTCCTGCTTGGTGTGTGTGTGTGGGGGGGACTGCGTGGGGCTCATCCCAGAGGTGCCACTCTCAGGAGCGTTGTGATGTCCCCGTTGCGGTGATCCCCATTGTGATGGTACCCATTGTGTCGCTCCCCATCGCGGTGGCCATCCGTGCAGAACACCTCTGGATGCTGCCATCCATCCATCCGCCCATCCACCCATCTGTCCATCCATCCATCCATCCATCCATCTGTCCATCCCTTTGTCCACCCACCCACTCATCCCTCTTACCCATCCCTCCATCCATCCTTTTGTCCATCCATCCCTCCATCCATCCATCCACCCATCCATCCCTCCATCGATCCATCCATCCATCCATCCATCCATCTGTCCATCCATCCCCCATCAATCCATCCATCCATCCATCCACCCATCTGTCCGTCCATCCATCCATCCATCCATCCATCCATCCCTTTGTCCATCCATCCCTTTGTCCGTCCATCCACCCATTCATCCATCCCTCCATCCATCCCTCCATTGATCCATCCATCTGTCCATCCATCCACCCACCCACCCACCCATCCATCCCTCCATCCATCCACCCATCTGTCCATCCATCCCTCCATTGATCCATCCCTCCATCCACCAACCCATCCATCCCTCCATCCATCCCTCCACCCATCCATCCCTCCATCCATCCCTCCACCCATCCACCCATCCATCCCTCCATCCACCAACCCATCCATCCCTCCCTCCATTGATCCATCCCTCCACCATCCATCCCTTTGTCCATCCCTCCACCCACCCACCCATCCGGGGATGCGTTGGGGCAGAGAACAGCAGCACCCAGTAGAAACACAAAGCCCAAATCCAATGGGGGAGCGCATTGGGATGGGCTCCGCGTGGCTCTGCATGGCCACGTGGCCCCATCACCACGAGATGCGGTGACGCAGAGGGGTGGCCAAACCCTGTGCCATGGGTGGGGGCCAGGACCCAAAACCCACCCCCATCCCGAGAAGAAGGGATGGGGACAGCGTTGGGCACCGGGAGCGGAGAGTTGTGACTGACACTGTGTACGTCCCCGTGTTCCGTCCGAGGCTATGTCTGTTTGTTCGTCGTTTTCATTCTGTTTTTTAATTGGGGACGGGGGGACAGTGGCTCAGGACCACAGGGAGGGATTGGGGGAGTGGAGGGAGGGAACGTGGGGGGGTGGGGGTCAGCATTGTGTGACCCGAAGGCCATCGGTTTGTGGTTGGTTTTGGGATGAGGGGGTTGGGGGGTGGTGTTTGTTTCTTTTTTGTTGTTGTTGTTGTTTGTTTGTTTTTTTAATCCAATGGACCAAACACAGCACTTGAACATCGGAAAAAAAAAAAAAAAGGAAAAAAAAAGGAAAAAAAAAAGAAAAATAAATTAAAAATAAATTTTAAAATATTTAAAAGAGGAAAGTGATATCCGAGTGTTCTGTGCTTTCTGCTCCCATCCCACCCCACTCTACCCCACTCTACCCAACCCCATCCCACCCCATTCCATCCTGTCTCCATCCCATCTCCATCTCCATCTCCATCTCCACCTCCATCTCCATCCCCACCTCCATCCCCATCCCCATCCCCATCCCCATCCCATCTTCTTCCCATCCCATCTTCTTCCCATCCCATCCCATCCCATCCCATCCCATCCCATCCCATCCCATCCCATCCCATCCCATCCCATCCTATCCCATCCCATCTTCTTCCCATCCCATCCCATCCTCATCCCCATCCCCATCCTCATCCTCATCCCCATCCCATCCTATCCCCATCCCATCCTATCCCCATCCCCATCCCATCCCATCCCCATCCCATCCCATCCTCATCCCCACCCCCATCTTCATCCCCATCCCATCCTATCCCCATCCCATCCTATCCCCATCCCCATCCCATCCCATCCCATCCCATCCCATCCCCATCCCCACCCCCATCCTCATCCCATCCCATCCTGTCTCCATCCCATCCCCATCCCATCCCATCCTGCCCTGAGGGTCCCAATCCCACACTTGGGGGTCACTGCTGCGGTAACAGCTGCGTCCCCAAAACCCAACCCATGGGCTCCCCACAGCCACAGCCCCATTTGCACCGTGGGAGGGTGAAGAAATATCAGAGCAGGACTCCCCGTGCCACAGAGCTCAGGTCTCCATGGGGAACCATCCCATGGCTGTGCTCCCATGCGTCCCCATGTCACCAAGTGTCCGGGAATGAGGACAGCATGGCCCCCCTGGGTGGCACCACGGGGGTTTGGGGCACAGCACCCATTTGCTGTGTGGCTCATTACTACAGCCTCATTCATGGGGTTCTGATGAGGCGATGCTCCATCCCTGCCCTAGGAGAAGCACAGCAGAACAGAGCACAGAAGCTCTTTGGGATGGCAAAAGGAGCCCAGAAAAACTGAGCCCAAGGCCTCAGTTCTGTGCAGCACAAACCACATTGGCTCTGTAACGCATCCATCCCCTTGTGTCTCCATGCCGTATCCTTTGCAACCACTTCTGTTCCACTTCCATCCTTCTTTTCTCCCTCTTTTTTTTTTTTCTTTGCACTTTTTGTATGATACAACAAATTATATCGCCAAAGAAAGAAAAAAAAAGGGGGGGAAAGGGGGAAAAAAGGGGGAAAAAAAAAAGCACCGATGGACATTTTGCTTCGAGCTGCCATCCTGCCAGCTCCCATGCTGTGTCCCTGCGTCACCGCGGCCCCAAGGCCATCCCAAAGGGCTGCAGCTCTTGGAAACACTTCCTCTCATCCTCTCATTTTTCCCACGCTCCCTTCCCTCTGCTGGGGACCAAATCCTCCCCGCTGCCTGCACCGCTCTCCTTGGGCCGCCCCAAATCTCTCCTTTGGATTTTAGGATCCGGTACCCAAAGATGTGCCAAGAAACAGAGCAGGGCAACATCACCCCAAATGTTGCCCGGAGGTGATCTCCCCACAACCATCCCCATCCCCACTCCTCAGTGCCTTCACCCCATGGAGGGGACCCCAAGGGGACGCAGAGCACATGGGCACAGGGATGGGAAACCCAAAGCAATGGGGCAAAACCACCTGAAAAGATGCCCAGCAAGCAACAGGATCACCCCATGGCCACCCCCATCGCCTCCCCCTCCTCAGTGGCTCTGCCCCATGGAGGGGAACACCGAGGGGACGTTGAAGGACCCCAACCCTCACCGTAACACTGGGATTTACACATGGCTGGAGGAGCCAAGCGGGGCAGCCTTTATGGAGCCTCATTAGGGGCTGCAGAATGCCGGGAATGCCGCAGCTAATTACAGTGGGGCTCAGGGGACGGGGCCACGCGGACGGGGAGCTCAGGGGTCGCTGCCCGCAGGGCCGGATTGGAGCTGTGGGATTTTTGGCACGAGCGGAGCCGGGCGTGAGGGATCGGATCCAGCACAGCAGTGGGGTCACACGGTTCCCGGCCCTCCTGTGCTGCGTCCCGGAGCTGAGGTCCCATCCCCAGGGCCTCACTGTGCACCCCGACCTCCACGCTGCTCCGCTTTGGCTCTGCTCAGCCATTCCTGAACTCGGCTTTGGAGCGGCAGCTCTGAGGCTGTGGCTGCTCTGCATGCGGCTTTCCGTCCGGTGAAGCTCCCATAGGGCTCCAGTGTCTGCATGATGGCAGCTGTGCCAAAGCAGAACCTGCAGCATGGCGCAACATGGCACAGCGTGGCACAGCATGGCATCACACAGCATGGCACAGCATGGCACAACATGGCACAGTGTGGCAAGCATCACATCACACAGCGTGGCACAGTGTGACATCACACAGCATGGCACAGCATGGCACAACATGGATCAGCATGGCATCACATAGTATGGCACAACATGGCACAATATGGCGCAACATGGCACAGTGTGGCAAGCATGGCATCACACAGCATGGATCAGCATGGCATCACACAGCATGGCACAGCATGGCACAGCATGGCACAGCATGGCATCACACAGCACGGGACAACATGGCACAACATGGCACAACATGGCACAGCATGGCACAGCATGGCACAGCATGGCATCACACAGCATGGCACAGCCCAACACGACATGGCATGGCCTGATGTGGCACAGCACAGATTTCAGTGGCACTGCATGGCATGGCATGGCACAGTATGACATAACATGGCAAGGTCTGACATGGCACAGCACAGATTTTAAAGGCACAGTGCAGGTTTCAGTGGCACAGCACAGCATGGCAAGGCACAGCACGGCACATTCTGACATGACATGGCATGGTCTGATATGGCACAGCACAGATTTCAGTGGCACAGCATGGCACAGCATGGCATGGCACAGCAAGATATAACATGGCATGGCCTGATGTGGCACAGCACAGATTTTGATGGCACGGCACGGCATGGCACATTTTGACATGACCTGGCATGGCCTGAAGTGGCACAGCACAGATTTTAAAGGCACAGCACAGCGTGGCATGGCACGACAAGGCAAATTCTGACGTGACATGGCATGGTCTGATACAGCACAGCACAGATTTCGATGGCACAGCACAGATTCCGATGGCACAGCACAGATTTCCATGGCACAGCACAGATTTCCATGGCACAGCACAGATTTCCATGGCACAGCACAGATTCTGATGGCACAGCACAGATTTTGATGGCACAGCTCAGATTTCCATGGCACAGCTCAGATTTCCATGGCACAGCACAGATTCTGATGGCACAGCACAGATTTCCATGGCACAGCACAGATTCTGTTGGCACAGCACATCATGACACAGCACAGGTTTTGATGGCACAGCACAGATTCGGATGGCACAGCACAGATTTTGATGGCACAGCATGGATTTTGATGGCACAGCACAGATTTCCATGGCACAGCACGGATTTTGATGGCACAGCACAGCATGGCACGGCACTGCTGGACGTGCTATGGCGCAGCATGGCATGGTGTGACGTGGCACAGCACGGCCCGGCACGCTCCATCCCCTCTGCGTGCTCACTGCAGGGATGATATCAGTCCAATGAGAGCAGACATTGTCCTGCTCACATCTCCCAGCCGCACCCCACAACGTCCCAGTCCCCCATTGACCTAATTCTGAAACCCAGGGCAGGACGAGCGGGAGGGGGACAAATTAGGACAGGGATCGACCACCCACGGTTGCACCATGACATAATATGGCTCCATCCTTCCCCTCCGCTGCCTAACGAGTGCCCGAGTGGTAATTAAACACCAACGGGAGCTTGGCTGGGATCCACAGCCTCGCTGCGTCCCGTTGCTGCCTGGGTGCCACGGAGCCATCGGCCCTACGGTGTTTGGGGATGGGACTGCAGCATCTCCATGTGCCGGCGTTGTGCAGGGAGCTGATGCACCTCTGGAGCTGCTTGGCTGGAGGGAGGACCCCGAGGGCATCAGCCAGCCCACTTCTGGCCGCGGGATGGAGGAGCCATCGGGGAAGGGCAGCGCTGGGGTCCTTGGGGTGAGAAACGTCAACGCGGTGAGTTTGGAGAGGGCTTTGCATGGGGTGGGATCGGGATCTCCCTTCATCTGGTGCCACATCCAACAGCACCCATGGGTGGGGATGGTCCCAATGCTCGGCCTCACGCACACCCAAGCTCTGCTCTTCTGCCTCCTTTCCCCCACTTCAACCCGATGTCCTTCCCATCCCACTTAGGGGTGACCGTGTGGGGCCGGCACCGCTCACCCCAAAACCCGCTGTGCCCCCCATCACCCCCTCTACCCCCCATCTCCTCCCCACCCCCTCATCTTGACCTCATCCTGCTCACATTTACAGCCCAAGCGTTGGCTGTGAAAGGTGCCTTCATGCTGAATTTGGGCGCTGCGCAGCGTTAGCAGCTCTCACGCCGCACTCCCCGGCCCTCCTTTTCTTTCGCTCTCTTTCCCACACTTTCCCCCGCTCATTGTGCTCCCGCTGCTTTTTTTCTTCTCCTATTCAACCCAAATTAGTCACGAGCAGCCCCCGGCTCGGAGAGGAAAAATAAATTAGGTGGTGTTTGAAACGCAGAGCCATCGGAACGGTTCTCCCCTGCGCCCAGGAGGGGAAGGCCGCAGGGTGGAGGATGAGGAGCCGCTCTGCGGGTGGGTACGTGGGCTGGGGCCATGAGGGGAGCACGGCCCCCAAGGGAAGGGGGTGATGGGGAGGGGGCGATGGGGAAGCGGTGGTGGGGAGGGGGTGATGGGGAGGAGGTGATGGGAGGAGGGGGACGCAGCCCCAGGGGGTGGGAAGGAGCAGGGCGCACAGCTGGGAGCTGCCCCACATTCCACTCTGCCTCTGGAAGGGGATGGCACCAGGAGCCCTGGGCTCGGTCCTCAGCTGGAGAAGGGGCAGAAGATGAGACTGCAGGTGCTGAGGCTCGGCTTTCCCCGAGTGCTACTGGAGATGTGCAGCACGGAGCAGCCCAACCTCCCTCCCCATCCCGAGGGCTCAGGATCCGACCACCTCCAGCCTGCGGCTCCCGGAGTAGCAGCAGCGCTGTGACATCCAACCCATCCCACCAGCAGTTGAAAGGCAGCAGAAACAGCTACAAGGTTCAAGTACCGAAAGGATCTGTCCTTCCCCATCAGCTCCCCTGGGGCCAACGAGGAGCACTGGGTGAGGGAAGCACCACCCATCCCACTGCATGCGCCCAGCCCCGGAGCTGCGGAGCCAAGAGGGGACGGGTGACAGCGGGGCAAAAGCTGCAGTGTGTGCAGTTGTCCCCGAGGCCGTCGGCCCTGCACTGTGCCAGGGCTCCATCTGCTGCGGCTCCGGCCCTGAGCTGCTCCATACATCAAAGTGACAGAGCCTGGGTTTTTGCCTTGGAGGAGCACTTTTTATTATGAAACCAAGAATGAAATGCAGCGTTCGCCCTGGCGCACTACAAAACGTTCCAAGCAAAGAACCAGCAAAAAGGAGCACGAAGCCAATAGAAAATACGTCTTACAAAATCTGACATACAAAAAAAACCAACAATTAATAATAACAATAATAACAATCTGAGTACGGTTATTACATTAAACCAGGAAAGCGTGGGGGAGCTTCGGTTCATTTGGACATCACTCACCCCACAGAGCCCGGAGCTGTGGGTCACAGCCGCCCTGTGGGGGGGGGATGGACGTCACAGGTATTGCTCAGAGCTGCGGAAGGCACACGTTGTGGAATGGGAGCAGTTTGAGGAGTTTGATATTAAAAAATAGACACGTATTGCTTATTGAGAACCGAGCGCGGCCTCTGGAAAGCTCCACGTGTGCGCATCCGCGGGACCCGAAGGAACCGAGCGAGGGTGATGTCAACAGCTCTGTGATGAAAGAAATACAAATCCTACAACTTCAGTGGGTCTTCAGACAGCAGAAGGACTTCAGGCATGGGACGGAGCTGCACGGAGTGCAGTGGGAGCGGATCCTCCTGCGGGAAGGAGGGCGGCAGGCAGAGCTCACGGCCGGCCCGGCTCCCTTTGGAGCAGAGGTGCCTCTCTGCAATGCTAAGCTGGGCAGCAGCCGGTTCTGAAGCACAGAGAGGGCAACGTGGGGCCCAGAGCAACACGGCTGGGAGGAGCGGTTGTGTTTTAGGAGAGAAATGCACTGCTGACCCAAAGGAAGGTGTGTGAGGACCTAATGGGAGTGGGCTCCATTTGCAAACACACAGCTACTTTTTGCTCCTCGTTTTAGGACACCGATCTTGATTTAAGGTTAATTGGCAATTCTGGCTGTGACAGTTCCCATTAGCTTCACCCCGCTGAGGCAGGCAGTGAGAGCTGCTCTGCCTGCTGCGTTCTCCCATCCTTAAAAACAAGGAGGAGAGAGGACCCACGGATGGGACAGCACCAACGGCTGCAGCAGCTCCTTGCTGAGCAGCAAACGTGAACTTCCACTCCAGAAAAGCAACCAGTGAGGGCTCCACGAGCCCTGCAGTGCACAGGGAGGGCAGCAGCTCCCACCTCAGGGCGCCAGGCTGACAAAATACAGTGAGAACAGTTCCTTCTTTTTGCCCTACTTGTTCTTCTTTTTTTTTTTTCTTTTTTTTTTTTTTTAAACTTAGTAAATTGGAAGAGTTAAGTAACACAATCATACAGCTACGGGGGGTTCCCTATCTACTCAACGCTAAAACCCGAGGAACAGAGGAGAGAGGAAGTGGGGGAGAGGGAAGGATTCACGCACTCAGGATGCACACTGCAAAGGGTGCAGCTGGAAGGGGCCAGCATCAGACGATCCCGAAGCGCTCTGCTCTTTTCCTCTTCTTTGCCTGCAAGAAATGAAGCAAACGTGAGAGAATTCAAGGCCGAGAGGAGCAAACCTCTGATGCAGAATTTGCTGAGGGTTTGGCATCAATACTCAAGCACGGCAGCTCCAGCTCCTTCCAGAGCGCACCAACGCAGAGCCAGGGTGAAGGAAAGGGGTCTGAAGGTTTTCTTCCGTCCCCCCCCTTCCCCCCGGCACAAAGAGAGCCCCAAATTCAGGAGCAGAAATATACAGTGCCTGAGATACAGTGCTGCTGGAGTCACTGCATTGTGCTGGCAACGCGCTACAAAAGAGCTGAGCTGGGAACAATGAGTACTTCAGAGGCCTCGAAACCCTTCCAGGCAGTGGGGAGGTGGGAAATGTAAAAGGGCAAAGGGTTAACACTCTCCTATTCATGGAAAAGGTGAGAGGGACACACTAAAATGCATTAAATATACTATTGCGTCTCTCGGATATGCCTTTAAGCTGCTCCACGAGAGGCGTATAAATCTTAATTTTTAGCAGGATAAATAGCCCCGGGGCAACAGAAGCCCTAATCAAGAATCTCCAGGGGAAAGGTGCATTTGAGTGCACACAATACCACTCAAAAGCCCTTTTTGTTCCAGGCACAATCTCAGAGTGACCTAACGGAAAAGCAGGGACTCCCTCGCCCCTCGGTGTGGGGCTCACTCTCCCATGCTTGGGGTTGCAAATAAATCCCCCCCCCCTCCCCGTGCTCCACCTGAACGCCGCAGTCCCCCTTCTGGGAGCTCCAGTCCCTGCTTGGGGACCCAGGAGCCATCTGGTTGCAGCAGCTCACCCTGTGCTGCTTTGCTCGTTAGTTAACGAGCGGTCCTGCCCAGCCCAAAGGGTCCCTTTGTCCGTGGGAGGTGGGTGCTGTGGATGCAGTTTGGGGCCCCACAGCTGCACCGACCCCATATCGAGGAGAGGAGCTGCGTAACGTGCGTGAAGAGTGGGACAAATCCACGGCACAGAAATAGAGGAAAAAGGACAGGAGTGCCCCGAGGAGGTGACGGATTTAAAAGATGGGTCAGATACACAGAGGACCAAAGTATCAAGGGGTGGAGAGGGAGGAAAGCTGGAAATAGGGTCAGCATTGCAACCCCGTTATGGGGTCTGCAGGGATTTGCTCCTCCAGGCCTGGAACGCAGCACCCAAAGGGAAGCAGAAGGTTCAGGGGCAGCCAGGACAAGGAACTGCAGAGCACGAGGAAGGGGAATGCACAGATTGGGTCCACGCAGGCACAGAATGAGAGGCTCCAGTGCTGATGGCCGTGGGGCTGATAGGGCAGCAGTTCAGTGGGAGCCCAGTGGCAGCAGAGGGGTCCCCACGGCTGCTGTCCACCTCTTGGGCCTTTACCTCTGTGTCCTCTGTGGCTCCAGCCCCGGCTGAACTCGTCACGATGCCAAACCGCTCCTTCCTCTTCTTCAGTTTCTCATCTTCTTCACTCTGGCACAGAGAATGGAGTAGATTTAATCCCGGGGACAAAGCCCTGGGGGTTCGTTTGGTGGCAAACCACATCCCCCCTCCCCTCACCCATCAGCAGGAGCTGGAGAGGGCAAGGCCACCCCCTAAAACACACTGAATTTCCAGCAAACCCCTGCAGACATTTCCCAGAGCCCTCAGCTCTCCGTTTCTCAGCATTCTCCAGCAAAAACCGGAGGCTTTTTTACCTCTGCTGCCATCATCCACGCTGATGTCCTGATCACAGCTAATAGCCAAAGCCATCATTGCCTGTAAAAGCCTCAGAGCATCCATTTTCTGTGGATTTATTCCTGGCTCCGGCTGTTTTCGTGCCTCTTTCAGCCCATTTCTCCAGGCTGCCTAATTGCTTTGCAGCACTGCTACAATTTCCCCTATCATTAAGGGCACTTCGCAGCTCTCAGCCCCCCCCGGCTGCATCCCACTGCTGCAGGTGATGCTGTGGCAGAACGAAACCCACAAGGGCACCATTTCTAAGTAGAATCTTTACAAAGAAGAGCCTGCTCCCAATCCCAGCACCCCCCCCACTCATCCACCGCCACGCGGGGCCGAAATCAGCTCCCCAAAGCCATTCCCACCACAGACAGAGGGCAACCCAAGGGCTGCAGCTTTAACGGGGCTGCTGGACAGTGTGGGGTTTCTTTCTTTTTTTTGGGAAGCCCACCAAATCCTCCCCCCCCAGCCCTGCTTCCAGCACTGCCCCGCAGGGAAAGCAGTGTGCAACCATCGTCCTAAATCAACACGGCCCTAATGATCTGGCTCACTTGACCCCATAGCACAACAGTGTCAGATGCAAACACACGTACAATAAACTTCACTCCATCTCTGGCTTCTCGCTGACAGGTTTTGATTCATGGGGTGCTGAAACCCAGCCGAGGAAAATTACCTCTATCAAAACGCTGCTATCTCCGTATCTATCAACCCCTGGCAGTGCCCCCAGGCCGTGCTCCGGCGTGCAAATGGGTGCACCAGCATCTGTGGGGAAAGCTGACCTTTCTGGCAGGGTGTCAGATTTATTTTCTAACCTCTCTATTCCTCAGCTCGGTCCCTTTGCACTCAGTTATTTTGTAGTTTGTCTTAAAAAAGAGGGGGGGGGGTAAAAGGGGGGGAGGAAGAGGAGGAGAGCCTGAGCCAAGGACAAAGCAAACGGCTCTGCTGAGCCCTGGTGAAGAGGAAGGAAGGGAGAACCCAAATATTTGTGCTGTGCTCAATGCTGTGTCCATCCTGAGCCCTGGGTCTCACTGCAGACCCCCAGGCTGGAACCAGTGAGCACAGAGATGGGGCAGTGGGGGCTGCAGAGCTCCAGGATGGACCTTAGCACTGCTAAAGCCAGGGTCAGTGCTTGTCCTTACACTCCTTGTTCCCAAAAAGCTGGAAGGAAATGCTTGAAAATGGGCTCGCTTCTCTCCTGGGAGAATCACAGCCCCTGCTGCTGGAAGACTTAAAGCCAAAAGGCATTAATTAATGGTTACCATGGCACAGGGAGCAGCTCTGGCACTCACTGCTGCCCTGTGGATGGAGCAGATCGCCGGGCAGGGAGCACAGCTGGATCCCTGCAATGGGAGCTGGAGCTGCCAGCAGCGTCCCGGCAGAGGTGGAGTGGGATTCGTGGGGATGCTCAGCTCCAATCTTCTCCAACACCCAAACTTCAGCAGAGGGGAAACCCTCCCAGTGGGTCCCCGCTGCCCACAGCCACGTCTCAGCATCCAGGCTGCAGGCACGTGGATGAGCAGCAGCAGCTCCACGTGTGTGCTTCGAGATGAGGCTCCTTGTGGGTGAGGAGAAACGAAGCCTGGCTCTGGGGAGGGGAACAACACAAGGAGGTGCTCCACGTGTCCAACTTCCACACATGGAAACTCCTCGAGGCCACAGCACCTCTTCTTCAACAGATTAAAGCATCCTGGGGAGGAAAGGGTTCTGAATCTTCAGGTGAAACCCAGAGAATCCTCATCATAAATGGGGAAGGAGAGCCACAAGGCTCCATGAGGGCATCCTCGGCGCTCCCATCCTTGCAGAGAGGACAGTGTGGGCCCTTCTGCTCACCCTCCTGCATCCCACAGCAGCATGACGGATGGGGGGGATGAAAAGCAGAGCCCCAGGGCATTCAGGCGACGGTAGATTAATGATGACACGGCCTTGACCTCCAAAAGGTAAAGGTTATGAAACACTCAAGGGTAACTGGGCTTCCAATTTCATACCCAGAGGGTGAATGACAGCAACCGATGGTTTTATTCTCAGGAACACTCCAACCCTGGGATGTGCAGCTGTCGCCCGGCACCTTTTTGAGATTTGTTTCTATGTATGTATTTCTCCTGCTTGTTTCTCTGTGCAGGCTCCATCCTGCAGGGGCAGGAAGGTGTGGGATCCCCCCTGCAGCCCACAGGACAACCTGGGGTCCTAAGCAGCATCTGGGCTCAGTGCAGCATCCACCTCCAGCTCCACATCCTGCAGCTCAGGTCGCTGGGCAGAGCCCTCTCCTCTCCAAAGAGCTCCACTTGGATCAGGAACACACAGCAAAAGCCCCTGTCAGTGTCCTTGCACCTAAACATGAGGAGCCCTGATGCCACCGGTACACAGGGATGGCTCCTAAAAAGCACAGCTCGGACACAGCCACTCCAATTACACGGACTGAAGCACCCCAGTGCACATCAGCGGCGTTAAACACAGCTTTGCCCCATGGAAAACAGATCCAGCACAGCTCCAAAGCGTCCCCCCCCTCTACATCTCACCTCCATGCATCCCACAGACACACCTGGCCGATCACAGGGATGTCTGCACACCCTCTGCTGCCTTCCCTGGAAGGAACTGATCCACAGAGGCACTTGAGATTGAGGGAAAGCTTTGCCCTCTGCCTTACTCCACCTGCAAACAGCTTTCTGTAGCTTCCCGGGACACATTTAGGGCTGAAAGAGCTCTGTTAATAGGAGGTGGAAGAATTAAAGAGCTTCAGTTGTTGAAGACGTTGTGCCCCAAAGTGTTTCCCCACCAGAGAAGCACACAATATATCAATGAAAGAGAGTGGCACGGATCAAAGCCTGCTGTTCCGATGGACCAACGCTCAATGCCTTCGTCTCTTCCAGCTTCACACAGGGAAAGATGCAACTGCAGCGCCGTGCTCTGACCCCAGCACGGGTGGGGAGGGCAGAACAGAGATTCTCCCACGTCAGAACGCCGCGGTTTCACAGCCACAGCTTTATGCTCAGCCCCAAACGGGAGCAGCGGGGGAGGAAGGCCGAAAAGTCGCAGGCAAGTGCTAAGAGAGCACCTGCAGCTTGAGTTGAAAAGCATTCTTCCACTTGGACGTCAGAGGTGGGACTGACATGGCAGGAATGCCACGCGGCGGAGCGAAGGCGAAGCGGTTCAGGTGCAGCACGAGGCAAAAGGCCCTGGAAGGGGTGTTTCATCTCTTGGCTCTCACTCAACGGCATCTCCAGGTGCTTGCAGATGCTCTCCTGTTATGAAGCTGGCTTGCTTGGCTTTTACAGGCTTTTACACTGGGACGTGCAGGGCTGATAGTGGGAGCAGAGGCAGCGCTGACACCGCCTGGCACCGTGCAGGTTCCCCCCCCCCCCCCAAAGAGTCCAGCTGTTATTAAAAAGGAGCAATCGGGCGATGCCTGAGCACCATTTGAATTGCACATTAGCCCCAGATTAAAAAAAAAAAAAAAAAAAAAAAAAGGAAGAAGAAAAAGAAAATCTCTTCTATTCAAAGGCAACAAGCACAAAAACGGCAACGCACCGCTGCTGTGTTAACCCTTCCCTGCACACCATGGGGCAGCAGGATGCTGACAGCCACAACCCCAGCCCAGGGGATGCTCCTGGATCCATGTCAGTGCCTTACAGCTGCAGGGAGCCTCTCCAAAAGGAGAGGAATGCTCCTATTGAAAGGTATACAGTTGGGTACACGTGTGCCCAAGGGCGGGCAGAAGGATGGTAACCAGAGAGTGGCACTTCTGGCCCTTAGGAAGCTGATCCTGGGTCAGTTTGCAGGCTTTGCATGCACACACTGCAGGGCCTGAGCAGCCAGGTGCACGCTCACTAACTCCAGGGGTAAAAAGTTCTATAGGAATAAGTGAAATATGGGTTTGGAGAGAGACCAAGGGCATCGTGGTAGGGATGCAGAGCAGCCCCACTTGACTCTGAGCCCCTCTTTGCCCTGAGCCCCACTTTACCCTGAGCCCCAATTTGCCCTGAACCCCTCTTTGCCCTGAGCCCACTGCTGGCCCCAGGAGCAGAGCACACAGCTGAAGCTGTGCTGCATGGAGAGGTGAGGATGAAGCGCTGCGGAGACGTTCAGTGTCCCAGGGTTGGATTTGGGGCGCTCACCCACCCTACAGGAATGGCACTGCACAAATGGAAGCACCCAGAGCACCCCGAGCCTACAGCAGGGTCATCTCCCACTGCAAAGTGCCAGGAAAACAAACTGCAGAGGTTTGAGCACAGCTGAGCAATGGGAACACAAAGCCTTCACCCAGAGGAACCTGCGAGGATGTTCAGCACCTCCACACGCTGCAAATCTTCGGACCTCTTTCAAGCAGAAGAGATAAAAGGCAGAGGCTGAAGGCCCTCCAGAAGTACCTTATGTTTGATCTTTTATGGTCACTTAATTTGGTTTCTCCACTGCTGCTAAAAGCTGGAGGTGCTCAGAGAGCTCCAGGGGGAATCGGGAGAAAGAGCAGCTGCTCTGCAAAGATTCGGCTCCAGCAGATCCCCAAAATCCGCTCCATCTGTGCCCCAAAATGCAGCAGCAGCCCAGAGGCTCTACTCACACCTCCACCACAACTCCATAGAAACACCCCAACACTTTTATGCCCTGAAACAACAGCAGCCGGAGCACAGGACAAGGTGCACCAGCCCCTAAGCAACCTGCAGCTCAGCTCCAAGCATTGCTCAGAAGCTCCGAGCGCACCCAGCCTGCTCAGTGCCTGCATTTCCATGCTGCAAAGCAGGGAACCATCAGCACTGCTGCGACCACAGAGGGTCTGCAAACAAGTCAGCTCAATTAGTAAGACCAGGGATGCTTTTTAGTGCACCGACTGCTTGCATACACCCACATCTCTCTGCTGCTCCTGCGAGTGTCAGCATCACATCCCCACCAAAAGCCACCGAGGGTCAGCGCTGCAGCTCCATTAACCATCCAACAGCAGAAGGAGCTGCCCAAGTGATCCCAATTAAATGGATTAAATGTTAAGGAGGGGATCCTCAGCAAAACCTCCCCAAGTTGAATTCAGCACAAACATTCCTCAGGGCCCTTTTTCTCCCCCTCTGCACACACGCTCTCTGTGCACCCCACGGGGCTTTGGGATTGCTTTTACTTTTGTCCTCTGCAGCCCAGAGGGGTTAAGGGGAATGTGACTTTGCTCCTCTTGCTGAGGTCCCAGCAGATTTGGAGGGCCGAGAGCAGAGCCGTGCTGCCATTCTTCCTGGGCTGCTCCTCCAAATTCCTGCAGCCAAATGGTTCAAGAGCCACTGAATGGCACACATAATGACATCATTGATTGAACCATAATAGAAGGGGAAAGGGGGGGTGGGGAAAAGATGTATTTGTGTTACAGACAAAAGCTAAGTTCTGTTTCACAGCAGGGACCAATGAAGAACCAGATGACTGGACAGAGTGAGGTCAGAGAGTCCCCCCCAGCATTGTCTTCCCTTGGAGCGAGCCCTTCGCCACTCCCTAAAGGTTTGTTAGGGACGCAAATCCTTTTCAGACAGCACCAGGGATAAATACAGGATCAGGAGTCCCGCTGACCCCTCGCAGCTCTCTCGTCATTTATTTTTAAAAATGACATCGTGGGTGTGTGTCAGTGTGAGCAAAGGGCCGGGGATGGGGGGGGGGGAGCTGAGAAAGGGGTAATTGTAAACACCAAATTACTGCAGAGTCGGCAGAAGACGGAGGTGAGGGCAGCTGGGTGCTGTGCTCGGTGGGTTTGGGCTTTCACAACAGCTCCTCCCTCAGAGCAGGGGTTGGGGAAGGGTCCTGCAGTGCCACGGGGAGCTGGGAGGGCACTGCGTGCCAAAACCACGCTCCTATGGGGAGTCAAGCAAAGGGCGTCTTTGAGGGCTGAGTTTTCATCCTGCTTGGGGTAAGGACAGAGAAAACAGCATGTGGTATCGTGTGAGCACTAGGAGATAACAGAAACCACAGAGCTATCAGCTGTGTGAGGGCATGAGATGTTCTTCCGGGCGCCAGCAACCCAAATTTCCACTAAAAGGCAACAGGAGAGCAACAGGCTGGGGAAATGCTGAGTTGCAAAGGCTCCGAGGAACCACAGCAGCCCCACACAGCACCCAGCTCTGCCCCTTCCCACAGCACTGCGCCTTCAGGACTTCGCTCAGAGATGGTGAAGCATTGGAACAGGTTGCCCAAGGAGGCTGTGGATGCCCCATCCCTGGAGGCATTAAAGGCCAGGCTGGATGTGGCTCTGAGCAGCTGATGGTTGCTGACCCTGTAGATAGCAGGGGGTTGGAAATCAATCATCTTTGAGGTCCTTTTCAACACAGGCCATTCTATGATTCTATGACTTGGCCATGCATGCTGCTACAGCACCAGGAATTGAGCACTGCCCAACACAAGGGCAGCACCACCTCTGCCTGATGCATGGGGAAGCCAGCAAGCACACTGCTCTGCAGAGCCAGGAGCTCCAGGATTCAGATGTCTGGCAGATAAGGAACAAAACCAAAAGCAGAACAGGACACAGAGCGCAAGAGAAAAGTGCACGGAGGCAGCAGAACACTGAGAGCTCTGGGGAGGCACAGGGCAGCTCAGCACAGCCCCACGGGCACAGCCAACCTGGAACTGCCCCATTATTTCTCCCACCTGGAAAGCATTGCTGGTAGCTTCCCACTGCACACCTGAGTGTCACACCTTCATCTCACTACTTCCCATTAGCCCGACTCATTCACCAAAACAGGAGCAATGCATGATGAGGTGATCTGTGAGGTTCCTCCCAAACCACCCCATGGTTCTGTGACCTCTAGCTCAATAGGACTGCAGCGTGCTTCTTCCTTCTAGCAACAAACCCACTGTGTTATTTTCTCCCCTGCATACCAGCTTGATGTTATTGGAAATCCACAGGAGAATATGCCTTCTAGGAAAGAAGAGAGCTTCCTTTTCTTGCACAATGCCACAGGCTGGACCACAGGGCCCAGGGGCTGGAAGCCACAATGCATCCCTGCTCCCAGGGCTGGGGGTTATTGCACTGCCTCGGCCAGAGATCACTGTGCCAGCAGAGAATGTCACAGCCTCTCCTGGGGAAACTGTTGCTTTGTCTTTAAAATAAAAACCCACAGAAGGATCAAAAATAAAGTCTGTTCCATCTCTGCATTCGGCCCGTGATCTCAGATCTTACTTTCCACCGGATTGCAGCCTAGGGGAATGTCCTTTGGGTCCATTTCAGGCTCTGCTGAGCCCTCTGTCCCGCAGCCACATCCTCACCGTGGCTCAGCTGCTGGACTTCAAGGCAGGAACAGGGCTGCACACCCACCCACAGCACCAGGAGCACACACGGCCCACGCCACGATGCAGAACCTCCCTTCAGGGCAACCCAGGAGGGGGCAGGGGCCGTGCAGCACCCTCACACCACAACGCCCACGGCTGCCAGCACTATTCTTCACCTTGTCACTTCCCATTATCTTAGCCCAGCAGGCCTCATTCAGCTGCTCTGCTCGGGGTGACATCGCCGTGCAGGGCTGGGGGGGGGAAGGAGAGGCAGTGAGATCAGCACGGTGAGGGCACGCGGTGCTGCACGCAGCCAAAGCCCCCCAGCAGCCTTGGAGCCTTCCAAGGGTTCCCATAAATCCTTACATGGAAGTTGCCAGCGTTCACCTGCAGAAGCACTGCAGCTGAGACGACCCCACGCTGCTCCATCCCACGAAGACCGAAGCTTCCCTTCCTATATACACCCTTCCCAGCCACTTGTTCAGCACAAGTGATGCCAAAAGGCACTGAACACCTCTGAGCCATCTGCTCATTCCTCCAGAAGCATTCCTGCACTTTGCATGGGCTGCTGTCAGCCTGCAGCACGCTCCTTGCAAGGGCCATTGCTCTGCACTGGGACACTTCTGACTTTGCTTGCACGCATTCTGGCTGCATTCTTTTATTCTGACCTAGTTTCTGCTTCCTGCCGAAAAGTTTTTCTAATGTGGAAATACATGCAATGTGTTTTAGTTATTCTTTAAAAAGTAAAACAAAGGCAATTTTCAACCCTCCTCCTCCCCCCATAAATGCAGCTGCCTTAGTTACTACTGGTCCAGCTCAGAGGGAGAGAGAAAGCCCTCTGGAAATTACCTAAAGTAGCTCTTAAGATGCCCCAAATGCATTCAAAAGTGGAAGAGAAGTGCCTGGGTTCCAACCCAGAGAAGCAGGCTCATCTCTGCTCTGTATCCCAGCACAGAAGACGCAGAGCAGAGCAACACGAAGCCCACAACAGCCAGAAATAGTGAAATCTGGGGAGAGGAAATTACAGGGGGGTAGATGTGCCCTCTCAGGCCGAGCAGGAGAGACAGCAGGACTCATTTCTTGAGGACAAACCGACCACAGGAATCAATCACACTGCTCAGAGCTGCCGGCGCACGTCACCACGTACTGCCCTGTCCCCGGTGTCAACCAGAAGCAATCCTCCTCTCCCACCAATCCCCTTCCTCTTTGCCAACATCAGCACTTCTCCCCACCACCTCCTCCCTGCTTCCCCGGCGGTTGTTTCTCCTCCAGAGGTTGGCAGGGGTTGTTTGGAAAGATGGCAGGCAGAAAAAAACTCTCCAGGAAAAGGATTCCTCTCCTCAGCACGTTACTGCAAAGCTCGCTGGAAGCCAAACAATTAAGCCAACTGTTTTCTCTCCCTCTCTCATTTCAGTATTTTGTATACACACAACTTTCCCTGCTCTCCTGCCCCCTGCTCTCCCCCATCCCCACGCCGACGTCAGGCAGCAGCAGGCCAGCTCTCCTTGGCTAATAGCAGGCAGTGCGCACAGCGGTTCTCAGCTGCCGCATGAGAAATAAGCTCTCATTAACGAGAATTAAAGCAGTGTTAACCTACAGCCGTGACTGATGGACGCATTAAAACGTTAACTCTTCCCAGCCACGTCGGCCCCTGCGCTGTTGCTGCTGTTTGCAGCCCGGCGTTGCTGCGCTCCAGCAGCAAAATGGAAGGCTAACAGCTCTGCGAACGCAAGAGAAGTTCCCCGAGGGGATTTGTAGCCAATAAGGGTGCTGCCGAGGCCATCCCTCAGCACAGAGCCCCCATCCTACCCAAAAAGTCACCCAAGGATGGTGAGAATGGGGCTGGGTGCGTACATCCCCCCCGGGATCCTTTGTTCCCTGCAGCCCACGGATGCACTCCGGACTCCCAATGACCCCCCCAGCTTCACCTCCCCGTGCCCGGCCTCGAACAGAGGAGGGTTAATCAGCTAATTGCTTTGCGAGGCAGTTTGAGACCTCCGCGTCAAGGAGGAGATAGAAAAGCCAATTATTTTGGTCATCTGTTCGGATCCAGGAAGGTATTTGATAATGTCACACAAAGGTGGCAAACAGAGCTTTTATGCTCTCCCAGGGGCTCTCGCTATCCATTTGGTGCCAGCGCTTTCTCAGCGGGAGACTTATGAGACTATTTTATACATAAAGAGCAAAGCATCCCCTCAGAGAGATGCTTCTGAACCACGGCCACAGCGTGGGCAACCCCCTCTGCAGCATCCAACCCTGCATATAAAACACGAAGCTCCACATCCTCCCCTGGGGAGCGGAGCCGGAGCGGCACAGGGAGCAGCTGCCGCAGAGAGGGAACATTTACAAGTGTGGGGGGTTAAGTACAGCTAACAGGAGTCAAGGGATGGGAGCTGTGGGTCAGAAGAGCGTGCGCTTTAACAGGAGGCCTCGAAGGGGAGAGTCAGTGCTACGGGGAGATAAACGCTTGCTTGATTTATTTTAGAAATTAATTTGATGGCCCTGTGCTGCCTTGAGACAAATGAGCACCTGCCTCTCTTGCTCCCATGCAGCCCAGCTCCCTGCCCTGCTCCAGCGCTGCGTCTCGCTTCCCCCTTTGGGCAGAGAGGAAGAGGATTTTCAACTTGAAAGATTTCTACCCCAGAGGGCTAACAGAGGGGGAAGAGGGGGGGGTTCAAAGCTACAGATGAGTTCACAGCCACTAACGCAGCTCTGCATTTGCTCCCTGCTCACAGCGGGGCTGAAATCCCCCCTTAGTTACGATTCTCCCCCTCACATCCCTACCCCTCCCCAAACCAATTTGAATGGGAAATGAAGTGTGGCTCTGCAGAGACAATGGTTTATTGTAAAGTTGTGGGTTTTTTGTTGGTTTTTTTTCTGGTTTTTTTTTTTTTTTTTTTTTGCTGCAACGCACGGTATAAAAAACCTGCCAAGACACATGTAAACATTCGCAACCACCAGGCTCCCCCGTAATGAAAAGCTATAAAGAACACCCAGGTGGGAAGCACAATGCTACCAGCTAATTAAAGTAACCAATAATCTTCCTCCCAGGAATGCGAGTGTGTTCCGCTCAGTGGGAGAAGCCACTTCTAAGCCCGTGAACTCGACTTCCTTTGGTGGAGCAAACCCCCCCCCCCCAAAAAAAAATAGGAATAAAAGGACACAGCGCAGCGAGGTGGGCACAAAGGCCGAGTGGGGAAGCTGCAGGGAGAGCTGGTGAGCGGGCTCGTGGCCCTGGGCATGGCACTGCCCTGCTGCTGAGGCTCCAACTACGCAGGAGGAGCTCAGCAGCACGCAGAGAGCTCAGGAAGCCCCCACTTCGTGCCCTGGGGTTTGGGGTTTTTGCTCCCCGCTGCCCCGTTGTTGAGTTGTGGACTCACAGTCCTGCCCAGAGAAGGCCACGGCCGTAAAACACTGACAAGGCATATATTCCTCCTGAAAAACGGGAGCTCCTGGTGACAGGGTTAATGATGTTTGAGCAGCCTCTCACCCTGAGCTCCATGTATCCCGGCTTTAATGCACTGCCCTCCTTCCCCCACCCCCAAAGGGACAGGGGAGGGAAGGAGGGAGGGGGGCGGGTGGGGGGGGTGCCGGGAAACAGCGACCTCCAATGCCAGATATTTTCTACATCAGTGAATTCCCAGGGCCGGTGGAATAAAGCGGAACGCTCATACATAGAGAAACAGGCAGCAAAAAAGGTCAAATCCATCCCCCCGAGGAGGAGAGGGGCTCATTTCGCAGGGATGAAGGAAGATCAACCTCCCCGAGCTCTTACCCTTTCCAGACTGAGAGGAGAAGTCTCCATGCCAACATCACCCAGCTGTTATCACTGGACAATTCGTTTTCATCCCCCGCTATTTCTGAGCAGTGCTGCAGCACGAGGGTTGTTAAAGGCCAGAAGAGGAACGGGGCCGTTTCCATTCAGGAAACACACAGGATGCCATTCTCATCTCACTGTATATATTTATCCTTCCTCCTGTTTTACCCAAACGTGCTGCATCCACCTTTTCCTGGCTCATCGGGGAATGATCACAGCCACGTGTGTCCCCAGCACGCCCTGCTGCCTGCCCCACAGCCCCCCGTCCCATCCCCTGCCCAACACACAAAGGTATCAATGAAATCAGCTGCTACACACAAGGACTGGAGGGAGACCACGCTCAGAAGCTCGGGAGTATTTCTCCAAAGCTTCGAGACTGAATTTATCCCCCTCCAAAATTCACCTCATTTGTACTTCAAAGAGTTACCAGGGAGCTCTTCAGAGAGCTCATTACCTTGCTCTTTACAGACCTGGCTTCTACCCCCAATCAGAAACGTGCACTTACACAGAAACACCCGAAAACAAACCAAATTACACAGCCTGCTACACAGCCTCCCTTCCCGTGTCCAAACCAGACTGATAACCTTAAAATTCAACACCTCTATTCACCCGTCACAACTTTCTCCAAACCGTATTAAGCCTCACACAAAACAAACAGAGGGAAAGATGAAGGAAATGATGTTGACATGAGTCTCCCGGGGCCCGGAGCCCACACTGCTGCATTAATAACACGACGTAAAAGCTCCAGCAGTGAGGAGGCTTTGAACTGTGTGCTATGAGCCCTGGGCTCCTCCGGAGGTGCAAAGTGTGTCCTGGAGGCCAATGCACCTTACCTTCTTGGAGAGCGAAGAGACATTCAAACCAAACCTCTGAGCCCTTTCCTTTAATTTATCCATGTTTACCTACAAAGACACAGGAAACTGATTTTTAAATCACCGTCGCTCACGTTGCAGGGAGAAGGCTCTGCCAGAAGAAACCGTGTGCTGCAGCCCCCAGAATAAAACCCCAGTGCTTTGCTCAGCCCCAAAACTCAGTGGTGCTGTTGGGAAGCTGGGCCTGAAGGCAGAACCCAGATGGAGCAGCCCCAGACTGCTCAGAACAACCAAAGGGCAAACACCGGGCTGGTGGTCCGCTCCTGAAGGGACAGCAGATTCAGACTGCTCCTGTGAGCCTGCTGGACCTGATACCTGCCCTGCTGGACCCGATACCTGCCCTGAAGCAGCATGGCCAACACAAACAGCAAACAAAGCTCCTCAGGCAATCTTGCCAGTGCTCCTAGACTTGTCACTGCTCTCTGGCTGCTGCAGTTTAAGAAGCTGTTGCCGCACCCTCTCTCTTCCAAAACACATCACATCAGCTGCCATGACCAAGCAGAGCACCCAGCCTGCCTGGGATTTTCCTGCCAAACACTGTAGAGGGATGGGAACCTATGAAGTCGATGCAAGCACAACATCCAGGTAGGCAACTTCATCAGCTCCCACTCTACAGATGTTGTTCTTGGACCATTTTGATGGTTCGGTTTACTCCCACAGGCAGGAGCTTCTTTGCACAAATTACAAGCTGTATTAAGAGCCTGAGCAGAGGAAATTTAGGAACAAGAAGCATCTCTTACCGTAGGTTTGCTGTCTGCAGAGAGGCCTGAGATGAGAAGAAAACAGAAAACTCAGTTAGAGAACAAACATCTGGAGCAGTAATTTATCTGAAAAGAGGAGCAGTAAAGTCACAGCACCGCTGGAAGCACACACCAGTCTGACCACCAACTGGTGAAGAACTGCTGTCCCATTTCTCCCAGTTTCTATATCATTCACTCAAGGATGAGTCACCAAATTTCATCCCCAAGTCAGCTTTTCCCACCCATAAGACTTTACACATGCTTTTCATCCCAACTCTACAATTCCTGCTCAGAAACCAACCCTGGGCGTGGACAGATGGTAAAACAAAGACAGCCTCACCAGCAACTTTTTCTTTCCCAGGAATAAATAAATATTTGCAGTAAGGTCACTCCATGAATTGGTTCTGCTTCACCTTCTCACCTTTTGTCGAAACTGTGGCCAAACCAAACCTGCAGAAAGTAAATAGAGCTCAGTGAGAGACCCAAGCAAACATGGGGTGGGTATCTAACACATCAAGTCTTCAGTAAGCACAGCATGAATTCTTCCTTCAAATGCTTTTCTTAGGTGTACCTCAGTCAAACTTGTTGAGAGGAGCTGGGATCCGGGAATTACTGGCTAGTGGAACTACCACAGAAACTCCTACGTGTGCCAACAGCAATTCCTCACTTATTTCAAAGGGAAAAGAGCCACATCACAACAGCACAGCTGCTGTCTGTGCCAGGTGAGAATGGGGGACTCACCGAGCTGCACGCGCTGCCTTCTTGCTCTCCAGGCTCACGGGCACGTTGAAGCGCTCAGCCCTCTTCTGCATTCTCTGGAGGTGGGAGAAAAAGAATCCAGAGAAGGAGAGTGAGGACTCGAAGTCTACAGAAAGGAAATGGAAAGAGGCACACAGACTTAATACAGGATGGGCGAACGCCTCCATGTGCATGTGCCCGAGACACAGAGAGGCTTGGGAACGTCAGAAGCGCACCAAAAAAACATTCAAATCCCCTTAAAAGCTGAAAGGAAATATCTCACATTTTATTATTACACAAGGGCCCAGAAATGCGTTTGGTGTTTTAGAGGTTAGAGAAACAGACAGGATTTTCAGGGAAACATTTCCTTTGGCCAAAAGCTCAGCGAGGAGCGCAATAAACATCTGCATCAAAACATAAATGTTTGGAAAAGATGGATTAGGAATGCCACTCCTAATGGTGTCAGCACTGAAGCTGAGAAGTCACTTGAAAGACAGGTCAAAGCACACTTCCTTATCCTCACTCTTTGATGGATATCCAAAAGAAATATGCAATAGAGTGGGCGGCCACACAAAAGCCATGCTGGATCAACAGCCCAAAAGAAGGCAGTGGCAACACAGCTCAGGTCATCCCACAAAGAAATAACCCTCTGACCTTCCATCAGTGAATGAAGTCTTTCAATATTCTGCTATTGCTGAAAACAGGTAAACCAGACCCAGTTAATATTTATCTAACCAGCTGCAATGTCTAAATGCAGACCTTCTCCTCTCAACCCTATGGGTTCTGATGTTTGGAAGTATTAAATGTGTATGTTATAGTAATAGTCTCAACAAGAGCAGGCTTGGCAATTGGCAAAGATTGGTTGGGCTTCCCTGCCAGTGATGTGTCTCCCTGCTTTGTGAAATGGTCAATACTTCCTACAACTGGAGCAGCCTACCTCTGATAAGTAATGATGCACCGTATGGAAAAATAACTCTATGCCCTCTTCTAAAAGATCTAAATGATGCTGAAAGCCATCCAATTCATACACAGCCTCACACACAAAAAAAAGTGGTTTTCCTGTGAATTGGCTCTATGGAATCTGAGGGAAAAAAAAAACCCAAAGGATAAGAGTGTAACGTCAGCAGATCTGTTAATGAGCTCTTTAAGCAGCTATGGCCAAGGGCAGCCCCAGATCACAGGGGGACATCGATCCTCCACCAGGTACCACATTTCTCTTCATTACTCCTTCAGCTGAGGTCATAATCCTCTGCTTGCGACATCCCCCTGGTTGCTGTGGAAATGATCCTGTCCCAAACAGGAGATTAGAGCTTTAAAGCAGCAGTGAACAGCAGGAAGACAAGAATCATGTTTTCATACTGACTGCTTTCTTATGGAGCATGAGTGGAAAACTAAAATGGGGGGGGAGTGTGATTAGAGAACCAGAGTGAGAATCCTGAAACTCCAAGTTTCACAAAGCTTTCCCAAAGGAATCAGTGGCTTCTGAGAGTGTTTGTTTTAAGTAAGCCCAGCAAATACAAGTGGCAAAGCTACAGAAGATAAAGATGAGCTGATCCGTTAGTGTCTCCCAAATTGATTATTCCCCGAAGGATATCCTCAGCAAAGCTTTGTAGTTTTGTGTTTGAAGCAAGCAGGCTTGCTGCAAGCCCCAAGGGACAGAGATGGGGATCTCTGCAGGGAATGCTGCATGCTCCCAGCAGCAGGAAGGGAAGCACAATTTAGACAGTGAAGTTATAACGGGACAGTGCAAACATGACTAAGTCATGCTTGCAATGGAAGGATGCACCAGGAGCAGCTCAGCTCGTCTCTAAGTTGGAAATATCGACATAGGGGCAGTTGGCTGGGGGCAAACAGAAATGGCAGCAAGGAAGGATGCACCTCCAGACAGCTGAGAGAAGCATTCCGTAAGATCACAGCAAAATGGAACGTGCTGTGGGGTCAGCATGCTGCTAAATCAGCCCGCAGCCACAGACTGGTCATTAATAACCAATTAATTAACCAAGCCAAAATAATGGTTTGCAATGGAAACACAGCCCCAGCAACGTACAAAAGAGATTCTGAATGAAGCAACAAGCCAAGTGATACCTCGGGGATGAGGGTGAAGTAGCAGAAGGAATCTTACCTCCATCTGTGAGATTTCCGATGTTATTTTCACTACTTTCTTTTCCGTGCTCCTACAGGTGTTGGGAAAGAGAAACGTCAGTTAGAATTCCCAACAGCTTCACACGCACACCTGAGTGGGAGACAGATCAGGGTTCTCCTCCTAACCCCCATCTCTGGGGAACCCCAGCCTCAAGTGAGGCTCTGCTCTCAAGAGGAACGCAGCCCCAAGCCAGCATCCCTGTTAAAGGAGCAGGCTGAGAGCCCTGATAGTGATGCTAGAGTCTGAAGTCTGTGAAGCTTGCAAGTAAAGTCTGAGATGTGCAGGGAAACAAAGGAGTAGGTGAAGACGCAGCCACCAGTTCTCCTCCTAGCTCAGTGACTGCCTTCAGCACCCCTGAGTTCCTTTAGTGACGATGGGAGACAAGCTGGAAGCCCCAGAAGATCACATACCACAAGAACCACCCTCAGCACTCACATCTATTCCCCACATAGGCTTGGAGAGAGAAATGAACTCTGCTTAAGGCACGAGAAACATCCTGCAATTTCAGTGGGGTGCTGCAGGAACATATGGGGTGGGTATTACAGCAAGAGGCTGTAGATCTGCATACCCAGGAACAATCTCTTGCACATCTTAAAGCTCTTAGGGGCAACATTCAGCTCCTGTTAGAAGCCCAAAGTCTCAACTGCATGCCCTGAGAAGCTTTATTCCTTTATGGCCCTGAAATACAAAGGATCATTCTGTTCTAGTTCACGGGACAGCCCCAGGCAGCTCTCCCCAGGTCAGCACCAGCGTCCCGGGCTCAGGCTCCATTTCAAACACACACTTCCTGAACAATGTGCAGCTGACAACAGCAGGACCAGTAAAAAGACCGAACAAAAATATAATGGAGTGGGCGTGCTCTAAAGTTTATGCTCAGAAAACAGAGCTCAGGCTCGAGGGGGGGAAAACAAAGGAGGAAGAGACAAAGTTCGGAAGTTCCCAGGCTAAACGAAATAGCATCATCCTCCTCTAAAAAACTCCCATAAAACAGTAGGTCACAGCCAGCCTCATTAAGGTTTCCCATTTAGAAAAACGCGCTGCTTTTGTTCCAGATTCCTGGACAGGTTTCTCATTTTATGCCCTGAAAGGTAGTAATGGTTTAATGACACTTTCACAGGAAGCAATTTGGCTGGGGCCAGGCACGCTCCCCGCGCTCAGGGCTTCCCACACAGCTCCCCCAGCAAAGCCATCAGGCCACAGAAGTCCAGCTCCCCTTGCTGCAGCCCCTCCAGCCACAGGATGGTCTCACCGAGCCTTGAAAAGAGCCTGCAAGCATTTGGGGCAGGCAGAGCTCTCCCCTGCCATGCACCTCTCGTGTTACAGCATTCCCCATAGGTTTTGCTTTGGATTAAGCAGAAAGGATAGTTACACATCAGGCGATTTTACAGGAGGCTCTTCTACTTTGGTGGGTGGCTCTGCTGGTTTCTGCTCTTCTTCCTGCAAAGCAATGAGTTGGGAGGAGGTCAGAGAGCATCCCAGCCAGCTCAGCAAGAGCAAAACATCACAGCAAGGGCAGCACCAGGTCTTCTGGGTTCTCAGAGGCAATATGCCTGCAGTTCAGCCTGAACATACCCATAGGTTTCTGAATTTCATGCTAGAGCAGCTGGTAAGACCACGCATCACCAAGAAACCCAAGCAGCTGCGTCTCCCCTTGCTGCTGTCTCCCACTTGAAGGACTTGTGTGCTTGAAATCTCCTCTCCACCTCCCCAGTGGGGTTTGACTCTGCCCAATAAGGCAAAGTGTGCAGTGGGAAGCAACCTTTGGTGCTCCCAGCCTTCATTACCAGTATATGAGTAACCTTATGGACATTAATTGATTGTTCTCTTTTTTTTTTTCCTTTTCTTTTTAACCCCCAAAGCCTTACAAAAAAGCCTGGGATTGACAGGCTTAGGAAGTTGTCCCAGCTGAGACATTCTCAATCCGGCAAGCAGAACCGGCAAAGAGCATCAGAACTACACAGTGCTGACACTCAGTGTCTGACACTCTGGTAAGGCCCATTTCACTTCTCCCACCAAGAATTTCACAGACAACAGGAGAAAGCTCCCATACACTGCACAAATTCCTGCAGTGCTGAGCAGCAGAGCTGCTTTCTGCTGGTGTTCTGAGCACAGAGAACTCTTCCAGCCAGGATCTCTGCGCTTCCCAGAACATAAAGCTTCAGTTTTGAGGCTTGCTCCCTCCTGCAGCCCAGCTCTGCCAACTTAAAGGGCACCAGTTTGATGTTGTGCAAGCAAGGAGGCCCTAACACCACCCAGCAGACATTTTCTGTTAACAACAAACACAGAACAACAGCACGACTCCTGAAAAGAGACAGAATTCCCCCTTCTGAAACAGCAGCCACATTCCACGACCACAAACTCTTCCAGAAACTTTGGAGCACCTCTCCTATGAAGAAACAGGGAACTGGGCTTGTTTAGCTCAGAAAAGAAAAGGCTGCAGGGAGACCTCATTGTGGCCTTCCAGCACTTGAAGGGAGCTCATAAACAGGAGGGGGAATGGCTGTTTGTGAGGGTGGACAGTGATAGGACAAGGGGGAATGGTTTTAAACTGAGACAGGAGAGGTTTAGGTTGGATACGAGGAGGAAGTTTTTCACACAGAGGGTGGTGAGGCACTGGAACAGGTTGCCCAAGGAGGCTGTGGATGCCCCATCCCTGCAGGCATTCAAGGCCAGGCTGGATGTGGCTCTGGGCAGCCTGGTCTGCTGGTTGGTGACCCTGCACACAACAGGGGGGTGGAACCAGATGATCACTGTGGTCCTTTTCAACCCAGGCCATTCTATGATTCTATGATGATTCTATGAAACCCCCACAGCACCACACACTCCATGCAAACACAGCAGCACTGACCCTCCGGCACCAAAACCGGCCGGTTCAGATCCAACAGCGAAGCTCAGCAGTGCTTTAAACACAGCAGAGCTCCTGCACTGCTGCTGCTCGTCGCACTGCTCTCTCCAGCAATGCCCAACACAGCCACCCAGAGGCCAAACGCCGCCAACGCAACAGCCCGTCCCGCAGCTTTACCTCTATTTCTTCTCCCAGAACATCCTCTTCGTTTGCTTCTTCTTCAGCTAAAGAAGAAAATAATGCATCAATCGCTGACCCAAATTACTCGGCGATACCTTCGGCTTCTCAGATAAAGCCCAGTTGATAAAACGGGGAGCTGAGAAGCCACGCCGCAGCAAAGCACTCCAATCAGCACTCCCACACAAAAGCTGAAGCCTGGGGGCTCTCTCAGCACAGAAACTGCCTCCGGGGGGAGAGAGGGAGGGGAAGTTGGGAATCCCAGCACTCCGGTACCCACCGTGCTCCTCCAGGTAGGCCTGCAGCCTGTTGATCAGATCCTGCTTGTTGCCCTTCGCCTCCAGCCCACGGGCGAGGCACTCCTGCTTCAGCTCGGCCAACTGCGGGGAAGGAGAGCAGCCCGTTAGGACGCGCGATTCGCTCACAGGCATAAAACCCCGAGAACCACGAGATGCGATAACACACCGCAAAGCCGCCGCTTTTTAATTCCCTTTTTAAGGAGCTCTTCTGGCTCCTTCCTCCTCCTTCCCCACTCACGAGGCCAGGCCCAGGGTCACCCCCCGGCGCCCACAGACGGGGACCGAAGCCTCGCAAAGGGCACCGGGCCGAACCGAGGCCGAGCAGAGCGCGGCCCCGCGGCCAGAGGGCGGAACCGGAGCGCCTCCAAGGCCCGACCTCCCCCACAGCCCCGTTACCGACGGCAGCCCCGGGACCTGAGCGCGTTGGGAGCCAAGGCCCAGATAGAGCAAAGCCCTCCGCGTGTGGGAAGCGACGCCCGAGCCGCAGGGCCGCCGTTAGGAGCGGAGCGGCCGCCGCTACCTTCAACTTGTGGAGCTCCACGGTCTCCGCCGCCATCTTGTCGCCCCCACAGCCCGCTGCCGGCTCCGCCCCCGCCGGCAGCTCACCGCCCAATCACGACTGCGCTTTCTGAACGGGTGATTTCAAACCGCCGTTCAACATCGCTCCTTACGATTGGTCGGTTCTCACTGCCTCCTCGCGCTCGCCATTGGTCCGTCAGCGGGCGGGGGGCGGGGACGTATTGAAGGACAGGCACAGCCACCAATGGAAGCGGAGGAACGTCACGGAGCAGCCAATGATGGCAACGGGTCGGGAGTGAGGTGACTTCCTGGAGACGGGCCTGGGGCGGGCAGGGTCCTGGCAACGGTGTCTGCGGAACCGGAGGGTAAACGGGCCGGGAGCGGGTCGGAACCGGGGGACCGGGATTGAAGAGAGCGGGACTGGGGGACCGGAGGGACGCGGCCAAGGCCGAGAGCCGGCGGGATTCAGGGCTGCTTTCCGACCCCACGGCCTCCGTGACGGAGAGAAGCGGGAGGCCGGGCCCGGCGTTTGGCGCTGCCGCGATCGGCGCCGTGCGGCGGGGCTGAGAACCGCGGGGCTCTCCTTCCCAACTCGGAATTCCATGCAGCGCTACGGGCTCGGGGCTGAGAGGCTGGATGAGTGTGAAGAGGAAAGGGACCTGGGGGTGTTGGTTGGTGCTGGGCTGAACGTGAGCCAGCAGTGTCACCAGGGGGCCAAGAGGGCCAACGGCATCCCGGCCTGCGTTAGAAATGGCGTGCCAGCAGGAGCAGGGAGCTGATCATCCCCTCGTGAGGCCGCACCTCGAGTTCTGTGTTCAGTTTTGGGCCCCTCACTGCAAGGGAGGCATTGAGGAACGTGTCCAGAGAAGGGCAACAAAACTGGTGAGGGGTGTGGAGCACAGACCTGACGAGGAGCGGCTGAGGGAGCTGGGGTTCTTCAGGCTGGAGAAGAGGAGGCTCAGGGGAGACCTCACTGCACTCTACACCTTCCTGAAGGGAGGCTGTGCCGAGGAGGGGTTTGGCCTCTTCTCCCAGGCAACAAACAGGACCCAGGGAAATGGCTGCAAGTTGTAGCAGAGGAGGTTTAGGTTGGACATAAGGAAGAACTTCTTCTCTCAGTGGTCAGGCACTGCAATGGCTGCACAGGGAGGTGGTGGAGTCGCCATCTATGGCAGTGTTCAAGAGACGTCTGGATGAGGAGCTACGAGATTTGGTTTAGTGCTTGTGGTAGCAGTGGTGATGGGGGACGATTGAACTGGATGATCTTGTGGGTCATTTCCAACCTTGCGATTCTATGAATTCTCTATGATTCTGCGTGGGGGAACTGCTGAGGCCCAGAAGCCTTTGGTTCTTTGTAGGATGAACGTCGGCGTGGCGCACAGCGAGGTGAACCCCAACACGCGGGTGATGAGCAGCCGTGGGATCTGGCTGGCCTACGTCATCTCGGTGGCGGTGCTTCACATCATCCTCCTCAGCATCCCCTTCTTCAGCATCCCTGTGGTGTGGACGCTCACCAACGTCATCCACAACCTGGTGAGTCACGGCTCAGCTGCTCCCCTCCAAGGCCACAGTGCAGCTGATGTTTGTCAGCCGTGTCACAGAATCACAAAATGGTTGGGTTGGAAGGGAGCTCAAGGATCACGAATCTCCAACCCCCCCCCATGTGCAGGGCCACCAACCTCCACATTTAATACTAGACAAGGCTGCCCATCCAACCTGCCCTTCAACACCTCAGGGATGGACGGGGCATCCACAGCCTCTCTGGGCAGCTGTTCCAGCACCTCACCACGCTCACAGCAAACAACTTCCCCCTGACATCCAACCTCAATCTGCCCTCCCTCAACTTCAAATCATTTCCCCTTGTCCTGCAGTTATCTACCCTTTCAGCCCTGCTGTGCTGGGCACTGCGCTTTGTCCCCAGATATGGGAAGTGCTGGGGCTCAAGAAATGCTTCCAGACCCAGTTCTGTGGAGAACCATTGCTGACAGAAGCTCCTTGGCCTGGGAAACAGCTGTGAGAGCACACAGAGCACTTTCTGTCCCGTGGCATGGCTCTGCACAGAGCTCTCAGCTCTCCCTGCCTTTCCTCCAGTCCCATGCATGCTACTGTTGTCTTCTCACATCCTGCTGAGGCACAGGCCAGGCTGCTTTGCCTCCGTGTTGCTCTTCCAGAGCAAGACTTTGAATGCAACCTCATCTGAAGCTCTCTGCATCCCGGAGCTGCCCAGCTCCATCTCCTTGGCTCCATCCCAGCATTCCCACTGCCTGTGTCCCCATCCTGCGCTCACCTTCTGCCTCCTTTCACTTGAAACCCACAGGTCATGTATTTGCTGTTGCACACAGTGAAGGGAACGCCGTTTGAAACCCCGGACCAAGGCAAGGATCGCCTGCTGACACACTGGGAGCAGATTGACTATGGGATGCAGTGCACCTCCTCACGCAAGTTCCTCAGCATCTCCCCCGTAGTGCTGTGAGTGCTGCTTCACGCTGAACAAGGCATAGGGGAGCGAGGTGGTGTGCCTAGGAGGGCTGCTGCTGGGGCATTCAGTGCACTCAGCCTTGGCATAGACAGGTCCTGGAGTTTGGAAAGTTCTCTCACCTGAGAGGAACCCCAGGGGCTGGGGAAATGGGGGGTTCTATGTGTGGGCACTGGGGCTGTGTTGGGACCCCCAGATTCCTACCCAGCACTGCTTCCCACCAGCAGGAGCACCTCCAAGGGCACCTCACCACAGGAAACAGCAGCGAGCCAGCCAAAATAGCTGGTTTGGGGAAGCGTAGGGTGGTACAGAACTAACCTGCATCTCACTCCCTCCCCAGTTACCTCCTCACCAGCTTCTACACCAAGTACGACCCCGCGCACTTCATGATCAACACCGCCTCCCTGCTCAGCGTCCTCCTGCCCAAGCTGCCCCAGTTCCACGGCGTGAGGGTCTTTGGCATCAACAAATACTGAGCCCACGCTCCGGCCGTGCCACACAGAGCTTCCCACAGGATGGCAGAGCTGGAGGTGGGCGGCTGGGCTGGCACTGTGGGGTGAGGGGAGGATGCAGGAGCAGGGCTGGGCACGCCAGGGACCGTGGGGCTGCTGTGCAGTTGCATGCAGGTCTTTTTGCAAGGGCTTTTTTGGCAAGGGTCCTGCGTCTCTTAGGAGTGCCTCCCTGAGGCTTTATCTCTTGGTGCTTTGGTGAAGAGGTGTAAAGTGGGGCTGTATGAAGCGAGTGAGGCATGTTGCATGTGTGTTTCCCTTAAGCTAAACCCCTGTGTGGCAATGGGAAAGCACTTAGAAGGGAAGAACTGTTGACTGGTGGAAAGAGTAACCACTCCATGCCTCCTTTGTCTTCATGTTTTGTACGTGTCCGTAATAAAGAACTCACAGAGCACAGCAGTGTCCTCACATGAGGGGAAAGCAGCAGCCCAGTGCTTACAGCACATCCTGCATGGCCCCAGTGTGCCATTCCGGGGTCCTTTGGTTCAGCTGGTTCCAGCAGTGCCACCACCTATGGCACATCAGCTTAGAAACTCCCTGATTACTTTGAAATATATACATCACTTTAAAAAAAACAAACAAAAAAACCCCCAAAAAACAACAAAAAATAGATTTTATTTGAAAGAAGAGCCCTTGTAGTGCCCAACAGAGCACCATCATCCCTGGCCAGGGAGAGTCCATGAGCACTGAGCTGGGGCCTCCGCGTGCAGCCCTGCACAGCACGCTCAGCGCTGGAAGGGCCGGCGCACCTTCTTCCTCCTCTTGTGCTTGGTGTCGCTCTTGGGGGCGGCCCCCTCGGTCCTTGTGGTCCCAGCTGTGGCCCCCTGGGGAGCTGTGGGGGCAGGGGGAGGTGGGAACCCCCCAGGCACCTGTCCTGAGGTCCCTTGGAACATGCGGGTGAAGAAATCCTGCAGGTCGGCGGCAGAGCTGGGGCTGCCCTTGGAGGTGCTCCTGCTGGTGGGAAGCAGTGCTGGGTGGGAATCTGGGGGTCCCAACACAGCCCCAGTGTCCACACATAGAGCCCCTTATTTCCCCAGCCCCTGGGGTTCCCATCCTGCTGCCAGCACTGACCTCTGCCGCCCGCCTGCGCCAGCACTCCGCACCCCGAAGGAGATGTGGTAGGGGACACGGTGGGTGTCCGGGCAGATCCCCACACGCTGACAGCCAGCCCACTCTGTGGGGAAACACGTGGCATCACGGGGGGCTCACACTCGCCCTGCTGAAGCTCGGGGACGCGATGCACCCACCTGTGATGTCGTACACCTTGCCATCCATCATGGCAAAATAGGTGATCTTCAGCCCCAGCAGGCTGGACTCAGCCCACAGGTCGCCCTCCTCGGCGGGGTGCAGCTGGCTGCACTCAGCACAATAGCGGGCACTGAGTGGGTCACGGTCCATCTCAAACCTCCTGCAACAGCAGCACCATCTCAGCCCCCAGCGTGGCTCTTCAGGGACAGTCTGGAGCGCTGTGCCTACAGCTGGAGCCTCGGGCCCTACCTGTGCTTGCCCTGGCACTTGCTGCACATCATGGTGTTCATGGCCTCCTTCAGGTCATCCTGCAGCCGGCTCAGGAACTCGCTCACCGACCTGCTCAGCTCGCTCTCTGCCATCCTCTTGCTGCGGCCACCGCAGGGAGAGAGACGCAGTCAGAGCCCTGCGTGGGGCCAGCAGCCAAAGCATCTCCAAGACGTGAGCTTTGGGGCAGGAACTCAAGCGGGCAGCCACCCTTCTCCCAGCAACCCCCACCCCACAGCAGCCCACTCACATCTCGTACTCCTTCCTCTTCTCGGGGCTGCTGACGATGTCCCACGCCGCTCGCAGCACCTTGAAGGCCTCCTCAGCTCGCGGGTGCTCACTTTTATCCGGATGAACCTGGAAAGCACAGAGGACTCAGCGCCGCATCCCGGTGAGGCCGTGAGCAACGCGCAGCCCCCACGCACCAGCACGGCCAGCCGGCGATACGCCTTCCTCAGCTCCGCATCCGACGCCGTCATTTCCACTCCCAGCGCCTGGAAGGGGTTCAGCTCCTCCTCGGGCACCTCGGCCATGGCCAGCAGCCGGGACACCTCCTCTGCGGAGCTGCCGGGAGCTCCCACGTCGCAGCCGGGCGCGGCATCCCCCATCCCGCAGCCCGTCCTCAGCTCCTCGGCTGCGCTTCGCCGCCTCCGCCACCGGGCCCAGAGGCGCCGCCAAGTCCCATTCACCCCGAGGAACCCCCGCGTCCGGCGGAGGACGGCGGAACCGAGCAGCTCCGCCAGCCGGGTCCTGCCCAGCGCGCTCGCACCGGCGGCCACCAGACGCCAGCAGAGCCGCAGCACGCCCAGCAGCAGCACGAGCAGCAGCAGCAGCAGCGCGCACAGCATCCACAGCAGCCGCAGCGCCAGCTCGCCGCCCGCCCGCAGCCCCCGGGCCGCCCTCAGGCCGACGCGCCGCGTCCATCCGCGCACGCCGCCCGGCGCCGTCCCGCCAATCCCGGCGCTCAGGCAGGAGCACAGCGGGCTCAGCGCCGCTTCCAGCAACGCCTTCAACCGGGCCCCGCCGCCCCGCCGCCCCCGGCCGCTCTCCTCCTTCTCCTTCGGGGCGGAACGCGGCCGCTGTCTCCTCCGCAGCCTCCGGGTCGCCTTCCCCGGGTCCTCGTCGCCCTCCTCGGGGCCGGGCTCGGCTCGCCGGCGGCAGCCCAGAGCGCAGGATCCGTCCCGGGGCGGGGGGGCCCGTGGCGCCGCTCGCTCCCCCCGGCAGCCGCACGGACCGGGCCCGTCGGGGGCCGAAGCGCCGTCCCCGTCTCCTTCCTCGTTGCCGTCGTCTTCGGGCGGCTCCGGCCCGCAGTCCCCGTTCCAGGCGGCGCTGCGCGGGGGGCTCCGGGCTGAACGCTCCCGGCTGCCGCCGCCGCCGCCCCCCGCGGCCTCCGGTGGGGGCTGAGCCATGGCGGCGGCCCAGGCCCTACGTCACCGCCATCGTCCCGTGCCTCAACCGGGAGCGGGCTCAGCGCCGCGGGACCGCCGCCAGGGTTGGGCTCCGAGCCGCGGAGGCCCGCGGGCACCGGGGAGCGGAGCGGCGGCCGCGTACGGCGCTCGGGGGACGAAGCGGAGGCCCCGCGATGCCGCCGCTCACCGGTGCCGGCGTGGGGGGGGTCCGCCGCCACCACCTCCCGCCCCCCCCGGGTCCCTCACGCTCCTCACTTCCGCCTTCCGCCCGCCCGCCGCAGCCGCCGAGCTCACTTCCGGGGGCGTGGCCAGACGGCGCGCGTCACCTCCCTCGCCACGCCCACTCGTGGCCACGCCCCTTTAACCCCTTCGTCGCCGGGCACGGAGCCCCCCGTGCATCTCAGGACACCCCGGGAGACCCGCAGCGCTCCGTGCGGCGCCTCGGAGGGCTCCGCGGACCCCAAACCGAGCCCTGGAGCACCTCGGGGTGCTCCTCGAGTTCCTCAGCGTGCTCTGCGGGGTGCCACAGAGGGCTCCATGCCCCCCCCCCCGTGCACCCTAAGGCATCCCAAAATACTCCCCGAGCTCCTCAGTGCTCTATAAGGTGCCCTGGATCCTTCCCACTGTGCCCTGGAGTACTACAAACCCCCCCCCCGCGTGCATCCTCGGGCATCCCAGAATACTCCCCGAACTCCTCAGTGCTCTGTGAGATGCGCTGGAGGACTTCAAGTACCCCCCCGTATCCCTTAAGGCATCCCAGAATACTCCCCGAGCCCCTCAATGCTCTGCGGGGTGCCCTAGAGGACTCCAAGCACACCCCCCCGTGCACCCTTGGTCATCCCAGAATAGTCCCCAAGCTCCTCAGTGCTGCGTAGGACACCCTAGAGGTCCCCAAGCATCCCCCCGCGCACCCTAGGGCATCCCATAATACTCCCAGAGCTCCTCGGTGCGCTCTAAGGGGCACCTAAAGGCTCCGCACTGCGCCCCGTGCGACTCTGAGCACCCTCCCGATTTGGGCTCTTCCCAAAGCTCCCAGTTACGCCCTACGGCCCCGCACAGCCCCCCCCGGTGGGGTCCTCCGCCGGCCCCGCTGCGATGCGGCTGCGATGCGGCATTCGGGCACCGGGAGGCGGCCGTGAGTCGCGCGGAGCGGAGCGGAGCGGAGATGAGAGGAGAGAGGAGAGGAGAGCCATCCCGAGGTCAGTACCCGAGTGTCCTGGTGCGGGGATGGAGGGATGCATGGAGGGATGAAGGGATGGAGGGATGGTGGGACGGAGGGATGGAGGGATGCATGGAGGGATGAAGGGATGGATGAAGGGATGCAAGAATGGAGGGATGAAGGGATGGAGGAATGGAGGGATGGAGAGATGGAGAGATGGAGAATGGAGGGATGGAGGGATGGAGGGATGGAGGATGGAGGGATGGAGGGATGGAGGGATGGAGGATGGAGGGATGGAGGGATGGAGGGATGGGGGATGGAGGATGGAGGGATGGAGGGATGGAGGGATGGAGGATGGAGGGATGGAGGGATGGAGGGATGGGGAGATGGAGGGATGGAGGGATGGAGGGATGGAGGATGGAGGGATGGAGATGGAGGGATGGAGGGATGGAGGATGGAGGGATGGAGGGATGGAGGGATGGAGGATGGAGGGATGGAGGGATGGAGGATGGAGGGATGGAGGGATGGAAGGATGGAGGGATGAAGGATGGAGGGATGGAGGGATGGAGAATGGAGGGATGGGGGATGGAGGGATGGATGGAGGGATGCGGGGATGGGGGGATAGAGGGATGGAGGGATGGGGAGATGGAGGGATGTGGGGCCTGAGAGGGTTTAATGAGTGGGGGGGGGAGGCAGGACAGGAGGCACTGTTTTTCAAAACAGAAGAAAGACTTCAGGGTAAGATCCGTAGAGCACAGGGAGACAGATGTATGTACACTATATACAGAGGCACCGGTGGCACTGAAACCCCCCCGCCTGCCATCCCTCCTCTTCTCCCATCCATTGGAAACGATGGGAGGTGGGGACACGTCTCCAAGGAGGGTGGGGGTGAGGACAAAGGCATTGAGGGGGACAATAAAAACGTGGGGTGCAGGGGGGGCTGCCTGCAGTGATGGGGGGGGTGGAACTCTTTGGTTTCAACACTGCGGCTGCACAGGTCTGCTGTGTCACACCCAGCAAAACCCCCCCGGAGGAGCATGGAACCCCCAGACCAAGGAGGGCTGTCTGGTGTCCCCCCCCCAGGCCACACACCTGTGGTAGGTGGGGGACCCCTATGCCTCTTCCCGAAGGCACTTTGCCCCCACATCTGGGCCTGTGCAGACATCCCACCTGCACGCCAGGTGCTCCTCTCCCCCCCCCCCAGCTCAGGAGAGGGAGTTGAGGAAGTGGCTCTCCCCAGCCAAAGTGCTCAGCATGGAGCTCATGTCACCCACAGCCATGTTGGCACCGCCGGGTGCCGGCAGCAGGAGACCCCCAGTGGGGCTGGGGGGGCCGGGCAGGAGCGTGGAGCTCTCTGCATCCTCCACGATGGCAGCAAAGTCCAGGTGAGTGTTCTCCAGGTCCAGCGAGTCCAGGCTGTTGAATGCCTGCTGCCCCGAGTCTGGGTAGAAGCAAGAGCTGCCTTTGTTGCCCCCCAGGCTCCCAGTGCAGTGCCCGGGACCCCCACAGCTTGCAGCAGGTGGACCCTGAAGCTTGTGGCTGCCTTTGCCCACCTGGCCCGGGTAGCAGAGCAGGGTGTCACCGGGCACTTCGGGGGCAGGGTGGACTGGGGGCAGACGCAGCCCGCGCTGGGGGTTGGCACCCGCTGTCTCATAGGAGGGGTTGGGCTCCGCCAGGTTGCCCCCATAGCCCACGCTGTTCTGGTGGCCCGGTGGCTTGGCACCGCTGGGGGGATGTGGCACCATTTCAGGGTTAAAGCATGGGGGGCTCAGGAGGTGGGGGTTCTCCACCAGCCCCTGCAGGTGATTCGTTTTGGGCTGGTAACCAGAGTATTTGGGGCCAAGGTAGGGCGGTGCGTGCGCGCCCTGGTACTGCCCAGACTCAGTGCCCAGCCCCATGCCGGCCTCACCAGCCTTGGGGGGCTCTCCCCACATCAGAGCCTGCTGTGCCTGCACGTAGCTGCGGACCATCACCTCTTTGGCCTGCAAAGTGGGGGTGTGGGCTCTCCTTCCCCGTGGGCTCAGCATGCCCACGTAGCTGCTGGGTGTCTGCTCCTCAGCCCGGTACCCACTCACGGCTTGGCTGAACGCGGGCTGCTGTGCGGCTTTGGCATTCTGGCACGGAGTGAGGGCCGGGGCAGGCGCTGAGTACCGCTGCTCAGATTTGATCTGCAGGCAGTTCAAGCGGTGCCCGTCAGAAAAGCCACCATCTTGGCACGTGCTCATCAGTTTGGGGTGCTGCACGCAGTGGCTGGGCGGCGGGTACGGAGCGGTGTGACGGTGGCAGTGCGTCTCAGCCATGGCACTGACACCTGGCTGCCCGGAGCTCAGCTCCAGATGATTGCTTTGGGGGGGTTCCTCCCATTGAGGCAGCACGGTCCCGCTGCCGGCACGCAGGCTGGGGAAGTGCTGGTTCAACTGGCACTGCGGGAGGGAGAACTCAGGCTGCAGCAGTCCCTCCTCCATCTCTCCGTGCCCACCTGGGTTCAGCTGCATTCCCCCACCCGGGGTCCGCTGAGCGCCGCCATACAGACCCCCACACTGCAGCTGCACATTGGCCCCCTGGCACGGGAAGCTTTCCTCAGGGTAGTTCAAGAATGGGTCCATTTCCAGCAAGCCAGACTCCGTGCCAGGTGCGGGGCCCTCCGCGTTCACACTCTCCATGTAAACATTCTCACTGATGCTGGGTGGGCGTGGGGAGAAGACACGGTGCTGGAGGTTGGCGTCAGAAGCACCCAGGGGCTGCAGGGCAGCTCTGCTCCCTCCCGGCGCATTCATGTTCCCCACGCTTTTAAAACGCTGCACTTTGGGCACAGCCTGAGGGTTGGCTGCAGTCCGGGCCGGGTCGCTGGCCCTCCTCACACCATTCCCAGGCAGGAGATGAGGGTGAAGGCTGCTCACGTAGTGCTCATTGGAGCTGTGCCTTCGCAGCAAGCCGTTTGTAAAGAAGGAGGGCACGGCCGGCTCGAGGCAGTCCCCGGGCACGCTGCCGTGGCCGCCCATGCCCAGCGGCTCCACGCTGGGCAGTGGGGTTGGGGGTGGCCCACCTGTAGCTGCAGCATATTTGGCTTTGAGACGGTAGCACTGAGCCGGTGTGAGGCTGCCCACGCCCGGCAGCGCTCCGCAGGGATTGGCATTGCAATTGGCATTGCCGGAGCGTCGCAGCTCATCCGGAGAGATGCAGTCGTAGCCATCCGAGCATCCCGGCATCGTCCCCGCCTCGCCGGCCAGGTTTGGCCCCACCAGGTACGGGGACGCGGCGGAGGAGCGGCGGCTGACGGTGTAGGCTGAGCTGATGGTGCTGGTGGCACTGCTGCGGCGCTCGCTCGGTGGAACGGCCAGCTCTGCTGCTGACAGCTCCGTGATGCGGCGCTGGGACGCAGCCGGCGGCACGCAGACCCCGGGCACATCTCCAGGCAGACCTGGAAGAGAAAGGAGTTACATCTGCAGAACCAGCTCACGGCCAGTGCCTGTATGACACCAAGCCGAGCGGCGCGGCCGATGCTTTGGAAGGAAGGGAAGCCATCCATGGACAGGCTGGAGAAGTGGGCCCACGAAAACCTAAAGAGGTTCAATAAGGACAAGTGCGGGGTGCTGCATTTGGGTGGGGGCGACCCCAGGTATGGATACAGACTGGGGGAAGATCTCCTTGAGAGCAGCCCAGAAGGCCAACTGTGCTCTGGGCTGCGTTAAAACAGGGGTGGCCAGCAGGGAGAGGGAGGTGATTGTCCCCTTCTACTCAGCTCTTGTGAAGCCCCATCTGCAGTACTGTGTCCAGGCCTGGAGCCCAAAAGCACAGGAAGGCCGTGGAGCTCTTGGAGCGGGTCCAGAGGAGGACCACTAAGATGATCAGAAGGCTGAGCACCTCTTCTATGGGGAAAGGTTGAGGGAACTGGGCTTGTTTAGCTCAGAAAAGAAAAGGCTGCAGGGAGACCTCATTGTGGCCTTCCAGCACTTGAAGGGAGCTCAAAAACAGGAGGGGGAATGGCTGTTTGTGAGGGAGGACAGTGATAGGGCAAGGGGGAATGGTTTTAAACTGAGACAGGGGAGGTTTAGGTTGGATATGAGGAGGAAGTTTTTCACACAGAGGGTGGTGAGGCACTGGAACAGGTTGCCCAAGGAGGCTGTGGATGCCCCATCCCTGCAGGCATTCAAGGCCAGGCTGGATGTGGCTCTGGGCAGCCTGGGCTGCTGGTTGGTGACCTGCACATAGCAGGGGGGTGGAACTTGGTCCTTTTCAACCCAGCCATTCTATGATTATATGAAATGATTCTATAGGACTCAAGTAAAAACTGGGGCACAGCTCCCAGTGTGTGTGACAACACCTCCCTGGCTGCACACCACATGGGCTGCCCCACATCCACGAGGTCTCACCAGCTCCGGGGATGGCTGGCAGATTCAGGCCCTTGGTAGCCGACGGCTTCCTCATCTGCTTCAGTTTGTCAATGCGAAGGTTCTCGAGCTTCTGGAGGGCCATCAGCCCCGAGGTGCCCATGGGCTCCCCGGGCACCACGTCCTCCAGCGTGGACAGATCCTCATAGCTGCCACCCGTGTTGCCTGTCATCTCCACACCGCTGTCGTTGTTGGTGGTGCTGCCGAGGGGGGAGCGGTCACTGCTGCACGATGACTGCCCACCAGGGCTGGGCTGCGGCTTCTGGGGGTGGACCCAAGGGAAAAAGAAGGGTCATGTATCCACTAATGCAAAGTGGGATGCAAACTGACTCCACCACCATCACCACCACCACCTCCGGCTCCTCACCGAGGCCAAGTCAGGCACCAGCAGCTTGCTGTCATCCTTCCGGATCTCAGCAGGGCCGTTAGTGTTTTTCTCCTGCTTCATGTCCTGGGGTGCACCAGAGGCAGGCAGCGCATGGCCAGGCACCACGCTGCCCCGGTGCTTCTTGGTGACGTGGGCATCAGGGCCGTGCACCGTCTTCACGTGCTTGCGCAGGGAGCTGGGATCTGTGTAGCGCTTGGTGCAGCCCGGGATCTTACAGATGTATGGCTTCTGTGGGGGAGAAAAGGTGCAAGGAGGGGGTTAGGATTGGTTGGCTGTGATCCTTGAAGGTCCCTTCCAGTGGAACCATTGCGTTTCATTCCATTCCAAATTCCTCCCAACGAAAGACCAGAACCCCCTCCTCATCCTCTCCATCTGGGAGCTGAGGAAACAGAGGGTGGGAAGGCCACCCCTCTGTGGGGTGTCAGAGGGCATAAAGAGGAAGAATATAAGGACAGAGCTCCACTGCATGGCGCAGGGATAAAGGGATCCTGGTGGATAACCTCGGAAGAAAGGAGCTTGGGGATCTATTACAGCGGGCGAGGAGGGAATCAAAGAATCATAGAACGGCTTGGGTTTGAAGACACCTCAAGGATCATTAAGCTCCTATCCCCTGCCACATGCAGGGCCACCAACCTCCATATCTAATGAGAAAAAGTCCCAGGGACCAACAGAGCAGCCTAAGGGGAACCCAAAGGGTGGCAGAGCTCCAGATGTACCTCATTGGAGTGGGTGCGGTTTTGGTGCTTGGCCCGGTCGGAAGCGTTGGAGAAGGCTTTGTTACAGCCCTCGTGTTCACACACGTAGGGTTTCTCACCCGTGTGGGAGCGCAGATGTGTCTTGAGGTTCTCCAGACGGGAGTACGCTTTGTTACAGCCCTCAAACTGCATGGGAGAGCAGAGCAAAACATGGCACAACCTCCAAACAGACCCTGCATGACCACAGCACATCACCCACAGCCTCTTCACCTGTGCCACGCCACGCTGCACCCCACCTGCACCCCCTGGCTCCACGTGCAGCTGTGCCACACCACTGAGCACAAGGCTCTGGGCACCTGGACCAAATTGCACCACGTGCTGCCACGCTACCCACCAACCCACCTCATTTTCCACCCCCCAAATCCCCCACAGTGCCATACGCCGCCCTCAGCTCTGCAAAATAAAAAAAAAACAAAACCATTCCATCTCACCGTGCACTTGTGAGGCTTCTCGCCCGTGTGACGCCTCATGTGCACCACCAGCATGTACTGAGCCTTGAAGGGACGCTGCTCCCGCGAGCACGCTGCCCAGTGGCACACAAATTCCTTCTTCTCCCCGTGGATGTGCTCGTTGTTGATGTGCTGGGGAGAAGAGGGAATCACGGGGGAGGGCACTGAGTGTCAGGGGGATTGGGGTAAATTAAGAGAAGACGTGGGAAAATGTGGATATGGAGGGAGAGGGATGGGGGGGGGGGAGATGCTGGGGGAATAGAGATGTCAGATGGTGTGTGGAGAAAGCAGGGGATACTGGAAATGGCTGGGGGGTATCTGGGGGGTGGCCAAGAGAAGATATAGGGAGTGTCTGAAGGGAGACACAGAGAAGAAAGCAGGAAGTTTGGATGCACCAGAGCTTCGGGAGAGCTGGCTCAGGGGTGAGGAAGGCCAGGCTGGGTGGTGTCCCTTGGCACACGGTATGGGAAGATCACAAAGAACTCGCCCAGGTGAAGAGGAGGATGCATCTCCCTCCCTTCCAACACCGCTCACCCGTGCGGTGAGTTCTAGAAGTGGTGGGGAGAGCTGGAGGTTCAGCCCAAGACAAGGCAGTCTGAGCAGGAGCGATGGGTTGACACAGTGGCATGTCAGCCAGTGGCCCGAGCACAGGTTCAGGAACCTAGGGCGCCCAGGTAGGACCTAACTCACATGCACCAGCTGCTCCTGCGTGTCAAACTCCTTGGCACAGCCATCCCAGTAGCAGTTCGTTTCATAGATGGTCTCAAATTCAGGTTTCCCATCCTCCTTTTCCAGGTCTTCCCGAACACTGAGCATCCCCAGTAAGGGGTCCTGGAGGATTGTGACTGGGTGAGAACTCCAAGGCATGATTCTGCGTCCTCCCCGCTCCTGGGAGCGGCACAGGGCAGAGCATGGAGCTGTTGGGAGCAGGGGGGTCCAAAGGCCTGGGGAGTACCTGTGTGCCTGTGGAGGCTGGACTGGAGATGTCACCCTCAGATTTCTCCTCTGGATATTTGGCTGCCAGAGGGCTACTCAGGCTCCTCTCCAACTTTAGCTGCTGCAGTGGCAGGGGGAAATTGCAAAGCAGTCAGCAGCAGGATGCCCACCCATTACATGGGACGCACAGCATCCCTCGGCCCCATACCTGGCAGTGTTTGAGGGTCCCACGAGCCGGGGTGTGATGTAGGAGCCCTGGGCGGGAGGACACAGTTTCGTGGGAGCTACACGGTGGCAGGGGTGGAGTGTGGCTGAACAGTTGCCCTTGGCCCTTCTGCTGCCCCGGAGGGTTCTGGTACCCCAACGATGGACTGCAAAGAGCAAAAGGGATACGCAGGTGACACCAGCATAGGACAGGAGTTTAGGCAGGAATCTGAGCTCCCAGCAACTCCTGCCCTAGCACACCAGCCTAACTGCCCTCCCATTCTGGGATAACTGCTCCCAATTTGGCCCCTGGCATCCCCCAAGCTGGGCAACAGCACTCAGGTTGCTGCACTCAGAGGCTGTCTGCATGCCAGTGAGTCGAAGTCCGGTGCCCACCTGATGGTGCTGATGGAGAGGTGACCATAGGAGCCACTGGCGGAAGCGCAACGGGAGTTGATGAAGGCAACGAGGGAGTTGGGCGAGGTGCGGATCACCGTCTGCAGGTCGACACTGGAGTCTGACAGGGGTGAGATGGACAGTGCCCGCTTCTTGCCCAGCTTGCCGGCACCACGGGGCGTTGAGAACCGCGAGCCTGGGACGGTGGCAGAGAGTGGGGGGCAGTCCTCTTAGAATGGGTCCTGGAAGGCTGAAGCAACTGAAGTAACCCCAAGGACACAAGCCTGGTGCTTTGGAGCCTGGAGGAGCACCTGCAGCTTGCTGGCTGCTGGCTCCAGACTGTGGCAAAGCTCAGAAACATCCCTCCTCCCTGTCACAAACCCTAAGAGGTATCTGAAGCCCTTGACACGCACCAACTCCTTTCTACAACCTATACCGGCCCAAAATAAGCGCCCAGTCCTTTTGGCCAACAGCAGCCCCTGCGTGAGCCGACACAGATTTCCCTATTGATAGAAACAACTCTGTCGCAGGAGAGGACCCTGAAGCCCCAGCAGCTCTCAGCACTGCTGGCACCACCCCTAAGAGATGCCCAAAGCCCTCGTTAACCCCTCACCTGCCTCGCATCCCCCAGGAGGTGGACTTACCATCAGCACCACCCGGATGCTCAGTGCCGGGCACCGGCCCATAGCCGTGGTGACTGCTGGCGAGGTTGGGCTGATGGCACACTGAGAAATCGAGTCCTGGGGGGGGGGCAGGGAGGGAAAGAAAGAGTGAAGGGTGCGAGAGGGAGACCACCAAGCCTCCAGCTGAAGGCACGTGCCCACCCCCGGCACTGCCCGTGTAATGGAGCTCTGACCGACCTTGCAGCCCCGGTGAGCCCGCAGAGGGGCCGTGCAGCGGCCGCGGGCAGCAGTGCTCGGCGTAGCCGGGACCCTGAGGCGTAACGGGGTTGAACATGGCACAGCGGGGCCCGCCCAGCCTTCAGGGCCTCATCTGCTCCTCGCCGAGGGGCCGGCGCCGGTCGAGGCCTGCGGAGAGCAAAGCCCCGGCCTTGCGTAGGCGCGGTGCCCGCAGGGGGCGCCGCAGCGCCGCGCACGCAACGCCCGGGCCTCGGGGCCGCACAGGCCGCGTCCCGAGCAGGCCGCAGCGCCCCGCAGGCCGAGGCCTCCACACCCCGCCCACACGCAGCCCTGCGTGCCCGGCCAAAAGGCACAGGGTTTGGGGAGCAGCCCTGGGGTTGGGGGTGCAGCCCCGCGTCCCGCACAGAACTCAATGGAACACCTCCACGGAACCAACAGCCGTGGGACTCCTGTCTGCCTGCCCCTCGTAGGGCATCCTGCTGCTGCCCAGCTGGGAGCAGACAGCAGTTCTGTGCTGTGAGAGCGGTGAGGTGCTGGAACAGCTGCCCAGAGAGGCTGCGGATGCCCCGTCCATCCCTGAGGTGTTGGAGGGCAGGTTGGATGGGCAGCCCTGGGCTGGTATTAAATGGGAAATGGTTTTACGTTGAGGGAGGGGAGATTGAGGTTGGACGTCAGGGGGAAATTCTTTACAGAGAGAGTGGTGAGGTGCTGGAACAGCTGCCCAGAGAGGCTGTGGATGCCCCGTCCATCCCTGGAGGTGTTCAAGGCCAGGTTGGATGGGGCCCTGGGCAGCCTGGTCTAGCATTAAATGGGGAGGTTGGTGGCCCTGCATGTGGCAGGGGGTTGGAGATTCATGATCCTTGAGGTCCCTTCCAACCCTGGCCATTCTGTGGTTCTGTGAGTCTGTGACTCCCCTCCTCCCCAGGACCAGGGCAGCTTTCTGCACAGTGCACAGCTGTAACCAACAGCTGGGGCTCACGGTGTGCAGCTGGAAGGGAGCAGGGGCTGCTGCCGGGGAAGGGCAGCACGCAGAGCCCGCATCCCTCCCTTTCTGGTACAGATTTAGATGAAAAAGGGCCTTAAAAACGATCCAGTTCCCAGCCTGTCAAAACTGCAAGCCCTGACGGCTGCAACAAGAATCGAAGGCACAGACGGATGGAGCCGCTCTTGGCTGATGGACCCAGGCTGGCATCAGGGCTGCAGATCACACCGAGCCCTGCCCTGCCCGTGGCTCCCCGCCCTGCCTGCGGGCCAAACCCAGCCCCGTCCCACCTACACAGCCCACGGGGCTCAGCCCTGCCTGCAGCCTGGAGCCCATTTCCACCCACGGCCTCAGCACCAGCTCCCAGCCCACAGCTCTGCCCCCACCTCCTGCCCCAGGACCCCATGGGTTTGCGAGAGAAACAACCAAGGAGCGGGGGAACAGGCGCACGTGGGTGGCACTGCTTACAAGGCCCCCTCCGCCTCCCCCGCGGAGGAATTGCCCCAAAGAAGGGGGCTGGGGGAGCGGGAGCCCCTCACCCTGCTGGGAAAGAGCTGGGTTGCGTTGGGAGCACAGGGGTGAGGGGGGCAGCGATTCTTCCGCATGAGTTGCCCCTTTGAAAGCTTGTCTAGGGGCTTTGTGAGAGTGTCAGGCAGGAAGAATGGAGGGGGGGCCAGCAGGGCAGCACGGTGGTGGGGCTGGGGGCAGCAAAGGGAAAGGCAGGAGGAGGAAATGGAGGAGACGGGGGGAGGACGGGGGGCTCTTACCTGTGTGCTGCGCCCGCGCCGTGCAGCACGGATGGGGGGAGCAGCTCCAAGGGACGCCCCTCATGTTGCCCCTACCCCAGGTGCAGCATCTGGCAAGGAGAGGGGGGGAGATCCTCAAAAAAATGTTGTTTCGTGGAGGCAAGCACCGCTTCCTGCAGTACACGTGTGTGCAGACATGTGCAGGTGCATGAACACGTTTGCACATACGTGTAGCCACCTGCACACGTGAGCACGCACACACCTGTGTGCGGATGCAAACCGCTCACATGGGCGCGCAGATCTCTGCAGGCACACGAGCAAGCTCACAAGTGCAAACACGTTTGCACACATACATACATGTACACACGTGTGTCACCGTGGTTGCTGGGCTTCCGTCTGCATGAAGAGCACTCGGGTCTCGTCAGGGTGCAGCAGTGCTGGATCCCTTCTGCAGCTCCTGCACCTGGGGTGGGGGGACACAGGGTGAGGCACTCGGGATGCTTTGCTTCCCCTGCTGCAGCTCATGAGACCCCCCCAGACCCCCCCCCGAGGGGAACCGGGAGGATGTGGTGTTCACACCAAGCCCACGTGTGTGCGTGTCACATCATGCGCAACACACAGCGCGGGCACGGCCCCCCAGCACCCCCTGACCTGCAGAGCACATGTGCAACGGCACACAGCACGCACACGGGATCCACACGCGTGTGCACGGGTTTGCACGAGCACGGAGCCACGTGGCAGATCACATCCCTGCTGCCCCATAACTGCCAGCGTCGTGTGCCATGCCCTGCATGGAGGGCTGGGAGCAGCTCCCCACTACTCCCCCCGCCCTGTGGGGGGGTCACAGAACACCCCCAGTCTGGGCAGCGGGGAGGGTTTCAGAGTACCAAGCAATGGGGGGGCGATGGGGGCCCCCAGCCGTATGATGCTCCCCGTGGGGTCTGGGGGGGACACCCCGCACCCCAGCAGCCTCCAAACTGGGGAATCCGGAGCGGGGCTGGGGGGACACAGGGAGCCAATGGGATCCATCCCGTCATCCCCCCCTTTTCCCCCCCCTCCCATCATCACTCTCCCCTCCCCAGCGCCGCCGCCGCCGCCGCTGCACGGCCCACCCAAGTCGCAGCCCATGGGCATAAATCTGAGAGCAGGGCGCAGGCGGGATGGAGGGAATCTTCCCCGGCCGCCTCTTGCCAAGAAACTCAAACTGAAACACATTCCTGCTCTCCTCTGCCAAGAAAACACGGATCGCAGCCAGCAGCCGGAGCAGGGCTGGCTCCGGGCGCAGCAATGCCGCGCAGAGTGGGATTGGGACCGGTTCCCCCCCCCCCCCTTCCCCCTTCTGCTTTTTCCCTTTTTTTTTCCTGCAAACACGTCTGATCGCTGTCATCTGGCTCCAGTTTGCGGAGGACATGGGGAACGGGGCGGGGGGGGAAGGGAAAAAGGGGGCAAAGGGGCACCGCGGCCCACAGCGCTGAGGGATGGAGGGATGGGAAAGGGCTGGGAGGCAGAGGAACGGGCGCAGAGGAGCAGGCGCCCATAGGAGAAGGGCAGAGCTGCACCCATTGCAGCTGAACCTGGAGGAGGGACGATCTGGGGGGTGGGGAGGAGGGGGTGGGGGGGCTCAGCACCATCCCCAGCACCCCCAGCCCCAGCGCAGCCCTGGCAGGGTTAACAACCCCGGAGCCCCACAGCGGAGGAATGTGATGTCAGGGCTGGATTAGCGCAGCGATCCCATCCCGGCGGAGCTGTGTGTGGCACAATCCATCACAGCGCCCGGCGTGGGGGGTCCGGGGGAGGGACCCTGCGTGCGCTGCTGCCTGCGTGTGTGAGCCCACACTTGGCCGTGTGTGTGTGTGGTGTGTGTGCACGTGTGCGCCGGGGTACTTTTTGTTGTTGTTGTTGTTTGGGGGGGGGTTCGTGTGCAAGCGCCCGCACGTGTCTGCGTTTGCACGAGTGCTCGTGCACATCCACGTGTGTGTGCGCTGAAGGGGTGATGCTGCACCATCCATCCCAACCACCCCAAAGTGCCGTGGGGTGAAGGAACAAGGCGGGGGGCAGAGCAGGGGGCAGAGCGCCCACGACCCCCACTGCACGTCGTCATCCCCCCTCCCTCCCCAGTGCAGGGGCTGGGACCCCCCCCCCACCCAAGGCCATCCCCAGCCCTGCACGCAGCACAGCACCGATCCCACAGCCCTGGTGCTGCGACCCCGGGGTCAGCTGCGTGCCCGATTGGTTTAACCCTGTGGGGCTGGACGCATTGATCTGCCCCCCCACGCACAGAGCAGCTCCGCAGACGCACACGTGCAAAGCTGCGGGGCCGGGGGGCAGCGATGGGGAGCGACACTCCGCTGTGCCGTGAGATCCCAGCGCCATGGGGTTGTGTCCCAGTCCCCGCGGAGCCCCCACCCCCCTCCCCACCTCCCATCCCCCCTGGAAGCAGCTCCTCCTGCCCACCCCGGCACCGATTCCTCCTCCATCCCCGGCAAAGGCACCGCTCACAGCCCCACACCGACCCCGCTGCTGCGCCCTCAAAGCGCATCGCTTCGGGTTCAGGGGCTCTGAAAGGGGACGGTGGGGGGGTCACGATCCCGGGCGGGTGGGTGTGCGATGCAGAGCTCATCCCACGGTGGTCCCCAGGCTGGAGCTGTGCCGGCTGCAGGGGCAGAGGCAGAGCTTCCCACCAGGACGCACATCCCCACTCCTTTCTCCTCCTCCAGCCTTTGGCACATCGATCCCACACCAAAATCCTCCTCCGCCGCACGCATCGCCATCCCACGAGGGGCCTGAGGTGTCCCCCCCCATCCCCGAGCAACCCCCCCACCCATACACCACGTCCCCATATACCCCATCCCAGCCCCTCACTCCCACATGCATCCACACCCACCGGGGACCGTGCACTGACACGCTCACGCGAGCTCACACACGTGTGTGCACACTCCAGGTGACCTGAGGGCAGGGGGGCTGCGGGGGGGGCTCACAGCTCTGTGCCCCCTATGGGGCAGCCCCCAGGCTCGAGCAGCGATGCTCAATAGGTGGTCCCTGTTTGCTTTGGCCCCACACGTCCCAGCCCTGCACGCTGCTCCCGCAGAGCCACATCCCTGCCCTGGGATGGGGTCCACGGGAGGGGTTGGGGAAGGGGGGGGGTTGGGGAGGTTTTGGGGTGAGGAGCGCACAGACACAGCAGCGGCCGTTGGAGGAATTTTTATATTTCCCCCTTCACGGCGCTGGAGGGAAACGGCGAAATGGAACATGTGGGAGCCATAAACGTCCAGCCCTGAGTCATGGGGCAGCCCCTCCCCACGGCATCGCCCCCCACCTGGCACTACACAGCGGGACACCCCCGGAGCAGGAGGTGGGGCAGTGGGTGATGTGTGTCCTCGGGTCACCCTGAGCCGTCCCCACTGCGCAGCTCCATCCTAAAGGACTCCTTGGGGTTGGGGTGCGAGGATGCTCAGGACCCGGGAGTGGAGGGGGGGTTGTTAAAGCATTAAAGGTGCTGCCCTGCAATGCATGGAGCTGCCCCCCAGCCCGTAGAGCGGCCCTCCCATCCGTCCCACCAGCCACAGCCGTGCTCCCCTGCACCAGGAGTGGAGGTCTGGGGGGGAGGGGGGGTGTGAGGGTCTGCACCCCACATCTGGGGCACTCGCACAGCCCTGCCCCATCCTCAGCCCCGGAAGCTGAAACCCGACGCGGTGTTTTTGCTGCTGGTTCCCACTCTGGCAGCTATTTTATCAGCTGTTCCCGCTGTTATTCTGCAGCTTCTGGAGGGCTGTGGTGCCCCACGAGGACTCACGGTGCTCACTGAGAACCCGTCCAACCTTTGCTACGTGTCACATCCCCGGGGCCTCTGCACAGCTGGAGGAGATAGCAGGGGAAACTGAGGCACGCGGACCCAGGAACGCAAGGGTAGATAACTGTGCAATGCACACGAGTACGTGCACACACACGTGCCCACAGGTGTGAGTGCACGCACGGGTTCACCCAGGGATGCTCTGGGTGCAGATTGCTGCTGCTCAGACCAACCACCACGACCCACATCAGCACCGACGGAGGGCAGGACGGGGGGTTATGGAGGAAGGCAAAAAGCAGCCCCAGCATCCTTGGTGACAGTCAGGAATGGGCTGAGCCCCACAGACCCTCGCTGCTCCCAGGGAAGGGCATGGAGCAACACAGCTGGAGCGATGCAGAGACCCCGTAATGTCCCACAGCAGCACGAGGGGGGGGTGGGGGGACACACAGCAGTGCTCTGCCACCCCCTGCCCCGCAGGCTGCACACAGAGCTGCTCCTGGCTCTGAGTTTCTGGAGAAGCTCCATCCATCCACTTCCTCCTCCCTTCCCCCTGCTGCCCCACACCAAACCCGCAGTGCGGTCACTTCCACCTCTCCCTGCTCCACATGTGCCACTACCCCACGTCTGCTGCTGCCCCACATCTCTCAGCCCCACATCCCAGCTCAGGACCCCCTGCTCCCTCTCCCCTCCCCCCCGCAGTGTGCGCAGGGCCCAACGTTGGGCGCTTCAGCACGGGGGGCACAGTTCTATGGAAAAACATTTCCTGAGCATCCCTCAGCATGGGGGTACCAGCATCCTTAAGCCCGGACCCCCAGTTGGGGCTGATGGGAGCCACAACCCCCAACCCAGCCCCCCTTGGGGGGGCAAAAGGGAGGCAGCAGTGGGGGCACAGCAGGCATTGGGGCCATTGCCAGTGGCAGCTCGGAGTGATGGGGGGCTCGGGGGTACCCCCACTCAATGCACCCCCAGAAGGGCGGGTCGACCCCAGGCTGAGTGCTCCACGATGTGGGTGGGGAAGCAGCTCTGCCCTCCCGCAGACTGGGGAGGGGGGGCGGGGGGGGTCCGGGCACAGAGGTTTCTATGGCCCTGCTGTGTTCTGCATCGGAGGGGGGAGCAGCGCAGCCCCCCGGGGAACCCCCCCGTGCCATCACCGACCCCCCGGCCCGGGGGATGCTCGGGGCTGTGGAGCTCGAGGGGCGGCACCGTGTGCTGCTGAAGTGGCCCAAAGTGACCCAAAGTGACCCAAAGTGACCCAAAGTGACCCAAAGGAGTCCAAAGGGCCGAAGGGTGGGGAGAGGGGGGGGTCAGGACCCCGCAGCAGCCCCGCGTGCAGCTCGAGGAGCCCCGGGACCGTCCCGCGGGCGCTGCGTCACCGGGGGGCCGAGGCAGCGCCTGCCCCTCTCCGGTACCGGGGATGCGAAACAGCCGGGATCCGGACCGCCCCGACCGCCCCATCCCTGCCCCAATCCCGTGGGGGGGCACGGCGCTGCCCACCCCCCCGAAACCGCGAGGGCGTGGGAGCTCCGTTCGGCCCGAGCCCCGCTGCAGCCCCGCATCCCTACCTCCGGCCGGCGGCGGCGGTTCGGTCCCGGTGCGTCGCTATGCGGTTCGGTTCGGTCCCGGCGCGGTTCGGTTCCCGGCGGGGCGGATCCCGGAGCTCAGGGTTAGACGGGACGGACGGCCCCTCTCCCCCCGAACCCCACCGGGCCCGGAATCGCGGTCCGCCCACACCGAACGCTGCGGGACCCCGCGGGGGCGGCGCGTCCCGGGGCAGAAAAGCGGCGGAGCTGCGGGATTCAACTTCGGGCGGCGGCGGCGGAGCGGAGCAGCGTTCGGGACCCCAACCGGGAGCGCCGCGGTCACTCCGAAAACCCGGGGTGGATCGGGCACGCGCGGCCCTGCACACGCGCGGGGCCATCCCACGTGTGTGAGTGTGTGCGTGTGTGCGTGCGTGCGTGTGCAACGGCTCCGTGCACCCGTGCACCGACCCAGGTGTGAAAAGGATCCGGGCACACGCTTGGCACGCTCACAGCGATCACATCTGTGCAACGGTGCACGCACGCTGCACACACACAGTGCGCACAAAGCACCCCGTGCACGGGACCCCCGCACACGTGCACACGCGTGGCTTTGCACACATGCACGCACACACACACACGTGCACAGCATGCCAGGTGCCAGCCCTGACCCCAAACCCTGCAAGGGATGAGACCCCCCCCTCACCCCCCGCTCTGCCCACACGGTCAGGCTGCAGTTGGGGCTCCAGTCCTGCAGCCCCCCCCTCTACACCGAGCATGGATGTCCCACAGCCCCGTGCCCCCCCGGTGGGGGCTGCGATGGCCCCGTGTGCCCCACACCCCCCCGTGTGCACCTGAGGGACGGGGTGGCTGCAGCGGCGGCACCGCAGCGATGGGGGCTCGGGGGGGGAGCAGAGGTGAGGGTCGCCGGGTTGGGGAGGTGATTTCCCCGCCTGGGGGGGCACTTTCCCTTTGGGGCCGCGTCCCTTTGCTGTTTGTTTGCACTGAAGGTTGGTCCCCATGTGCTGTCACGGCGGTGTCACAACGCCGTCCCGATGCGCAGCTATTTCGGGGAAGGTGCCCTTTGCCCCCCGCTCCCAGGCAGAACGTGACAGCGTGTGGCAGTGCCAGCAGGGCACGACGCGGGGGGGGGATGGGACAGACAGCACGACTCCCCCCAACCCCAGCCCCCAGCCCCCATTCCCTCTCCCCAGAGCCCCACCACGTGCCCTTCTGGTACCCTAAAAGACACTCGCAGCCCCCCCAGGTGGCACCCAGCACGGCACCGTGGCGATGCCCACTCCCACCCCATCACTCCCCGTCCCACTGCGCTCTCGAAGGTGCCGGAGCTGCGTGCTGCTGCTGACCCCGTGGCCTCTGAGTGGGATTACCCTCCGCATTAGGGATCCTTGTCCTCCCCGTGTCCCCGTGTGTCAGCACGCACCGCGCCCCCCGCGCCGTATGGCACCCCTGGAGGACACGGCGGCCATCACAGAGAGCTCCGCGCCTCAGGTTCCCACTCCACTCCCATCTCCCACCTGCTGCCCCCCACCCGACCGCACTGACGGTGCCCGCTGGGTGCGGGGGGCGGAGATCCGTCCCGCACAAAGGGAGGGCCGCCAGAGGGTCCCTGTGGGCCGATTGCTCCCCGCAGATCAGCCCCAATACAGCGCCAAGGTGGTGGGTGCAGTGAGAGTGGCCCCCCCGTGCCGTTTCGTAATGCGCTTCAGGGGCTGAGCAGCTTTGCTCCTGAGCTGAGTGACCCCGGTTAAGCCAGCAGGAAAACCCCCCCAGCCCTGTGCATGGTGTGGGGCAGCGCTGCGCACCCCCTCCCTACCCCAAACCCCCCCACTGCCCCTTCCCGTGGGGTGACACACACCCCCCGGACCCAGGGCAGCCCGTAGAAAGGGAAGCACGGCACGGACCCCTCCCCACCCCCACCCCCCACCCCCAGATAATCTCGCCCTCCCATTTAGGAAAGTCAAAGCGGCTCAGAGCGGGGTGGGATGATCCACGTGGATTAAGGGCTGAGAGGTACCCCCAGCCCTGCACTCACTGTGGGTCAGCATGTCAGTGTGTCAGTGAGTCAGCACCGGGCTGTGCAGCATCCGCACTGCAGGGAAAGGAAAAGCAGAGCTTGGTGGATGCATGGGATGCTGCAGGGTGGGAGCGAGGAGACCGCGGATCCACGCGTGCCCACCCCAAAACCCGTATCTGCATCTCCCTCAGCACCCGCACGGGGTGCTGCCCCAGTCTGCAGTGCGGGCTGGGAGAAAGGAGAGCACAAATCTCCACGTTCTCACCCTGACCCCACACCCGCATCTCAGCACCTGCATGGCGTTGCTTCATCAGCAGCGTGCACGTGTGCCCCAAAGGCCGAAGCATCGGATAAGGGGGGAGGGAGGGAGGGGGGTCAGCTCTGCCCATTATAGGGTCATTTTGGGGAGCGTGCGCCGTGGCCGCGCTGCCCCACAGCCCTTGGGGGGCTGCCCGCAATGCGTGGCTGATGAAAGCTGCCCTTTGTCCGCCCCAGCGCGGGGCCAAGTGGGTTTGTTCCCAGATAAAACGGCCCCACGGTGAGCTTTGAGCGGCGCTTGCACAACGAGGACCCAGGGTGGCCCGGTGGCATCGTGCAGGGATGAGAGGAGGGCATCGCCTCCCACCCCAGGATCTCCCCAAGCCCACATTGCGTGCGATGATCCCCACCTGTCTGGGCATCGCTGGGCTGTGGTGGGATGCTGTGGGGAGGAAAGGGGTCGTGGGGTGATGTGTGGGGAGCTGTGGGATCGGGGAGGTCAATGAGGGGTGATGAGGAGGGGGGCTCTGCTATTTGTTGTGGAGTCCCGAGGTTTGGGGGATGGATTTGGGGTCATCCTCCCCTCCTCGTGCAGGTGGTGTCAGGAGAAAGCAGTGAGACAGAGCCCGGGCATCGCATCTCCACCCATTTATTGGGGAAAGCTGCACCGAAGTGGGAAAATAAATTAAAAGCACGGAGCGCGTGGATGCGTTGCACACATGAGCACCAGAAAGCGAAGGCAGAGTGGGTTCTGCGGTGGAGATGTGGGGGGGCAGGGGGGAGAACAGAGCCCCGGGGGGGGTCCCTACGGCTGCAGAAACCTCTGTGGGGAAGTGGTGATGGCTGCAAAACCGGAGGTGCAAAACTTTGTGTCTTCGTGTCTCCATCTTTAGTGCGGCCTCAAAGGCAAAGTGTGACCAGGAGCTCCGTGTGGGAGAAACGGGGCTGGGAGGGAGCTGAGTGTGGGGGGGGGGTTCACACACACACACACACACACACGTGGGGTTTGCACACGTGGGGAATGGGGCTAGGAGGGGAGAGAAACCCCACACACAGCTCTGCGTCCTCCTGGGGCTGAGGGCAGCATCTCACCACTGTGCTTTTAGAGCTCTTGGCAGCATCACCCCCTTCACCCTCAGCTTTTAGGGCCGTGAGTGCATCGCTCCCTGACCCCAAAGCCAGCCCACATTTGCAGCAGTGGGGCAGAGGAGCAACAAAAGCCTTTCAGCCCCACTCCGGTGGGAACGGAGCCGCTCCCTCCCCGCTCCCTCCATCGCACCGCAGTCCGGGGGGGTGGGGGGGAAGGGGTTGGGGGTCTCCCCGCGGCAGTCCTGGATGCGGGGGGATCCCAGGGCTGCCTCCATCAGCTGCACCCGCACGCATCCACGATCATATCGGGGATGTCGGTTTTGACGATGTTGCTGTTGCGATCGAAGTAGAGGAGCGAGAGGGGGCGGCGACGCGTGGGGACGCAGCACGAATGGGCGGCCGTGCGCACGTTGTTGGCTTTCACCAGGCTGAGCACGGCGCTGTGGAAGGACGAAGCCATACCGGGGCTGCCCGCGACGTGCAGCGGGCACTGCCCCACGCAGTAATTGAGCTGATAACCCTCGGGGCTGATGATCCAATCGTTCCAACCGATGGATCTGAAGTCCACGTAGTGATCCCGGCGGCAGCACAAAGCGGAGTCGCGGCTGCATCTCAGGCTGCGTTTGACCACGCGGTGCTCCGGGTCCCGCAGCGTCGCCGAGGCCACCAAGAAGGGCTGACGGGGCTGCGTGGCGTTGGAGGCGGTGACGAAACCCCCGCCGTCCCCGGAGCTCTGCAGGTGCAGCCGGACGGTTCCGCGCTCCGCCCCGAAGGAGCCGCGCAAGGCGGGGAGGATGGAGAAGGTCCTCCAGCCGCTGCCCCGAGCGCTCAGCCGCCGTGCGCTCAGCAACACGCGCCGTTCCCCCCCGATGTCACCGTGTCCCTCCAGCAGGGAGATGCTGAGGGTGACGTTGGTCACCGCGCCGCGAGGAACGCGGACGTAAAGCCACAGCTGGACCTGAACAACGCGCACGTCCTGATCCGGAGGGGGGGAGAGGTGGAAGCGCAGCACTGTGCCCGGGGAGGACGTGGGCTCTGAGGGGAGAGAGGGGAGGGGGTGAGCGGTGCACCCACGGGGCTGAGATCCCACCCGCAACCCACCCCCCCCCTCGCCCCCCTCCCCACCTCCGTCCTTCGCTCCGTCCCGCCCCTCCCCGAGGATGCTGCGCTTTGCGCGTTTGTCCACGTGTTGCTTTACGAGGGACCCGTCCCACTCTGCCCAACGGAACGGGCACAGAGGGGGCAGTGGGGACCGGGGGACGCCCTGCCCTGATCCTAACGCTGTCCCTTCCCCCGGCCGGCCCTGCAGCCCTGCTTCGGGGCACCGCTCCCGTCCCTGCAGCCCTTCATCCCCTTACAGCCCCCATCCCCTTACAGCCGCCGTCCCCTCACAGCCCCCACACCCCTTCAGCTCCAATCCCTCTGGCCCTCCACCATCTCTGTCCTCACCCCCCCAAAACCCCCCTCCCCTCCCCGGCCACCATAAATCCAAGCCGAGGATTCTGTGCACACGAGAGTGTCCCTTCAGTCCCCTCCCTACTGCCGCGCTGTCCTCATCCATCGCGGGGGGGGGACACAGACATCGCAGTGCCACAGGGATCCCCGAGGGGAGCAGCACGGGGGGGGGGAGAGGGGGTCCGTCTGTGTCATCTGAGCCCCTCCTAGCAGTGCCGGGGGTCACGGACCGATGGTTCCATTCCAGTTCGTGCTGAGCCCTCCCGGACACCCCCACCCCACCGCGAGGAGCCGGGAGGGGGAGGAACGGGGGGGGGGGGAAGAACAGCGCTGCGGTGCTCGGGGCTGCGCATCCCGGCAGTCCCGCATCCACAGTGGGGTTCCGCACTTACAAATGGGGTCCCGCACCCACAGTGGGGTTCTCCACTTACAGTGGAGTCCCGCAACCACACTGGGGTCCCACACTTACAATGGGGTCCCGCACCCACACTGGGGTCCCACACTTACAATGGGGTCCCGCACCCACCTTCCTCCGCGAAGCTGATGATCTCAAAGCTCCTCTCATCCTCGGGGGGGTCACCACGTCGGGGCCCGTCCGCCTGCAGCCTCCGCAGCGCCCGAGCCACGGCGACGCGCGGCACGGCGTGGGCGATCCGTGGCCTTTCGCGGAGCCTCAGCCCGTCCAGCAGCTGCCGTTTGGCCGCTTCTTCCAACAGCCGCCGTTCCGTTTCGGCCCCGCACGACGGGCACCGTTCAGCCGCCCCGCACAGCACCGCAGCGGCGAGCAGCCACGGGAGCGCGCAGCGCGTCGCCATCGAACCGACGGGACGGACCGGAACGGAACGGGATTGCCGCGCCGCCGCCACCCGCTTTGGGCACCTGCGAACGGGGGCGGACCCGCAGCCCCCCCGCCATTGGACGGAGCACCGCCCGTCCCGTCGGGCACGGCCGGGGCGGGGGATTACCGGGATTAACCCCCCCCCCACCCCCGCGGTGAGGTTGGGGGGAGGCTCCGGGGAAGGGGCTCCGGGAGGTTTCACACGGCCCCCAACCCCAACCCCCCCCACCCCACCCCCATCCTGGCTTCCTCTGCTGTGTTCCTGCCGAGGGGGGGCAACGGTGTGCACGGGGGTGCACACGTGTGTGCGCTCATGGGGTGTGCATGGAGGTCTGTGCACGTGGGGTTTGCACGCACGCACACACCGTGTGCTCCCAGCATCTGCCTGCGGATGGAGATGGGGGGGGGGGAAGGGGGGGTCCACGCAGCCCCCAGTAGGGCACTGTAGAGTTTATGGGAATGCCCCCCAGCCCAGGCATGGCCTCCATGCACACCACACGGCTGTCGTTCACAGGAGGACACCCACAGCCCCCTACCCCTACCCCATCCCTACCCCTACCCTTATCCCTATCCCTACCCTTATCCCTGTCCCTGTCCCTGTCCCTATCCCTGTCCCTACCCCAATCCCTACTCCAATCCCTACCCCTACCCCCACTCCTTTCCCTACCCCTTTCCCTACCCCTTTCCCTACCCCTTTCCCTACCCCTTTCCCTACCCCTTTCCCTACCCCTACCCCTACCCCTATCCCTACCCCTATCCCTACCCCTACCCCTATCCCTACCCCTATCCCTACCCCTACCCCTTTCCCTACCCCTACCCCTACCCTTGTCCCTACCCCTACCCCTACCCCTACCCCTACCCCTTTCCCTATCCCTATCCCCATCCCTATCCCCATCCCTATCCCTACCCCTTTCCCTACCCCTACCCCTATCCCTACCCCTTTCCCTACCCCTACCCCTACCCTTGTCCCTACCCCTACCCCTACCCCTACCCCTACCCCTTTCCCTATCCCTATCCCCATCCCTATCCCCATCCCTATCCCTACCCCTTTCCCTACCCCTTTCCCTACCCCTACCCCTTTCCCTACCCCTACCCCTACCCTTGTCCCTACCCCTACCCCTACCCCTACCCCTACCCCTACCCCTACCCCTACCCCTACCCCTACCCCTTTCCCTACCCCTACCCCTACCCCTATCCCTACCCCTACCCCTACCCCTACCCCTACCCCTACCCCTACCCCTACCCCTACCCCTATCCCTACCCCTACCCCTACCCCTACCCCTATCCCTACCCCTATCCCTACCCCTACCCCTACCCCTACCCCTACCCCTACCCCTACCCCTATCCCTACCCCTATCCCTACCCCTACCCCCATCCCTACCCCTACCCCTATCCCTACCCCTACCCCTATCCCTACCCCTACCCCTATCCCTACCCCTTTCTCTACCCCTACCCCTACCCCTGTCCCTATCCCAGCATGCAGGGAAGGTGCCCTCCCCACATTTTTTCCTGTGCTGCTTCATCCACTGGGGCTGAGGGCTCCTCCGGACTCACAGCACAGCACAGCACAGCACGGCGCTGCTGAGCTCTCAGGCTGAGTGAGAAACGGCCCGAGTGGGGCACAGCTCTGTTCTCTGCGTGGGGCAGAGAGGGTGAGATGGGGGGGGTGAGATGGAGTGGAGCGGAGGGAGATGGAAGGGGTTAAGGGGTGAGATGGAGGGGGGTGAGAATGGAGCAGGGTGAGATGGTGCGGAGTGGGGTGAGTTGGAGTGGGTGAGGTGGAGGAGGGTGGGAGGGAGGGGGGCATGGAGGGGGGGAGATGGAGGGGGTCGGTCAGAGTGGGTGGGACGCAGTGGGGTGAGAGGGAGTGGAATGGGGTGGAGTGGGATGAGAGATGGAGTGGGGTGAGATGGAGGAGGGTGAGAGGGAGGGGGGTAAGAGGGAGGGGGATGAGGTGGAGGGGGGTGAATGGAGGGGGTCAGTCAGAGCGGGTTGGGATGCAGTGGGGTGAGAGGGAGTGGGCTGAGAGATGGAGGGGGGTGAGGGAGAGGGATGAGGTGGAGGGGAGTGAGATGGAGGGGGTGAGATGGAGTGGAGTGAGAAGGAATGGGGTGAGATGGAGGGGGATGAGATGGAGGGGGTGAGAGGGAAAGGGATGAGGTGGAGTGGGGTGAGATGGAATGGGATGAGATGGAGTGGAGTGGGGTGAGAGGGAGTGGGGTGAGATGGAGGGGGGTGAGGTGGAATGGGGTGAGACGCATCAGGGTGAGATGGAGTGGGCTGAGAGATGGAGGGGGGTGAGGGAGAGGGATGAGGTGGAGGGGGGGTGAGATGGAAGGGGTGAGGTGGAGCGGAGTGAGAGGGAATGGGGTGAGATGGAAGGAGATGAGATGGAGGGGGTGAGAGGGAGAGGGATGAGGTGGAGAGGGGTGAGGTGGAATGGAGTGAGATGGAGGGGGTGAGGTGTAAGGGGATGAGATGGAAGGGGGTGAGATGGGATGGAGTGAGATGGAGGGGGATGAGATGGAAAGGGTGAGGTGGAAGGGGGTGAGGTGGAGTGGAGTGGGAGCGAATGGGGTGAGATGGAGTGGGCTGAGAGATGGAGTGGGGTGAGGGAGAGGGATGAGGTGGAGGGGGGTGAGATGGAGGGGGTGAGATGGAGTGGAGTGAGGAGGAATGGGGTGAGATGGAGGGGGATGAGATTGAGGGGGTGAGGTAGAAGGGGGTGAGATGGAGGGGGTGAGATGAAAGGAGATGAGATGGAGGGGGTGAGAGGGAGAGGGATGAAGTGGAGGGGGGTGAGGTGGAATGGAGTGAGATGGAGGGGGATGAGATGGAGGGGGTGAGAGGGAATGGGGTGAGATGGTGGGGGTGAGGTAGAGGGGCTGAGATGGAGTGGAGTGAGAAAGAATGGGGTGAGATGGAAGGAGATGAGGTTGAGGGGGTGAGAGGGAGAGGGATGAGGTGGAGAGGGGAGTGAGATGGAGGGGGTGAGAAGGAATGGGGTGAGATGGAAGGGGATGAAATTGAGGAGGTGAGAGGGAGAGGGATGCGATGGAGGGGATGAGGTGGAATGGGGTGAGATGGAGGGGGATGAGATGGAGGGGGTGAGGTGGAGTGGAGTGAGAAGGAATGGGGTGACATGGGGGGGGATAAGATGGAGGAGGTTAGGTGGAAGGGGGTGAGGGGGAGCAGCTGAGGTGCAGTGAGGGCAGCGCTGTTGTCCCACAGCAGGGACCCACGCAGCACGGTGGGAACCCGCAGCCCTGGGCCGCGTCCCGCAGCGCCGCTCCGTGCAGCTCTGACCCCGGGTCTCCAGCGCCCAGCGGAGCCAAGCATGGAGGTGACGTGTAAACAGAGTCTGGGAAAAAGCACCACCGCAGGTGATGCAACCGCGGCGTAAGGGGGCAAAGTCCCGCAGCGCCTGGGCTGCTGGCAGAGCCCAGAATAGCCCCGGAGTGTCAATAGGGAAAGTAGTGAGCACAGAGCAAAGTTCCCACCTCTCCAGGCGCTGCAGTGCGGTGCTGTCACCGCTGCGGTGCTGTCAGCGGTGCCCGCACACACGCACACACACACACACACGTGTGCACACGCGTGTGCCCGCAGCGGTGGCAGTGGGGGATGAGGTTGGTGGCGGGGCTGCACTCCTGGAGTGCTGCAGTCGGAATGGTCCCGCGATTCGCGGCTCCGTGCACACGGCTGCACAGCTGCACGCACAGCACACGCGTGCGCTCAGTTTGGGGGCAGCACCTCGGGCTCACGGGGGGGTTCCCTCCCCGCGGAGGCAGATGGGTCCCAATCCTCCCCCCCTCACACGGGGGGATGGAAGGCACCGCGTCACCACAGCACACGTGTGGGGAAGGGAAACTGAGGCACGAGGACCCCCTCCACTCCCCCTTCCCCGATGGATCCGGGGGTGAGGGATTCAGAGGGAAGAACCCACCGGGCAAAGAGGACAAATTGCTTCCTGACCCCATTCCTACACAGAGACGGGACGGGGGGGGTCCTCAGAGGGCTCAGGATCGGATCGGCACTGTAGCATCCATCCTGCCCCCCCCCATATATCTCTCCACCCCCCCCCCCCAGCACCGCATCCCACGGATCTGGGCCAGGGGTCAGCGCGGCGCTGCGGGCGCTTCGTGCACCCGTTGCGTAACGGCGTTGTTGATTAAACGGTTCCCAGAAAGCAAAGCCCGGGTCCGACCTGACCAAAATACCCCCCTTCCCTTTGTCCCCCCCCTCCTCCCCCCCCCTCCGGCACTCGCTGCACACATGGCTGCGGGACCTCCGACCTCGTGGCTGTGAGGAGTTGGAGGGGCGGGGGGGGGGATGGAGGGGGGGCACCTGACAGCGTGACTCGGAGATGCGCACCTGCGGCTTTGCTGTAGGGTCACCTCAACGCGCCTCTGCCCCCCAGCGACCCCACGGCCGAGGGAGAGCTGAGCAGCACGGCTCGGGTAGTGGGGGGGCTGGGGGGGGGTTGGGGAGGGGTCTCCCCGCAGCCCCAATTTGGGCATTGCGGTGAATATCGATGCAAAGCGCAAAGGCGCAGCGGGGGCTGCGATGCGCTGTGGGGCGGTGGGATGGGACTGAAATCCCCCCTCACCCCCCCGCCCGATCCCGGCCGCTCTCCGCAGTCCTCGGGCGCCTCCAGGCGGTACCGGAACGTGGATCTCTCGGGACGGAGCTCCGCGGGTCCAGGAGAGCTTCGTGCCCCCCACATCCCCCCCCACGCCCCCCCATCACACCGAACCGGGCGCTGCTCGCTGAGGCCGCCAATGAAAGGTTGACGCTTTTCCGAAGCGGCTTTCAGGAATTCCCACCCCTCCCTCCGGGGCTGCCAAGGGGCGCCGCCGCCGCCGCTGTTGATTTTGGCAAAGTTTCCTTCGAGAAGGACGCGGGGGGGGGGGGGGGCACAGAGCATCCCGACCCCCCCCCGTCCCCGGAGTGAGGACCGAGGGCGAACCGCTGCAGCCCCTCCAGGACAACGGGTGGGGATGGAGCTTGGAAGGGAAGGGACCCCCATGGGCACCTCCAGGACCCCCCCGCGGTCTCCACGTGAGGACAACGCGGGGCTCTGGATAAATACAGAGGGTGAAAGGGGGCAGTGGGAAAAAAAAAGAAAGAAAGAAAGAAGACAAAAAAAGCAGAAAAAAAAAAAAAAAAAAAGAGCCCGATGCCTCCCTGGGTTTGCGCAAATCGGCCTTGGGAGCCAGACGGGATCGATGGCCGCGCTCCCACCCCGCCCGTGCGCAGCTGGTCTGCTGGAAACACGCAGGGCTGCGGCGTGGAGATGCGTGGGAGCCTCACGGTGAGCGGCACGGGTGGGTGCCGCCCCATGGCTGCCCCATAGCTGCCCCACAGATGTCCCACAGCTGTGCCACCACTGCAGCGCGCACCCCGCTCCAGGTCTGCTCCACAGCTGCCCCACGGCTGCCCCACGGCTGCGCCATGGCTGCCCCATAGCTGCCCCATAGCTGCCCCACTGCTGTCCCATAGATGCCCCATGGCTGTGCCACCACTGTAGCACGCACCCTGCTCCAGTTCTGCTCCATAACTGTCCCACGGCTGCCCCATAGCTGTCCCACAGATGCCCTATAGAGGCCCCATATATGCCCCACTGCTGTCCCACAGCTGCCCCACGGTTGCCCCATAGCTGCCCCACAGATGCCCCATATATGCCCCATATATGCCCCACGGCTGCCCCACAGATGCCCCACAGATGCCCCATGGCTGTGCCACCACTGCTCCAGGACTGCTCCTCAGCTGCCCCATAGCTGCCCCATAGAGGCCCCATAGAGGCCCCACTGCTGTCCCATAGCTGCGTGGCTGTGCCACCACTGCAGCACGCACCCCACTCCAGGACTGCTCCATAGCTGCCCCATAGCTGCCCCACAGATGCCCCATAGCTGCCCCACTGCTGTCCCATAGCTGCCCCACAGCTGCCCCGTGGCTGTGCCACCACTGCAGCACGCACCCTGCTCCAGGGCTGCTCCTCAGCTGCCCCATAGCTGCCCCACATATGTCCCATAGAGGTCCCACTGCTGTCCCATAGCTGCCCCACAGCTGCCCCGTGGCTGTGCCACCACTGCAGCACGCACCCTGCTCCAGGGCTGCTCGTCAGCTGCCCCATAGCTGCCCCACAGATGCTCCATATAGCCCCACTGCTGTCCCATAGATACCCCATTGCTGTCCCATAGATGCCCCATAAGCTGTCCCATAGATGCCCTACAACTGCCCCACAGCTGCCCTGTGGCTGTGCCACCACTGCAGCACACATCCTGCCCCATAGCTGCTCCTCAGCTGCCCCATAACTGCCCCACAGATGCCCCATAGAGGCCCCATTGCTGTCCCATAGATGCCCCATAGCTGCCCCACAGCTGCCCCATGGCTGTGCCACGACTGCAGCACGCACCCCGCTGCAGGGCTGCTCGTGGCTCTGCCCATGCCTACAGGAAGGGGCGATGCCACCCCCCTGCCCCACCACCCCCTCCCCACCAACCCCACAGCCGTGGGGCAGCGGTGGTTCCCCGGCAGAGCAGAGCAGCAGCCCGACGGTGGGAGCAGAGGTGCCGTGAGGCCGGAGCTGCCCTTTGCTCCCCGCTCTCACGGCTGCGCTGCGCCCTGCTGTGTTGGCACGGGGAGAGCAGCTGCGATGCGATGTGGGGTGGGAACGCACCGACATGGGGGCGGTGTGCGGCTGTGGGGCAGCAACAGCCGGCAGTGAAAGAGCTGCCGGTTTATCCTAAATCGGGGCGGCAACGGCCAAACGCAGGTGGGATGTTGCAAATTCCACTCGGTCCGCTCGCGGTCCCGCATCCCCCAGCTCAGCACCCCCAGGCTCTCGCTCACCCCCCACCCCCCTCTTCCCAGCCTGTTTGGGGCACGTTGGGGTCCCTCGCCCCCCGGCACTGCGGTGGGGAGCGCTGTGCCACGCAGGGGTTTTGTGCGCCCCGTGGGAACGGCGCTGCACGACCCACAGATGCACCCACAGCTCTGCGCGTCATGACTTTATTGCCGCTTCCCCCCCCCGCCAGCACCATTTCCATCTTCTACCCCCCTCAAAGGCTCTGCTCCCCCCACCCACCCCCCAGCTCAGACCCCCCCTCCATTCACCCCCCTCCGTTCAAACCGCAGAGGCGCAGGGATGGATTTCTGATCTCCAGCACGGCGAATCCAGGCGCAGCGGGGAAGGGGCGCACGGCTGAGACGCCCGGATCCGCCCCGACACGCGCAGACCCTGCGGGGCTCTGCAGGGGGGGCTCCCAGCAGCGCATCATTAAGTGCACCCACACGCATCCACGATCATATCGGGGATGTCAGTTTTGACGATATTGCTGTCGCGATCGTAGTAGAGCAGCGAGAGCGGACGGCGCTGCGTCGGGACGCAGCAGGAATCCGCGGCGGCGTCGGCGTTGTTGGCTTTGATGAGATTGAGGACGGCGGTGTGGAAAGACGCGGCCACCCCGGGGGCGGCGGCCACGTGGGGGGGGGCACAACCCGGCGCAATAATTCATGTGGTATCCCTCGGGTTGGATGATCCAGTCCTCCCAGCCGATCTCCTTGAAGTCCACGAAGAATTCTTTGCGGCAACACGTCCGCGTGCTCCCGCCGCAATCAATGCCGCGGCGACGGCGGCTGGGGGGGGTCCCGATCCGGGCGCGGACGGCCACAAAAGGCCGACGGTCGTCCCAGCCGTAGGTGGGCAGGGGGGGTCGCGAAGCGTTCAGCTCCACCGTCAGCCGCTCGGTGCCGCGGCTCAGGGCGCTCCGCAGCGCGTCGCTCACGTCCAGCGCGTTCCAACCCTCGCCGCGCACCTCCAGCATCGCCTCGCTCAGCGCCGAGCCGTTCCGCGCCGCGTCCCCGTGCAGCAGCCTCACGGCCACGGGCTGCGAGCTGCCGGGACCCGGGGGGGGCCAGAAAACGTGGAGCTGCGCTTGCAGGACCTCTGAGTTCCCACGGAGCTCCTGGGAGAAGCGGAAGAGCAGGCGGGAGCTGCGCGGCGTGGACGGACCTGCAAAGGAACCGTCAGGATATTGGGGGGGGGGGTGCGGGGGGGTTTGGGGGGGGGGGGGGGGAGAGGAACCCCAGTGCTGGGATGTGGGGCGGCACGTGGGGGTGGTGAGGGATCGACGGTGGATCTCTCCAGCCCCGATGTTCCCCTGTTGCAGAGCTGCAGAGGGTTTGGGGGAGGTCGTGAATCACCTCTGGGCCCCCACGTGCAGCACCGCTCCCAGCAGATGTGCCCCCCCCACCCCCCATCAACCCCCCATCAACCCCCCCCCCCACATCCCCACCCCCAGGAGTGCAGTGCGTGGAGACGCGTCGCTTCCAGGAGCCTTTGAGGATGCGCTGAGCCGTGCGAAGTGCGCGGGGCTGGGGGGGAGCGCAGCACTCGGCTCGGCCAGCAGCAGGGCAGCAGGTGGGGGGGCACTGGGGGGGGAGGGGGGGGGGTTTCTGCTCCTCTGCATTGGCCCTGGGGGGTGCGGGGACCTCAGGGGACACCCATAAGGACACTGAACACCACACGGGGTTTTCTCTGCTCCTGGGAACTTTGGGGAGGAACCAGGGCACGGCTCCGATGCACTGTGCCACCCCCCCCCCCCCCCCCAGGGCAATGAGGGGCCCGGAGCCTCACAGCACCACCGACCCCCCCCCAGAATGGGCACAGGGGTCCCACGCGCGGGACACGTCCACGCAATGCAACCCAACCCCCCTCCCACAGGGATCCCTCCACCGCAAGGACCCCCCCGCGCCCCCCGCAATGCAAACCCACCGCACACCCCGCAACCACAGTGCCCTCCTCCCCCCCCCCACCGTGGGGATCTCCCCACATAGGGACCCCCCCCCCACCACATACATCCCCCCCCCCCGCCACCCACCTGCCTCAGCGAAGCTCAGCACCTCGTAGTTCTGCTCCGCGGTGTTGGGGGGCCGGGGGGGGGCGACGCCGCGGTTGAGCTGCGGTTGAACCCGGCGCAAAGCGCTGAGCAGCGCCGCCCTGGGCGGGGGGCGGGGGGCGCGGGGCCGCTCGGGTAAACGCAGGGCGCTCAGGATGCTGTGCTGCGCCGAGGCCAGGAGCGCCCTGCGCTGCGCCGGGGGGGTCAGAGGAGCCGTGGGGCACCGTGGGGCTCCGTGGGGTGATGCCGTCTGTGAGAGGATGAGGAGGAGGAAGGCCAAAACCGCTGCCATCGCCGCTATGAGAGCTGGATGAAGTGAGGCTGCCGTGGGGCGGGGGGGGGGGAGGAGAAGCCGGGGGGGGCAGAGCTGTCCTGGCCACAAATATTGGCTGATCCCGGTCCGATAACGGCGCTGGCACCGCACGGCCGGGCTGTGGGTTAAGGTGGAGCCGCGCTGTGGGGCCGGGGGGGGGGGGGGATGGGGGGACGCCGTGGTGGGGGGTCCTGGGCCGTGGAGGAGACCCACGGGTGGGACACGGGGAGATGGGGACCCTCGATGTCCCCTGGGGTCCCCATGGTGTCCCCAATGGTGTCCCTATAGTGTCCCCACAGTGTTCCTACAATGCCCCTACAATGCCCCTACAATGTCCCCATGATGTCCCCACGATGTCCCTATAAAGTCCCCATGGCCTCCCCATGATGTCCCCATGATGTCCCCCATAGTATCCCCATAACGACCCCATGATGTCCCCATGGTGTCCCTGTGACGTCCCCACGATGTCCCTATAGAGTCCCCATGATGTTTTCATGGTGTCCCCATGATGTCCCCACAGTGTCCCCATGATGTCCCCAATGGTGTCTCCATGGTGTCCCTGTAGTGTCCCCACAGTGTTCCTACAATGCCCCTACAATGTCCCCATGGTGTCCCCACGATGTCCCCATGGTGTCCCTGTGACGTCCCCACGATGTCCCTATAGAGTCCCCATGATGTTTTCATGGTGTCCCCATGATGTCCCCACAGTGTCCCCATGATGTCCTCAATGGTGTCTCCATGGTGTCCCTATAGTGTCCCCATGATGTCCCTCATGGTGTCCCTGTGACGTCCCCATGATGTCCCTATAGAGTCCCCACAACAACCTTATGATGTCCCCACGATGTCCCAAACGGTGTCCCTGCAGTGTCCCCGCAGTGCTCCTACAATGTCCCTATGAGGTCCCCATAATGTCCCCATGATGACCCCATGGCCTCCCCATGGTGTCCCCACAAAGTCCCCCACCATCATGTCCCTATGATGTCCCTATAGAGTCCCCATAACGACCCCATGATGTCCCCATGGTGTCCCTGTGACGTTCCCATGATGTCCCCCATAGTATCCCCATAACTATGACGTCCCCACGATGTCCCTATAGAGTCCCCATGATGTTTTCATGGTGTCCCCACAATGTCCCCACAATGTCCTCATGATGTCCCCAATGGTGTCTCCATGGTGTCCCTGTAGTGTCCCCACAGTGTTCCTACAATGCCCCTACAATGTCCCCATAGTGTCCCCACGATGTCCCCATGGTGTCCCTGTGACGTCCCCACGATGTCCCTATAGAGTCCCCACGACAACCTTATGATGTCCCCATGGTGTCCCCTCGATGTCCCAAACGGTGTCCCTGCAGTGTCCCCGCAGTGCTCCTACAGTGTCCCTATGAGGTCCCCACAATGTCCCCATGATGACCCCATGGCCTCCCCATGGTGTCCCCACAAAGTCCCCCACCATCATGTCCCTCTGATGTCCCTATAGAGTCCCCATAACGACCCCATGATGTCCCCATGGTGTCCCTGTGACGTCCCCACGATGTCCCTATAGAGTCCCCATGATGTTTTCATGGTGTCCCCACGATGTCCCTACAGTGTCCCCATGATGTCCCCATAGTGTCCCCATGATCTCCTCATAGTGTCCCCATAATGTCCCCATGTTGTCCCCACAGTGTCCCCATGATCTCCCCATAGTGTCCCCATCGTGTCCCCATGTTGTCCCTATGATGTCCCCTATGGTGTCCCTGTGACATCCCCACGATGTCCCTATAGACTCCCCATGATGTTTTCATGGTGTCCCCACGATGTCCCCACAGTGTCCCCATGTTGTCCCCATCGTGTCCCCATGTTGTCCCTATGATGTCCCCTATGGTGTCCCTATGATGTCCCCACGATGTCCCTATAGAGTCCCCATGACAACCCTATGTTGTCCCCATGGCCTCCCATGTTGTCCCCATGATGTCTCCATTGTGTCCCCATGGCGTCTCCTATAGTGTCCCCATAATGTCCCCACGGTGTCTCCATAATGTCCTCATGATATCCCCATGTTCTCCCCATGATGTCCCCCATAGTGTCCCCACGATGTCCCCATACTGTCTCCATGTTGTCCCCATAATTTCTCCATGTTGTTCCCATAGTGTCCCCATGATGTCCCCATGTTGTCCCCACAGTGTCCCCATGATCTCCTCATAGTGTCCCCACAGTGTCCCCATGTTGTCCCCATCGTGTCCCCATGTTGTCCCTATGATGTCCCCCATGGTGTCCCTGTGATGTCCCCACGATGTCCCTATAGAGTCCCCATGACAACCCTATGTTGTCCGCATGGCCTCCCCGTGTTGTCCCCATGATGTCTCCATTGTGTCCCCATGGCCCCCCTATAGTGTCCCCATAATGTCCCCATGATGTCCCCATAGTGTCCCCACTATGTCCCCATAGTGTCTCCATGATGTCCCCACGATGTCCCTGTGTTGTCCCCATGGTGTCCCCAAGGTGTCCCCATGATGTCCCCACAATGTCCCCATGGTCTCTCCATAATGTTCCCAGGATGTCCCCATAGTGTCCCCACTATGTCCCCACACTGTCCCCAGGATGTCCCCATGTTATCCCCACATTGTCCCCATGTTGTCCCCATAGTGTCCCCACATTGTCCCCATGTTGTCCCCATGATGTCCCCACACTGTCCCCACTATGTTCCCACACTGTCCCCATGTTGTCCCCACGTTGTCCCCACATTGTCCCCATGCTGTCCCCACAACGTCCCCACGCTACACGCTCCCCCTCACACCACGTGACCCCAGCAGCGGAAGCCCCGCCCCCTCTGGGCGTGGCCGCGCGTGGGGGCGGAGCCACCCGCCCCTCCCCTTTAAGGCGGACCCTCTGTTTGGCTCCGCCCTCTGCGCGTTCCCGCTCCTCTCGCGTCCTCCACCCCTCAGGGGGGCGCTACCGCCCACCTCCCCGCGGTCGCCATGCCAACGGCGCACGGCGGCGCGCCGTGATGACGTAACACGCAGAGCGCTGACGCAGCGCAGCTCCGCCGTGGGAGGGGCCCACGCTTCTTTCCTTTTTTTTTTTTTTTTTCCTCCCCCCCCCTTTTTTTTTTTTTTTTTTTTTTTCCCTCCCCCTCCCGTTCCTTTCCCCTTTTTCTCCACGCTCCGTTTCCTCCCCCCCCCCCTCAACCCCCCCGTTTACTTTCCGCGCTGGCCCAGGCCCGGCCCATAGAGGTGGTGGTGGCGGCGGTGGCCGCGGCCCAGCGGCGTGGGGCCCGGCCCGGTGAGTGCGGGGGATCCGGGGGGGGCCGGGGTTCGGGGGGGGGGTTGGGGGGCTTCACCCTCCGCTCCCAGCGCTGTCCTCGAGGCCCTCGGCTGCGGAGGGGTCGGGGTAAAAAAGCGGGGGGTTCCGTTGTGAACGCTGTGAGCCCCCCCTAAAAAAAAAAACCAACCCCGACCCCAAGGCCTTGGGCTCTATGGAGCAACAGGAGGGGGGGGGGGGGGGAGGCCCCGAGGGCGCCGTGGGGGCGGTGCAGGCGGGGCTTTGCCTTGGGGTGCAGCGCTGGGGGGGGCTGTGTGCTGGGGGGGGGGTTGGTGTTGGTTTTGTCGCCTTTCGCGCTGTGTGTGGGATGGTGCCTCTCCCGTTTTGCGTTTTCTTTCTTTCCTTGACGATTAGATCCGCGTCGCTCCGTGGTGGCGGCAGCCTTTTCTGCTTTCCAGTCCCTGTTCTTTCTTGCTTTTTGTTCTGAAGCTGCTCTGTGGTTTTGTAGGGCTGCAGTAATGTGGGAGCTGCTGTGCGCCTCCCAGCAGAGCTCCATCCAGCCCCTGTCTGCCTTACGGGGGGGTTTTGCTGTTACTTTATGGTCAGTTTACCAGCATTCGATCCCCGAGCGAGCAGATGTTCTTAGTTAGACCACAGAGGATATGAACTCCTTGATAAAACCTTCCTTTGCCTCCATTCCCTAAGGTCTGTATTCCTGCTGTGTCCTTTTGACTGGCTCCAGTTTATCAGTCCTGCTCAGGGTTTGCTGTGAGATCCACCTGCTCCGTTCTGTCCCAGCACTCGGGCTGTGTTGCAGTGTGTGGGTAAGCCTGGCTGCCCTGCACTGTGTGAGATCCGCCTGCTGCGCTTCCACACAGCGTCACTGTGCCCCAAACCAGCTGTTGGATTTTATTTCGGGGCAATGGAGTGATTCGTGGTCCTGGAAGCTGACGTACAGCAGCCAGGCACCCAGGTTGTTGCACCTGTATGGTCTGCGTGACCTGTTGCTTGTGGGAGATTTAACACAGACCCCCTCAAATCCAGCAGCTTTTCTCCTGAGCACTGGAAACTGAGCTCAGCTGCTTCTGCCCTGCCTGTTCTTTGAGTACTCCTTGGTATTTTGGGGGGCTTCAAGCACTGGGAAAAGATATCTGGAAAAACAAGATGCATTTCTAGTCGTTCATGCTGATAACGAGGTGTGTTTAGTAGTGGGGATGGCAAGAGATTGAGCTGCATTGTCACGAATATTGAACAAGCTTCTGGAGCTGCTGAGCTGCGGGGCTTCCAGCTCTGTAGGTCAGGCTTTGTTTTCCTTAGAGCTCACTGTAGTGGTGAGTAGAAGGAAACCCTGAGTTTATTATAGCTTCTGCTGCTCTTACAGCTGTGTAAAGTGATCCGCAGCTGAAGAGAATTCAGATGCAGTGGTGAGCTGGAAATGTAATGCTGGCGTTAATCCTGCACGTGTTGCTGAGTGGGTGCAGTTTGCTGCCTGTCTGGAGCAAAGTCAGAGTTCAAAAAAGTGGAAGAAACCCAAAGGATTGGGAAAGGAAGGTGCTGGTAAAGAGACCTAAGCTGCTTGGGGAGCTGTGTTGCCAAGCTTGGTGTCTGCCCATCTCAGTTAAAGACAGGCTGAGGAATTGAGTCCTCCTGATGGTAGGAAAAGGGGGGGAAGCCCTTTAGCAAAGCATTAACTGCTGCTTGAAGAGCCAGGGGCAGCTCTGCTGTTCCGTGCTACCAGCTGTGCTTGGGACCGGTGCTCTTTAACATCTTTCTCAGTGACATCGATGGTAGAATCGAGTGCACCCTCAGCAATTTGCTGCTGGCACCCAGCTGAGTGGTGCGGTCGACACGGTGGGAGGAAGGGATGCCATTCAGAGGGACCTTGGGAGGCTGGAAAGGTGGGCTGGGTGAACCTGATGAGGTTCAACACGGCACAGTGCAGAGTTTTGCACTGGGGCCGGAGGAATGCCAGGCATCCATACAGACTGGGAGGAGCGGGCCTTGAGAGCAGCCCTGCAGAAAAGGACCTGGGGGTCCTGGGGGGTGAGAAGCTGAACACAGCCAGCAGTGTGTCCTTGCGGCTCGGGAAGCGAATGGGATCCTGGGCTCCAGCAGCACAGGGGTGGCCAGCAGGGACAGGGAGCTGATCGTCCCCCTCTGCTCTGCTCTCGTGAGGCCCCATCTGCAGCACTGCGTCCAGGGCTGGAGCCCCCAGGACAAGAAAGGCAGGGAGCTGCTGGAGAGGGGCCAGAGGAGCCACGAAGATGAGCAGGGCTGCAGCACCTCCCTATGGAGACAGGCTGAGGGAGCTGGGCTTGTTCAGCCTGCAGAAAAGAAGGCTGCGGGGTGAATCATTGCAGCCTTCAGCACCTCAAGGGAGCCTGCAGACAGGAGGGGAGTCAGCTCTTGGGAAGGGGAGAGAAGTGCAGGACGAGGGGAATGGTTGGAATTGAGGGAGGGCGGATTTCAGTTGGGTGTCAGGGGGAAGTTGTTTGCTATGAGAGCGGTGAGGTGCTGGAACAGCTGCCCAGAGAGGCTGTGGATGCCCCGTCCATCCCTGAGGTGTTGGAGGCCAGGTTGGATGGGGCCCTGGGCAGCCTGGGCTGGTATTAAATGTGGAGGTTGGTGGCCCTGCGTGTGGCAGAGGGTTGGAGCTTTGTCATCCTTGAGGTCCCTTCCAACCCAACCATTCTGTGACTGTGAAGACTGGCTGCTCTTACGAAGAATGTGCTGTAGAGGAGAGCAGGGGGTTCATAGGATCTCACCTGCTTGTTAGGAGGCAGCCAAACAACACGGCTGCTCTGTTTGGTTTCTACACCGGTATTGCTGGGAGTCTTACCTTACCTCCTGCCTCACCCTGCTCTCCATCTCTCCCAGATCTGGGGCCAGCTTCCCCATAGCTGCTTGGTGCAGTTCTGATTCCTTTCCCTCTCTTCTTTATTTCTGTGCTGTTTACCACTGTGGCTCCCTAAGGCTGACTGGCGTAAATTCTGTGTCCTCCTTGGGTTCGTGCTAGAAATTCTCCATCAAATCCTCCCAAGGATGCCTGCAGTAAATATCTTTTCCTGACGGGATCCAGTAGCTTGCAGAGTGATTTTTTTCTCACAGTCCCTCTCTCCCTTCCACAGGAATAGGACATGGAAGCAACTGACCCTCAGTTATCAGGCACTGCTCAGCGGTTCCTGAGGCTCAGTTGGAGCTGCCTGCACAGCACGAGCCAAAATCCAGAGTGATTTAACAGTGTCACGCTGTGGTCTGTAGCACCATCTTCCTCTTTGGCGAGCCTTCACGGCCTTGTTTGCTCTCACCTTCTCAGGCCAAAAGAGGGAAGCTGTGTCCTCTGGTGTAGCAGGATCTCTCCCCCCCCAGAGGCACGTTATGGTTGTCACGCAGTGCTGAGAGCTGCAGGTGCCTGAGCTCTGAGGACCAGAGCACTGCACTCAGCAGTGATCAGAGAAACCATTTCCCTTTGACTCCTTACGGGGCACCGCGCTGTAGCTGCCGCTCTGGGCTGGAAGGAGCGGTTGCTTTTAGCCTAGCTGTCCTGGAAGTTGAGAGCTCTTGTAGTTTGTATGGCTTCTTCCTCTTTGCAATGGAATGCGAATCTATTGCTCTCCATCCTCCATCTTTTTCTGTGCTTTCTCTTGATTTCTGTGTCCTGCTGAACCCGAAGGCGGCGTGACCTCGGGGTGGGCTTCAGCAACGTGCAGAGGTGAGGAGCGCCCGTGGGAGCCAGTCTGGTGTGAGCAGCAGCAGGAGGAAGGGCTGAGCTGATGTCAGCGCTGGGATTCCCTTGCATGCTGTTGTCAATGGGGCTCATACGGATTTATGGCTTTCTATAGAGCCCGCTTTCATTATGTATTGGGAGCACAAGCTGTCTTTGTGTACTGCAGACTGAGTCACGGCTGCCTCCCAGTAAATTTCAGTGATGATTATTGAGCGTGGGCAGATGCAGCCTACTCCTTATGCCAGCTCTTATATATATATATATTTAATGAAGTTATAAAATTCTCTTATTGCTCTGACATCCTTTTCTTTAAGAACCAAATGTCTCCGGAGCTGAGTTTAGACAAAGAGCCGCTTGGGGGGGTGCATCTGGGTGACCTCTCTGTGGGAAGCTTTGGGCTCCTGGTTAGGAAATGGAGTTCTGCCCTGTCTGTTCCCCCACGGCCAAACCAAAACGAGCAGCTGCTTCGGAGCTGCTCCTCCTGTCGTGGTTTCTCATTAGAAGAGGAAGGGGAGAGCAGGGGTGAGGAGGGACGAGGGTGGGAAGGGTGCAGGGATGTGTTTGCTCAGACCCCAGAACTGCTGAAGTTCTGCCCACCCCGGAGCTGAGGGTCTGCCCTCCTCCTCCCCCCATCAGGTTCAGAGCAGGGCTGGGATTTTGGCCTTGCTCACACACGACCTTCCCCTCAGTGCCTTTCCATTTTCTTCCTTTGCACTCTTCTTTCCCCTTTGCTTTCAGTTTATTTTGGGGTATTTTGGAGGGCGAAACCAAAACACTTCAGAAATCTGCTCCTGCCTACAGACTTAATAGGTTCCGAATGAGCTGCACGTGAGAGCGCGTTGCCTTTCCTTATGGAGAACCTGCTGTTTTCTTATGCTGGCAGCTTCCTGCTTTAGAAACGCTTGGGAAGCCGATATCACGGGGAGGCAGGGAGAGATGGGTGTCATTTTGGTGTTATTTTTTGAAGCTCCTCGGTGAGGAGGGGAGCAGCCATCTGTCCAAGTGGGTTCTGCTGCACGATGCGGTGAGGGACCGCTCTGCACCTGGTGGGGAACGGTGGTGGGGTCTGGAAGGGGAAACCTTGGCCACCATCGTGACCTTGGTGACGTTCCTCAATCTCAGTCGTTCCCAATCTCTTCGTTCTCACCACGCTAAGCCGAGCAGAGGCGCTGGGGCTGGTGAATGTTTTAGGTTGGCACAAAGGGTTTTGGCGCAGAGCGGTGGGATCTGGGGACGAGGAGGCGGTTTGGTGCTTTTGGCCTGCTGGTGGCAGGTTGCTTTTTGCAGAAGCCTCATCAGCACGGGACGGCTGGTGGTGGCACTGACATCAGAGTGGAAGTTTCTGCACGCAAGGCGGCACGACTCGGGAGAGAACATTGTTCACCTCTGCCCTGCAGGAAACACCGCAGCGAGTGAAGCTGAGCTCTGTGGCTGTGCAGAGCTGGATGCCACCCAGCACCCTGGCCATGCTCCCACCCCGCTCTTGCTGCAGGCTGTGCAGCCTGGAGGATTTTCCCTTTCTTGCACGCATGGCTGCAGGGCTCTCCTCCAGCAGGGGCAGCCCTGGCTGCTGCCACTGTAACACCCAGAGTGGGGGATTCCTAATTGGAAAGGCCAGCAACCCAACGCGTGCTCCGTTGGTGCCACCTCTCTGCTTTCCTCCCTCTGTTCCTCTGGCAGCAGCAGCACATATTCTATTTTTAAGCAGTGCTGCGCTCTGTATTGCGGCATTTTTCTCTTCCTGAATTATTTATCAGTGTTTGGAGCTGAATGGGAGCTCGTTACGTTCCTCATCGCTGCCCACGTGTCTGTCCTGAGCCATTGGCAGATCTGGTGCACGTCAGACTTGGAGGGGCCACGGGGGCACAGCTGCAGCCAGCACACATCTGTGAGTTGGGTGCTGGGGGGGATAGGGAAGGGCTGGTTGCCATGGGTGTGCATCCTCAGCTGAGCCAGATCTGAATGGAAAATCCCTTACGATTAAATTTGATGGTGCTCTGTTTTATTTTTCCTGTGGGCAGCGACTCCTGGATCTCAGATCCCATTTCCTGGGGGCATCAAGCTCATCATTTCTGTCTGATAGCAGAGTGCGTTCAGAATTCCTGCTCTGAGCTGCCATCCCCATCAGCTCGGGGCTGAGGTGACTTCTGCTGGTGGACTCTCCACTCCAGTTCCTCTCCTTTGCTCTACCCCTTGCTCTCTTATCAGACCTGCTCACAGAGCTGTGCTGGCTGCAGGACTCCTGCGTCACTCCCAGCCCTGCTGAGGAATCTCCTTTTCCTATGAGCTCCTGTTAGAAGGCCCAGAGCACGTGGTCCATCCCAGCTGCGCGCATCCTGCTGCTCTGCTCCTGGTGTTTTCCTGTTTTCCTGCGGTGTGCACAGCTTTCCTTCGTCCCTGTGCAGTGTGGCAGGTGGCAGAAGAGTGCTGTTAGCTGATGTGCAACGAGGACTCTGTTCCAGGCTGCGTGTGACTTCTCTCTTCCCTTTTTTAAGGGCAGGGGCAGTTTCCTGAGCGCTGTAGCCGGAGCCACGATGCTCTCACGTGCCCAGGGCACACTGCTGCTGCCTGCTGTGCATCTCACACAGGGAATGCCTGTCCTGGGCTGACACACATGGGCACTACAGGGTCAGCGCCACGAGGCTGAGGGCTTTTCCCTTCTGATGAAGCATATCCACAGTCTTCTTTCAACAGAAACCCATCAGGGTGAAGCAGAGCGTGGTCTCAACGCGTAAATGTGTAAACACACACGTTACCTGAGCACAGGGCTCCCAGGTGTGCAAGGCAGTGATCTGTGGGGCTCAGCCAGGTTGCAGCTTGGGCTTCAGTGGGGCTGACGCACTCCTCCTCCCTGCCAGGGTCTGCTGTAAAGAGAAAGATGCATCCAAGGAGAAAGGTGCAGCTTAGGAAATCTTCTCCCACTTTGTTTCCTGGAGACAGAGTGCTGCTGCCTGGCAGTGAGGCGGCTCTGTGGCTGTTGGAGGAAGCCCAGGAGGTGCATCTGTGCTGTGTGGGCTTGCAGGGCTCCGTGCTCTGAGGTCTGTCCTGCTCAGCCCCTCTGCCTGGAGTCTTTCTGCTGGAGATCAGCTCTGCAGGCTCAGCGGGGGAAAGCTGCAACACGGTTCAGAACTTCTCCAGGCTCATTTGCATTTCTTGCTTCCTATCTGTATTGCATGGCAAAGAAACCATTAAAGACTGTGACCCCGTGGGAGCGTTGATGGCACTGCATGAGCCGTGAGGAAGGCAGCCCAAAACCCACCTCTGTGCACGTGGGGTCCTCCGTGCCATTGCATCCTGCCTGCCTGACGGTGCTCAGGAAGATGCTGTGTCTTTAAAGCCTTCTCAGTGCTCAGGAAGATGCTGTGTCTTTAAAGCCTTCTCAGTGCTCAGGAAGATGCTGTGTCTTTAAAGCCTTCTCGGGGCTCTGCGGAGGCAGTTCCGCTGAAGTGTTTGAATGAGAGCAGGAGGGGGTGTGCATGTGGCCATTGGCAGAGCTCCGTGCCATCCCTCCCCACAGTTGGGCTCTGCTCTGCCTCGGAGCTGCACGGCGCAGCGCTGCGATCATTGGGGAGGGGGGAAAGCAGGTTAAGGGCTTCCAGAGAGCAAAATGATCCTGGCGGCGTTCCTACCGAGCCAGCTGTGGCAATGGAGGGTCCGTGGGGATTAGGGGCCAGGTGACTGCGGGGAGCTCAGAGCCACGGGGGTGAGTTCCTTTGTAGAGCTGAGCCGCCCGACGTTTGGGGCTTGAGCAGCAGTGACCCGAGGCTTCTCTTTTCATCTCTTCTCACCACCCCTGTGCAAAACACAGCGTAGGTACAGCAGGCAGGCGGTTCAGGGATGGGAACCTGACATCGCTCACCTCCGGTAAGTGCCTATTCCTGCTGCTTCGTTTAGCACTGTGATGGATCCGCAGCTCTGATCCCATTCGGGATGCAGTGCCAGAACTGAGCTTTCTTTTTGTGGTGCTGAGAGTGCACCTGCAGGAGCGGGGGAATCCCTGATTGCTGCTGCGCTGTGTCAGCGAGGAGTTCCCCTTGTGGGCTCTCCCAGCCTGAGCTGGGCTGCGTGCAGCTCGTTCTGGGCTCTTCCTTTCCCTTTCGCAAAGGCAAAGTGCTCCGTGCTGCTGTGCTGGGCTGTGCTTTAGGGCTGTGCTGCTTGGAAGCTGGCTAGTTTGGCAAAGAACGTGGCTACTTGTTGGCTGGCCACGTGCCATGGGAAATACTGAGTTTGCTTTACTCAGTTGGATGTTCTGTAGGGCTGCTTGTGCTGTATTTGTACCCGTGTATTTACATTAACCCCATCTTGTGTTTAAAAGCTTGCTGCAAGCTGGGTTTGGTTTCAGCAGAACGGGGAGTTTGGATTCCCTCTGCCTCCTCCTCACACCGGTGCTGAAGGAACATTCCCTCCATCTGATTGTCAGTGCTAGGAGCTATTCCTGGGGCTGGGTGTATCAGCCACTTCCAGCACTGCAGGATCTTTATTTTGGTGCATCAGACCTGCTGCCCTTCCCTTCACCTCCTCACAGTGCTCTTTTAGAACAGAAACCATCACCCGTGGCTCCAGGACCTGCAGGCAGCAGCCCTTGAGGTCCTCATGCTGCAGGTAAGCAAGAGCACCTCACCTGCTCATCACACTCTTACCTTGCTGTGACACCTTGCTGTGACACCGTGCTGTGACACCTTGCTGTGACACCGTGCTGTGACACCCAGTGTTTGCAGCTGGCTTCGTGCTGAGCTGGGCTGGGGAATCCGTGCTCTCAGCCAACTTTAAGTGCTGCTGCTGCTTCTTGGCACAGGGAGAGCACTGGAGGAGCGTGCCAGCACGAGGGAAGTTAACACAAGTCCCATTGCCGTGCTGTCCTATCGCATCTGACACTGCAGAAAGGAGGTGGATGATTCCATGCTAGCTTTTCAGGAAACCCCCGTGGTGGACAGCCCTCCTTCGCTGTTGCTGGGAAACTGCTTTGACGTCATGGGAGCAGTTCCCTGCTCCTGGATGAGTGCAGGAATAGCTGTGACAGGAGAGGGGAGCTCAGGCTGTCCCACATTTCTCTTTCTCACCTCAGAGGGTTTACAGCACTGTAAAAAAAAAAAATCCACCCAGCACTGTAAAAGTTCGTATCGATGCCTTCTGTGCTCCTCTCACTTGAACTGCTGCCTGGTTTTGTCTCCCCTGGATTTTACAGCCGAGGGCTGAGAGGTTCTTATGTGGCTTCACTGCAGCTCCCGAAATAAAGTGAGAGCAGAAGGGCTGCAGGTGGCTGCTGCTGTGCACTTCGCAGTGCCTGAACCCACTTCCTTCAGCATGATCCAAAATTCCCTCTCTGCAACCCCCCCCCCCCCATCGAGGTGTCGGTGCAGTCGGTTCCTTTCTCCCATCCTCCTCTCCATCTGGATTTTGGGAGGTCTGAGGGCATCTCACAGCTGCAGGGGGGCCTTGGAGTCTCCTTTCTCACACCTGTGGCTGTCCATTGCTGCGTGCCCTGTATCCCAGTTCACGCAAGGTTATTTATTCCCTCTTTCCACCTAAAGTCAAAACTTTGCATCATCTCTTCACCTCTTCAATGTAATGTAGGGGTGGGGATAAAGATTTAAAGCAGTGACTCAGTGCTGGGTTTGTGCAAGCCAGTGCACCTATAGCCTCCATGCTTTTGGCTTTGTTTGCTTTATAAGAACCATCAGGAGTGAATCCTTCCCTTCAGCTGATGATAAAAAGCAAAGGGGAACGTTATGGAGCAGCTCCTGCATGGGCTGTGGCCACTGCAGTGTGTGAGCGTTCCTCACAGAGACTGTGGGGCTTTGCACAGAGCCACTGTGCTCCTTCCAGCTCACAGCAGGGAGTGGATTTCTCCACCCAGAGACCAGGGGAGGTGTTGGCAGGGCTCTGTGCTCGTCTCCGGGCTGAGGCCTCAGGGACAGCATTGGTGCTGGGGACCCTTAGTTGGGCTTTATGCTGCACAGAACAGATGGGGAGGGCCGTGTGGAGCCTGTGAGGGACCTATCTCAGGACCTATCTCAGAAGTTATCTCAGGAGCTGCATGTTGTCGGTCCTACAACCAAACCTCCTTTTTGCAGTGTACTTGGGAAACATACTCCAGCACTCTGAAACTGCACCAGTGGCCATGCCCTGGGGAAGGCAGAGGGCTCCCTGCAGCCCCTCGGGATGATAGGAGCACGCTGCAGCCCCGCTCTGGAGCTGGGACCCTCGGCACCCTCTGCATCTCACCTCCCCCGGTCCCTCCATAGGGCGGCTGCCGGTACCCGGCTCTCCCGGTTGCTCCTGGTGACAGAGCCGGTTGCCATGGAGCTCTGGCTCTGATTGGCTGAGCCGCGAGCCAATCAGCGCGCAGCTGGGAGAGCATCACTCCTCGTGCGGGAGGTTCCTGCTCAGTGCTGCCGACAGCAAGGCCGTGCTCTGAGGGGCAAAGCGAAATGTTTCTGCTCTAGAAGAGGGCCGTGGCTTTCCCACTTCCCTCTTCCAGGCTGGGTTGTTGGCTCCCATCACCTCTTGCACCTGCAGACCTTCCTCAGGTGGGCCGGCTTTCCTCGCCCAGCTCCCAGTGCTGAGAGTTGGCTCTGGCTGCCCGTCACCGACGTGATGTGGTGGGGACTGTCCTGCCCACGAGTGAGTCACCGCCTTGGGATGTTTATTTCTGAGTCTTCCAAGCACTGTAACTTTGTTTAGCGAGTGATTGAACCTGGCTTGGCTTTAAGCACGCTTCCTTTGTGTTTTTGAACCAGCCTGAGGATGGGAAAAGCTGTTCCTGGGGCTTTGTTGGGTTCCTCCTTATCAGTGGGGTGCTGCTGCCTTCTGACTCGATGTTCCATTAATACAGCACAGCGCTGTGACTCGGGCATGTCAGTCTGCTCTGCCCTATCGAATGCTTCCCGGAGTGAGCCTCAGGAAGCAAAAGCAGAAAAAAAAAATAACCTAGGGAAGAGGCTGAGGGGGATGTGAGTCAAGAGATGTCTCTGAAGCAGATTGTGAAGTCTGAGCATGCAGGCTCACTCCTGAGGCTGCGGGTTGGTCTGTTCCCTTTTTGGAGGAAGCTGAGGATGGAGCTACCCTTCACCCAACCCTCAAGCAGCGCTCGGTGTTCACTGCCACCTCCGACCCCAGATCACTCAGCTCAGCTCTCCCACCTCCAGCAGCTCTGCTGGGCAACTGCTCTGACCCAGATTCAGTAGCTTCCCTGATGCTGCATCTACGTCATCTCCCCATCTCCTCCCTGGCAGAGCTCAGCTCAGTGCCACCCACCCCGAGTCCTCTGAACTTCCCCTCTCTGCAAGCTGCTGTCTGTCGCTGCAGCTCATGTCTGCCACCCCCTCATGCGACCTACGCCTGTCCTGAGGGAGCGGCGCTGATTCATTCATACAGAAAGGAAAGCTCTTCTTTGCAGGCTGTGAAGGAGCACTGGCAGTGCACGGCAGCTCTTTCTTTGCATGCAAGGAAATGTTCCAGGGGCTGCTGCCAGGGGCAGAAAGTTCATCAGGAGGGGCAGTGCAGAAATGGCTGCTGAGTGGCACTGAGCTCCCATCTGTGGGGAGGAGAAGCGGTGCTGTTTTCCCCCGTGATGCTGAGGTTGCATCGCAGTGTGATGAGGAAGGTTCTTCCTCCCCGGGCTGCAAGCAGGGCACACAGCAGCTCGGGGGGGAGCTGGGGTGAAACCTCACTGCTTTGCCTCCTGCAGGGTGACTGCAGCCAGAAATCACTCCAGGAGCTGCAGAAAAAGCAGAACGCGTTTTATCTCCCACATCCCCACAGATTAAAAGGGGGTGAGGTTGAATTAGTTAATGAGGATGAGCAGCTCCTGTGCAGAGCTGCCAAGAGTTAATAAATCTTGGTGAGATCAGACACTTTCAGCCATGTTTTGCCAAAGCAATTAATAGCACAAGTTGATGAACGTCAGCTGTATCTTCTAACACTGAGATCTTCTGTTGGAGCTCCTCTGAAATGCAGGATTCCCCCTTTCCCTTTGGAGTCACTGGGCTGTGCCCCAGCAGTGGCTGCACAAATGTGGCTCTCAGCACCAGAATTCCCTTTGCAGCCCTTCCTAAGCTGCTTTGCCCTCATTGGAGCTCCAGGAGAGCTGCTTTGGCTGAGCCCAGAGGGCCGACTTTGGTTGTAGGCTTGCAGCTGGCTCCGTTTTATGAATGGATATGTCCCATCCTGATGGTGCTGGGAGCACAGCAAGGCACCCTGCCCTGCCTGGTCGTTTCAGGGCCCTGGGCAGGCTGCATGCTTGCTCATCAGAAGCATACAATTAGACACAACTTCATTAGGAAGCATTATGTTTTCATCTGCAATGGCTCAGCTCCTGTTTTTTCTGTAGTATGGAGCCATAAGCAGCCACAGGGAAGATGTCACTCTGTTTCCCAGGAGAAACCAGAGCAATCTCTGGGTCCGAGGCTGTGTCCTCACTGAAGATGCCTCTGAGTGCCTGCCAGAAGGGCAGGGCTGCGATTTGGGAGAAGAATGCAGGTTTTTGGTTGTTATCTGTGCATGACAGAGCACACCTCGTCCAGCCGTTGGGTCGATCTCACCTCCTGAATTCCTCTGTGTGTTCCTCAGCACTGCCCTGAGCCTCTTCTTTGCACCAGAGGAGTTACAGGGCAGGGTGCCTGCACCCGGAGGAGTTACAGGGCATCTCTGTGTGCCTCTGGGCCTTTGTCCAGCTTTGCCCGTGACTTCAGGGTCCTGGTGAGAATCCTGCAAGAGCTTGGGGCTGCATCCAAGGGGACGAATGGGTGCAGGGTGCAGGGTGCACGGTGCAGGGGTTGGGGTTGCTGTGCACAAAAGGAGTTGCAAGAAATGACAACCTATATGTGCAAGAGTTAGTTCTGCAGTTGGAAACTCCTTCCTGACCCTTCTGCCCCACTCTGTCCCTTCTTCTGGCAGGTGCCCGTCGCTGCGTCGCAGGGCTCTGAAGATGTCAAACAGCAACACAGCACAGGAGTCCCTGGAAATAATGAAGGAGTCAGAAAAAAAGGTGGTTGAGGAATCCGTGAGCAAAACCAAATACGTATCCAGGTCACCCAGCAAGGAGGAGGCTGAGAAGGACGGGGGGGAGGAGGTCAGCGTGCGTCAGGAAGCTCAGGTGAGCATGGAACGGGTGGGCAGCCCAAAGGGGCGCACGGAGCTCCTCTCATTCTGCCTGAGAAACACACTGAGATCTGCTTCCAAATCTCTGTGCTGCCTCAAACACCAAATAGCACTGATACTGTGCACCCTCACATCGAGCTTTTTGCCTTCTCTTTCCTTTTCTTCTCCAGAGACGGACGTCGGGCCACGGACATGCCAGAAAAAGAGCCAAGGTAGGAGATATTCCAGCATCCCTTTCTTCTTCTGGCTGTTCCTATGGCTGATCCTGCCTGGGTTCTCATGGGACTGGTTTCTATTTCCCATTTGTCACCCAAGTGAGTCAACTTGCCAGCAGTCCCGAAAGCAGGGATTTTATTTTAAACTAAGCACTACTACGTTGCCCAAAATAACCAAAGGCATCGGGTCAGGCGGGGTAGGTGTAAGCTGGATGACAGCCTGGTAATTAAGAACAGTAACGAGTCTCACCTCATATCTTAGATAAAACCATTTGTTCGCTGTGTCCTTTGGGAGTAGTTTTGATTCCTAGGTGAGGAGGGGAGGCCTGGGGTTGCTGTGGCTGAAGAGGCCAAAGAGTTGAGGCAGAGCTTCCTCACTTAAATGTTGGTTGGTTCCAAATTGAACTGAGGGCTGCAGGAAGGAACTGCTTTGCTCCAGGACTCCAGATGTGTGCACGTCCCTGTGCGTTGCGAGATGCTGGTGTGGTAGTCCTCCTTTTCAGCAATTCAATTAATGCTGATTGCATGAACGGCTCGGTGGTGCAATAGCATGAACTGGAGTGCGTGCTTTCTGGCTGAGGTGTCTTAACTATGCTCTTTCTTTTACTTTTCCAGTCTAATTCAAAGCTTAAGCTGGTCAGGAGCTTGGCTGTGTGTGAAGAATCGTCCAGCCCCTTTGTAGATGGGCTGCTGGAGTCCCAGGTAGGCCCAGAACCAGACGAGTTGTGCAGTATGGGAGCCCAGAAAATCCCCTTCTTTCTAGAGTTGCTATCTTACACTGGGCTCGTACCTCCGAGAACCAAAGAGTTCCCACATGAGGCTGCTTCTGAAGGAAGGGCTCATCCCTGGTATCACTGCTTGTGTGTGCACAGTCACAGCCATTCCTTCTCTCACCAGGAATTTGTGTAAACTCACTGGGCAGCTGCACCTGCTTGAGCCGTGGTGCTGCGTCAGGGACCTCCTGTGCAACGGCAGAAAGAAACTGAAGGATCAGCTGGCACAAAGGCTCCTGCTTTTTCAGTTGGTTTTAACTTGAACTGTACTGCAGGTTATCCAGTGTCAGCTTTGACAAGCCTTCTGGTCTTTCGTTTCTTCCCGTGGAGCAGGGTAAGCCTGCAGGCCTTGCTGGGCAGCTGCAGGAGAGGAGCAGACAGGAAGCGTCAGGAAGCTCAGTGCAGCACCAAAGCCACTCGGCACACCTCACTTCTTGCACCCCTCATGCCCTTTCTCTTTCCAATTAGAGTCTTGCTGTAGTGGTGCAAGAGCTCCTTCAGCTCCACACGCCTCAGTCCACAGTGTAATAGAATGTTATCAGCCTTCAACAGGGAAGCATGTAACTTAGACCCTGGACGAGGCAGGTGTCCAGCAGTGGCGAATGCTGTTGAATCCCATCAGATTTTCTCATTGGAAGGAGAGCAGGGGGAGAGCAGAGCCTGAACCCCATGCCGTTCCGTGCCAACATCTCCACCCACAGCAGCACTGAGTCCGAGTGAGTCAGAGCACCGTGGTTTGTTTTGTTCCAGGACATCATTCAGTTGCGTGTTAGCTGCCCCTCTGACAAGGAGGAGGAAAAGTCCACGAAAGATGGGGCTGAGAAAGAAGAAAAAGAAAAGAATAAAGACAAGGCACCAAGGAAGATGCTGTCTCGAGGTCAGGTGCTCTTACGAACAGAGCAGGTCTTATCTTCCCTGGTTTGAGGATTCTGGGGGCAGTGGTAGCGCTGGGAGCAGAGGGGTTACCTCTGCTGATGACTCTGCAGGAATGCATCACCTTTATAGCACCCTTTGTGGAGCAGAGGGGGGAGGGTTTGCCACGTGCCCCTGCAGCCTGCAGGCTCTCAGTGTGTTTGGAGCAATCCAGTGGCAGGTGCAAAGCCAAGACCCACTGTATAGACTCTTGGTTTCAGTGCAGTTTTGGTTTTCAAAACACCTGCCACAGGTGCCAAAGTAAAGGGTTGCAAGGAGGTGAGCTGAATTTCTGCTGTATAACCCTGCCTCTCTGATTTTGGGGCACAGGAATGGCTAAAAGATGCACATTCAATCCGGTGAGCAAATTGCACCTTAAAATCTCATAAAGAGAGCAGCTGCACTGATGCAGCTTTGATTTCAAGTGCTGGTTTTTTTGTGTTTTTTTTTTTTTCCTGCAGTTACCCCCAAAATTAAAAGGGGAAGAACAGAGCCGTTGGGCTCTCTGTTCAGATAGCCTGCAGGATGAAAGGTGCAACACTTGTTTATACCAAAGCATGGCATGCTGCACTTGCAGGGCCTGTTGTAACAGCACGGGCTATCCTGAGTGTGCTCTGAACAGGTTTTAGGGACAAGGTTTCCTTTCTTGGACTTCCAGGTCCCTCTCCTTGGCATCCTCCCCACAGAGCCTCGTGCAGCACTGCGGGAGCATCGCTCTCATGCATGCACTGAGTCAGCGCTGGGAGATACGTCCTCCAACCTGTTGTATTGCAGCCTTTTGTTCATTTGTTCTACTGCTGTTGTTGTTTCAGATTCCAGCCAGGAATATACAGACTCCACTGGGATAGATTTGCATGAGTTTTTAGTAAATACACTGAAAAAAAACCCGAGGTAGGTCACTGGTTGGTAAAAAGAAATCCTTCTGGTGGAGTGAAGGGAGGGAACAGCTGGTGAGTGATGCTGCTTTGGTTGGTTGGTTTGCACGTGTGTGTATCCATGTATTTTGGGAGGAGGGGGAAGTGACAGCTCTGTGTCTGTAGCTCTGTGTGCTGTGGAGAGACAGAGAGAGGAAGAATGCTTTGTTTGAATGCAAGCAGGAGGTAATCTTGACCACTTAAAAACCCATTATGTAAATGGTCATCAAATATTCACCTCCAAAGGAGCTGCTGCTGTGCCAGTAATAAACGTAATCAAAGCGAGTGCTGGCGTAGGAGCAGCAAAGCTGGAGTCACTGCAGTGGAGCTGAGATGTGGTACGACCAAAAGCCAAGCACTGTTAGCAAAACAACTTTAAATTGGGAAACAAATGTGGAGTTTTCTAGTTCATTGCTGTAGAAGATGTGTGGAGTTCCGTTAGTGGGGCTGCTTGTGAGCTTTGCTGCTGCAGGGAGGTGGGTACCAAGCAGAGGGATCTGTGCTTTGCTCTCTTTAAAGGTGATTTCCCCCTTTTTTTTTTTGGCAGGGATAGAATGATGCTGCTAAAGTTAGAACAGGAGATTCTGGAATTTATTAGTGATAGCAAGTAAGTGGTCATTAAGAGATTCCTCTCAATATCCAATCTAAACGTTCCCTGGCACAACTGAGTCCTGTCACTTGGCATGCTCTGATCTGGTCAAGGTGTCTGTGCCCTCTCCCTTTCCCTCTCTATTTTGTCTGTTATCATCTGTTTCGAAGCCTCCTGAACTCTGATCCTTCCTTCCTTGGTTTCAGCAATCAGTTTAAGAAGTTCCCTCAGATGACCTCATACCACAGGATGCTGCTGCACCGGGTGGCTGCCTACTTTGGCATGGACCATAATGTTGACCAAACTGGGAAGGCAGTCATTATCAACAAGACCAGTAACACACGAATGTAAGGGGGATGGAGGGAGGGCAGCTTCCCCTTCCTTTTCCTTTTCCTCTTCCCCTTTCCCCCCCTTTCCCCTTCCCTTCCTCCCAGACCTCAAGCCCTGGGGGATGGATTTCATGGGATGGATTTCGCACCACATTTAATGCCTCTGTAAGAAGGGCATGTTCCCCCTTTGGAGGGTCGGATAGAATCCTTCACTTCCAGCCCCACATTTATATACCTGCTGTCCTTAGCTCTCAGAGAAGGGTTGGGTCCTTTTGCTGCTGTCAGAGGGGAACATTTAACGCAACAAACCTTTGTGCCCCGCTCCCTGCAAGACGGTGGTTGTATGGTTCTGCACCCGTTGTTACCCCCTAACAAGAGCTGATTCCTCCTGCAGTCCTGAGCAGAGGTTCTCTGAGCACATCAAAGATGAGAAGAACGCAGAGTTTCCCCAGCGGTTTATCCTAAAACGAGATGATACCAGCATGGACCGAGACGATAATCAGGTAAGGATGGCAGAATGGGGCACCAGGATCCCCCTCCTCACCCAGGACCTCGCGCTCTTTGCTTTTGTAGCACCCATCTTAACATCACCACACCATTATCCCTTGCTTTGATTCATGTTTCCGAACTCAGGTGGTCAGGGTGAGGTCGTTGCAATCAGTATCAGGTTCTGTTTTCTCCAGGGTGGTGCTCAGAGGGTGAGGCACACAGCGTGTGACCGAGCAGGAGGAGTTTGCCACGGGCATCTGTCTGCAGGGAGGGGCTTTTAGCTTTTGACCCCCCGAGAACAGATTGTCTTTCAGAATACTTGGTGATGTTCCTGACCTGTCCTCTCTGAATCAGGCAGAACAGTTTTGCAGATCTCCCTCGAGCATCCCCAGAGCACAAGTGCCCAGCAGTTCAGTGTAAAGGCAGTGTTAGTGCATGGTGCACACGCTCCACAGCCACATACTGCTGAGTAGACGTATCAGCAGCTCACTGCACCTCTGCTCCCGCTGGCAACCACTGACCCGCTGAGCTGTGTTTGTCCCTTCAGATCAGACTCCCCTTGCAGGATGGGAGGAGGAGCAAATCTATAGAAGAGCGAGAGGAGGAATACCAGCGGGCCAGGGAGCGGATATTTGCACGAGAGGTAAGCTTAGATCCCTGACATGCCAGGTGTCTTCCTGGAACTTTGGGGCAGAAGGTGTCCTTGAATATTCTAAAAGGTCAGATCTCACTCTTGCCTTTTCTACAAATTTCCTAGTGTTCCTGGTATCTACCAGTGAATTCCAGCTCCTAACAAAGATGCCTGTGACATCGAGATAGAGGAGCCACACGTTCACTCCCTTAAATTCACATGGCAGTAGAAGTGTGGGGACTGACAGAGGAGGCAGGTTTGCTCCTTGCTGTCCAGCAATACTATAAGCTTATGCAGTGGCATGTCTGGAATGAGTTAATTAATGAAGCTGACAGGAACCGTGCCCTTCTCTCCCAGTTTCTCTCCATTTCTGCAGCTTTGGCCTCCTGAGCAAGCAGTGCTAGCCCTCAATCACAGAATGGCTTAGGTTGGAGGGGACCTTAAAGATCACCTCGTTCCAAGCCCCCTGCCGTGGGCAGGGTTGCAGCCCCCACATCAGGCTGCCCAGGATCCCTCGGGTGTCAGGCAGGGCTCTGCGCCTTTGTGGGCTGGATCTGGGTTGATTTTCTTTCTCACAAAGCGTCCAGCTTGGTTGTTGTTTGCTTGAAATCTCTGCTCCCTGTGTGGAACTCCTCTAAGCCAGAGCTATGCTCCATGCTCACGTCTGGCCCAGCGAGGCTGCTGTGCTCTGCTGTGTTGAGTGCTATCTGCCAGCTGGAGGCAGCTCTCTGTGCTGTGCCAGGAGGCAATCGATGGATGTGGGGACAGTTCAGTCTGCTGTGGGTCAGATTCAGAGTCCAGCTCCTTGCCTGCTGCTTTTGAGTAGCTGGGGGACGACGCTTTCTTCAGTCCCAGTACGTTCAGGCAGCCACTGTACTGAGTGCTGTCAGGGCAGCAGGCTTCAGATGGCTCTCGAGGTGTTGGTAGTCACAGAGCTGTGCTGCACACAGGCCCAGAGCCACGCAGCCGTGCTAGCAAGCAGCTCTGCCTGTAGTCCTGGATGAGGGCAGGTGCCGTCCCAGCACAGTGCTGAGTGGCCGTGTGTCACCCTTCCTCTCTGCTCGTAGCCTAAGCCAGTGCTCTGCTGCTGGCCGCAGGGGCAGGGCTGGCTGTCGCTGAGGGACAGGGCTGATTTTGAGCCCTCTCCCTTTTCTGATGGCTCTGATGACTGCCTGCGTTTACCAAGCGAGGACCCTTCTGAGTTTGGTCTTGGTTGTTCCACTAACAAAGCAACCTTGACACTGCCTTAGGGCATCTGTTGAGATAGAGAGCTTAGGACTGAGATTTGAAAACCCAGGGGAGATCTCAACATCACAGGTGCTGGCAAAGGCTCCTAGGGGTTTGGATGGAGAGCCAAGTGGGACAGGAGCACAAGAGGCTCAGCAGGAGCTCCCGAGTGACCATACAACTCATGCACAACACCAGCTGAATCCCATACTGTTAGTGCTTTGCTCCTCTTTGCTTTGAAGTAGCTGGGGTTTGTTGCTTTCGAAGTTATTAAGTCTCCCTTTTCTTTCCTTCCCATCTCCGTGTCTTTCCCATGTTTCCAGACTGGCCAGAACGGATATCTCACCGACAGCAGGTCAGTACCATTCAGCACACACTTCCTGTACCTCTGGCTTTCTCTGCAGAGCACTGCATGACTCTGTAATGATGCTTTTTCTCTGATGTTAACTGGCAGAATCTCCAAAGAAGGCTTTTCAGCTCTCAGAAGCGGAGGCAGATTTTTAGGCATCTCTGTGTGATTTATTTTGCACGTTGTCCTGCTGAGTAAATTTGCCCCATGCATGGCTGCCTTGTGAAGTTATTGAGGTTGTATTTCTCTGAGTCCTCTTTTTGGCCAGTTCATCAATCAAAATGGGACGATGGACAGCAGGAATGGCAGCAAGGAGAGGGAAAGCCAGAGGATTTGGGCAGTTTTCAAACCGTTCTGCTCTTTGTGTCGCAGAAGGGTGGGAGAAGCCCTGCTCTTACAGTGGCAGGGTGAGCATCCAGGCGGGCTGGAGTTGTCCCTGGTTTAAGCACGTGGAGGAACAGCTCTGCTTCTCAGCCGTGGCTCTGTCTGCACTTGGAACAAAGCTGTAGTGGGAAATCAGGTGTCCTCAGCACAGATACAGGGATGCTGCAGTGCAGTTGTGCCTCTGGTGCTCGTGGTGCTCGTGTAGTTCTCAGTTCTGCTGTGGAGATACAGAAAAAGTCACCCAGCACCTGCAGCCAGGGCTGTGCTGAGAGCTTTTCTGACTGTTGTGCCCTGGAGAGCTTCTTAACCTCCTTCCTCTGTGCTTTCCAGCATGGGGAGAGCGAGGCTGTCCTTCTGTCCCAGCTCTGAGGAAGTCTGGGGCTCCTTGGGTGGTTGTGCTTGGAGATGATGTCTTGGTGAACTCCTGAGTTCACTCCTCAGAGCACTCAGAGCAAACGCAGCTGCCTTCTTCATTGCTTAAGTCTTCTATGAGCACCAGTCTGATTGCAGAGAGCTCCCTGCTGGCAGATGTGTGGAAGCAGGCTGTGATCAGGTTCGTGGAGAGAGGGGCACGAGAGGGAGCAGAGCCGTTGTGCCACTGGGTGAGCAGCAATCAGCTTGAGAGATTCTGAGTCCTGAGGGAAGCAGTTCGCAGCTGAGCTGGACAGAAAACACAGCGTGCCCCAAACGGTGCCCCCACCTCTCTGGTTTAGGTTGGAGAGAGCCCAAGAGATCAGCAGTGACGCTTCTTACGCCCTCTGTAATTTGCAAGGCAATTAAATCAGTTCCTTCGCCTGCTAGGAGATGCAGCCATTGCACTGGTTGCTCTTCCAGGAGAGCTGTTCTCTTTGGCTCTCGTGTGCTCCCAGCAGCCCTGGACATCAGCTTGGAAGTTCCTTCTCAGCCTGTCTTCTCTCCACTCGGAGCAGCAGCCAGGCTCAGCCTCCAGCATGGCATCTCTTGCATTGTTGCCTTCATCACCACTCCTCCTCAGTGAGGAGGACCTCAGTGAGGCTCCAGGAACCCATTATAAACCGATTATATTCCTTAGCTGGGCTGGTGAACCAGGTTTACTGCTTGGGGTGCTTTGCCAGTGCTCCAAAATCTTGTTGTAGGCAGACCTGGCTGGAAGAGATTAAGGAGGATCCTGGAGATTAAGGAGGGCGATGACTGGGAGCGCAGTGATATCGTGGCACACAGCTGTGCAGAAAGTGATCTTGCAAGATCTCGGTCACCTTGATGCCCCTGCGCAGCTCAGTGTTGTGGGACAAGGAAGACTTTAGCGAGGGGTTGTGCTCTGAGCCTGCTGGCATCTTTTCCAGGCATAGGAAAGGGCCAGGAACCAGCACGGAGATGGCAGTGTGTGGGTCTTCCCAAGGAAGCAGTGACCCGGGCTGTTTGTTCACCACCTCTAATTACTGTGCTCAGTGCCAAAGTGCTGCCCCACGGAGCCAGCTGCTGGCAGCATCACCACCCCAGTGTGGCCGTTGGGTGCAGCACACGCAGGTCCTGCTCCCGCTCAGGTGCCGTCTGACTCACCCCTCTTTGCACAGGGGCAACAGGGACGCTTTGAACCGAGCCTCAGGCAGCCGCCAGAGCAGCACAGAGAGCGAGATAAAGTCACTGGAGCCTCGGCCGTGGAGCAGCACGGACTCAGATGGCTCCATCCGCAGCCTGCGGCCGCCCGTCACCAAAGCCAGCAGCTTCAGTGGCATCTCCATCCTGACACGGGGCGACAGCATCGGGAGCAGCAAAGGCAGCACTGCCGGCAGAGCATCCCGGGCAGGTACTGAGTTGTTTCCCTCCTCCAGCCAGGGAGCAGCTACGCCTGTGGTCGTCGGGTTGGGGTTGGCTGTGGTGCTGTGCCCAGTGCCTCTGGTTCAGACGGGACCGGGACGGCTTCACTTCAGACTGCTCGCTACCGAGATGGGGATGAACTGTTCGACTGACTTACCACCTGCTTTTTTAATGCTGTTTTCTGTTCAAGGCCTGGTTCTCGGTGCCCCTGAAGCGTGCAGCCAACCCCCTTCATCGCAGCCCAGCCGTGGGCTCCTTCCCTGCGCATCCCAGCAGCCTCAACCACCGCCTCCCCAGCAGCCCCCCCCGCAGCCCCAAGGCCTCCCCCCCACACCGCAGCAGCAGCCAGCCATCAGTAACCACATGATATCTCAGGTGAGTCGCTGCTCAGCACCCGGGGCTCAGTGGAGGCGCACGGTGGGGTGCAGGCAGGGCCAGCACAGCCGGGCTGCTGGGACTCCTGCCTGCCCAGTGGGGGTGCAGGGAGAGCTGGGGTCAGTGCCATGCACAGGTGGGCAGTGGAATGGGAGAGACAGAGGTTGTCTGGAGTAAATGGATCTCTGGTTCGGGCCGTAGCCACCCTTTGTCAGTTTGTCACCATTCGTGCCAGGCAGGGCCTGCTTTGTGGGCACAGCCTGCACGGCTTCCACAAAGCGACTGGCCAGGCTGTGCCTTCCCCAGGAGCAAACGCTCTCCCATTCTGCTCTCCATGCTTTCCAAACCCCCGCAGTGCCCACCTGTGTGTGTTTGCGATGGGCTCGGTTGACTAACCTTGTTGTTCCTTCTTTCTCTCCTTCCTCCCGTCCTTCCTTCTTCCTCACCTTTCCCACCCAAATCTGTGCCCTCTGCTCCCTCCTCTGCTGGTCTCAGCCGGTCCCAGCGCTGCAGCCCGTTCAGTATTCTCCAAGCTCCTGCCCCCAAGTCCTCTTGCCAGTCTCTCCACCCCAGCAGTACAACATGGTATAAACCCCATTTACTCTCGTGCACCGCCTCTGTTGTCCTCGTGCGCTGTGTTTGTGCTGTGTGAGCTCCTGCTAATGGCGTGCGTCGCACACGCTGCGCACGGTGGGTTTAGGATTCAGGGAGGCCCTGTGCTGCGCTGGGATGCTCGAGGCCGCGCAGCCGCGGCTCATCTTAGAGGCTGAGGAAGTGCCCAGGGCCACGGCTGCACTGCAGCTCGTGCTCAGCCCGCGTTGTCCTTTGGGAACAGCCCTGTGCGTGGTGTGGAGCGCCCTGCAGGACGCAGATCCGGGCTGGGGCCACCCCAGGCTGCGCAGGGCTGTGCATGTCACCTGCTGAGCTTTCAGGCTCCCCGTCCTGCAGAGCGCTCTTGATCTGTGCCACAGAGTCGTGGGAAGGACTGCTCAGCAGAGCCGCGTCCTGCTTGCTGCTGTCCTACACGCTGTCCTCCTCCGTTCCTCTCACTTATCCCCACTGCAGGCTGACGAACTCAGCAACCCCTTTGGGCAGATCAGCCTCAGCCGACAGGGCTCGACGGAAGCACCGGATCCTTCCTCGGCCATGTTCCAATCATCCCTCATCTCCCAGCACCCTCAGCAGGCCGGATTCATCATGGCAACCCCTGGGCAGCCCATTCCCACCTCCAACTACTCAGCCTCAGGGCACACGGTCCCCACGCAGCAGGTGCTGCAGCCCCAGGGCTACATTCAACCTCCCCAGCAAGTAAGGAGCTGCGAGGCTGGAGGGGACGAGGACCTCAGCCCCAACCTGTAGGGCAGGGGGCTGCTGGGGAGGACGCTTTGCTGCTGGGGAGCAGGCTGCCCTTCTTTTTCCGCTGCTCATTTGTGATGGAGCAATAGGCAGAAGTCAGAGCACTGGGTACACACGTGCTATTGTGAAACGCAGTGTGATTTCTGCTCCCAGTCACAGGGCAGATCTCTGGACAGCCCTCTGGCCATTCCTGGCTCATAGTGGAAGTGAGACAATGACCAGACGGAGAGCTGATAACCTCCAAGCTCTCTTTTGGGTCCTGCAGGGCATTGTGACCTCTGGGATGGGGGTGGGACATCTCCCCCGGGCTGTGGTGAGAATTGTGCCTGCTGCACCTTTGCACTGCGGTGCTGGGGAAGGTTGGGGATGGGGCTGGGAGGAGCAGGGGGGGCTGTGCTTCCCTGGGATCTCTCCTCTGCCCAGAGCCAAAGCCCTGCTTGGTTTCCTTCAGCAGCGGGCAGCCCAGGTGAGAGAGAGAAGTGGTCCTGGAGGAACCTGGAGGGTCCAGATTTCTTGACGCCACTTCTCGAGTTCTGACCACCGTGTTTTCTTGGTTCTGCTAGATTCAGGTTTCTTACTACCCTCCCGGGCAGTACCCAAACTCCAGCCAGCAATACCGATCTCTCAGTCACCCAGTGGCCTACAGCTCTCAGCGCACGCAGCAGCTCCCCCAGCAAGCCCAGCAGCCTGGTAAGGGGTGGGGAGGAAGCAGGGGTAGGGACCTTCCCCTTCCTTTCTGTCTGTCGGCTTCTAAGGATCTCTCAGGCACTGCCTGCTGCTCCGTGTCCCGAGGCGCCGTTCTCTGGCTCTTTGCTGGATTTGCTGCACAAAGGAGGGTTGAAATGTGAGCTGGCTGTGAAAGCTGTCTCTTTTCCTTTCCTCTGAGTACGCAGCGCGCAGGGTGCTGCCAGCAGCTTCCCTTGGATCTTTTTACACCTTCCATGAGGGAATCCCTTTTCTCGCTGTTGAGCAAAAGAAGGGGCCAGAGCGGGATTGGAGTCGGATTTATCCCTTGTGGCCGGCTGGAAGCTGTTCCATTTCAACCTTGTTGTGACAGGTTTACAGCCAATGATGTCCAACCAGCAGCAGACGTACCAAGGTGTGATGGGAGTGCAGCAGGCACAATCCCCCGGGCTCCTCAACAGCCAGAGGAACAGCATGGGGGGCCAAATGCAGAGCGTGATGGGGGTGCAGCAGACGCAGCCCCCCAGCCTCCTCAGCAGCCAGAGGAGCAGTATGGGGAGCCAGATGCAAGGCCTGATGGTCCAGTACACTCCACTGCCTTCGTACCAGGTAGGCAGCGGCTGCTTTGCAGTGGGGGTTGGCCTCAGCCCTGCAGCCCTCACCCGAGTTATGGGGCCAGCAGTGGAGACAGCCTTGAGAAGGTTGTGCGTGCTTGCCTGCCAGGCTGGGGATAATTTGAGCCTGTGGAGGGAATCTCTTGAGGAAGGGATTGAGTGCGGCTGGTCCCCCGAGCTCTGTGTCCCAGGAGAGCTGGAGGGCGCTGCCCTGTGCTGGGTGCCACTGCTCCAGGCTGCACGAGGCAACCGCCTGGTGTCCCTTCAAGCTTTTGTGGGCAGCTCCTGCTGTCCATCACCTCTCATTCCATAGGGCTGCTCCTCTCCTCCCTGCACAGGTTCCCGTGGCCAACGAGTCCCAGAGCGTGGTCCAGCAGCCCTTCCAGCAGCCAGTGCTCGTGCCAGCCAGCCAGTCTGTGCAGGGGGGGCTCCAGACCGGAGGTGTACCCATCTACTACAGCGTCATCCCGACTGCCCAGCAGAACGGCACCAGGTGGGAGCTTCTCTGCGTGCGGGGTGCTGCGTCCGAGTCCTGCAGCACTGGTGGGGGGGATGCGCTGGGGATGCCCGTCAGCTCTGGAGTTGCCATCCCCAGTGGTTCCTGGACACGGCTGCCCTGCGGAGCCTCCTGGGCTGCTCCGGAGTTGCCGGCCCTTTTGTGCACCGCAGGGGCTGTGGCTGCTGCTTCTCCCCCACCCCCAGCAGCTCAGCAAAGTGCTTTCTGTTTCACAGCCCTTCGGTGGGGTTCCTGCAGCCGCCGGGCTCCGAGCAGTACCAGATGCCTCAGTCTCCCTCGCCCTGCAGCCCGTCGCAGATGCAGCAGCAGTATTCAGGTTCGAGGTGCCACACTTCGGGGTCAGCTGTTTGGATCGGGTTTGGGGTGGGAAGGGGGATGAGGGGCTGCAGTTCCCAGCCCCATCCGTCAGCCTCCGCGCAGCGCGTTTCCTCAGTGCATCACACAGCCGTCCGTGAGCCACCAGGATGTGACAAAGTGACTTTGCTCCAGCCGGCCTGCGCTCACCGTCCCCGTACCCTGGCAGGGCAGGAGCAGCGCTGGGAGCTGCCGAGGGCTGCGGACTCCCTCTGGTGGCAGCGGGGCTGTGTGTCACCGGGTCAGCCGTGGGGAGGTGGGCACAAATCGTCGCTTTGGTGCGAGCTGTGATAACGGAGAAGGCTGCGTGCCCCCCCCGGCAGGCAGGAGTAGCGGAGGAGAGATGATGGTGGAGGGAGGAGCTGTGCAAGCAAGCAGCTTCCACAGCAAGCAGCCGTGGTGTGCAGAGCTGGGGGGGTACCGCTGCCATCCTCTCTCCCCAGGGGTTTCCCCGTCAGGCCCCGGCGTGGTTGTGATGCAGCTGAACGTCCCCAATGGCCCCCAGCCCCCCCAGAGCGCCCCTGTGGTGCAGTGGAGCCACTGTAAGTACTACAGCCTGGAGCAGCGGGGGCAGAAGCCAGGAGACCTGTACAACCCAGACACCGGTGCTCAGGTATCGGGAGGACTGGGAGGAAGGCAGCTCGTTTCTGGGAGCAGCCTGGCGGGAGAGAGAGGCCCCCCAGCGCCGGGATGGGCTGGGAGGAGGGGTGGGCTCAGGCGTGGGGGTGGTCGCGAGCCCCGGGGGTGTCTGACCCTCTCCATCCCCCAGGCCAGCACCCAGCTCAACAGCCCCATCACGTCCCCCACCCAGTCCCCGACGCCGTCTCCCGTCACCAACCTGAACAGTGTCTGCACGGGGCTGAGCCCCCTCCCCGTCCTCACGCAGTTCCCCCGGCCCATGGGCCCGGCACAAGGTGAGGGAAGGGCCGGCAGCACCGCAGGGCTGCTCTTTGTCTGCGATCCCTCTGCACAGCTGCAAACCTCCCCTCCTGCTGTTGCACCCTGCAGGTGACGGGCGTTACTCGTTGCTGGGCCAACCGCTGCAGTACAACTTGTCCATCTGTCCCCCGCCGCTGCTCCACAACCAGCCCAACTACAGCGCACACCAGGTACAGCCACGCCGGGTCCCCGCTGAGCGGAGCAGGAGCCCCCAGCGCCCACCCCACCCTGCTGCTGCAGTTGGCTTTCCCTACAGGATAAAATGTCACCTCGTCCCTGGCTTTGCCTTGGGCTGTGCCAGCTCCCGGAGCTGGGCTTTGTCCCAGGCTCCTCTGACTTCCACCTCGGAGGTGCAGGGGCTGTGAGCTCCATCTGGGTGCAGCCACTTCCATCCCGGCGCAGCGTCACGCCGCTCACCCCCCGGCCCAGGACGTGCTGTACGCACCGTGAGGCCACGATTTCTCCTCATGCTGCTGTTTTTTGGTTTCGTGAAGGGACAGAGTGGGATGAAACACGGGAACCGGAGCAAGAGACAGGCCCTCAAGTCAGCATCCACCGACCTGGGGACGAGCGATGTAGGCAAGTGACCTCCGTTGGGCAGCCCTCCCCAGCCCCTCCGCATGGCAGCCTGGCCCCGGCGGGCTCCGGATGCCGTCTCTGCCCTCTTAGCATCCCACAGATCCCAGAGCAGCCAGCACACGGGGCTCCAGATTTGTCCTTGTCACTGACACGGCCCTTTAAGAGCAGCTCTTGGGGCTGCCCCCACCCCCCTCCGTGCAGCTGGCGTGTTCATTACGTGCTGTGTTAATATTAGCAAAGAATCCACCCCGCCGGCCCTGCACTAAGCCTGGGGGCTGGGGCTGCAGCCAGGAGGCAACAGAAGGGTTTGGGTACCAGCAGCCAGCCCAGCCAGCTGTATTCCTCCTCCTTGGGGTTGGGGGAGTGGGAAAAGCCCTAAGGGGCCCCCAGAGGAAGGGAGCTAGGGGGCATGGCAGTGGGGAGCATGGGACTTGTGGTGTGCGTGTGGGGATGGGGGTGGGATGGGGAAGGGGGATTTGGGGGGGATGGGAATGGAGATGGATGGGGAAGGGGATGGGGATGGGGGGTGGAATGGGGATGGGGATGAATGGGGATCGGAAAGGGATGGGAGTGTGAAGGAGGATGGAATGGGGATGGAGATAGATGGGGAAGGGGAGGGGGATAGAATGGGAATGGGGTTGGGGGTGGGAAAGGGGATGGGAATAGGAGTGGGGGTGGGGATGGGGTTGAGGATGGGGAGGGGGATGGAGATGGGATAGGGATGGGGGTGGGATGGGATGGTGTTAGGTATGGGGATGGGATGGAGGTGGGGATGGGGATGAGGATGGTGTTAGGGTTTGGGATGGGATCGGGATGGGGGTGGGATGGAGGTGGGGATGGGATGGTGTTAGGGATGGGGATGGGATGGGATGGAGGTGGAGATGGGGATGGGATGGAGGTGAGGATGGGTTTGGGATGGAGGTGGGGATGAGAATGGGATGGGATGGAGGTGGAGATGGGGCTGGGGATGAGGATGGTGTTAAGGATGGGGATGGGATGGGGATGGGGATGGAAGTGGGGATGGGATGGTGTTAAGGATGGGGATGGGATGGAGGTGGGGATGGGGATGAGGATGGTGTTAGGGATTGGGATGGGATGGGATGGGGATGGGATGGGATGGGATGGAAGTGGGGATGGAGGTGGGGATGGGATGGGATGGGATGGGATGGAGGTGGGGATGGGATGGGATGAAGGTGGGGATGGGGATGGGATGGGATGGGATGGGATGGGGATGGAGGTGAGGATGGGGATGGGATGGGATGAAGGTGGGGATGGGGATGGGATGGGATGGGATGGGATGGGGATGGAGGTGAGGATGGGGATGGGATGGGATGGAGATGGGATGGGATGGGATGAAGGTGGGGATGGGATGGGATGGAGGTGGGGATGGAGATGGAGGTGGGGATGGAGATGGAGGTGGGGATGGGATGGAGATGGATGGGGATGGGGCCCCGCAGGGTGGTCTGAGGGTCGGAGCGGAGGCGGGGCTGAGCGCAGCCCGCTGATCCTTGCACCCCGCAGTGCTGGGCCGCGTGCTGGAGGTGACGGACCTCCCCGAGGGCATCACGCGGACGGAGGCAGACAAACTCTTCACTCAGCTCGCCATGGCCGGCGCCAAAATCCAGTGGCTCAAAGAGACTCAGGGGCGGCGCGGGGACGGAGGCGGCTCTGGGGACGGCACGGGGGACTCCGGAAAACGGCCGGCACACCGACCTCGCTGCCTTATACACCATCGTGGCCGTGTTCCCCAGCCCCTCGGCAGCTCAGAACGCTTCGCTCCGCCTCAACAACTCCCTGAGCCGCTTCAAACTGCGCGTGGCCAAAAAGAACTACGACCTGCGGGTGCTGGAGCGCGCCAGCTCGCAGTAGGGCTGCTGGCTCCGAGCGCAACGGACTGCGGGCGCCCGACTGCCTCCCCTCCTCTCCACCCTCCTCCTCCTCCTGGATATATTTATATGGACAGAATTAAGAGACTCATTGATTTGGGGTTTTGGTTTTGGTTTTTTTTTGGTTTTTTTTTTTTTTTTTGGAGTGATGCCCGTGCCCACCCCCCCCCACCCCCCCCCCGTGTATATTGTTTTGTTAAGCACTGTGTTGAACTGCACATACAGGTGTTGGTTGGTATGTTCACTGCACATTTTATTTAATCTGATTATTAATTTTTTTTTTTTTTTTTTTTTGGTGGGGGAGGGAGGGGGGGGGGTCGGGGAGGGGGACGGTTTTATTTCTGTTTTATTTGGGGAGGGGTTGTTTTTGAATATGAAATGAAAACTTGTCCATCGTTTTAATGCTGCTCTCCCGTTGCATTGATGGAGGGGGAGTTGGGGGGGTGAGCGGGGGGTTCTGTTCTCCTTTCAGGTCAGGCACAGGAGGGCTCTCAGGGAGCCTGGTTTGGCCGTGGGGAGGGGAGGCTGCTCGTCTCCTTTGGGTGTTTGTGGCCCTGTGAGCCGTGGGCTGTGCAGCTGTGCTCCGTCCCAGCTGTGCTCCATCCCAGCTGTGCTCCATCCAGCTGTGCTCCCTCCCAGCTGTGTGCTGTCCAGCTGTGCTCCCTCCCAGCTGTGCTCCGTCCCAGCTGTGCTCCATCCCAGCTGTGCTCCCTCCCAGCTGTGCTCCCTCCCATCCCTCCCGACGTGGAGCACGGAGCTGTGGGTGCAGGCAGCCCCGTGTCCTCCTGGCCCAGACGTGAGAAGCGATGCCGCCTGCGGACCCCCCCCATCCCACCCCCCCATCCCACTGCCCGACGGCAGCCCGAGTGCAGCGCGCCCCCGGTGCCGATTCCCCACCTCCCGATGCGAAGCGGACCGGTTGGGTCCACATCCAAGCGCGGCCCCGCGACCCGCGGCTCCCCCCGTTGCCCCCTCCCAGCTACGGGGGCGCCCGACGCATCGCCCGACGGCTTTGAGCCCCGTGCCAGGGGGGGGCGGGCCGCCCGCTGTGACGCCCTGCGGCCCCAACCCCAAATAGCCGCGATGCTCCCTCCTGCCCTCCCCGCGGGCTCCAATTTCTCGGCGTCAGCCCCCTCCGCTCCCAGCTGTCGGTGCCGCTCCGGCTGTCAATCCGCTCGCCGCAGCCCCAGCTCGGGGGGCCGGGGGCTCAGCCAGGCCCCCACATCGCCCGCTCCTCCCTGGGGGGGTTTCGCCGTTGGACGTGAGCTCTGCATGCGGTGTAAGTGCCTTTGGGAGACCCCCCCTCCCTCCCCCGGACCCCGTCCCACACTGTGCGGCAAAGCCGGGGGGGCCTGGGACCCATAGAACCCCTTAAATGGGGCTGCCATCATTGGGACCCATGGAACCCCTTCTATGGGGCTGCCACCCTTGGGACCCACAGACCCCGTTCCACGGGGCTGCCACCCTTGGGACCCACAGACCCCCTTCCATGGGGCTGCCATCATTGGGACCCATGGAACCTCTTAAATGGGGCTGCCATCATTGGGACCCATAGAATCGGAGCCGCCACCCTTGGAACCCATAGAACCCCTTAAATGGGGCTGCCACCCTGGGACCCACAGACCCCGTTCCATGGCACTGCCACCCTTGGGACCCATAGAACCCCTTAAATGGGGCTGCCATCATTGGGACCCACAGAACCCCTTAAACAGGGCTGCCATCATTAGGACCCATGGAACTCCTTAAATAGGGCTGCCACCCTTGGGACCCATGGAACCCCTTCAATGGGGCTGCCATCATTGGGACCCATGGAACCCCTTAAATGGGGCTGCCTCCCTAGGACCCACAGACCCCGTTCCATGGGGCTGCCACCCTTGGGACCCACAGACCCCCTTCCATGGGGCTGCCATCATTGGCACCCACGGAACTCCTTAAAATGGGCTGCCACCCTTGGGACCCACAGATCCCCTTAAATGGGGCTGCCATCATTGGGACCCACAGACCCCCTTCAATGGGGCTGCCACTCTTGGGACCCACTGAACCCCTTAAATAGGGCTGCCACCCTTGGGACCCACAGAACCCCTTAAATGGGGCTGCCACCCCCCAGCGCCGTCCCTGTCATTGGTCACTTTGGGGGGGTGGGGGCTGCTGGGGGGGTAGCAAAACTGGTGTCCAGTTGGCTGGAGGAGTTTTGGGGTGCAGGAGCAGCTCAGCCCCCCTCGGAATAAACGGTTTTGTGGGGTCGGGGGGGCTGCGCTGTGATGCTGGGGTGGTGGGAGGGGGGTCTGCAGCTACATGGGGGGGTGGGACGTGGTGATGCCCGGGGGGCTCAGCGTCAGCACCGCATTGCCAGCACCCACTGCTCTGCGGGGGGACCGGGGTGATGGGTGCTGGGCCATGGGTGCTGGGTGATGGGCAATGGTCGGTGGGTGCTGGGCTGTGCTCAGTGGGTGCTGAGCATTGGGCGCTGAGCAATGGTCAGTGGGTGCTGTGCAAAGGGTGCTGGGTGCTGAGCAATGGGTGCTGAGCAGTGGGCGTTGGGTGCTGAGCAATGGTTGCAATGAGAGCTGAGCAATGGGTGCTGGATGATAGGCACTGGGTGCAATGGGTGCTGAGCAATGGGTGCTGAGTGCTGAGCAACGGGTTCCATGGGTGCTGGGTGCTGAGCACTGGGTGCTGTGCACTGGGTTCCATGGGTGCTGAGCACTGGGTGCTGAGCAATGGGTTGAACGGGTGTTGTGCAATAGGCGCTGAGCAGTGGTCAGTGGGTGCTGAGCAATGGGTGATGGGTGCTGAGCAATGTGTTCCATGGGTGCTGGGTGCTGAGCAATGTGTTCCATGGGTGCTGGGTGCTGAGCAATGGGTTGAACGGGTGTTGTGCAGTGGGCGCTGAGCAATGGGTGCTGAGCAGTGGGGTGCAATGGGTGCTGAGCATTGGATGCTGTGCAATGGGTGCTGAGCAATGTGTTCAATGGGTGCAGAGCAAAGTGTTCAATGGGTGCTGAACAGTGGGTGCTGAGCAATGTGTTCCGTGGGTGCTGAGCACTAGGTGCTGAGCAATGGTTTCAACGGGTGCTGAGCAATGGGCGCTGAGCAATGGATGTTGAGCAATGGGTGCTGAGCAATGGGTGCTGAGCACTGTGTTCAATGGGTGCTGAGCAATGGGTGCTGAGCAATGGTTTTAATGGGTGCTGAGCAATGGGTTTCAATGGATGCTGAGCAATGGTTGGTGGGTGCTGAGCAATGGGTGCTGAGCAATGGGTGCTGAGCAATGGGTGCTGAGCAATGAGTTCAATGGGTGCTGATCAATGGGTTCCATGGGTGCTGAGCACTGGGTTCGATGGGTGCTGTGCAATGGGTTCCATGGGTGCTGAGCACTGGGTGCTGTGCAATGGGTTCAATGGGTGCTGAGCACTGTGTTCCATGGGTGCTGAGCACTGGGTTCCATGGGTGCTGGGTGCTGAGCACTGGGTTCCATGGGTGCTGAGCACTGTGTTCCATGGGTGCTGTGCAATGGGTTCAATGGGTGCTGAGCACTGTGTTCCATGGGTGCTGAGCACTGGGTTCCATGGGTGCTGGGTGCTGAGCACTGGGTTCCATGGGTGCTGAGCACTGGGTTCCATGGGTGCTGATCAATGGGTTCCATGGGTGCTGAGCACTGGGTTCCATGGGTGCTGATCAATGGGTTCCATGGGTGCTGGGTGCTGAGCACTGGGTTTTAATGGGTGCTGATCACTGGGTTCCATGGGTGCTGAGCACTGTGTTCCATGGGTGCTGATCAATGGGTTCCATGGGTGCTGATCAATGGGTTCCATGGGTGCTGGGTGCTGAGCACTGGGTTTTAATGGGTGCTGATCAATGGGTTCCATGGGTGCTGAGCACTGTGTTCCATGGGTGCTGATCACTGGGTTCCATGGGTGCTGAGCACTGTGTTCCATGGGTGCTGATCAATGGGTTCCATGGGTGCTGATCAATGGGTTCCATGGGTGCTGGGTGCTGAGCACTGGGTTTTAATGGGTGCTGATCAATGGGTTCCATGGGTGCTGAGCACTGTGTTCCATGGGTGCTGATCAATGGGTTCCATGGGTGCTGAGCACTGGGTGCTGTGTTCCCTCCATAGGATGACAGAGAAGGACGTTCCGGAGCCGCCCGCTGCGGGGGGGGCCGCCAAGAGCCGGGTAAGGGGGGGGGTGGGGGGGGGGGGCTGCCCTGCGGGTCCGGGGGGTGGGGGGGGTCCCGGGGGGGGGGGGGGGGAGTGTCTCTGCTTCACCCCATGGGATCCCATCGCAGCTTTTGTCGCCTCGCTGCCCTGGTTGGGGATGGGAGACCCAACGCTGCAGCACCCACAGCCCCGGGGGTGGGGGGGGGCAGAGGGGGGGGGCAGGATGTTCCCCCCCCCTTAAAGCAGCCGCGTGTTGCCCCCCTCCCGCCCCCACAGCTGCAGAGGCTGAAGGCGCTCTTCCATCGCAAACCCAAAGCCGAGCCCCCCCCGGAGGCGCAGCCCAACGGGGAGCTGCTGAGCCCCACGGGGGGGCCCATTTATTACATCTACGAGGAAGAGGAAGAGGAGGAAGAGGAGGAAGAGCCCGAGCCCCCCCCCGACCCCCCCACACCCGTCAACGACAAACCCCACAAATTTAAGGATCATTACTTTAAAAAACCCAAATTCTGCGATGTTTGCGCCCGGATGATCGTCTGTGAGTGATGGGGGGGGGGGATCCGGGGGGGGGGGGGGGCAGGATGGGAGGGGGGGGGGCAGCGGTGACACATCGCTCTGCTGTGTGCCCCCCCCCCCCCCCCCCCCCCCGATAATTAACAGTGAACAACAAATTCGGGCTGAGGTGCAAAAACTGCAAAACCAACATCCACCACCACTGCCAGAGCTACGTGCGGCTGCAGCGCTGCTTCGGCAAGATCGTGCGTGCCGCCGCGGGGGGGGCGGGGGGGGGGCAGTGGGGGGGGGGGGCCTGGGGGGGGGTGGGGGGGGCTGCTGCCAAATCGACACCCGTCACAGCCACCCCCCCGTCACACCCCCCCCACCCCCCAGTCTCACCCATCCGTCACCACCCCCATCACCTCCGGCCGTCGCACCCGACCCCCACCAACGTGTCCCCCCCCCCCCAACCCCCCCTCCATCACCTCCCGGTCCTGGGGGGGGGGTCACGGTCACCCCCCATCACCCCCCCCCATCATCCCTCCATCACCTCCCAGTCTTGGGGGGGGGAGGGGGGTCACGGTCACCCCCCATCACCCCCCCCACCCCCCCCATCACCTCCCAGTCCTAGGGGGGGGGGTCACGGTCACCCCCATCACCCCCCACCCCCCCCCATCACTCTCCCAACCCCCCCCACCCCCCCCCACCACCTTCCAGTCCTGGGGGGGGGTCACGGTCACCCCCCTCACCCCCCCCCACCCCCATCACTCTCCCCCCCCCAGCCCCCCCCCATTACCTCCCAGTCTTGGGGGGCGGAGGGGGTCACGGTCACCCCCATCACCCCCCCACCTCTCCCACGCCCCCCCCCATCACCTCCCAGCCCTGGGGGGGGGTCACGGTCACCCCCATCCCCCCCCCCACCCCCCATCACCCCCAATCGCACCCATGACCCCCCCACCCCCCACCCCCCTCATTAACCCCCCCCCCCCAACTCCTCATTACCCCCCCCACCCCCATCATCTCCTATCAGCCCCCCCCCATAATCCCCCCCCCATCCGGCCCCCATCACACCCCACCCCCCCATTATCCCCCCCCCCCCATCACCCCCCCCAGTCAAACCCCCCCCCCCCCACTATCACCCCCCCAGCCCTGGGGGGCCATGAGGAGGGGGGGTCACGGTCACCCCCCACCACCCAACACAACCCCCCCTCGCCCCCCATCACACCCCCAACGCCCCCCCCCGTCACCCCCCCACCCACCATCACCTCCCAGCCCTGGGGGGGGGGCACCCCCATCGCCCCCCCCCCATCACTCCCCCAACCCCACCCCACCCCCCCCATCACCCCAACACAACCCCCCCTCGTCCCCCCCCCAATCACACCCCCAACCCCCCCCCCATAACCCCCACGCCCCCCATCACCTCCCAGCCCTGGGGGGGTCACCACCATCACCCCCCCCATCACCCAACACAACCCCCCCTCGCCCCCCCAGTCACACCCCCCCAACCCCCCCCCCATAACTCCCACACCCCCCCTTCACCTCCCAGCCCTGGGGGGGCACGAAGGGGGGGGGTCACGGTCACCCCCAACACAACCCCCCCCCCACTCTCCCCCACCCCCCCCCCACTGCCCCCCCATCACTTCCCAGCTCTACGGGGGGGGGGGGGGAGGATCACAGCCCCCCCACCACCACAACCCCCCCACCCCCCTTTGAACGGGGATGCACTGTGCCCCCCCCCATTGCCCCCCCCCCCCCCATCACC